>CAWUFW010002804.1:1200000-1800000 GCA_963921515.1 Calotriton arnoldi | reverse complement strand
TCACGGAGACACCCTTTCTCCATGGCGCTAAGGTGTCTCTGTGGCGCATGCAGCTGAAAACTGAGCTGGCATTAGGGAAAGGTGAGGAGAGTCCAATTTTAATGTAAATGGTCTGGTCTCCTCTTCTCTCCTTTGTATGCAGTGCACCGCAGCATTTGCCGCTGCTGTTACTTGAGTATATTGAATATATCTGCTCCTAAATGGCATGGTATACAAATGCCAGTAACATATCCCAATCTAAATCAGGTTGCTGCAACACCCCAAACAAATCCCCATAAGTTAAAATGTAGCTTATTGTAGTTGCCAAACTGTCATAAATATGCGTGGCTCTTTTCATGCGAAGTAACGCAAACTATTTGAATTCCCACGTGAAGTCATGCAGACGCATGATGTCATAACGCAATGCACGTGGACCCATCCTCGTTCTTCTAGAACAAACCCAAGATCTTCTACCTGCCCAGAGGAAGTTGCAGACTCACAACAAGCAGCTGTTGGAGACCACTGCAGACTTACAGGAAAGTACCCTCCAGGAAGCTTCAGTGTATTCCTGTCGTCGGCCATATTCAGCTGGTATTGGATCATTTTCAGGTAAGTGATCACATCAGTTGGTTTGATAGTCGGAAATGATAGAAAGAGGGGTCTTCAATACTGCAACTCCTTTCTGTAGAGCAGGGTCTGTAGGGTCTTTAGTGCCCCCGATTCCTTTACATCAGCTGGTGAACATCCCACACAAGGAAGCAACAGAGGTGCAGGTCCACTCAAGTCCTCAGTCGAGGGGACACACTTCAGGACTCTTTAAAATAGAGTCCATCTGAGTACCATCACCTCTCATGCCCACCCTGTCTTAACAGCCTCTACAAAGGTGTCATGCGCCTATTGGAAAGTAAAATGGTTATTCATAGTGCCCTCCATGTTGACAGAAAAAGATTATGAGATGTAGTTCAATGTCTAGTACAGTCTGCTTAATTTGTAAAACATTAAGTGCGAGGGCCCTCATCAGGAGGCCTACACCATCCATTGCCCCTGCAAGCGCTACCAATGATAGTACCAAATCATCACACCGACAAGTGTGACATTTTAGAGTATTCCAGGCCCACAAACCTATAAAATGAGCAAGAGTGGCTGGTATTAGTCCTTTTTAACGTATTGAATTAGCGAACAACTGTTGTTGGGTTAACTCTAAATCAGGCAAACAGCGCCGCCATCAGTCATAAGTCCTGGTGCTGCCAATTAAGGGCTGTGCCGAGCACCGGAAACCACCAGCTAAAATTAAACACCGGGTACAGTTACGCTGGAGGGAGGACAGCAGGGGATATATGAAATGTCTAAAATGTATATTGCTATCATAATAAACATAGGATTCGCAAGTAACTGCATAGAGAAATACTAATGATGATTAAGGTAAAGAAAGATTTAAATTACTAAGTTGGAGAGTCGGTAAAGCATATTTATGCATTACTGTTCAAGCGCATGATCCTACAGAAACAGGCAGCCAGCCTATTATAATAAGGAAAAAGCATCAAGGCTCGTCAGTGAAATCACTACCTACTAAATTAAATGCAGGTATGAAAAAGCTGATCAGGAGATAATGTACATGCAGACATTTCAAACATTGCATGCAAATATATTCATCAGTATTGTGAGACTCGCATGACTAGTTAAACTGCACAATGTGCAACAATATTTGATAAATTATTTATACAGATGCAAGTAAAGTCATCACAGTGAAAAGCAAAAAGGTCTAAATGCAGAACTGTAAGCAACCCCTAGTCATAGCAAATATATTTTTCTCAGTATGGGCCTCTTTAATGGTTTGCTAGCGGACATACATTGTCAAAACAAGCATTGGCAAAGCCAGAAGATTTCACCCATGGGAGAGCTCTTGGCTTCGGCAAGCGTGCGCAGGTGTTGAGGGGGAGGTTGGGTGGGGGTGGAAAACAGAACAGTAAAAAAAAATATGAGGCAGGTGAGGAATGCAGAGAGGGCAGATGGGGGAGGGGATGGATGGATGGGAGAGGGAAAAGAAATAGGTGTGGGGCAGGTGGGAGAGGGAAAAGAAACAGGGACGGGGCAGGCAGAGGGGGAGAACAAACAGCTTGCTATTGCTATGTAAATTTGCAAGGTCATCACTCGAATGATGAAGTCAGATGCTGTGTTTACCCTTTGGGGATTTGGTATCTTTATTTTGCACGAGGCTATAATAGTAGTATTTAGAAGGCAGGGTATTCTTCATGTTTAGGTTTCGAAAGATGTATGAAGAAGTATTTACTGCTTACAGATAAATCATGACATTGGATTAAATGTTTTGATTGATATATTAATGCCTCTGAAGGATGCATTAGCAAAAAGCTCAGAGGTACCAGAATACCAGTTGGGTGGCACACTATGGGAATCACAGAATTTTAGTTTACATCTTTAAACCACCCCCTAAATTACATAGGCCACAACCCCTTTTAGAGATCCTCCTCACACTTTTTCCATCCCAATTAAAGCTGTGAGCACACATATTGCTTGTTGAATATGTAGATCATGTCAGAAATGTGGTAAACAATGTGCCAGCAAAACAATTGTGCACACCTTGCCCTCATCTAAGCCTAAAAAAACATACACCAGTTTGAATATGGGTATCTGATAATAAATGATTAAGTGTCCGAATAACAGCCTAAGTCACCCAGATGAACAGCACTGCAGTGGCCTTTGCAAAAAGGATGATTTAGCTCTCAAATAAGGAAGGGAAGGGAAGGGAAGGGAAGGGAAGGGAAGGGAAGGGAAGGGAGGACTTCCTCACCAACAGAGCACACAACTACCCAGACGCCTGGCCAAAGTGATGGCTACAAGAAAAAACACTGTCATAGTCGTGAACTTAACGGCCACAGTTTCCAGAAGCTCAAAAGGATGGGAAATCAGAGCCTTCAAGACCAAAGGCAAGTTCCATAAAGGGTATAAAGTCCAAACAAAAGGCCTGGAGATAGAGAAACTGCTCAACAAATAGGTCACCAAATTGTCAGAATCAGCAAGATTACCCCAAGGAGCTGGAAAAGCCTGAATAGCAGCCCATTGAGGCTGCAAAGTAGAAACTGATCATTTATTCTCAAAATCATTCCAATAGAACCGATTAACATGATTCAAAGGACAGTCTAGAGAGGAAATATTCAAAGAGGCACACCACCACTGAAAACTGCCCCACTGACGACCATAAGATGTGAAAGTGGAAGGTTTCCTAGACTGCTGCATGGCAATAACTAAATGCCCAGGCAATCCCTCTCAACCTCTACATTGAGAGATTACGTTTTTGTAGTGAAAGAATATGAGATACCCTCAGAGGCGAAGGGAGGCAGAAACCACAGACCCTGAACAGCAAGGGACTTAAGCAAACAATGACCGTCATATAGTAGCATAGAGTGCAGTGGTAGAGACTAGATTGGCATAGAGTGCTGTGGTGTAAAGTGCATTGTTTTTTAGTAAAGTGGTGTAGAGTGGATTGGCATAGAGTTCAGTGATGCAGAGTAGAGTGCAGTGGTACAGAGTAGAGTGCAACGGCGCAGAGTAGAGTGTAGTGGTGCTGAGTATAGTGGCGCTGAGTAAGGCCACAACCAGTTTCTAGAACATACTCATCTTTTAATGGGTAAGAAGCTCCTGCTTAATAAGGCATAAGCTCATAAATTCTACATAAAAACTTTCTAGACCCTTCCCTCTTCTGTACCTTCACTATCCTTTTCAATCAAAATAACAGACTTGCCTCTCCACTGCTCAAATTGATATAATATTTTACTTTACTAATTCATCAGTAATCCTGTTTGGGTTCGGGATTAGCGTGTTACTCGCCAAAAAGCCCTTTGACGCCCTGTCATGGGTAGTAAGCGCAATGTGAATGCAATTACAATGAGCATGCATGAGTCATGTCTGCATGAGTCTGCATGAAAATTGAAATTATATTTATATATATGTAGATGGGCTACATAGTGACCTACCTCAGCTAGGTTGCTGTAGGCCACGTTAGGCTGCAATATGTGACTGATTGTCACATATTTTCCAATTCTACTTGTGCCCTGATGTACATAATAGCTCTATATAGACAATGTAGCACAGTACACATATATGCTTTTCTGCGCTGCATGTTAGGGAGTCGGTAGGAGGATGCCTTTACCACAGGAATATGTCAATCTTCTCCCCTTTCACTAGCTCTGGGCTTGTCCTCCGCTGATGAATACTACACACACAATGTTGTGCAGTAGTACAGGGTGTTTGTGTGTGTGTGTGTGTGTGTGTATAGCATTGTTTTTGGCCTCAAACAGTTAGCCTTCCAGTCGAATTTACTATGCTGATAAAACAGTTTACCTATTTCCCACTTCGTAGGTATACTGCCCAGTGCAGGATGCATGCAAAGTATGAAAAATGAGAAGTGACAAGTGATATAGTGACAAGTTATTACTGCTCAAACCTGGAACAGCTTACCGCTGTCCCTTCGTATGACAGAATCTGAATGTTTATTTTGACGCAACTTGAAGACCTGGCTGTTTACCAACCCTTAGCCACTCAATGATACTTACAACTGCCAACCGTCCAAGCGCCGGGACACCCCCGCTGGGGGTAGCTGCGTGCTATACAAGTTCCAATAATAATAATAATAATAATAATAATAATATACACGTGTCTCATATTAGCATCCCCTTTTGAATGGCATACACTTTAGATGCTAAAGCCAATCTACATATGTTTGTAGATAGGGGTTTGTGTACAAAGGCATGGGTAGTTCCATGTAAATGGCCATGTTCTGCCCATGTAATGCACCCTTGTGCAGCTTTTTGTCAGTTATAATTACAGTCCTGCACAGACCCAGTATGGTGCTGGAAAATATTAGTGCAGGGTTACATCAATTTTATGACGCAAAGCTAGCACAGATTGTTTGTAATTCAACTCCATAGTGTCTGTTCTTAATGCACAACCTTCTCTTCTGTAATTTGTATATAGGTATATGCCACTATCGGAATGGGGGTTTAAAAGGGGACTGCCATCTACCAACCAGCTCACACACCCTTGGCGCTAAGAAAAGCAACGCTGTGATCTGTGCTGCTTTTGCTGAACATGTGGGATACCTACCTGCGCAACAAGGGTATTACACAGATAGAATGATATGTGAATGATAATATAGTGGCTGGGTAGTGCCACTTTTGTGACCCTCACACAACCCACATTATGTATCCCTACACCCACTTACATCTTCCATTCACTAAAGTAGTTTATGGCTGGAATACAAATTTAAGCTCTAGTCACGTAGGAACAAATGCAGTGCTTTGTAGTGCAAATGTGTGTGCCTGACACACTTTCAGATGAGCATGCCGTGAGGCTAGGCAGAGGGGAGATTTAGGGGCTTGGTCTTGGCAGCTGTCTTACATCTTAGACTAAAGTTAATATTACATTGCAGTGTACAGTACCATGTGAGTGCATAGTGAAATGTGAGGGTATTGGTAATTCAGCCCCTCAAATCTTAATGTGTGAGTACACGGTCAAATTCATGTAATAACTGTTGTTGGTACATGTTGCAATGTATTGGTTAACCAATATTGGCCTGTTACTCACAATCACAAGAGATTGGTTTGGTATGTCAGAATGACACAAATACAACAAGAGTTTTCACTATTCACTCTAGTGACCATGCAATTGTTATGTGATCAGGCATAGATTCAATACAATGTTGTGAGATAGGCTGAATCAAGTTTGCAAGTAGGTTATTGTATGATGTTGCACAGTCATTGCTAGATGAATCCTAATTTAGTTGTTCTCATCATGGCAGGGGGACCTGAACCTATCGATCCTAGCGAGTTCGACCCTGGTGCTGATGAGGGTGAGTGATGAGTATACGTCTGTGATGTCAAGGCTGGATTGTTCAAATAATGGCTATATGTACGGTGAGTTCATGCATATAACAGAAATGCACTCTCAGATGGGAAGCCACCTTCACACCAAGCAAGTGTGAGAGTAGATTCCTTGTGAGTGTACTTGACATGGATGGGCTTTGTCTGATTGTGTTTATTGGAGACTCATTAGGTGACTCCAATTGTAGTGTAAGGTACCTACACAGCTCAAAAACGATGTAAATTAAAACTGTAGACATATGTATAGGATGTGTGAAAATATGTAGTTAGATGGGCAGATGTCCACTAACGGTGTATGAAGATGGATGTTGGACAGGTGTACAGTATTGCATTGAGAGTGTTTATTGGGACATGTGCATTGTGTACAATTGTGAGCAGCTAGCCATGGGGAATCCACCAGGTGTGATGTGAGTGTGGTGTCGGTGAATGAGGATGTAACATGTGGTGGATGACTGAGCTGTCCAGAGGCTTCTGGTGGTCATAAAGTCACACACAAGTATAATGGTTCACCACTCTGTCAGACCAAGTAACTTTGCTATCATGGTAGAGGATGGAGTAGCAGCTCAGTACGTGTCAAATCATTTCTTCATCTTTCCACTATCCTCTGGATCGGCCACTATCAGGAACATACAGGGTTGCACTTGCTTCACATGTGTTGCTCACCGTTGTAGATGTATGTGCTGTTAGGGGGTTTGCTCTGAGCTGTGTTTGTGGGAATACGCTAAATCTGTTGTGGAGAGATCCTACATATTTAATGTTGCTGTCTTGTCCATGCCTTGCTCAGGCCTCTTAACCTCCATCCCATTGGCCCATTTGATGCATGCAGCCATGAGATGGTATCTGTAACTGTGTAGTACCCTCAGTGATGGAGCAAACAACTTAGGAGTTGTAGTTGGTGGACTGGACATTTATGTTGTGTGAGTGGATCATGCCACCTAGGGTGACACACTACACATCTTGTTGGAGTTTTGCACTCATGGTTGCACCTTGCAAGACAGGTCAATTTTTACAGTGTGTATCCATGCTGCACACTGTGTTCCTGTTTGTATGAGTATCCTATCACAAGTAGCAGCCAATCACTCAGAGTAACTTTAGTTAGTTTGGAATGTAAAGGATGCGCTGGGTTCAGATGGTGTGTCACACTGGGTCACAAACTGAAAAGAGGTCATATAGGATGAGTCTCAATATGTTTCCTCTCTACTTGGTTATATAGAAGTTGTTGTTTGCGACAATGGGAGCATTTACCACACTGTGTCTGGGTCAGACCCTCATGTAGTGTTGTGGTTCATGTGTCCACATGTGGATGCGTGGCTTTGTCAGTAAGCCAGTTCAAATTGCCAGTTGCACATGAAAAGTTCCTGTAGGCTTACTCCTGACTATGATGTCATCATAGATGGTGAACACGCGATGACCATATTTACATTACACCAGAGAGTTGTGAAGTTTTTACCTCTGTTTTTACATTAAATTTGTGGGTGCATCTATGTTATGGTAAATTCAATGTCGACACATGGTTTTGGGAGTGGTACATCACAGTTGATTGAATGTGTGTACTGTGACTAATAGGCTCAATCTAGGGAATTCATTGTTGGGTGTGTACAATGTGCATCTGAAGTTGAACACTGGTGTTGAAAGAATAGTTATGAAAAATCATCATGCTGTTATCTGCCTAAATGTGTGACAACCTGTGGGACTTCATTCGTGTTCTCTGTCATTTTTTTAGCAAGTCTGGATGATGCTACACTCCAAAGGATTAAAAAGAGGAAGATGTGCCTCCAGCACATGGAGGAAATAGCAAAATATTTCCGCAAGGCAGTGGAGGGACATGACCAATGTAAGACCAAGAAGGACCAGGAGCCAACTAAAGTAGCAGGCCAGCTCAAGAAAACCACACTCTCGGGACATACTTTGGGGCATGCTCCATTAGGCCATGATACTACTGTTGTTGTGGGTGGCATCCCAAATTCCCATCATGTGTCACCTCCTTCAACATCATGTTCTTCATGTAAGCAGAACGCCATTTTGTTTAAGCAAATTCTGCTTGAACCAAAAGGAATCAAAAAGGCCGTATTGCAATCAACAAAGGCCACTAAATAGAGGAATAGCTGTATATAGTGTCAGTTTAGTGGTTACAAATGTGTGTTACAGTTACCTGTTACAGATTGTTTTTTCATACCTTCTCTTATTAAGAGTAATTAGTGCAATAGTGTTACTAAGAATAACTTTGAGATGTATAAAAATAAAAATGATAAGCTACATTCTTCCACTGTTGTCTGTCATATTTTGCAAATAGGTATGTCCATTGCTATCCATGATAAATTTTGAATATGTACAATATGTGATAGTTGTAATTTGTAAGGGTGAGCATAGATGAAACTATTGTATTTTCTGTGAGAGGTTGTCTTTCTGCTCCACATTGGCTGTGTGTATGCATGTGTTGGGTGGGCAGCACACATTATGCAGGCCCATTGCTACATCTGATGCTCACCACCTCTATCTCCCTCACTCTCTGATGGCCGCAAATGTTAGCAGGTACATGATGGCCACAAACAATCACCTAGGACATTTACTATGGATCATCACCTCACACAGAGTAGGAAAGAATGATGAGTATACAATAGCATATGTGTATCACATTTATTGTTTACACACATGTAAGGTAGCATTGTAGTTCATTTTGCCATTTCAGTATCATTATGTTGCTGATACAGATTTTCGTGGCATCTTAAGTTGACTGAAATGTTGTCATGGTCCAAATTAATTATATTACATGATACAATCTGGTATGAATTGTACAGACAAGGAAATCAATTATGTGAAACTTAACATGTCCATTTTGGGCCCATTGATGTGTTGTGGTGCACTGCATATCAGTTCAATTACATCACATTTAATTTCATATCACAAACTGGCCAGCAGGTAGATCATTGTAACAGGTGTGCTTAGTTGACTGATTATTTTTGCTGCTGCCCAAATGTATGTTTGGCAAGAATTGTTAGAGGGAACTGCATATGACACAACATCAGATTGTATGAGTGAATTATGTCAGCACCTGGCTCTTACATGTACATAGACCATCACATGTCAAAAGTGTGCATCCAAATTTTTTACATCATGATGCTATACAATGTATTTAGCTTGTCAGGAAAATAAAATTTACATACAGGTTCATTCTATGCAAGACATTTGTTCCCTCATGCTTTAAACAACATAGTTAGTCCACTTCATCATGCTAACTGAAGTCTTACACTTGTCCTACCTTCTGCTTCTTCTACAAAACATTTCCTCATCTTCATCAGCAACGTTTGAATGCTTGGAGGTGTCAATATTTGTATTTTGGGACGTAGATGTTGGTTGTGCAGCTGTAGCTGCTGAACTGGTGTATACGCTAGCTTCTTGTGCGGCAACTATCCTATTGAGTGCAGAAGATATACCTACATGTATGTCTTACATCTTGACATTTAAGGATATGATAGTTTTGACATCATCTCTTAGGCCATTCACGGTCTCTAAAAGCTTAGTTATCATGTGGTTGGATTGAGACATCAGCTTCAAGACCCCATTGCTGCTTGATGGAGATCTTGTTGGATCTAGCATGTTTTTAGAGCTGTTTCCATCCAACTGTTTTGTAATTGTATTAAGTCTTCATGGATGTCCATGAGGGAATTGTCCATACAACTGAAGAAGGAATATAGGCCCTCTATCTTGTCAGGCACAGACTTTTTAGGATGTAGACAATCTATCATATCCTTGACAGCATCATGTACATTTGTGAATCCTTCCTGCACAGCTTCACGTGTGAGATTCTGTGTTTTGTGGATTTTTTCTTCAAATTCATCAATTTCTGATGTTATGTTAGATCTCTTCAAGTTTTGCCTACTAGGACTATGTGGGCTTGTTTGAACTTCCTCCTGTGGGATTACAGCATTGTCTGTTAGCTCCTCAGTCGGTGGCAATGGTGTTTGTAGGTCATTTATTATGATGAGTAGAGTATCATCATCTAGCGGAGGCATGCTGGCACATGTTTCCTCATTTCCTGGCTCTTCATTTTCTGTTTGGTCAGTCTCTGGTGGATTTGCTACACAAGGAAGAAGATGTAACATGATTAGGTTTTGTGAGATATGAACACCTACAACATGAGTAGTTGTATGAGAAATTGAGGCTATCCTGTTGTGTAGACCATACAAACATCACAGCATACCGGGCGTGTGGAGCAGCATGTTGTGCATATCACACTTTGTATGTGATATCTTGAGTAGAAATGGGAGCCCGTCATTGCCAAAAACCGTGCCTGAGGAGGGACTAGGACTACAGTCCCCAGCCAGCCTTGTGGCCCACGCTTCTGCCGACAAAGTGCGGAGAGCGCCAGGAGGCGCATAAAGCCAGCTTCGGGCTCCCGTGGCGCGGGCCGCACCCAGGCAAAGCCAAGGACGGTCCTGTCCTTGCCCGTCACTGACTGGAGAAGGCTGGGCTGGCCCCCCCCTCTGACATCTGCGATTTAACATCACAAAGGTCCTGTTCATTGACTATTTATTGTCCACATGGTAGGATTGTTCCATTGGCGGCTGGGGACTCTGGACTTTGGAATTGTTTCCTCGGTTTGTGGACTAGTCGGTATTCATGGCCCACCTGAATGTTTCATGGTTGTAGACACTCCTAAGTAACCAGCAGTTTTTGTGTAGGCTAGGCTGTGGTTATCTGGACGGCTACAGGCGAGTAGCACATTCAATTGTGGTCGAAGGTCTACCCTCTTTCGTGTTCCCCGCTTTGCTTTTCTTTTCACTTGGTTATTTGTAGTTGTTTGCGAAGCTAGGCTTAAAGGGGAAGAGGAAAGAAGCCCACATGAGCCCCCAAGTGGGAAGGAAGTGTACGACCATTGATTCTTTCCTGGCGAAAGCAGCGGGGCCATCACAGAAGAAATTGATAGGCCGGAGAGGAGGCTTTCCTTGGGCCCCATTGTTCCTATCATCCCCTCATGTGGCGAGTCCTTAGAGCGGGTTATTTATGAATAACCAGGCGGAACTCAGGTAGTAGCCCTGAGGGGTACAGAGTGCAATAGCTCGAGTATCAGTAATCAAAGTAATCCGAAGACTAACAGTATGGGCAAGGTGCCTTCTGCCTCAGTACAGGAAGTGGACTCAGGGGGGCCTCCAGCTCCTAAAAGGTCACAACGCATGAACAAGAAATCAGAAAAGACAGAGACCCTCAAGAAAGGAGAAGGATCTGTAACAGTCGACTCAAGGATTATAGAAGAGCTTTGGATACCTCTGAAGCAAAAAATTACTGAAACAATGACTGATTTATTTTCCAAATTTTGTAATGAGCTCACTAAAATCATGAGGGAGTCTAGAGACTCATTAGATAGAGCTGAAAATGCCTTGGCTTCTATTAAATCAGCTTCATATGTTGTTAACATGCAGCAAGAGATAGTGCAAAGGGGGACCCCCCTCTAGATACCCGGGACACTAACCAACCCTCTTCTTCCAGCCGTAGGCTTGTAGGAGCCCTGACTAGTGAATCTGAGACCTTGGGCATATGGCTCCAAACCCCTAGCAGTTGGCCACCTAGCTTGGTTTTGCCCAGCCAGCATCCTAAGTCATTGCACAGGGAAGGGGTCACAGGTAGCCTATTTACCGCTAACAGTCGGGGTTTGCCAACAATTGACCTCCCCCCAGCATGTTGCCCCTACACCGTAGTCTTAGCTGGGGTCCCAGGTCTGGGTTTGCATAGGGACGAATCACCGGTTCAATTGATCAGCAAAGTCACACACTGGTTGTGCAAATATTCTAGATTCAAAATGACTGATCATAGACACATCCTGATGGCCAGGAGGGTAGCGTGGCTAGGACGATTGAGGAAGATATTCGAGGGTGATTGCATTATAATTGCATTCTGATTCCTTGATTTAGCACGCAACATCTTAGAACAGACTTCTCAGACTTACCTCTGTGATTCTGGCATCAAAGTATTACAGTTGGGCTTCTTTTACAGACCTTTACGTAAAACCACAATAAATAATCACTGTTTTATTTTGGCAGGATCCCCTTTATTAGTTGGGGGAATACATACAATGTCCAACTCTTATGCCCCCCCTGAGGGATCTTAATGATCCAGATTGACTGTAGGCATCTGAGGAGAATGTCAATGTTCCTATTGCTCCTGGGGAATTACCGTCACAGAGATTGGCAACTAGAACGCAGTCAGTGGGCGCCAATGTAGACCAGAACTGTATTCTGACCAGTAGCTTGGAATTGAGTGGCAGGGGGCCTAGTAGGCAAATGGTGGGACTGAGTATGTCTGTTAATATAAGTTCCCCAACCTTCTCCCGTCTAGAGGAAGATTTTATGTCCTCCACAATTGAAAACATGGTTGCCCCAGATAAATCTTTAACAACAGAGTAACCTCCTACAATTACAGACACACCTTATAAAGTAACTGGCATGGACAATATAGATAATGGTAGGAGGGATCTTTGCCATGTTTTATTTTGGAATGTGGCAGGAATTCGATCGAAGCTCACTAATCCCCAATGGATAGAGTTCATAGGGAAATTTAACATACTGTGTCTTCAGGAAACCTGGGTGGAGGACACCATACATGTTAACGGACACAAAACCTTTCACACTGCTGCGGTACCTTCTACTCACGGGAGAAATAAGGGGGAGTTATGCATATACATTTCCAATTATGTAAACGCAAATAAGTTCGACTTGAAGAATTCAAAAACTTATTACCAGATTTTGACATTTGATATTGATAAAATGCATTGTCTAGTTTTGTTGAATTTTTACAATAATATCCCGTCAGATCAGATTGTGATGGTACTGAAGAAATTGAGTAGAGACCTGAGTACCATACATAATGATAACGTAAAAGATGCATGTGTCATTTGGGGTGGGGATTTCAATTCTGCCTTGTGCCCACATACTGAGGGGGATAGTTGTGGAATCACGTCTGATGATGGAATTAATTATACACACTTTCCAAATACTATATTTGGGGAATATTTGAACAAAATCATGTTTTCACTAGACCTTGGCTTCGCCAATGATTTATGTTCTCCACCAGTCCCCTTCAGCCACACTTTTAATGACAGAGGGTTGTGTTCGACCATTGATTCTATTCTCCTGTCAAATAGGTACTCTAGCAGGGTTAAAAGCTTTACTACCGACAAAAACGCGATGAGCGATCATTTTCCACTAAGTATATCTTTTTTATTTCCATGTGACATAATAAACATCAAGGGCAAATCGACTCATATTGTCCATAAAATAGCTCTGAACAAGATCAATGGTTATTTACTACGTTGGCCTATGGTGGATTCGACCGAATTCACTAAGTCACTACTAATGAAGTGTAAATCCGATTTCTCAGCTTGTCTTGATGAGACTACTCCCCATGCTGAAATTTTAAAATCTTTTGCACAGATCACTAGTGATGTTAAGAAGGCCTTATTGTGGAGAACAAAAAATCCCATAGGAGTAAACAGGGCTGGTTCGACACCAAATGCACTAAAGCTCATAGTAACATTAAACATGCTTTACATAAGCCCATTAGAAATTTACAAGAAATCAATGCAGCCAGAGGGGATTATAAACGTACCCTTAAAGAACGTAAATGCTCGTTAAGAGAAGAATTATGGGCAGCATTGCACGAAGCCACACTAACTAGAGAGAATACGGCCTTTTGGAAGGCGGTGAATGCCCCTTTTTAGCCCCTCGAGATCTACCATCTATAGAGATAGCCATTGCTGAGGATCAATGGGTGGATCACTACTCGAACATGTACAAAAACAACGTACATGAGATTTTAATGGCTACGCCCCAACAGCCTCAGGAGATATTGCCATCTAATCACCATCCCATAGATGTACTTTTCACCCTAGAATGCCATCAATGCAAGCGTGGGCGGGAAAGCTCCCAACCCTGATTGAGTCCCTGTAGTCCTTTATAAATCAAACCTGCCCCTGTGGGGCCCATTGTTAACCCATGTAATAGCAGCTTGTTGCTCTTCCGGATTTATAACAATATGATCGGAATCAACACTGGTTCCAATATTTAAAAAAGGAGATCGTCACAACCCTGCATGTTATCGACCAATATCTCTGTTAGATTCCCTGGTCAAGGTGGTGGGACAGATCATATTGAATAGATTACAAGAATGGGCTGGAGATAAAGGCATCATAACTGATTTACAATATGGCTTCCGACAGGGCCTAGGTACGTTCGTGCACTGTTTAAATTTAAATATCCTTCTGGGAAAGTATACACTGGCCAAGCAGGGCAGGCTACATTTGGCATTTGTAGATTTAACTGCAGCCTTTGATTGCGTCATACATGAGAAATTATGGAAAAGTTTAGAAGACTTGGGTGTGGAAACCCCTCTCATTCAGTTCTTGAGGCAGCTATATAGAGATGCAAAAGCAAGGGTTCATTACAAGAATACTGGAGAGTGCACAGCCACTTTTAAAATTAGAAGAGGGGTAAGGCAAGGATGCGATCTGGCTCCTTTTCTTTTGACATTGTATATAAATGAATTAGGTCAAGTCCTGGGGAATCAGTGCCAGGACTTGCCACAAATAAGCAGACGTCCAAAACCCACCCTATTGTACGCGGACGGCGCTGTACTGTTGTCGCGAATGCAACTGGGGCTTCAAAGGGTTGTGTCTAGCTTCTCAACATTTATGCACAATCTGGGTCTTAAGGTGAACACCTCCAAAATCTATATAATGAAATGTGGGCATGACAGCACAAAATGCTGGGATATAATTATTGATAATAATAAGATCGAATTTGCTAAAAGATTTTCTTACCTAGGCATTCTTTTTGACCAGAAGGGGACTTGGTCTCAGACTGTTCAAGCAAGAAAACTACTATTTATGAAAGCTACTGCCGCACTAGCCAATTTTGCTAGAAAACTGGGGAGACGCCTGGTTGTAGAACTATTACAACTCTATAAAGCAAAATGCGTCTCCATGGCTATCTATGGGGCAGGTATCTGGGGCTATGTAGACCCTCAACCCCTACAGTTAGTTGAGAATCCCTTTTTTAGATATTTATTGGCAGTTCCAAGCAGCACATCAACCTATATATGCCATTCTGAATTAGGGATGCCATATATATACGACCTTATAAAAATACAACCCATTTTATTGTGGCATAGAATATGGTCTAACTCCAAAACTGGTTTTAATCGGGATATTTTAAATGATAGTTTAAAATTACATCGTGCCTCAAGCATCCCATGGTTAAAATACATTTAAAAATGCATGAAAGACCTTTCATCCGGAATACTTTGAAGACCCTAGCACCTTAATTATAGTCTCAAGAAACAGTCTAATAAATGAGCCTGATTCTTCTTGAGACGAATAGATTCTCAACCGAAATATTAAAAACCACAGTACAGGCGAACCAAATGATGCTAACCACCTACAATATTCAACCGTATTTAAAAACTACACTAGGCGGTTATGATAGGATGTTGCTGACTCTATTTAGATTGGGGATCTTCCAAAGGCTAACTAGTTTCCCCACAATGAATGATTGGTTGAGTATTATGTGTATGTGCCCATGTGACGATAAGTCTCTGCAAACAACAATGCATGTTCTTTTATTTTGTAAATTTTACACTAAACCAAGAAAGAGATGGATTTTACCAATTTTAAGGCTGCTTGGTCTTAGACAATGCCGGCCAGCGTTCCTAGTGCTACAAATTTGGGAGAATGAAAATTTTACAAGGTCTACAGTTCGATACTTGAAATGTGCAATAAAATATAGGAAAACTATTGGCATATGATTTCTCCAAAGGTACGCTACTTACAGCTGGGCTTTTTTAACTTATGATGTTGTTAGTATTTTAATGATTTTTAATGTTGAATTGTTTAAAAATCATGTGACTGTATGCGCTTTTATGATTTTACTGTTAAAATCGAATAAAGCTTTTATTGAATTGAATTGAATTGAGTAGATATGTTGATGAGCAACTGTCTCTCATCTTAGCCTGTGACAATATGATGTGTCTGTGAGTAATATGGTTTACTGTTTGATTGGGGTGTGTGTTGTGGGGATGCAGCTACAACATTTCTTGGCTGATTGGATGGCAGGGCAAACATCCATGTACCTGCCATATGCACTGCAGTTGCTTGCCAGTGAACACTTACAGGCCAAGTGTTCTGTACTTATGGTCCATTCAGGGGTAGCTGATGTGGTTTACTGCTTAATGCATATCGTATTTTACCTCTGAATGCATGATATGGTTATATAGGGACTCTGCACAGAGGCATTACAAAGACATGTTTGAGGTGGTAGTTATATGAGTGACACAATCAGTGCTTGACCTATACTAATCGCACTGGTTTACAGGCCCTGGTCATTGGTAGTTCTAATTCTCAGGGTCCCCACAGGTACACTTACTGGTCTTTTGTGTGTGTGGGGCAATTGTCAATTTTATTGGAGGGAGGGGGCACTCACCATTTCTTCACTGGCTCTTAAATGGTCTTTGTACATAGCCCTGAAAGAGTTTCCATTTAATATGTGGATACACACGAGGCATGTTCTTTTTTGTCTTTCATGTATGGGCAGGAATTATGAAACTAGGGCTGGCAAGTCCAATTGGTATGTATGTTGATTTTTAGGTTGTTTGCATGTGTCCATAACTTCCTGCCATGACTATGTTGGACTCTGTGGTCTCCTACACACACTATACAAGGGCAAGGATAGCTCACATGACTGGCACAAGTAGCAGACACTATGCTTTTTAGTAAGCCACTAAGACATTTTTACTTTCTTCAATGTTGGCTAGTATGTACATTGGAATGGCATGTGTTAGACCCAGCTGTTTTGGGCTGCATAGTGCACTTAGCATCTAGTCACATAATCCACTGTTACAAATAGGATGATTAGGGAACACTTGTCCAATGACATGTACTCATACTTGTGTAGCTATGTACAAGGCAGTCATGCTTATCCATCGGGCTCCAGTGTACATGATTATGATGAGACCACCCTTGCAACACATTGCGGAGAACACACATTTTACTCCATTTAACTTGCCTTTGTATTTCACACCCCCTAAGATCAATACAAGTTATATGTTATACATGACTTTTCAAGTTATGTGCACCTGTCTAACTTCACAATATTGATGTACATGGGACATACTTTGTATGTCCATTTAGCCATTATTAGAAATTGTCATACTTGCCAATTGGATAAAACATCCTGCAGTCAAAGCTCTGTGACTATGCCTTGTGATCCAACACTTTAGCAATTGACCTACACACGCCTACAATACACATTGTTCTAGCTGGCACTCTATTGGCTAGACAGACAGAACCTCCTAACACAGGACATAAAACTGACTTTGTTTGATCCCTCAAGAAGAAGGCTCCAGGCACTTAGAGGTACCTGCACAGGTGGGACTTTGCTATGCACCTCCCCCTTTGACAAGTG
This sequence comes from Calotriton arnoldi, assembly GCA_963921515.1. Lineage (NCBI taxonomy): Eukaryota > Metazoa > Chordata > Amphibia > Caudata > Salamandridae > Calotriton > Calotriton arnoldi. The sequence goes on along the minus strand of CAWUFW010002804.1, from coordinate 1,782,674 downwards.
GTTGTAACCATGAAATGTGCAGTACCAAGTCAGGAGAAATGTTGTCCCCTCAAGCTGAGTGTGACATGCCATAGCCCATGACATACAGCTGCTGATGCCCACAAGGCACACAATTTAACTCAGGCCTCATCACTGTGTTCTCCACCTTGATGGACCTTGTGTCGTTTGTCCAGGGAGCGGGAATAAACAACTTCACACAGAGGCCCAAATATCTGGGAATTTTATCCACATGATCTGTGGGCCAGTTACAGTCTCAACTTCTTGGTCATGTTCCCCCAATAGCCCTCGGCTTCCACACACTCTAGAATGGAAGGTGGCTTAGGTCCACTTGGTGTCATGCATGTCTCTCTTGGATTCTGCACCCTTACCCCATACTCCATGGATCCCTCTCATCTAGTTAGGTCAGGTGCCTGCATATCTTTACTATTAAGTATTAACACTCCTCTGCACTGTGTGATGATGGTGTACTTCAGGACAATCCTTGTCCCCCTACTCCTGTCACTTCTAGCTATCTCCACTACACACAGTGTAGTCCATACAATCTCATGGAGACAGTGTGGTCAATTGTGTCCCTATATAATCATGGACAGGAGGCCAGCTCACAGCCCATTGTAGGGTAGTTAGAGACCAGGGCCACTGCAGTTATTATTAGCTGCAGGGCAGCTACGTCCAGCCAATATCCCCCAAGTTCATGTCCCCTTCCTGGAGCACTACAAGCTCCAGGCCACAACAAATCAGCTGATATTCCAGTTTTAGTCCCTTCTATCCTTGTGGGTGCTCATATCAATGTCCTGACCTCAAAACAGCATAGTATGGTTTCTATTACTGATGCCTCTCTACTTTCATGGCCCTGATTTCCAGACGATATTTCCACATTGGCCTATGTGGATGATATGAGTTCAAGAGCTGAGCTTTGACATGCACAAATCCACATTGTTTGTTGTCCTGTGTGGCATCCTACCCCAGGAAGTCTGCTCAACAACTTTACTGGGGTCAAGACCCTGCCCCTTGATTTTATGGTGCCTATACCCCTTTCCCCATGAGAAAAGAGGGGCCCTCAGGGTCAGCGGTGCACAGGTTACCCTGTGTCCCCACTTTGTGGGATCCAATGAGAATTGCAATGCTGTAGCTGTTCCTCTTGCACACCATTTTGATTTTGCATGAGCCCAGCCATCATACAGAGACACGTGTATCATTATGCACTTTTTAAATGTTTAACTTTTCCATAACAGGTATGTTAAACAAACGTACCGTACTTGAGGTGGAATATGAATGTATATACTCAATAGCCTTTGATTACACCCCCCATATTATTCCAGTGCATGTGGCAGATAGAAGTGTATTTAAAACACCACCCAGAACCATTCATAACACTTGCATGTTCCACATACATGCACTTAGCCACCCTCTTCCAAAACACCACACCCTGTCCACAGGGAGCACTCCCATATGTGAAGAGATATGCTAAAACTTGCAACATTGCATCAGAACTGCCAAATCATTTGACATTTCACCATGCACACAGGGCTGGCCCAGGCCAGACCTGTGGCACAAAAGATGTTCTACCTCTGTGGATGGCACAATACGTGATGCTGTGATGCTGGACCTCAGAAGTTCCGTTTTTATACATGGCCCAGTTCTACACCTTTCCACTTGACATGAGAAATAAAGCTAACTAGAAACTGCCAAACATGTATGCACCAATTACACATACGTATGTTTGTGAATCACAGAGTTTTGGCATTGAATGGCAGCGTCAGACAAACTCACAGTCCAACAGATGACATCCTGATCAGCTGATGACTGTCTAGTACTTAGGTGGAACAGTGGCGGCTAGTGACTTATGAAAGAGGTAGGGCAAAAGCAGCAGCAGGTCTCAGGGCTCATGGCTACCACTTTCATATGTCACCAGTCGCCACTGCATAAAGCGTGAAAGATCAGCCATCTCATTAAGGCCGCTCCGTTTCAAGCTCGCTGCCCAGTAGTCAAGCGGACATGCTACTTAAGAACAATGCAGATAAGGGTGCGCTTAATTAAACAACATAGCCTGTTTATTTGTATTCAGAAACAGAGAGCCATAATCTGCAACTGCAGAGTGCAAGTGAGATGAATGCAAGGGTGCACTTCGGTGCACTTACCACATTACAAATCACATGGGAGATAACAAAAGTACTTACCGACGCTGAGTGAGGCTTACTTCTTCTCTCAGGGACACACAAAATGCAATGCTTGTGAAAGGAAGGCAGCCACAGTGAGAGGCGGGAGAAGTGGCAAGAAACTAAACAGTGCACACAGTGATAGGTGCTGGTGACTGCACAACGAAGAGAAGGAACTTCCACCGCAACTGTTTCCAGAATACACTACGGTAAGAGCAAATGAACAACAAGCAGCTCCAGGGTGGGTCATAGCAGCTTAAGGCAGTGCTCCTTTTCAGGCTATGTGCCTGTGTCTGCAGTCTCCGGGAGTGTTATACAGCTCACAGATTGCTGTGGTCTGAAGTGCCCATGTCGGGCAGGCCATGGCAGGATTGCCGGCCAATCCAACATGCACACTTTAGGCAACTGTCTGCAAGTTGGAATGGCCCTGCCCCATCCTCATACGCAAGGTGCACTAGAATGGTAATCACCATTACCATTTTATTTAATTTTTGTTTTATGCAGCTGCTGTGTTTCCAGCAGGTGGGGCGTCGCTCCTCCACCCTAAAGGACGAACCACAGCTGGGCAGAAAGTAGATGCAACACACCCTTGTAGGATCAATTTACTAGAATCTGCAAGTAGAAAACCCACAAATGTTATCTGTCTGATAGCATGCATTGCTTGCATGTCTAAAAGTCAATTTTTCCTGCTAGCTAGTTCAGAGGGTTGGGTACCTGCTACAAAAATGTGCGTGTAACCTGGAAGTCTAAATCCGCATTGATCTGCAATTATCTGCAACGCTTTCATTTTTCTGAAGTTGTTTCGATGCGGGGTACGCGGAACATCTAGAGAGGGCCTGCAAAACAATGCACTCCTATGGAGTGCTACACAACAAATGTAGAAAAAAAGTACTTCTGCACGTTAGCGACCCGTGGAAAGACACTGGCGCAAACAGGAAATTTCACTTGGTCCATACTCCGCGGAGTCCGACATAAACAGGAAGAGAACGGGAAAGCAGGAGGCGTTGACAAATTGAAAGAAGCTAGGAAATAAGAGTGACATCAAAGCCAACCAATGATAAGCAAAGGGCAGGCTCTGAGTCCTTTTATTATTTTATTTTTTAAATAAGAGGCTTGCAAGTGTCAGAGCATGTCTAGCCTTAGGAGACACCTAAAAAGCAACACACTGAAGCACCGTTTAGTTAAACATAACAACCAGCATGGGGGCAAAGGCATGGAGAAGCACTAACTCCAATAGCAGGCGTGTTACAGAGGCGCCACGTTTTCTTACACGTACTATGGATGTTGTGATGTTTTGCAATGCTTCAGTGTAAGCGCCACATGTTCCTTACTAATGCAATTCGTGTTATCATAAGATTGAATTGTTTGTTTTTCTCGAAGCACCGACTGTATGCCAGCTAACTGTTCCAAATTGGGAATATTAAAATGTATTGGTGGCCTACTTTGTAATAAAACGGCATGCATTAGTAACTATGTAAACAACACTTTTGGCTGCAAGGTAGTACTTGAGCTCGTACCAAATCTTGTTGAAATAAAGCCAGTCATTCTTTATCCACAGGCTGTTTCCAGTGCGTATCATTAAAAGTCTTACCTTCCTCCAATCAGATTATGGCTCTACGTGACGCATCATTACAGCCATTTATACAAGCATTCCGCAACGGTGTTCACGTACCCGTGCAGTTATTTATTCTTCTGTGCATTATCAGGGCTTCAAGCAATGAGATTTAAACACAAAGAGGTTGAGCCGTGATTGCGCGTGACGCCAGTCTCAATTACACCTTGCCTTTCCTATGTTGCCAGAAACTTCCCTGAAGGAATGAGATTTCCTCTCTTAAGTGGCCAGGAGTTTGATTACCGTTCACATATGCCAAGACAGGTTTATTTTATTCTAATCTCAGGCGTCTAAATTATAACAGGCCGCAAAACAGATAACAAACTAATCATAAGCCATTTCACACCACTAGGCTTATTTAGATTATGACAAAAAGGAAAAAAACGGGTGAAAATGATATTTGTACACATTTTCACAGCAGTGTAGTTTACAGACAGCACTGATGCGTGGCACAGAGGCCAGTCCCACGCGAGCATGCGGGGCATTGTTGGCACTGTTTGTCAGCCCCTGTCACTCCCAAGCCCCAAGGGGTTGAAGCTGGGATGGGGGCCATGCTTCGGTTTTTTGCTGCCTATACACGTCGGCAGTTCGTCCCTCTTTAATGAGAATGCGCAGCAAGCGCTCCTTGGCAGTCGGTGAGCGCAGATGGGAGAAGAGAGGACACTAAGATACGAGGCCAGCCTTTAGCATGGGCAAGCTAGGCCCACGCCCGGGTAGCTGACCTTGAGAGGGCTGCCGGAACAGCCTGCAGCAGTCTCCGTCTAACCTGGTTCTAAAGAAAAGTGTGTTAACCATTGTTCTGAAGTATGTTTTTCTCCTTTCTCCTGAACCTCTCACCTTCCCAGCCCCCATTCCATTTTCCCAAAACACTGACAAAGTTTACTTGTGGGAGGCCGCACCAAATTGTGTTTTGTCCGGGGTGCTATCTGATCAAATGACAGCTCTGGTAGGAACATTGCTAGAACTTTGCACATATTTCCCATCTGACACACACAGCGCAATCACCAACGCATGCTAAAGATTTTTTTAAAACCTTGAAAGGTTGGGTGAATGTGCAGGTCTACAAGCAGACTAGCGCATGCGTACTTTAGCACTACACTGTATACTGGTACCTGAGGTCATATTTCTCAAGATTAGCCGCTCTGGGTGCCTGGGTGACACTGACTCATTGAGAAAATGTTCAGGCTTAAGCATGACCCAGACCTAGAGAGAAGGGTTGTGTTCACTGCCACAACTGTGCCTTTGTTGGCACCTATTAAAATCTATTGAACATGAGTGGAAGACAAAAGGTGAGCAGCAGGGATGTTTATCTTTGGAAATGGTTGATAAACTATTAATTCAGAATTGTACAATTGCTAAAAAGAAAAAAGATAGAACTAAATGGTGCTGGCATTGTAAATGGAAATCACAGATTGGCGAGCAGGGAGTAGGGGCTGCGACTCACACCCCATAGTTTCTGCATTCCATAGGTCATGCAGTCACATATCACAGTGGAAGATAACACGAGCCATGTTTATTGACAATCTAAGCACTTTAGGGACTATTGTCCAAACAAGGTTTGAGAACATTAATTAGTATTTACATTTGTATTCACAAATGTTTTTAAATAAGGAACGGGCAGAAATCTCAGTCTATGCCTCACTTTTCTCTTATGCACATAGTTCTTCTCTACGAGTGGAAAGAACCGCGCATGTTTTACTCTACATTTTGGGTGTCAATGTAGGAAGGGTATGAGGAAAAATATATAATTCCAGTGGCCCTTCTGATTCAGTCATTCAGTGATACCTTCTTTATAAATGCCCATGACCCAGATTATACTTAAGATATTTAATGACTTAAATAGCAGCAGTAGACAATTGTTCAAGCTTTAACAACAAGCTGAGAAATAGGTAAGCTGTAACCAATTAAAGCTCAAAGGGGCGTAAACTGATATAATAGTCCATTTTGTTCCAATAACATTTTGGCAATATCTATTCTGGTCCCCAGAGTTGCGGACGTGTCAAAACCCAGCTCCCTGTGTGAAGTTAAATTAGACAGCTGAATCTTGCAGCTCAGATTAGTACGATAGTGATGGACTTGGCCCTCTCTGCAGGGTCACCATCAATCCTCTTGCCTTCACCCCTCCTATTTTTACTGAATTCGTTTTTGTTGGCCTTAGGACTCCGCACACTTTTCCACTGTGAACCAGTGCTAAGGTGTTTGTGCTCTCTCCTGTTGGTAAAATTTGCTTACACCTGATTGGCAATATGAATTCACTTATACGCACCCAGTAAAGTGGTGTACCATATACACAGAGCCTGTAAATTAAATGCTACTAGCGGGCCTGCAGCACCTATTGTGCCACCCACTTAAGTAGACACTTAAAATGTGTCCAAGGCCTGCCATTGCAGCCTGAATGCACTTTTAGCATCCAACAAATATTCACATGGAACACATTCAAAAGGACAATCTTCTATTGTCACACACAGTTTCCGTGGAGAGAATTGTTCCAAAGCAAAGATTCGAAATAAGGAACTGTATTAATCTGTTTGAACGTTTGTAAAGATTAAAACAATTATGTAGTCTGATCCGATTTTCACAAGCACTTAGTTCAGCCGAGCTGAGTAATTTATTCTTTTCTTATTGCACAAAACATTAATATTCACAAATATGTACAGCAGCACATAATGTTTCAATGAAAGTTGTTTTTTCTGAAAGCAAGTGATATGTAACCTCAGATGAAGTGACCATAACCAGTGTTTAAAACAGAATGACAGTGAAATGATGAATACAACAAATTTAGAAGGTTATTAGTATCTTTAAAGGACGTCTGATGTTCATTTAAGACAGTAAAAAAGAGATAAGTGAACAAGGCTTACTTTTTGGAGACTTCGCCTATAGACTGTCCTTCCCTTGGTGTCGACAGCATTTGGACACAAGTAACAGTTTGAGGGTCTCATCAGGACTGTGATGACCTGGGGGCTACAAAGGGCGCCATGTTAGTAATTTCATAACTATGATCAGACTAATTGATTGATTGGTTTCAGTACTTCAAGAGCACTGAATGTGCAGTGCTTGAGGGAATAAAAATAATTATCTGTTTAATACCTATGCAGCATGTATACATTGCGTATGGGACATTCTTATGTATCCAGGGAGGGGGGGGGTATGTACAAGGAAGTGGAGGAAAGAGGCCTTAGCCTTCCTAGCTTAACGCCTCTCTCCTCCACTTCTGAAACGCAAGGCTGCACCATATTTACAAGAATGTGCTGCAGCCTTGCGTTTTCCCCTGCGATGGATCTAAATTTAGCAACTTAGCGCCAACGCAGGCACCCTTGCACCAGACTTCAAGGGTGTCTGCGTGCAGGGGAGGATTGTTTGTGTGTAGGAATGTGTCCCTTCCTGCACATAAACTATCCTAGAAATGCCATTCTGTCGCAGCACACATGAAAGTGACAAATTTGCATTTTTTCTTCCTGTACATATACAAACCATGGCATTTTGCTTTTTCCATGTGTGCTGCACAAGGCAGCACACATGGAAAAAGCAAAAACGAGGAGAAATAATGCATTTCTCCTCGTTTCGCCAACTCAAGACCAGTTTTTACCTGGTCTTAATTTTGGCGCTGCCTCCTATGTACGCCACCCTTGTACATAGGGGGCAGCGTCAAAATGAATGGGTGTTGCAGTGGAACGCCCACCGCAAAACCTACTGCCCACCCCTTTCACGCTAACCATAGCGTGAAGGGGGTCTTATGTACAAGGCAGCGTTAAGCCACGTTAAGTGGCTTAACGCTGCCTTGTACATAAGGCGCAGCCCCTATCACCACCACAACATGAATATAGGTGACGTTGTGGTGGCGATAGGGGCTTGTACATATGCCCCCAGATGTGTTATCTTGGATGAAACTTGTTTGAAAAAATTCTTTCATGAAAAATTCATTTTAGGAGAAAACTGCTTATTTCTTTCATATTCTAATCCATCATATATCAATATTTATCTGATGTAGAAACAGTTATCAACTTTGATAAATGTATGCGTGGTTTCGATATGATATATCAACATATCGAAACCACGCATACACGTCACTCACGTTCAGTACGGTAGTAACCTAGCAGGTCTAGTGTTGCTTTCTCAGTCTAGAGATGATCACTTCCGGGATCACTTTTGACATTGACTTCACCCGACACTACAACCCGAGTGCAGGAAGTATTCTTGAGGCCTAAAATGAAAGAAGTTTTTCAAACACTTTTCATCCGAGATAACGTCTCTGGATTCATAAGAATGGCCCATACACGATGTATACATGCAGCATAGATATTCAACAGATAATTATTATTATTCCCTCAAGCACTGCACATTCAGTGCTCTTAAAGTATCAAAACCACGCATGCGCGCCCCTCACGTTCAGCACGCTAGCAGGTTTAGTGTTGCTTTCTCAGTCAAGAGATGTTCACTTCCAGGATCACTTCTAACATTGACTTCACCCAACACTTAAACACCACTGCCGGTAGTAGAAGGCCAATGACGAATCTCTGATCGGGAGTTCAGTCCCTCACTTCGAATTGTTGGCACAGATTAGGCACAAGAAAAGAATTCCCGTATAATTACCAGGATCTCAGAGTATCTGCACCATTAAGGTAAGACATTTACCGCCCACCCCACCCAACCTACAGAGTCATGCACCAACAGTAATATCTAACATGGTCAGGCCTCTGTTAAACTTGATTTGCCTCTATTTTTTTTAGTATACCGAAGTGGTACAATGGCCCTTCTTTTGTTAGAAGAAGGTTGGGGGATACAGCCTACCCCCTGCTCCACTGTGAGTTTCTCCTCCCCTTTCACCTATTGGGTTTGGGGCTGCAAGATTACCAAATGTGGCTAAATTAATTTTAACACCCCTCCACTATTCCTTCTGGTTTCGAGGCCCTACGGACAGGAAAATTACAGTCTCTAAGACTTCATGCACCGGGGCCCATTGTGCTCATAACCTTTAAGGTGAGAAATAATACCAATTGTCACCTGCCACATGAACAATGACACAGTGTGGTTCTTAAATACAATTGACCCTCCTCTTCCCCTTATTATCCATTCTAGACCTCGTGGCTTGATAATAAGAATCAAAATTGAATTAGAAATAGATTCCTCCAGACTCTGATCTCCTGGAGGACAGTTCCTCTCAAAAGAGGACACAGCAATAGTCTTGCCTTCCTACTAAAATTAGGTGTGTATACCCCCTGTGACAAATTTTTGTCTTCAATTAGTCTGATCATAGTTATGAAATTACTAATATGGCACCCTTTATAGCCCCCCGGTCATCACAGTCTTGATTGGAAAGTTCAATTTGGCTGATAAATTTACTAATGAAATCAATGCATGGAAAAGTGAAAGTCCGTTTTTGATTTTTATTATTTGTAGACTGTCCAATCAGATCTAATTATGTTATAAGGTGAAGTCACAACCCGTAACAAGCTGACATTGACAAAGAGGAGTGAGGCGAAATGCGTTTGTCAGGAATTTTTTCTGTTGGTGATCTGAGAATAAAGAATTACTGAAAATCCTGAGAATGCATGGCGTTCCTTAGTGGAGGTTTGAAAAAAACAACAATATATATATATATATATATATATATATAAATATATATATATATATATATATATATATATATATTCTAAACAAATGCCCGGAAGCTTGGCAGGGCACTCGGCAGGCAGTAGACCATGCGGACTTCATTACTGGCTCTCTATGGCATTGCGGTAAACTGTCGCCTGACGCGTTTCGATGATTGATATCTTACTCATAGGCTTGCTCTGAAAGACATAACAGAAGAAGCTCTCTTTTATTTTCACTCTATTGCATACTTGATTAGTTCATTACCTTCAGTGGGCTTGGCTTAGTGCATAGTTCATGATAGAGCATGTTGGGACACGTAGTCCCTCTTCAAGCAAATTATATATATGTATATTTATCCACAATGTGATCCAGTAGCTCGGTGCGCTCAACAGCGGGTGCTCAGCGTAGGGGCCGGATCCTGGCTCAATTTCTCAATTTACATCACAAAGGACGCGGCACTCTGGAGTTAAGTTTTCAAAGATTTATTCGGCAAAACTCAACCAACGCGTTTCAGCCCCCTCACGGCTTTGCTCACGGTTAGTGAGTCCTTTCTCTATTGCACTTAATATACCCATGTGGCCATAATGTGGCATTATGGGATTTGTAGTGCTTTTCAATAGTTACAACTCTGTTAACACTATATACAGAAAGAAAACATTTTAATGTTATCGTTTCTTATGAAGGAACTTGCGCATTGCTTGTTTGTAACACGATACAGTATCGCGCAGCCTGGCATTGAAATTGCGTGCAAATACATGGTGTCATATTTAACAGATCTCTGATTGTAACCACTTTCTGTTCTTTGTGTAGTACATATTTCATTTGAAAGAAGTATACAATGTTTCTTTGTCTGGATATAATATCCAATTTAAAAACTTTACACTTTTTTTATGATGTGTTTACAGTGTCCATTTGTAGGGGTTTAGTATCCACTTCAGAAAGAACAAACAAATGGATTGTTGCTGTTTTCTTGCAGACCATGTTACTCTTTATTTAAAAAGCCCTGCAATTACCTTCTTCAGTTGGGTTTCTACTCTAGATGTATAAAGAGTTCCTCGTCATTGTTCATCGTCCTTGGGGTCTTTGTCCTGAATCTAATAATGTAGCGAGATTCCATTTGGCGTAATTTCTTTATCCTATTTCCTCCATGTTCATTTGGTGTTATTGCATAAATGCCATAATAGCTCATCGCTCTCCAGTCTCCTTTTTGACACTGCCATATGCTTGGCAGTTGCGTAAGACATATCCCTGTTTTTGACTGCTCGGATATGCTCCAAGATGCGTTTTTTTAGAGTATATATTGTACTGCCAATGTAATTTGATCTGCAGTTGCATTCAATAATGTAAATTACATATTGTGTTGTACATGTGATTCTTTGATTCAAGTTTATTGTGTTCCCATTTGGTTCTGTTATTGTTCTCACGTTTTTCCCAATTTTACATGCTTTACACGAGTGACACTTTATAAAGCCTTTCTGTTGTTCTATCAGCCAATTGTTTTCCTGTTGTTGGCTGAAGTGCCTCTTAACCAGTATATCTTTTAGAGACTTGGTTTTTCTATATGTGACTACTGGTTTAGGTCCCAACAGTTGTCCTATATCGGGATCGTTTGCAATTAGATGCCAATACTTTTTAAGTTTACTCATGATCTTACCACTTTCTTTACTGTACGTTGTTATAAATCTAGGTGCTTGTTGTTTAGATGTTTGAATGTTTGATCAGTTTTCTGTTTCGGAATTAGAGTCTCTTCTCTCAGTTTTTTGTCAATTCTTTTTTTGCTTTTCTTGAGTGTAGTCTCCCTATATCCTCTTGTCTTTAATCTCTCTGTTGTTTCCTTGATTTTCTCTTCTGCATCATGTGGTTTTGAGCAATTCCGCTTCATCCGCATAAACTCCCCATAAGGGATGCTGTCAAGTAGTGGTTTGGGGTGAAAGCTTGTCCCGTGTAGGATACTGTTTGTGGCTGTATTTTTCTAAAGAGTGTTGAATGTATTTCATCATTTTCTATGTAAATCAAGGTGTCCAGGAAGGCTATCTCTTTTTTGCTGGTGTTACAGGTGAAGGATAAGCCAATCTGATTTTCATTTAATCTTTGATAGTACTCTTGAAAATCTTGTTCAGTCCCATTCCAGATCAAGAACAGGTCGTCAATATAACGGACCCACAAAATTATCTTTTCCAGATCAACTTGATTCTCCACATTCCATGCTACAGTTTTCTCCCACCACCCTATGGTGATATTAGCGTAATTCGGAGAAAAGGAAATGCCCATAGCAGTTCCACACTGTTGTTTAAAAAGTTCCTTATTGAAGCAAAAAATATTGTTTGTTAGACATATTTCAATCATGGTGAGTAACATTTGTGTATGTTTCAATTCTGTTACTTTTCTTTGTCTGAGAAAATAGTTGCATGCTATCAGACCTACTTCATGTCTTATAGACGTGTATAATGATACCATGTCTATCGTTACTAGTAAGTATTAGCTGTTCCAACAAATACCTGTCAAAGTCCTAAGAAAATCACCTGTATCTCGAATGTAGGAGCTCATACTCTGAGCTATTGGTACCAGGAATTTATCCACGTATTCGGAAAGGTTCTCATACAATGATTCACACGAGGAGATGATGAGTCTCCCTGGTGGATGGTGAAGAGTCTTGTGTATCTTTGGCAAGAAATATATCGTTGGAATTACCGGGAAATCTTTCATAAGAAACTTTAATTCGTCATCACTGATAAGATTCTCACTGTGCCATTTAGTTAGTTTTTCATTCAGATCCAGTGTCATTCTATTTATTGGGTTTGTTTGGACTTTGCAATAGTTGGTAACATCTTCCAGTTGTCTATAGGCTTTGTCCATATAGTCTTTGATGTTCATCAATACAATATTACCTCCCTTATCAGCGGTTTTAATTATAATTTCCTTATTTTCCATCAGTTTGTTCATTGCTTCCCGTTCTTTTTTGCTTAGATTTTCTCTTTGTTTTGCATTTCTTGCATTTGGTATTTTGTCAAGCTCTTCAATTATTGCCTCACTGAATTGGTCAAATCTATTTCCTGGGGATAAGATCGGGCAATATTTAGATTTACTTTTTAGGCCACTTTCCACTCTTTTGTCAGTTTCAATGGCTAAGTGGTCCAGTAGTTGTTCCTCTGTCATTTCGCCTTCGTTTAAATTGTATAGGAGGTCAAACATACTCTTTAGATTTTGTACTTGGTCAATGCTGATTATTGGTTCAGTGTCATGCACTAGGATAGTTTCTCTTTGTTCGATGTTGTTATTCTTATTAGCATGTATTTTCACCAGTTTAAGTTTACGTACATATTTATATAAGTCAATCCTGACTTGTGTGTAATTATAATGACTTTCCGGGCAGAATGATAGACCCTTGTTTAATACTGCCTCTTCATCTTTAGATATGTACTTTGAAAGATTCACAATGAGATTGGTCTTATTTATTTGCGATTGCGCAATGAGTATTGTCTTCTTGCGCTTTGCTCGTCTGGTTTTTCTAGTGTTTGTGAGGTAATTTCTCCCTTCCCTCGACCCCGATTTGTATTTCTTCTGCGTCCTCTCCCCCTTGTGAACGTTTGATCCATATGCATTAATCGCATTTCCTCTAAAAAAGTGACTTTTGGAGCGGCTGTTGCCCCGCTTGTTACTTCTCCTTCATTTCCACTAATGTCAGATTCAATTGTACTTTCAGTTATTGCTTTTGAAACTTGTATTGGATAATTCTTTTTAAGTGTATCAAAGCATTTTGCAAATGTTAGAATTCTGCCATGTCTATAATCTTGTTCGTCCCTTTTAAATTTACGTTTTTTTCGTTCCTGTATTTCAGTTTCATATTTTTCTAATCTGGCATCCATCTCTTTCCGTAATTTGGCAAGCTCATCCTGATTGGCATGACTCTGTATATTTGTTTCCAGTTATTTCAGTTGCTTTGTTAGTTCTAATACATCGGTCTTGGCGTGTTTAATCAATATACGCATCATATTAAGTGAGCATTGTAAATTGTTTTCATCCCATTCTTCTAACAGTTCAATTTTGGTATCAGGGTGTGTGGGCATAATGAAAATCCGCAGCCCTCTTGGAATTCTCTTTACTTCGATGCAATTTTCTAATGTTAGAATCTCCCAACTTTTATTGATTTCTTTCTTGTAAAGTTTCTCCATTTCATTAAATTGCTGTTTAATTGTTCGATCTGGCCCATTCTGTCTGCTCACTGCAATTGTAATTGTATCCTCTGTTTCAATCCCCACTTGAAACATTATTGCTGCAGTCACCGCTCTTTTAGCTCCGCGTGCCTCCATATTTTGATTTTACACAGTAATCCACTATTAGAGTTCTTGCCACAATACTTCCGTAATTTTATCCCAATCCTGATTTACTTAACTCCCGCCGATTTTACCTAAGACTCCCAGCCATATCGTGTACGTGCCTGGTTTAGTTTGTCTCAGATAATTATGTGGCCGCTTCGAGTTAGGCGCTTACTGCATTTAGCTAAAACCACTCACCTCCCGGAACCTCCTGTGCAGGCGGCGTCCTCCGACTCCATCCTCCGGCGTTCAACCACCGAGATGAGTTCCTTTTCCCTTTGCGTCTTTCTTAGCGCGTCAACTCGGGCGCCACCGAACAAATTTCCTTTATCCACAATGTGATCCAGTAGTTCGGTGCGCTCAACAGCGGGTGCTCAGCGTAGGGGCCGGATCCTGGCCCAATTTCTCAATTTACATCACAAAGGACGTGGCACTCTGGCGTTAAGTTTTCAAAGATTTATTCGGCAAAACTCAACCAACGCGTTTCAGCCCTCTCACGGCTTTGCTCATGGTTAGTGAGTCCTTTCTCTATTGCACTTAATATACCCATGTGGCCATAATGTGGCAATATGGGATTTGTACTGCTTTTCAATAGTTACAACTTTGTTAACACTATATACAGAAAGAAAACATTTTACTGTTATCGTTTCTTATGAAGGAATTTGTGCATTGCTTGTTTGTAACACGATACAGTATCACGCAGCCTGGCATTGAAATTGCGTGCAATTACATGGTGTCATATTTAACAGATCTCTGATTGTAACCACTTTCTGTTCTTTGTGTAGTACATATTTCATTTGAAAGAAGTATACAATGTTTCTTTGTCTGGATATAGTATCCAATTTAAAAAGTTTAAACTTTTCTTACGATGTGTTTACAGTGTCTATTTGTAGGGGTTTAGTATCCACTTCAGAAAGTACAAACAAATGGATTGTTGCTGTTTTCTTGCAGACCATGTTACTCTTTATTTAAAAAGGCCTGCATTTACGTTCTTCAGTTGGGTTTCTACTCTAGATGTATAAAGAGTTCCTCGTCATTGTTCATCCCCCTTGGGGTCATTGTCCTGAATCTAATAATGTAGCGAGATTCCATTTGGCGTAATTTCTTTATCCTATTTCCTCCATGTTCATTTGGTGTTATTGCATGGTTTCAGGGACGTTATAGTTAGAAATTAGCATTTAAAAAACCTTAGAAATTCACAGAAAAAACCACAGGTTTCAGGGACGTTATAGTTAGTTGGACATTTCACTTGTACAAAACCAGAGAAATTCGGCCGTTATAGTTAGTTGAGCTAACTATAACTCGCGCCCCCGCAATGCACTGCGGATGACATCACATATTACATCACTCATGACATGGTCAGTGACATCACTGATGACATCAGTGATGACATCTCAAATGACATCACTGATGACATTACTGATGACATCATCCAGTGACTGTGTTTCTGAAAAGTTTAAACATGTTTTATATATACATAGGCCAAGGTGTATTGAAGAATGAGTGGGTGTATGAGTGTCTGAATGGATGATTTAGTAGGTGCGTGACTGACTGTATAAGATAATGATTAAATGTGTCTTACTGAATGCAGGGGTTAGGGACTAAACTGTGTGAATGTCTGTATCAGTCTGTCAGTTGGTGTGTAAGCTGCTGCATGGGTTGGTGAGTAGCTACATGAGTGTCTATATGGGTTATTCATTGGTTGTCTGAGTATCTGTATGTGTGCCTGAGTGTCTGTGTGGGTGGTTGGGGGGTGTGACTGCATGAATGTGTGAGTGAGTGATTCACTGGGTGTATGGGTTCAAGAGTGCATCTGTAAAGGGTGTATGGGTGGGTGAGTGCATGTATGGGTGTGTTGGTGAGTGAATGGATGTCTCAGTGGTACATGTGTGAGTAACTACATATTTGAAAGACAGTATATGTGAGTGTTGGACTATATAAATGACTATATGTGAGAGTGAGTGATTGTGAGACTGGCTGTATGGATGAGTATGTGCTTGTGTCAGTGATTTTATAAGAGAGTATGTTTTAGTATCTGTATGAATAAGTGAGGTGGTGTCTGTATAACGATATAGGTGTGTAAATGTGAGTGTGATTGATTCTTTGCATGACCGAGTAGCTGTGTTGATAACTCTATAGGTGAGTGGCGGTGTATGACTGTCTGTATAGGTGTATGAGTGCATATGATAGTGGCTATATTGATGAGTGACTGCATGCATGAGTGACTGTATGGGTGAGTGAGTGGATGTGTGTGTAGATCTAAGAATCAGTGAGTGGGTATGTAGTTATTGGTGTTGGTGTATCTATGGTTTTGAGAATGACAGTATGTAATTTAGAGTGGATGTATCAAAGATTATATTAGGGTGTGAGGAGGTGCATCAGATTATCACGTGGATGATGTCATCAGTGATGTAATTTGAGATATCATCAGTGATGTCACTAACCATGTCATGAGTGATGTAATATGTGATGTCATCAGCAGTGCATTGTGGGGGCCTGAGTTATAGTTAGCTCAGCTAACTACAATGGCAGAATTTCTCTGGTTTTGTACGAGTAAAATGTCCAACTAACTATAACGTCCCTGAAACCTGTGGTTTTTTCAGTGAATTTCTAAAGTTTTTTAAATGCAAATTTCTAACTATACCGTCCCTGAAACCTATGGTTTTTTCAGTGAATTTCTATGTTTTTTTAAATGCTAATTTCTAACTATAACGTCCCTGAAGCCTATGGTTTTTTCAGTGAATTTCGATGGTTTTTTAAATGCTAATTTCTAACTATAACGTCCCTGAAACCTATGGTTTTTTCTAGGCCTGGGCGGTAAATTCCGTTCCGCTCGCGGAATTTGCGGAATATGGGTAATTTTGTGTTCCGCGGATAACACAAAATTGGCAAAAATTCCGCGATCCGCAGCTTCGCGGAATTTTTTGCTTGTTTGCGCTTTCAAAATGCGTGTTTGCGAGATATTCCCCCCCGAGCACGCAAACAGCGTTCGCGAACAGGAAAAAAGCATCGCGAATGGGCGGAACAAGCAATTCCGCGTGTTCGCTGAACTTTTGCATGCTCGCGGAGATTTCTTACCATTTCGCGGAGCTTTGCGTACACGACTACGCAAATTCCGCCCACCCCTAGTTTTTTCAGTGAATTTCAAAGGTTTTTTAAATGCTAATTTCTAATTGTAATGTCCAAAAAATGCTTTTTCTAAATTTTTAAACTTTTATAAAAATAATGTGATGTTTTCTCCTTTCTAAAATATGCATTTACCTTTAAAAAAAAAAAAAGTGGATTCGCGTACCAATCGTGTACCAGTCAAGGTGGTTGCACGATTCCAAGAATTTTGCTGCCATTTTGGTTAAGTTGTGTACGATGCGCATTGCGTATGCGGAGGGTGTGCGGTTCTGGACCCCGCGCAACGTCACGTACGTATTACCGGGGGTCGCGCCGGGTGCACGAATCCATCGCAAATCTTTAAGTTTTACAAGTATATGTATATAACTTCATTATATATATTATACCAAGAGATTACTTAATATAACTATAAATATCATATATTTGTGATTGTAATAAAGATATATTATTGTTAAATATATGTTTCGGGATTCGTGCCGGGTGCGCCCTGGTTGCGCGCCGGGTGCGCGTATCCCATGTGACTTCAAAAGAAACAATTTTATTGGTTTAGAAGCTTTCTGTTCTAGAACTTGAAGCACCCCACCCATTTTTTTCATTCTTCCAGGAGCACCTTTTCAAGAAACCCCTCTTGTGCTTTCTGTGCCTCTTTATTTGATTTTTGGGTGTTTTTTTCCAAGAGAGGAAATGGCATCTCAAAATCCACCACAGGATATTCCTACTGATGAAGAGGAGCTGGAAGAACCCATTAAGAAAAGGAAAGACAGTATTGTGTGGGCTTTGTTCTCTATCCCAGAAGGAGAGAAGAAGGTGAATGCGCGCAAAGTCACCTGCACTGTGTGCAAGAAAGTTTTATCTTGTGGATCAGAAAAGAAGTATTCCTGCGGGACTTCTTCTATGCTGAAACACCTTCAGACCATGCACCCAAACCGTCTTGTGCGTGAACAACATCGGCGCCAAATTCAAGAGTCCCGGCAAGATGTTGAGGTCGCAGGACCTAGTACTTCTGCGGGATCCACTGCATCCACACAAATTGTTCCAGAGTTTGCAGGACTGGAACAGCACTGCATAAAGTGCAAGAAACTTCTTTGTGCAGGTGAGCAATCTGTTGCAGCTGTTGTTGCTGCAAAGAATCATCATTGTTAATTTTTTTGTTTTGTTTTTGCAATAAGTTTCTAATTGAAAAATGTTTTGAAGAGTTTTTTTTCGTTCATTTCCTTGTTTTTTCAATCTTTTGTTTAAAAAACCACCCACAAAATTAATAAAAGAGTTAAAAAAACACAAGAAAATTTAAAAACAAAAAAAGGAGAAAAAAATGGTTCTTTTTAGAACCGCCTAATTGGTTAAAAATAGACAAACGTGTATGTGTTCTATGAATGACTGCAAGGGTAATGTCTGAGTCATTGTATGAGTGAATAAGTACTGTCTGAGTGAATGAATGAGTGCAGCAGTATTGCCTGAGTCATTGGATAAGTCATGGATAGTGTTTGAGGGAATGAATGAGTGCAGCAGTAGTGCCTGAATGATTGCATGAGTGCATGGGTAGTGCCTGGCTTATTGCATGAGTGCTTGGGTAGTGCCTGGGTGATTGGAAGAAAACATCAGTAGTGCCTGAGTGCATGGATAAGTACATGACCAGTGTTTCAGGGAATGGATGAGTGCAAGAGTAGTGTCTGAGTGACTAAATGAGTGTATGGGTAGAGTCTGAGTGCATACAAGAGTGCATGGGTTTTGCTTGAGGGAATGGATGAGTGCAAAAAGATTGCCTGAGTGATTGGATGACTGCAGGCATAATGCCTGGGTAATTGGAGGAGTGCATAGCTTGTGACTGGCAGATTGCATGACTGCAGGGGTAATGTCTGGGTGATTGGAGGAGTGCATGGGTAATGCCTGGGTGCATGGAAGAGTGCTTGGGTAGTGCCTGGGTGCATGTAGGACTGCATGGGTAGTTCCTGGGTGATTGGAGGAGTGCATGAGTAGTACCTTGGTGATTGCATGAGTGCAGGAGTAGTGCCTGGGTGATTGGAAGACTCCATGGGTAGTGCTTGGGTGATTGCATGAGTGCCGCAGAAGTGCCTGAGTGCATGTATGAGTACATGGGTAATGCCTGGGTGATTGCATAAGTGCATGGGTAGTGCCTGGGTGATTGGAAGAGTGCATGGATACTGCCTGAGTGATTGAAGGAGTTCATGGGTAATGCCTGGGTGATTGCATGAGTGGAGGGGTAATGTCTCGGTGACTGGAGCAGTGCATGGGTACTGCCTGAGTGATTGAAGGAGTGCATGGGTAATGCCTGGGTTATTGCATCAGTTCATGGGCAATGCCTGGGTGATTGGAGGAGTGCATGGGTACTGCCTGGGTGATTGAAGCAGTGCATGGGTAGTGCCTGGGTGATTGCATGAGTGCACAGGTAATGTCAGTGTGATTGAAGCAGTGCATGGGTACTGTCTAACTGATTGAAGGAGTGCATAGGTAATGCCTGTGTGATTGCATAAGTGCATGGGTAGTGCTTGGGTGATTACATGACTGCAGGGGTACTGCCTGAGTGATTGAAAGAGTGTATAGGTAATGCCTGGGTGATTGCATGAGTGCAGGGGTAATGTCTGGGTGATTGGAGGAGTCCATAGGTACTGCCTGGGTGATTGATTGAGTGCATGGGTAATGCCTGGGTGATTTCATGAGTGCAGGAGTAGTGCCTGGGTGATTGTATAAGTGCATGGTTAGTGCCTGGGTGATTGGAGTAGTGCATGGGTACTGCCTGAGTGATTGAAGGAGTGCATGGGTAGTGCCTGCATGAATGCATGAGTGCAGGGGTAGTGCCTGGGTGATTGAAGAAGTGCATGGGTACTGCCTGAGTGATTGAAGGAGTGCATATGTAATGCCTGGGTGATTGCATGAGTGCAGAGGTAATGTCTGGGTGATTGGAGGAGTGCATAGGTACTGCCTGTGTGATTGAAGGAGTGCATGGGTAATGCCTGGGTGATTGCATGAGTGCAGAGGTAATGTCTGGGTGATTGGAGGAGTGCATAGGTACTGCCTGTGTGATTGAAGGAGTGCATGGGTAATGCCTGGGTGATACCATGAGTGCAAGAGTAATGTCTGGGTGATTGGAGGAGTGCATGGGTACTGTCTAACGGATTGAAGGACTGCATGTGTAATGCCTGGGTGATTACATGAGTGCAGGAGTAATGTCTGCGTGATTGGAGGAGTGCATGGATACTGCCTGAGTGATTGAAAGAGTGCATAGGTAATGCCTGGGTGAATGCATAAGTGCATGTGTAGTGCCTGGGTGATTGGAGGAGTGCATCGATACTGCCTGAGTGATTGAAGGAGTGCATGGGTAATGCCTGAGTGATTGCATGAGTGCAGGTGTAATGTCTGGGTGATTGGAGGAGTGCATGGGTACTGCCTGAGTCATTGAAGGAGTTGATGGGTAATGCCTGGGTGATTGCATGAGTGCAAGGTTAGTGCCTGGGTAATTGGAGGAGTGCATGGGTACTGCTGAGTGATTGAAGGAGTACATGGGTAATGCCTGGGTGATTGCATGAGTGCAGGGGTAATGTCTGGGTGATTGAAGGAGTGAATAGGTACTGCCTGAGTGATTGAAGGAGTGCATGGGTAATGCCTGGGTGATTCCATGAATGCAGGAGTAATGTGTGGGTGGTTGGAGGAGTGCATGGGTACTGCCTGAGTGATTGAAGGAGTGCATAGGTAATGCCTGGGTGATTGCATAAGTGCATGGGTAGTGCCTGGGTGATAGGAGGAGTGCATGGTATTGCCGGAGTCATTGAAGAAGTGCATGGGTAGTGCCTAAGTGATTGCATGAGTGCACAGGTAATATCTGGGTGATTGGAGGAGTGCATGGGTACTGTCTAACTGATTGAAGGAGTGCATAGGTAATGCCTGGGTGATTGCATAAGTGCATGGGTAGTGCCTGGGTGATTGGAAGAGTGCATGAGTAATGTCTGTGTGATTGCATGACTGCAGTGGTAATGTCTGAGTAATTGCATGAGTGCAAGTGTAATGTCTGAGGATTAGAGGAATGCATAGGTAATGCCTGGGTAATTGTATGAGTGTAGGGGTAATGTCTAGAGGATTGGAGAAGTATATAGGTAATACCTGGGTGATTGGAAGAGTGTATCGGTAATGTCTAGCTGATTGCATGAGTGTACAGATAGTGCCTGGGTGATTGAAGGAGTACATAGGTAGTGTCTGGGTGATATTATAAGTGTATGGGTACTGGCTGTGTGATTGCAGAAGTGCATAGATAGTGCATGGGTGATTGGAGGAGTGTGGGAACAGTGCCTAACTGTATAGATGACTGCATGGGTAGTGTTTGAAAAAATGGATGAGTGCAGTAAAAGTCTCGAGGAGTCATCTTGTACTTTTGTACTTTCTAGAATACACAGAACTAATGCTAGTCATTTCATCTGCCAGACAACTCAAAAGTATATCATGGTCTGGACATGATCTATTCTTCCGCCAGGACTATGTCAAGATTACTGCAGACCAACGAAAGGCATTCTTGAGTATGTAGCAAACACAAGGAGATGATGGACGGAGCGCTGAAACTTTTCAGACACTCACCCCCAGTCACAGATCTGGTTTGAATCCATCATCATTCTTTAGCTCACTTCGCCACCCCAGTTCAGACACAGCTATATGCAAATCAGGCTTGACCCTGTGCCTCATGGGATCAGTCCAGCCCGAACTGCCAAGCCATGTCTTCCCTGGACCAGAAACAAGCATCCTGGGACCGGTTTCGGGCTAACAGCCCTCATCAGCCAGGCTAGCTTGAATCCAGTGGCAAAGTGAGCAAGGGACCCACGTCTGGGCATACCCTGCCAACTTAGGGTGAACAAAGCAAACACAAGGAGATGATGGACGGAGCACTGAAACTTTTCAGACATTCACCCCCAGTCACAGATCTGGGTTGAATCCATCATCGTTCTTTAGCTCACTTCGCCACCCCAGTTCAGACACAGCTATATGCAAATCAGTCTTAACCCTGTGCCTCATGGGAACAGTCCAGCCCGAACTGCCAAGCCATGTCTTCCCAGATGATGGATTCAACCCAGATCTGTGACTGGGGGTGAGTGTCTGAAAAGTTTCAGCGCTCCGTCCATCATCTCCTTGTGTTTGCTTTGTTTGCCCTAAGTTAGCAGGATATGCCCAGAAGTGGGGCCCTTGCTCACTTTGCTACTGGATTCAAGCTAGCCTGGCTGATGAGGGCTGTTAGCCCGAAACCGGTCCCAGGATGCTTGTTTCCGGTCCAGGGAAGACATGGCTTGGCAGTTCGGGCTGGACTGTTCCCATGAGGCACAGGGTCAAGACTGATTTGCATATAGCGGTGTCTGAACTGGGGTGGCAAAGTGAGCTAAAGAATGATGATGGATTCAACCCAGATCTGTGACTGGGGGTGAGTGTTTGAAAAGCTTCAGCACTCCGTCCATCATCTCTTTGTGTTTGCAAAAGTCATTGTAAACATTAGTTCATATTATCATGCTTATTATTATTACATTATTTCATCTTACCTTTTTTATTAAAGAAGATACAAAACTCAAAGAAACTATTTTTGTTGTAAACTGAATTTAAAATATTTTCAAACTTTAGTATTATCTTCTGTAAAAAAAAGAAGAAAAAGTGTTATTGCATATAATATAGTTTTAAGAGCACAACATAATTTTAGAATTACAGAACATATTCAGTTTCCCTTTTTTGCTGTTCTCAGATTCTACTGAATTTCACCATACTCAGTGATTTCAATGTAGATCATCATACAACAGCGGGGAAAAACATTCAATCAATGAGATTGTAAAAAAAAGCAAATCTGTGTTGAAAAGATTTACAAGAGCAACTATCTGTTTACCTATCTACAGTTTGTAAATTACATTCTTCAACTACAGTAAATCTTTTACTTCTTTCAAGTACATTTTGTAAAATATACACTCTCATTTACATCGCGTATAATATAAAGATCAAATATATAAACTACTTCTTTCAAACAGAATTTTGCAATTGCAATAAGAATTAGCACAAACAATAATCCAAACAGTAATTGTTCACATCTTCCCAATAGGCCGAATAATGTTTCCAAAACCATTTGCATTGAAAATATCCAAAATAAACTCATTAATTTGTGTTCACATCTTCCCAATAGGCCGAATGATGTTTTCAAAACTTTAGTGATAAATGAATATTGAAACAAAACCTTGGATGGCACTTCCAAAGTACGTGTGATTTATTTCACTTTTCTTTAGAAATTTTTAAGAAACAGCATGTCCTAACATTCTTTTCATGTCATATGTCGGACAACACTTTTTGTTTTGACACAAACAAAATCATATGGTGTAATATTCAAAACATCATACATAGATTAAATAGTGAAACAACACAGTGAAACACATTAAGACACATTTACATTTAACATACAAAATATACAATGTGAACAGAGCGACCTGTCCTGGCTTGAACTACCACTAGGCGGACATTTAATTATTCATGGACTGAAGCTACAGCCTAAAGTGCTGCCTGTGTACAAAGCTAAGGGTATATTGAATTGGGAAGGGTGTTGTCTAAAAAGAGAAAATTAAATCAAGAACATTCCCTCGTGGCACACCCAAAATCGCTTAACCCATTAGCATGGGAATGTTCTTGATTTAATTTTCTCTTTTTAGACAACACCCTTCTCAATTCAATATACCCGTAGCTTTGTACACAGGCAGGACTTTAGGCTGTAGCTTCAGTCCACGAATAATTAAATGTCCACCTAGTGGTAGTTCAAGCCAGGACTGGTCGCTCTGTTCACATTGTATATTTTGTATGTTAAATGTAAATGTGTCTTAATGTGTTTCACTGTGTTGTTTCACTATTTAATCTATGTATGATGTTTTGAATATTACACCATATGATTTTGTTTATGTCTCAAAACAAAAAGTGTTGTCCGACATATGACATGAAAAGAATGTTAGGACATGCTGTTTCTTAAAAATTTCTAAAGAAAAGTGAAATAAATTACACGTACTTTGGAAGTGCCATCCAAAGTTTCGTTTCAATATTCATTTATCACGAATGGTCTATCTGGACACTATGGGGCTGATTACGATGGCGGGCGGATCGCCCCCATCCCGACAGCAAAGACCCCCGCCATATCATGATGGCTGGGGGGTCCGCGGCGGATGGAAAGACCGTCCGCCGCTTTTCCACCGGTCGACTCGTCAAGCGGCGGAAAACGTGCTGAATATGGTGGCGGTGTCAGGAAGACACCGCCATCCATATTATGATGCAGGCTGCGAGCAGCCTTTCCATGGCTGCATTGCCGCCATGGAAAGGCTGGCGGTTCCTGCTGTTGGGGGCCTGTTGCGGGCCCCCAGGGTGTTGGGGGGGTGGGGGGTGCACATGGAGTGTACCTATGGTACCCCCCTGCATTTGCATGTACAATGTGGCAGCCACCGCGTGGTGCCTGTCACGTTGTGCATGTAAATGCACAACATGTATTTTTACATTGCGGCGGGTGCTGCTTGCAGCACCGCCCGCCGCAATATAAAAATACGGGATGCGCCCGCCAGTGTGGCGGGCGCATCCTAATTTGTATAGCGGGACCGCCGCACCTATGGCAGGCGGTCCCTTTTGCCAATGCGATGGCGGGCGGACTTTGTCCGCCCGCCATCGTAATCGACCCCTATGTTTGTTTAACACTAGTTGTGTGGTCTAGTCTAGGTAGTATAAAGACCCAAGCCTGTTTTGCTAAACAAGTTTTCAAAACTTTGACATCAAAAATATCAGATATGAATTTGGTAATTCGTAAGACAACCGGCATTTGAATTCCAAATGGGCATCATTACAATGAGTCCATCCTTTATTGCACTTTAAATACACAGTATAGTGTCCAGATGTTGTAGTAGGTCCACCATAAAAACTAATCGCCACTGCTTTAAAAGTTCTTCCTGAAATTGATACTTGACTTGCCACAAATTTTTTAATTTTGGTTTCCAATTTTCTTCCATCTGCTCTACATTGTTGTAGCATTAAAATGACATATTGTCCAAATCTGTCTATAAATAATGTTGACACCATTACTGATTTGCAGTGAGACCATTTCATATCTTGATTAGCTGTTTTTACTAATTTGTTAAAAGACACTGTTTTGCAATCTGGTATCATCAAATATATAAATAGTTCAGTGTCTATTTCAGTGGTAGAAGAAAATGAACACTCTTCACATTTATGATCCCATCTGTAACTTAGTCAAAACGAATTTTCAATTTCTATTCCTTCATCTTCCAATACTGCAAATATAAACATAAGAAATTCTTGTGCATCTTGTTGTACATTAAGTGTAAATTGCAATGAACCAGTACATATATCCAAAAGATGCCATATGCCAGAAGCAGTATGGATTTTCATTCCAACAGTTACCAACTTTTGAAAAATATAATGTAATAAAAAACAGAATCTTTTTTCTCGATTTTCCATATTTCATGATGAAGATCTTCTAGATAAAACACAACATTCACAATTACATTAGCATAGCAGTTGATACCTGAACTATTTTCTAACTGCAACATCATCAACAGTGTCCCTTTTTCATTTTCTTTGCAGCTTCATCATTCTCTTGAATTGTTTTCTTTTTTTGAACCTCACTAGAATGTTTGTCATATTTTAGTTTTGGACACACTACACGTTTTTGATATACGGGATATTCACCTAAGATAGGAGCATACAGTCTTCTTAACCGATTATACTCCCTTACACAATTTGCATCAGCCCTAACCTTTTTCTCATCAAAATCAATGAATCAAATACAAACCAGATAATGTTCTTACTCGAGACAATGCAACATATGCCATGCCCTCTTTAAACACTGTACTTCCAATACTTACCAAAGCATTGTCTACACTTAAACCTTGAGATTTATGAATGGTTACAGCATATGCTAAAGAAAGAGGAAACTGTTTTCTACAAACATACAAGTCTTTTACAAGCAAAAAACGAACAGCACAGCATCCAATCTGTTTTACCTCTTCAATCTGATCAAATTTAATCTTCAAAAATTCAATTCCATCTCTGTTCTGAAAATTTAGAAAACCAACAACTTTTCCCATTGCTCCATTTACTAAACCTTCTTCTACATTCAAATTACGCCATAAAATTACCCGACAATTTACACGTACATATAAAGTCTTTTCTAAACCTGCAGTCTTAGACACTGACTTTTCCAAAGAATCCAATTTTGACTGTAATTTCTCTGAGAGAAGAATAGTAACTCCTTCGTGTTCCATTTTATCAATAGCTTCCATTTTCACTATTGGTTGTTTTTCCAATTTTCATAAGTTCTTGATTGAACGTAGAACACTCTTGCAGTGTAGGCATTAGGTAAACTATAGACTTCTTTTCTCCAATTTTTTTGTACATTATTTCAAGTGCTATGTTTTCATTTGTAAACATGTTTGATAAAAGCCGACTTTGTAAAGCTTCTTTACCATCTTTAGTCAAAACACCAATTCTAATATCTTGAAGAATGTTTCCATAATGTTCATCTCTTGCTTGTCGCATATTCTTAATAAGTTCTTTATGTTCAAAATGAGGCCAAATGTTGACATTTCCAATACTTCCCAAAGATATCCTAGTGTTTTCATGGACAAGTGTTTTAAAAACAGGTTGCCCTTTTACAGGAGTAAGTTGTAGTAGGTCACCGAATACAATTAAATGTTTTCCTCCAAATAGAAAATCATAATCTGTTTTTAAAATCTGTTGCATTCTTAAATGCACAAAGGCAAGCATTAAGTTTGACACCATGCTCACCTCATCAATAATTAGAAGTTTCATTTTCTTGAGTACTCTTGAAACTTCATAACAAGCTTCTCCAGATAGCTTGTGATATTCCAACTTATTTTCATGTTCAACTGGTAGCATTAGTAATCGATGCAATGTAATCCCTTTAATGTTATGTGCTGCTAACCCAGTTAGAGCGGTTACAACACAAGATAAATGTGATTCAGTGGTTTTGTGTAGATAACTGGTCAAAACTTTAATTAAGAAACTTTTTCCTGTTCCAGCTTGCCCACTGATATACATTCGAATAGGTTTAAATGATGTGCATTGGCATTCTTTTTTTCATGCAGTAAACCATGCTGTATCTGTTGTGTAACTTGTTGATATATTTCTTTCTGTTCAATATTTAGTTGTTCTTCTAACTTTTCCAAATCAATAATATCCTGTTGTGCTTGTTGCATTGCCATTTCTACTTCACTCATGGCTATTGCTGCTTCATTTTCAAGAATTGGTTGTCCTAGTGGATCTTGGCTTAGTGGAGCAGAACCTTGACTATCTTGAGAACTGTCTCTACCTATTTCAGCTGCAATAGTAGTTTCTTGTTCAATCTCTTCATTCAACATTTGTAGATAATTTGGAAAAATTGTACATTCAATGCTATCTTTACATGCATTAAAAGAATCTTCATAGCAGTCAAAATCTCCAAGTAATTCCATTTTAGTACGCCAAGGCTTGAAGAGTTGCATAGGTGCTAAATAGAAAAATTCCCTTTTATCTAGAGTATCACAACTGAGTTTACTGTGATTAATAAGATTTCCTTTGGCATGTTTAGCAAACATCCATCACATCCAATTAGGGCATATTTTTCTTCATTTGTATTTTCTGTAACATTTCGCTTAAAACTATAATGTTGCAGTACTTCATAGAGACATATGTTTTCCAGATGTGGACTCCTTTTGGGATAGTACATATCCAACATATTTGTTTTAACAATAGCTGTACTTTCCGGCTCATTCAAAGCTAAGTATTCAATTTCTTGTAGAGATTTCAAAACTCGATTTCGTGTTGCAGCAAGACCTAGACTTACCCAAATGATTCCTCTTGACTTTGAATATAAACTTCCTGATGTCAACCGATCCGAACATTCGTAGGATCCAATCTCTTGATGGGAAAGCATCTTAAAACTAAAACTGTACAATTTATTACTAAGAGTCTTCTCTTGTGAAATTTCTTCCCACATTTCTTTCAACTCCGTCTTTTCAGATTTGGTTATATATGATGTAACATAACGAGCAACAGCAATCGAATTATCTGCAACACACTGGATATCCATGTTTGCATTCCACATTGTCAAAATCACTGGATTGTAGTCATTAATATACTTTGAAGCTTCACTTCTTTTTATGTTGTAAGTATTCTGCGGAGAATTTTGAGTTATAGTATGTCTTACTGCTGACATGAAACTGTTGACTCTTCCTTTTGAAATTACTGGACGTGAGAATCCAAAACAACATTTTGTATAAAATTTTCCCTTTGATCTGTATTTCCATCGACAATACTTTCCACATCGATGACTTTGAAACCGTAAAACTTGTTGTCTTAAGCTCTTTTCTCCTCCTTTTTTTGGAATGGCACAGGTAACATAGTCTTCAATTAAAGACAAAACAGTTTCATCAGAATCGGTTCCAAATTTAGCTGCACTCTTGATCCATAATAACAGGTGTATATGAGGATCACCTCTGGCTTGGTACTCCTTTCTCCAAAAGAAATCAGTTACTTCTCCAAGAGGTGGATTTTTTTATTACAGATAAAAGACATCATAGCTCGAAACCTATGATTAAAATATCTGCACACATTTACAGGATCCAATGAACACAGTTCTCCAGCTGTCTTCAAATCAATGTTTTTTACATTTGAATTTACTTCTCGTAGAAATTCAAGTAAATCGTCCCATGCGTATTCAGCACAGCTAAGCATAACAAACCATGTAGGGGTTCCTAAGTTTCTTAACATACATTTAAGTTCTCTGTGACGACGATACCAATACTCACTAGTACCACGTTGACATGCCATCAAATTAATTAACTGAGATTCTAAATGATCATCTCTTTGTTGAACTTTATCAAAGAATTCCTTTGCAGAAACATGTGTAAGATGAACTCCTGTTTTTATTAATATGTAGTTCACTGCATATGAAAATCCAGACAAGTCACTTTCGAACAGAAGATGAAATAAATATGGAACACACTGTCGAAATCTTGAATCTTCTGAGTACAATCTTGTCGTACGATAGTCTGAAGCTGGAATCTGTACTGGTCGTTCATCATATCGTCCACCTTTTCCAATGGGGAAGAGCTGTGTAAAACAACGAGCTTCTAAACTTTTTTCCCCAAACACTCATGGGAGTTCCCTTCACTTTCTTCATTTGGAATAATTCAATGGTGTTTCCAATCACTTCTTTTGAATGTAGAGGATGTATACTGTAATGTTCGTAAATTTATTCACTCCTGGAGTTGTCCACTTTTTCCATTTGGCCAGTTGAAATTTCTCTATCATCTTCTAAAGATATTTCTTGTTCTTCCACATATACATTTTTCTAATAAATATTGTTTTGTATAAGATATAAGGTAGCCTTTTGAAGTTTGGTGACATCTACTAACTCTTGCCATATTTTCCGTCTCTTTGTTGGTACACCATTAACTAGAATAACTAAAGGTTCACTTTCCTCTCTCTCTACAACAACAGTTCCAATATTTTTCTTAAAATCTAAAGGTAAATACACAACTCTTCCTTTTAAACCTCTTTGTAAATCTGTTGGAGGCAGCTTACCTGTTTTAGGCTGCATACAAACTATTGCCTGAAACAGGTGCACAGATTGAATAAGAATGGACTCATACGTATTTGAATCTACCACTTCCGGAGGAATAGCTACCAACTCTAGGTTATTATGTACAGCTCTAGCTGTCATTTTGTTCTCTTCTAATTTGTTGTAAGCATATTTACAAATATGTTGATCACTACCCAACTCAAAACGACCTTCCACCAACAAATAATCACAAAATTGCTCCCACTTATCATTGTTTTCCTTTTCACTTTTTAAATACACATCAACATTCCTAGTTTGACTTCTATAGTGAGTACGTCGACAACAAATACAAACATAGTTTGGTCTTTCACAAGAAAGAACCTCAAACTTTGTAATTTCTTCTGCAAACTTCTCAGTAGTACTATCTTCCTCCTCTTCTTCAACACCTACACTTATCAAACTCTCACTTTCTCTACACTCCTCTTCGGGACCAAAGAAACAAAACTGTATATCATCAGAAACTTTTTTTTACATCCAATACTGAACCATGCAAAAGAGCTGTGTTTATTTCACTTAAAGATAATGCAGGACTTTTTACATAGTACAATCTTCTTACTTTCGCATTTCTGAGTGATGTCCTGCTAACATTCCTAAATGATGAAAAGTACTTTGACACACTTTTCTAGAAAGACAAGCCAGAGCATGACCCTGCAAGTTAGTATATTTTCTCACCTTACAAGGGTCTAGTCCTTGCAACATCTTAATCTTTTGTTTAACACTTTTTTCACCATAATCTCATAAGAAATTTCATAATATATCAATAGATTCCTGTCGTATACTATAAATACTACTACAATCCCACTAAAACACTGGAGCTTGTGTACGTCTCCCTTGAACTTCTTCAGCTATTACTTCTTCCACATTTCTAGGAACCATCTTTTCTTTTTCAATTGGACAACGGTTTTTAACCTCATAACAACGACCCCTGGTATCAACTGCATGAACTAATGTATTTTGTTGAAAATAGCTTTCTTCATTAAAAAATGGTTCACTAGAAGTGTGCTTCCATTCACCCGAATTTGTTTTGCAAAAGTTAGTTTTATTAACCAATCTTTTTCTTTTACTTTTCTCCTTCAGAAAGTGCATTGTTTTATTCAATGTTTTCGTTCTCTTCAATACTAATAGAAACAATTTTCTTTTCAATTCAAAAGCCTTTTCGACTACACTTTCAATCTGTTCTTTCTTCTTGTAAAATGTTGTTCTTTTATATTTTTTGTAATCTTTCAATACATTTTGTAGTACTCTACTTTTATACATTCTCTTCCTAATGTCTTTATATTCTTTCATCCTTTTTTCAACGTGGATTATTTTCCTATAACCTGATTTTGCATTAATTTCTCCTTTTTTCTTTTCCTTCTGATTGCTTGTAGTACTTTTCTTTCTCTTTTCCCCATTTTGAAAATCGATTACATTTTTTAAAAGACTTTTAACAAATTCTTTAGTTCCCTTACCAGAGGACTTTTTCTTCAACGTCACATGTTGTACTTCATCTACTTTCTGCTTTTCTCTATCCTTTAAATAGTTCTTTTCTTTGTTGTCTTTTCTTTTGAACTTTTCTTGTCATACTTAATATTTCTTAATAATTATGGAGAATTTCTAAAAGTTTATTATCTTTCTAAAAAATATTTAATATTATTAAAATAATTATATACAAATATTGTCATCTATAAATAAACAAATACATTGAGTAGTGCATTTGTGAATAGATAAGTGCAACAGTAGGACCTGGATGATTCTACAACTGTAAGGGTAGCACATAACAAGTGGCTGAAAGATTGCATGACTGAAGGGGTAATATCTGGAGGATTAGTGGAGTACATAGTAAATCAGTGGGTGATTTTATAACTGCATGAGTACTGCTTGGGTGATTGCAGGAGTACTGAGGGAATGCCTGAGTGATTGAAGGAGTGCAAAGGTAGTACCTGTGTGATTTTATAAGTGCATGAGTACTGGCTGAGTGATTACATAAGAACAAGGGTAGTACCTGCATGATTGAAGGAGTGCATTGCATGAGTGCATAGGTAGTGCCTGGGTGATTTTATGAGTGCGGGGGAATGCCTGGGTAATTGCAGCAGTGCATATGTAGTGCCTGGATCATTGGAAGACTGCATGGGTAGTACTTGGGTGTTTTTATAACTGCATGAGTGTTGGGCCTAGCCAAATATAAAGCAGCACACTATTACATGACTCAACCTTAAGTCTCTCCATATTGTTAAAAGCATGCATACATATGTCTCTACCTTTTCAAATCATCATCATATCTAAAAGAAATATGTATACAATATTTCTGAAATATAGTGAAACCTAGAAACTGAGACATGTAAGAGATCTGCCTGAGTGATTGCATAATTCCATGCGTAGTGCTTCGATGATTGTATGACTCCAAAGGTAGTCGCTAGGTAATTGCAGGGGAAGATGGATAGTGACTGGCTAATTCATCAGTGCACACACACACAGGTTGAGTGCATGGATAAGTGTATTAATAGCACCTGAAGGCATAGATGAGTCATGGAGTAGTGCCTAGGTGAATAGATGAGTACAACAGTAGGACCTGGGTGATTCTATGACTGCAAGGGTAGTGTGTGGGTTATTACATGACTGCATAGGTAGACACTGCATGATTCTATGACTGCAAAGGTACTACATAAGTAGTGCCTGGGTGATTCCATGACTACAGAGGTAATATCTGGGGGATTACTGGAGTACATAGCAAGTGAGTGAGTGATTTTATAAGTGCATGAGTACTGCTTCAGTGATTGCAGGAGTAATGAGGTAGTGCCTGAGTGAATAAAGGAGTGCAAAGGTAGTGCCTGGGTGATTTCATAACAGCATGACTACTGTCTGAGTGATTACATAGGTACAAGGGTAGTGTCTACGTGATTGAGGGAGTGCAATGTTAGTGCCTGACTGATTATATAAGTGCATGAGTAGTCGCTACATGATTCAAAGAGTGCATGGGTGATACCTTGGTGATTGCATGAGTGATAGGTAGTGCCTGGATGTTTGCATGAGTGCAGGACTAATGCCTGAGTGATTACAGCAGTGTATCACTGCATGGGTAGTACTTGGGTGTTTTTATACCTGCATGAGTGTTGGGCCTAGCCAAATATAAAGCAGAATACTATTACATGGCTCAACTATAAGTCTCTCCATATTGTTAAAAGCATGCATACATATGTCCCTACATTTTCAAATCATCATCATATCTAAAAGAAATATATATACAATATTTCTGGAATATAGTGAAACTTACAACTGAAACATGTAATAGATCTGCCTGAGTGATTGCATAACTTCATGGGTAGTGCTTGGGTGATTGTACGCATGCAAAGGCAGTCACTGGTTAATTGTAGGAGAAGATGGATAGTGACTGGCTAATTGCATGAGTGCACACAAACATTGAGTGCATGGATAAGTGTATGAATAGCACCTAAAGGTAAAGGTACAGATGACTCATTGAGTAGTGCGTAGGTGAATAGATGAGTGCAACAGAAGGGCCTGGATGATTCTACAACTGCAAGGGTAGTGCCAGGATTATTACATGAGTGCATAGGTACAGCCTGCATAATTGCATGACTGCAAGAGTAGTACATAAGTAATGCCTGGGTGATTGCATGACTGCAGGGATAATATCTGCGGGATTACTGGAGTACATAAGAAGTGAGTGGGTGATTTTATAAGTCCATGAGTACTGCCTGGGTGATTACAGAAGTAATAGGTACTGCCTGAGTGATTACAGGAGTGCAAAGGTAGTGCCTGGCTGATTTTATAAGTGCATGAGTATTGCCTGAGTGATTACATAAGTACAAGAGTAGTGCCTCCTTGATTGAAAGAGTACAAGGATAGTGCCTGGGTGATTGAAGCACTGTATAGCTAATGCATTGGTTATTGCATGAGTACAGAGATAACGTCTGGGGGATTAAATGAGTACATAGGTAACGCATGGGTGACTGCATGACTACAGGAGTAATAGCTGGTGATTTACTTGACTACATAAAAAGTGACTGGGTCATTTTATAAGTGCATGGGTACTTCTTCGGTGATTTCAGGACAACTGAGGTAACACCTGAGTGAATAAATGAGTGTAAAGGTAGTGCCTGGGTGATTTCATAATACCATGACTACTGGCTGAGTGATTATATAAGTACAAGGCTAGTGCCTCTGTGATTGAAAGAGTACAACGTTAGTGCCTGACTGATTATATAAGTGCATGAGTAGTGGCTACATGATTCAAAGAGTGCATGGGTAATACCTTAGGTGGCATGAGTGCATAGGTAGTGCCTGGATGTTTGCATGAGTGCAGGAGTAATTCCTGAGTGATTACAGCACTGCATATGTAATGACTGGATCATTGGAAGACTGCATGGGTAGTACTTGGGTGTTTTTATAACTACATGAGTGTTGGGCCTAGCCAAATATAAACCAGCAGACTATTACATGACTCAACTATAAGTCTCTCCATATTGTTAAACGCTTGCATACATATGTCCCCACATTTTCAAATCATCATCATATCTAAAAGAAATATGTATACAATATTTCAGGAATATAGTGAAACTTACAACTGAAACATGTATTAGATCTGCCTGAGTGATTGCATAACTTCATGGGTAGTGCTTGGGTGATTGTATGCGTGCAAGGGTAGTCACTGGGTAATTGTAGGAGAAGATGGATAGTGACTGGCTTATTGCATGAGTGCACACATAAACATTGAGTGCATGGATAAGTGTATGAATAGCACCTAAAGGTAAAGGTACAGATGACTCATTGAGTAGTGTCTAGGTGAATAGATGAGTGCAACAGAAGGGCCTGGATGATTCTACAACTGCAAGGGTAGTGCCTTGATTATTACATGAGTACATAGGTACAGCCTGCATAATTGCATGA
This sequence comes from Calotriton arnoldi, assembly GCA_963921515.1. NCBI lineage: Eukaryota > Metazoa > Chordata > Amphibia > Caudata > Salamandridae > Calotriton > Calotriton arnoldi. The sequence goes on along the minus strand of CAWUFW010002804.1, from coordinate 1,748,348 downwards.
CTGCAGGAGTAGTACATAAGTAATGCCTGGGTGATTGCATGACTGCAGGGGTAATATCTGCGGGATTACTGGAGTACCTAAGAAGTGAGTGGGTGATTTTATAAGTCCATGAGTACTGCCTGGGTGATTACAGAAGTAATAGGTACTGCCTGAGTGATTACAGGAGTGCAAAGGTAGTGCCTGGCTGATTTTATAAGTGCATGAGTATTGCCTGAGTGATTACATAAGTACAAGAGTAGTGCCTCCTTGATTGAAAGAGTACAAGGATAGTGCCTGGGTGATTGAAGCACTGTATAGCTAATGCATTGGTTATTGCATGAGTACAGAGATAACGTCTGGGGGATTAAATGAGTACATAGGTAACGCATGGGTGACTGCATGACTACGTAATAGCTGGTGATTTACTTGACTACATAAAAAGTGACTGGGTCATTTTATAAGTGCATGGGTACTTCTTCGGTGATTTCAGGACAACTGAGGTAACGCCTGAGTGAATAAATGAGTGCAAAGGTAGTGCCTGGGTGATTTCATAACACCATGACTACTGGTTGAGTGATTATATAAGTACATGAGTAGTGGCTACATGATTCAAAGAGTGCATGGGTAATACCTTAGGTGGCATGAGTGCATAGGTAGTGCCTGGATGTTTGCATGAGTGCAGGAGTAATTCCTGAGTGATTACAGCACTGCATATGTAGTGACTGGATCATTGGAAGACTGCATGGGTAGTACTTGGGTGTTTTTATAACTACATGAGTGTTGGGCCTAACCAAATATAAACCAGCAGACTATTACATGACTCAACTATAAGTCTCTCCATATTATTAAAAGCATGCATACATATGTCCCTACATTTTCAAATCATCATCATATCTAAAAGAAATATGTATACAATATTTCAGGAATAAAGTGAAACTTACAACTGAAACATGTATTAGATCTGCCTAAGTGATTGCATAACTTCATGGGTAGTGCTTGGGTGATTGTATGCGTGCAAGGGTAGTCACTGGGTAATTGTAGGAGAAGATGGATAGTGACTGGCTAATTGCATGAGTGCACACATAAACATTGAGTGCATGGATAAGTGTATGAATAGCACCTAAAGGTAAAGGTACAGATGACTCATTGAGTAGTGTCTAGGTGAATAGATGAGTGCAACAGAAGGGCCTGGACGATTCTACAACTGCAAGGGTAGTGCCTGGATTATTACATGAGTGCATAGGTACAGCCTGCATAATTGCATGACTGCAGGAGTAGTACATAAGTAATGCCTGGGTGATTGCATGACTGCAGGGGTAATATCTGCGGGATTACTGGAGTACATAGGAAGTGAGTGGGTGATTTTATAAGTCCATGAGTACTGCCTGGGTGATTACAGAAGTAATAGGTACTGCCTGAGTGTTTACAGGAGTGCAAACGTAGTGCCTGGCTGATTTTATAAGTGCATGAGTATTGCCAGAGTGATTACATAAGTAATACCTTAGTGATTGCATGAGTGCATAGGTAGTGCCTGGATGTTTGCATGAGTGCAGGAGTAATGCCTGAGTGATTACAGCACTGCATATGTAGTGACTGGATCATTGGAAGACTGCATGGGTAGTACTTGGGAGTTTTTATAACTACATGAGTGTTGGGCCTAGCCAAATATAAACCAGCAGACTATTACATGACTCAACTATAAGTCTCTCCATATTGTTAAAAGCTTGGATACATATATCTGTACGTTTTCAAATCATCATCATATCTAAAAGAAATATATATATAATATTTCTGAAATATAGTGAAACCTAGAAACTGAGACATGTAATAGATCTGCCTGAGTGATTACAAAACTCCATGGGTAGTGCTTGGTTGATTGTATGACTTCAAAGGTAGTCGCTGGGTAATTGCAGGAGAAGATGGATAGTGACTTGCTAATTCATGAGTGCACACATAGAGGTTGAGTGCATGGATAAGTGTATAAATAGCACCTGAAGGCATAGATGAGTCACTATGAAGTGCCTAGGTGAATAGATGAGTGCAACAGTAGGGCCTGGGTGATTCTATGACTGCAAGGGTAGTGTGTGGGTTATTACATGACTGCATAGGTAGACACTGCATGATTCTATGACTGCAGGGGTAGTACATAACTAGTGCCTGGGTGATACCATGACTACAGGGGTAATATCTGGGGGATTACTGGAGTATATAGCAAGTGAATGGGTGATTTTATAACTGCATGAGTACTGCTTGGGTGATTGCAGGAGTACTGAGGGAATGCCTGAGTGATTAGAGGAGTTCAAAGATAGTGCCTGGGTGACTTTATAAGTGCATGGGCACATGCTAAGTGATTGGAGGAGTGTGTTGATCCTGACAGGGTGATTGGAGGAGTGCAAAGGTATTGCCTGTGTAATTGAACCAGTGTATAGCTAATGCATTGGTGCTTGCTTGACTGCAGAGGTAATGTCTGAGGGATTAGAGGAGTACATAGGTAATGTCTGGGTGATTGCATGAGTTAAGGGATAATATCTGGGGGATTATAAGAGTACATAGGAAGTGCCTGGGTGATTTTATAACTGCATCGATACTGTCTAGCTGATTAGAGTACTATTGTGGTATTGCCTCAGTGATTGGAGGAGTGTAAAGGTAGTGCCTGGGTGATTTTATAAGTGCATGCGTACTGGCTATGTGATTGGAGGAGTGCATAGATCCTGAAAAGGTAATTGGAGGAGTGCAAGGGTATTGCCTGGGCGATTGAACCAGTGTATAGCTAATGCATTGGTGATTGCATGAGTTTAGAGGTAATATCTGGGGAACTACAGGAGTACATAGAAAGTGCCTGGGTGATTTTATAAGTGCATCGGTACTGCCTGGGTGATTAGAGTAATACTGTGGTAGTGCCTCAATGATTGCAAAAGTGTAAAGGTAGTGCCAGGGTGATTTCATAAGTGCATAGGCACTGGCTAAGTGATTAGAGGAGTGCATAGATCCTGACAGGGTGATTGGAGGAGTGCAAGGATAGTGCCTGCATGAATAAACCAGTGTATAGCTAACGCATTGGTGATTGCATGATTGCAGGAGTTATGTCTGGGGGATTAGAGGAGTACATAGGTAATGCCTGGTGATTCCATGATTGCAGGATTAATATCTGGGAGATTGCAGGAGTACATAGAAAGTGCCTGGATGATTTTATAAGTGCATGTGTACTGCCTGGGTGATTGGAGTAGTACTGCAGTAGTACCTGAGTGATTGGAGGAGTGCAACATCCTGAGTAGTAGCAGAATACTGAAACTGCAGCACACAAGTCAGGTCCATGACATGGTGTACACTTTTGTACTGCAGCTTCAAAATTCTGTAACTACTCAGGGTGTTGGGCGTACTCAAAATAAAGCATAAAAGCTGAACATGAGTCTGTTATAAATCTCACCATATTCCTGAACTTATGCATGCATATATGCCTACCTTTTGAAATCTTCATCATATATAACAGAAATAAACAAGTAGACTGAACTTTACATTTCAAAGCCAGACCGACATTTCTGCAGTGTATTTCGAGTGTACCTTTCCCCAGACTCAACGAAAGTAGCCTAATCAGTAATCCCTTCTGCCAACATGTCTTAAAACTCACTTTTATTCTACAGCTTCACCATTCTACGAATAGTAGGCCTAGTCAACCATAAAGCAGCAGCCTATCACATGTCTCTACCATAACTCTAACCATATTCCTAAAAGCATGCATGCTTCTATCTATACCTATTGCCGAAAGCATTACACATATTAGAATACATGTGCAAGTAGAAACATAACCACACTCACAAGACCATAAAGGCCTTAAAACTTGACAGACTACACTTAACATTTCAAACACACCTAGATTTATGCGGCAAATTTCAAGTAAACTTTTACAAAGACTCTCATGAAGTACCATAATCAATACTTCCTCTCCCAACATATCTTAAACATCACTTTTCTACTACTACTGCTTCACTATTCTAGTACTAATCAGGTATTGAGCATAGCTAACAGCAAAGCAACCCTTCACATATCTTTGATGAAAGTCTCCCCATATTTCTAAAGCCATGTATGCATATGTCTGTACCTTTTGCTGGCAGCATCATATATAAAAGTAATACACAGATAAATGTATACCTGTGTTTTCTACATCTATCATCTTCAGATGCATAACACATACCACACATATCTCAGTCACAACACCATCCACAGCTCAAAACTTCACAGACTACACTTCAATTTTCAAACAGACACTGAAAATTATGCGGTATATATGAAATATAACTTTCCACACATCATACAAATTACTCTAATAAATAACATCCCTACAAACATCTCAAACCTCACTTTCGGGCTGCTACTTTACCATTCTACAACTACTTATAGTGTTACACCTACCCAAATACAAAGCAGGAACCCTTCACATGTATTTACTAAAATTCTCATCATATTCCTAAAAGCATACATGAATATGTCTGTTCCATAACACTATCCAAACCTTAAAAATTCACAGAACAAACAACTTCCAATTTCAAGCAAACACCAAAAATGATGGGACATATTTCAGCTGTACCTCACTCGAAACTTAAAAAAGAAGCCTAATCAATAATACCTTATGTCAAAATCTTTTAAACCACACTATTATGCTGCATCTTCACCATTCCACTACTACTCACAGTCTTGAGCCTACCACATAAAAAGCAACAGCACCTCTTTGTTATACATCATGCACCTTCAAATGTATAAGACATATGAAAATACATATACAAGTAGAGACACACTTGAGACAGAAGTCCATGCACACCTTAAAACTTGACAGACTCCACCTCCAATTTTAAAGCAGCACCTAAAATTATGCGGTATACTACAAATGTACATATCCACACACTAAAACAAACTACCATAATCACTAATCCATCTTCCAATATACACATATTACTATACAAAATCTATTTCAAACAACATTTAACTACAATAAAACAAACTACAATACACATCTCTACATTTAATAATATATTTCAAACATCACAGTTCATCAATAATTTTTAAAGATTAAAAATGAACCTAATACATAATACACCTCACAAATTTATAACTCACGTTCCAAATTGATTTGTAGAATTTAAATATCACAAACTCATAAAAGATTTTCTTATGCACACAATCAATGTAACGCACCACTCTCAGCAAGGTAAAACCAGTAATGGCAAACTTTCCCTCTCTTTCTCCACACAAATACATGTAGGTAACAAATCACATTGCTTCCTACATTATTTCAAATTATAAAACACATTTCTATTGGTTAGACATATTAACCCTTACCAACTGACTTCTAAAAGTGCCCAAACTGGTTCTGGAATTTTTTGGAGTTGCGACTCCCCCGTGCACCAACGCTATGGAGCCGTGAATCCATACGGGAGTTCAAAAATATATTACAAATAAAAATACCACTATTTTTAACAACACACCACTTTTAAAGATAGTACTGAATTGGGAAATTATACTTTAATAACATATCACCTATATATAAATTACAATTTCATATTTTATGTCCACAGTTCAGTTTCAACCTTTCCCCATTCTGCTTAATGCCAGTTTCCATAGTAACAGTTCATGGAACATTCAACTGAACAAACAGGTCACAAGTTCACCATATTTTCAAGTTCAGCACACAAGGTTACAAATGCAAACACAGGTGTGGTTGCAAAATATGAGCTTATCCTATCTACTGTACCTTTCAAACGTTTTTTACTAACCAATACCGAACATGCTTTTTAAAGAAAGTAACATGCATCCTATTTTTGAGTGTACAATGTTCTTAAACAGCCAATAAATTCTCTACTTTTTAAACAACAGAATATTGTCCACCATTTTAGATATCTCTCATTCTACCAACTGACTACCTCAGCTACAGACATCTTTTCATTACTTCCAGACATCCCTTCAAGATGCTTACAGTATGGATTGTTGGACACAGCTATGTTTTCTGGTGCAAAAGGTATGCTGAACGCAGATGTATTGACAAAGACCTAGCTTTGCAAAATGTGGATATTAAATGGATTGCACAGAGAGGATTAAAGTGGCGCCAATTGATGCCTTTGGTTAAAACCGTTTTGCATTTCCAACACCCTGACCTCATGATTGTGCACTGTGGTGGCAATGACCTAGGCACATTGACTGGGGTAGATCTGGAAATGCTAATGAAGGACACCTTTGCACAATTGATGTTGCTTTTACCTCAAACTGTCTTTGTATACTCTAATATATGCCAAAGACAGAAATGGAAGAGGTCAAATCTATTAAGTCCACAAATTGAGAAAGCTAGAAAAAATGTCAATAAAGCTGTTTCTGCTTACCTCAGAGACCATAGGATGGGCTCCATCTATAACAACAATCTACGTTTTGATATTGATGACATCCACAGAAGGGATGGAGTACACTTTACAGATCAAGGAAACAGAGTCTTTCTCAAAAACCTAAAGCTGTGCATCCGCACTTACATGTAGCGACAACAAACTCATAATAAAAACAAGGGCTCTTTTTAGAGCCACCCTATAACATAATAGTAAATATAATTTTCTTTTTACACATACATATTTTTTTTTTAAATTGTGGATTCGCGCACCAGGCGCGAATCTGCAAAAGCATGAATTCAATGTACTACAACACAATACACTTTTTAAATTTAACTATTAATTTTTAATTTTACATATTTTTAAGAACTCTATCAATTGTAATCTTGTCATTAACTTCAATCACAGTAACTCTTTAAAACAACTTCACAAATACAACACTACCTTCTAAATTATATACTACTTAATTATTTATTTAAGGTGAATTCACGAATCCAACGCGACGTTGCACAGGGGCCGTGCTGAGAGCCGCTTTGGGGTCGCGACTCCAAACTCGAAAGAAAAAAAACGCCCCACTTCCATTATTTGCTATTCGCTCCGGGGACCCCATCCCCCAGGGCCTGCCAGCATTTATTTTTTTTAAATTATTAGGAGGGGGACCACATGACCTCCCTCCTCAGGCCAATAATGGCCCCGGGGAACCCAACCCCCGGGGCCTGCCACCATTTAAAAAATAAATAAATAAATAAGGAGGGGGACCACGTGGCCCCCCTCCTCAGGCCAATAATTGCCCCGGGGACCCCATCCCCCGGGGCCTGGCCTCAGTGTTGGGGACCGTGGGGGGAGCCCCAATGCCCCCATGGTCCCTGCCGGCTCTCCGCCTCCTGCGGGAGCCGGCATTGCTTTTGGGCAAGGGGAGCTGCTAACATGCAGCTCCCCTTGCCCAAAAGCAATTCTGCTTTGCTTTGTTGAAGCGAGAGCAGGTTTCCAAGCCCCGGGGAGGTGGCGGTCCCCAGGGCTTGGGGGGCCAGCGAGGCCACCCCACCCTATATAAATAAAGCCCCAGGGAGGTGGCGGTCCCTGGGGCTGCCGGGGGAGGCTGCGTGCCCCCCCACACATTATACATAAAGCCGCGGGGAGGTGACGTCCCCGGGGCTGCGGGGGCCCCCGAGGGCCCCCGCTATATAATTGCACATTGCCCCCAGGACCTGGCCCACACGGGGGCTTAAGGAAAACAAACTGCGGGAGACAACACTTTGTTTTTTAAAAATTCTCTCAGCGGGATTCACGCACCCAGACCGAATTCCGCAAAAAAAAATATGTTTTTTTGGGCCCAGTTGCTCCCTGTGGGACCCCCTGACCAGCCCTAGCAGGTCAGAGTGTTTCTACCCTGACCCCTTTCCTACATTTACAACCTTTTTCTACCTTTTGATATGACTCGGATCACAAAATAAGAATGAAGCTCGTGCTCGGGAGGATTCGCGGCTCCTCCTCGGTGCTCAGATATTGATATTTTTTTTTTTAAATTTCTCAGGAACTACTAAACAGATTTACTCCATTAAAAAAAAGGTGACTTTCTGAACCAAGAGCTACCTTTTTGCAAAATTTGGTGTAATTCCGTTCAGCAGTTCGGGCTGTAGCCTATTCCAAAATTCCTATGGAAATTAACAAGAGAAACTGCGTTTTGGGACCCCCCTTTTTTCTCTGCCCCCGCTTGACGAATCAACCCAAAACTTTCAAGACAGGAGCTGACCTGAGTGAACCATTAGTTTTGAAAATTTTGCGAAGATTCGTTGAACAACGTCAAAGATATTGGCAAAAGAAACAAATGCTTTTTGAATAGAAACAAGGTCCTAACTATAACTACCTACTGGCGACCGCCAGTAGGTAATATATACATAAAAAAGTGAAACAAACAAAATGCAAACACATTTAAAATATTTCCAATATAATTATACATTAAAACGAGACAATAAACAAAAATATAATTTACTAAAACTATCTTAAAAATTATATAAATGTATATTTATAAAAAATATAAAATTAAATACACAAGCACATAATATTATTAATATATATATTTTTTAAATAAATAAACTATTCCCACTCGAATACATACAACAGCAGGGAAAGTGTTTTACTCAGGTGGGGTACTATTACCACTCCAGTCTGTGCAACAGCAAGGAAAGTGTTGGACTCAGGAGGGAGAAAATTTACTATTCCCACTCCAGTTTGTGCAACAGAAGGGAAAGCGTTGGACTCAGGAGGGGTAAACTTTACTATTCCCACTCCAGTTTGTACGACAAAAGGGAAAGTGTTGGACTGAGGAGGGGTAAAATATACTATGCCCGCTCCTATCTGTGCAACAGTAGGGAGAGCATTAAACTCAGGAGGGGTAAAATATACTATTTCCACTCCAGTCTGTGCAGCAGTAGGGAAAGCGTTGGACTCAGGTGGGGTAAAAGGTATTATTTCCTCTCCAGTCTTGTTGCAGGGATTCTGCGGAGACACAGAACTATGCTTGGGATCATGGAACCTTAGTAGGAAGGGACTGGGACATCCTGCCACCTGATTACCCATGAGCCAGGGGACCGACAAGCTATAGTCTCTCACTTGCCCTCCTACTCATTCACAAAGGAAGAAGTGATTAGACACCCCAGAACACAACACTCCCTACTCTCTCAGGAATAGCGGTTGCAGGACACACCCTTTCGCTCTCACACACGTATCAGTCCACAATAACATTTCACAGAGACACGAGAAAAGTTTAAAAAGTTTATTTTAAATATTGTGCTCTAGAATGCAGTATACGTGCCACAACAAATAGAAAAATGCCTAACACAAATACGGTTAGCATAGCAAGTAATCCGTAAATCATAAAAGGTGCTGTCATTGTGTACCACAGTGTAACATAACCTCCTTCCCCTTCTACAGAAGCAAAATGATTATATATCAGAAGATCTCTGGGTGTTTGCAGCAGACCCCGTACCTCAGTCTATAGATGGAAGATCTACATCACAGGTGCTGTCACACTCCCTTTTCTGGAAAGATCCCTCTCCATTTGTGTGTTACCCACCCGTGTATACCTATATGACCAAAGTACATGTTCCCAAACAACAGCTACATCTGCATGTTTTGCCTAGGTGCTAGGGCCTGACCAGAACAGAATAACAAGGGGCATTGTTGTTCGACCTTCTCTGCAGTGCTCAGGCTAGATCCCAGGAAAGAACAGAAAGCAAAAACAACAGCATGTTCTGTGTGAAAGTTGCAGTGTGGCACAAAGCAAAATACATTTGTGTAGCAACGTGCGCAAAGCAGAGGATAGGCTGCCACAGGCTCATGCTAACATAGGGAAAACGACAATGGCCACATGGACCACAGGACACCTTCCCCTTGGTCAGGACGGTATCACGTCATGGCTACAGAATTCAGGGATAAGCAGAACCAAAGCATTTTTTGCGAATATCCAAGACAGAAGATGGCCGAATAAAGTGGGCGGAGAATGTTTTGTACAAAAAAATATATCCAATTACAGCATGTCATCAGGACCCAATATGTACGATGCCAAGTGGAACACCATCAACTCCAGCAAGGCATCAGAGCCTTCCAAAGTGAAAAGCGCAGCCATCCAATTGAGCATGTCAAAGGAACAGCCGTGCTCTTCATATCCAGTGGTTGCCAGGACCATCCAAGGAGAACTTGTGTTGACTTCAATAAAACTGAGATCCAAGAGTCAGTGTGCACCTGGATAGGAAGCCGCTCTGGCCACTGGCCCAAATGATGGGTTGTACCCAAACCGCATACCCAAGGAACAGTCCTGGTAATGGGACATCAACAGACCCATCAACAGATCATAATCCAGGGCCCACTGGAAGGGGCACCGGATGCAGTAAAACACAGGTTGCACACAGGTGAAATAGGCATAGCGGAAGGTCAAACAGAAATCAAAATCTAGAGCTTCTAGTGGCTTCAATCCGAAAAGCTGACGCATCTGCTCAAGGTACAGCTGCAGCTGTTCCTGTCTGGGCAGAACCACAGATCGAACAGCAATTTCAGAATAGAAGAAAGAGGGCAACGATGCCACAAATCAAGCCGAGCAGCATTGGTAATCCACCGAAGACGCTGGAAAAAATAGAATGTATAAAGGCAGGGATTACTCCAAAAATCGTTTGGAAAGAGTACACGAGGCCAGAGCCCACAAGTTTAAAAAAGTGTGCTAGGCCTGTCGTATCAGATGCATTAAATATTTGATGTATCAATTCCCCGGAATGAAGGTGGAGATTTGTGTTTAACAATGATTATATTTCACTGGACATTCTCTTCACCTGCAATTCCAAGGTCTCACGGGCTGACGTGAGAGTTACTTCTTGTTGAAACAATAGTGCTTTGAGTCTGCTTAGCTTACTGAAATCTGTTTTCAGGGTTGGATTGGATGACCACAATGAACCATCTACACTCCCATGTGGAGGGGGAAACAGGACGTTGTTGCAACAAGTAACTAGCGGGGAAACAGTCACCAGGTACGGAATACCAGCCCGCAGACCACAGCAGTCCTGATTTTTAAGGACAAGATAACTGCCATTGCAAAGCAATGAGAGAGTAGGAATAATTGCAGGAAGAGGAGTTCCCTTTAGTGAACAAGCCAAATTAGGGGCAGAAACATTGCAAGCGCTGTGGAGTTTCACTTGTTGACATACAAGGGAGTGGCCGGCAGTGGAATCACACTCCTCCCCTGTAAGAAAAACTTCTCTTTCAGCTCGTTGACAGCAATATGTAAATGGTAAAGACCACAACTCATGTATGTAACTGCTCCCAAGGGGCTCAGATCCACCTACTGGAAAGTGTTTCATTCAGGCAGTAAACTGAAACATAGAGATGGGCAAAGAAATGACCCATGTCTTAACCAGACTGCAGTATTAACTTTGGCTACAGTAAACAGTAGTTGTTCGAGTTTTTCTATATGCAGCATAGTATAAGTAGAATACTTGTCAAATTTAAAGGTAAGAACAACGCACTTGCATTCAGGTAATCCCAGGGAACGCGCCCAGTTTTAAGTGTTTTTAGTGTCCACCCAAATTGCATAACTGATCTAAGTTGATGTTGACCATGATATAATGTAGACACTTCATTTTGTGCAATATCAATAACAGAAGATACAATATTGTCTAAAGTATAAATACGAGATGACAATGTGTTAATACTGTTATCGACAACGGCAAGAACCTTATCCAGATAGTCCTTCTGGTTGTGACAATTTCCAAAATTCATTATAGGCAGCATAAACAAAATGCTTAGCATGAGGGGATTTTGGACCCAAAAGGAAATCAGCAAAATGTATGTCTCCAGACAAAAGAGAAAGATGTTATTTTACAGAAGACAGTGTGGAATGTTCTAACCATTGTTGACATATTTTCCAAAAGAATAAGTAGTGACTTTATTGGAATTGGGGGTCTGAGGGTAGTGTGGATCAGGTCTAAGTAGTGAAAATCCTGAAGTAGTATTCATGAAATGCGAATGACAAACATTCGTGTCCACCGACCACAAAGCCCACTCAGTTGGATTCATTGTAGAGGAATTAAACATGCCGTTTCTTACTATGCAATTAAGTTGATCCTCAGTTTAATTTGTATAAGTCTGCCAGTTATCATAAAGGGCTAGCGATGGAATAGTGGAGTATTCAATTCTTTAATTTTAGCCAATCCCAGAAAAGTAGTTTGTTGAACGGTGTCACTGAGAAAGATTATTTGAGTCGGTATTAGACATGCACGGGACAAGGACTCAGTGCCTTGCACTTGCCAAGGCTTAGTGCCCCATACTGATTTTAAATCAATGTTATCTCTCCAATAATCACATCCCTTTAGCGACACGTTTTCAATAAAAGAAGAGGAATAGAATAACTTTGCTTGGGTAAGCATATATTTTTTTGAAGAAATGGGAACCAATTTAAAGTAATATGATGCTGGGTCAGAAAGGTTATAAACAGTAAAGTAAGTGTATTTTCACTTTTGCGTATTTGAACTACCCTGAGAAGGAGTAGGGCAATGTTCCCATTGAGTATAGTTAAAAAGGGGATGTTAGCCATTAGTTCTATGCAGAACATGAGGTTCATAGTGTTGGTAACAGAATAACTCAGCAGAGTTGGCAGAATTCAAATATAAATCTTCTGTATCAAAGACAGTGTAATATTGTAATTCGGAAAACAAAGAATTCACAGCATTTACATCCCAATTCTCTGATTGCAACCCAGGTATAATCACATCACCCATAGAAACACGGAATACATATGGTATCTGTAGGGTCTCCGTAGGACCATATAAATCAAATGGTACTTTATCCCATACAATTCCATCAGTGACTGGGACCGCTGAAATATTAACAAGGGACTGGTCTCTTTTCATTTATTGTGAGGAAGAATGTGGGGACAGCACACCGTTGACCGATTCCACTTCGGAGCGCTCGGGAAGGAGGTAGCCATTAATAAGAAGGAAGAAAACTGACACAAATCCAATCCACATGAACAGGAACACCATGGAAAACACGATCCAGGCATATGTCCAAGAGGGAACCAGATAAGTGCGTTTCAACCAAGAGATACGCACACAAATCCTTGCCGGTGTCGGGGAGAAGACTGTAGACAGAGAAGAACTGTTCGAAGAAAAATGATCCTGATCGATATAGTAACCAGAAGAACTCAGCTGAAACAGTGGAGGTTGAGAGTCCGGACCCAGAACAGAGGCTTGCAAGTTCACAGGGTTCTCAACAGGTGGATCAGAATAAATGATTTCCATTGTAGAATGTGAGGAAGGTAAAACTGATAATTGGTCAGCTGAAGATTCGACATCCCCCTCCAGCAGCCGGGGCAAATCAGAACGAATGAGGCTCACAGGCTGCAAAGAACTATCCCGTCGTGGGACACTCCTAGGCATACTTTTAAGAATTGGCCATACGGTGTAACTTGCCATGTTCAATTGAGACAAAGCGATTCTCCTTGTATCCAGGTAGTGGAGGTAAAAACACAGTTCAGGTGCCCTGAAGATCAAGCACTGGAATAGGAGCACGGTAGAAGGGACCGAATTATTTCTTGATCAACACTTTTTCATGAACCAGATCACCAACTTTGGGGAGCAAGCCAGAAACAGGAATCAGAACTGCTGCATCCGCTGGCGAGGTTGAGGGCAAATGAGTTTTCACCAGAGCGTCCCGACTCTTTTGTAGATCCTGTAATACAGCACAGTGGTTATCTACGTCAAATGTAGCAGCTGCCCCCACAACATCTAGAGCCTCAAGGTCTGGAGCAAACATCTTAATGCCAAAGAGCATTTCGTACGGGGTCTGCCCACCCAGAGATCTTCTTGGGAGATTATTAAGAGCAGGTTGAACCCCATAGAGGTGAGTTAACCTGCCAGGGCCCGTAATTAATACCCTTGCTGTTAAAGACTGCTTTAAGTCAAGGTTCATCTGCTCCACAACTGAATTACCTTCAGGCCTATATGGAGATGAGAAATGCAGCTGCACCACCATGGACTTCATCGAATCACGGTATGCCTTATAGGTGAAAGCTGGACCTTGGTCTGAATGAAAGTGCCACAGGCATAAGTCCCGACAAAGACATGCAAATCTTTTATAACAGTAAGATTGTCAGCAGAGTGCTGCAGTCAAACCTAGAGAAACCTGGTGCATGAATCCACTGTAACCATAATATATTTGAAAGCATTATCGGATGTTAATGGACCGCATTGATCAATATAAATACACCCAAATGCATGGTGAGAAATGAAAGATGTGTCTGAGGTTGACGCAACACAGTAGAACTCTTAATTTGTTGACAAACATCACAAAAAGCACATATTTATGAGTCTCCTGGTATGACCCGCGCCACCAATAGCGTTGCTGTAAAAGAGAAATTGTAGCCGACACTCCTGCATGAGCAGAAGTCAAGCCTTCATGGGCGGCCACAATAAGCGATAGTCTGTGGTCTTCATTGGGAATCAAGCGATCACCAACAGTAGGAATAGTTACAAATGGTACTTTTTCAGAAGTTATTTGATAAGTATAGTGGGAAGGGAACCCTGCGGAAAAGGAGTACCCTCCTTAGATATGGCTATAGCCGCCAACATATCATTGTCAATTTATTCATGTACCTAGCAACTCTTGTTACTTTAACTGTGGCTACTCCTGATTTGGCTGCTTCATCAGCCATCGAATTATCAACAGCATGCACTGTCGCACGTTGATGTCCTAATGTATGGACAACATGTGTAAGTGGCAAACGCTCCTTTAGAGCAGCCACTCGGACCCAAGCGTTTTGTGCTTGATTGTGCTACCTTTAGAATCCTGAAAATCATTCTGTTTCCAGAAAAACAAATTGTCATGGAAAGACTGCACAATAAAAAGAGTCACTTACAACAATGGTGGGTAACTCAGGATAAGCAAATTCAAGAGCTAAAGGTAAAGCTCGTAGCTTGGCCAACTGGGCAGTACATTCTCCAAGGGACTGCGTGTGAGCTGAAGTAGATTGAAAAACTTCGTCCACTACTGCACCTACCAAAATAGCACAAGCTGCAGAATAAGCATGTTTAGAACCAATGGCCGGTTCAACCGAACCATCAGTGTAAACGATGCATTTGTACGGATCAAGAGGAAGAACCAATGAAGGTAGAGGGTGAAAATGTTCATACTGAAGAAACTCTTGAGTTTTTAAGGAGGGGTCAAATACAAAATTGACATCAGCTGATGTCAGGAACGTAGCCCATTGAATCCATTGAGGATGTAGAGCTTTAGAGTTTGGAACACTAGCTTTTGTGACCGCCTCTAAGGCAGGCACGGGAGAAACGACAAACATGCATTCACCTTGTGCAAGAGGGCATTCTTTTAGAATCACCATCTGCACAGTGGTAAGAATTTTCTCAGTAGAAAAAAAACATAACTCTGCAGGAGCATACAGATGAGATTTGTAGGCTATGGGAACTGCGTTACCCTCATTAAAAGTCACATATGTAAAACCGATTGATTCAGGTAGAATCCGGATGACCAAATTGGTTGTATTTAATCTAGTTTGTAAGTATTGTGTTGCAAGCAAGTCTGTTTGTAACGCGTGCAACACTGCAGTGTGTTTTGGAAGCCAAGAGGAAGCAGAAAAGGAAGAGGGTATCAAAGAGTAGAGAGGTTTGATACGTTAAGCATAGTCAGGAATGTAAGTTCTGCCGAAATTTTGAAAAACCCAGCAGGGACTGTAATTTCTTAAGGGTAAAAGGATGTTGCAATTGAGCACACTTCTCCAGAAAGTGGGGTGCTAAATCCCTACCCTCATTGGTTAGCTCATAGCCAAGAAAAAGCACTGCCAAAAAGGCTATATGTGATTTTGCAAAGGTAAATTTGTTGCCTAGGGCAACAAAACAAGTGATGATGCAATCTACTCGTGCAAGATGAGGATTTAGTTCATCATCTGTCAGGTAAATGTCATCGACATATGAAAAACCATCAGGATCAATTTCATTTAAAATGGACACAATACGTGCCGCAAAAACCCCTGGGCTATTCTTATACCCCAAAGGCAATCTCGCATAGCGCCTCTGAGAGCCGAGAGCGCTGAATGCAGATAAGTCACGGCTATATTACACATAGTTGAAAACTCGGAGAGTTCATCCCTAAAAACAGACAACTCCGGAGTCACCCACATCCTCCGCCAGAAAACTAAGGGTCTTATAGCAATTTCTTCATCCAGCGGTCTCAATCCGAGGTCCAAACGAAGGGGAATTAACGGGGTGCTACGGGGTAAACCTAGGACTTGTCGCATGAAATTGTTCTCTACCTTTGTCAGGCTTCCAGTTGGACAGTGTCCCCACAGCTCTGCCCCATAGAGTGTGGCACCCCTTGCCTGGGCTTTATAGATTTCCACCACGGGGGCGGCCGGTTTAAAAGCAGAAGATCTATACAGTTTCATTATACCTCCAACAGTCTGTGTTAGTCTAAGCCTCGCTTTATCTATTTGAGGGCCCCATTCAAATTTCTCAGCCAGGGTAACTCCTAGGTAGTCAAATATCCTAACTCTCTCTAGAGCGACACCATATAGAGAGGGACTTGGACGAGTTTTAAGAGGAGGGTTGAAGACCATATATTTAGTTTTATCTAAATTGATCTCCAGCCCTCTTAACTTACAAAAGTTTGCAAAACCATCTGTCGCGGGTACTTGGGCCTCCCACCCGAGTGAGGCACCATTTTTATCGGGAGACCTGGGGGAACGATGGGTGGTAGGAAATTTGTGTCATCCCGGTGATGCCACAACTTTCCCACTCAAAAATGTGTGAAAAAGTGATTTTTTTTCAGCAAAATTTCAGGTTTGCAGGGGATTCTGAATAAGAAAACGTTGGGGGATCCACGCAAGCCATACCTCCCTGGAATCCCCCGGGTGTCTACTTTTCAGAAATGTGTGGGTTTGGTAGGTTTTCCCTAGGTGGCCGCCGAGCCCCGGGCCAAAAAGTCATGGGACCCCCCTTGCAAAACCAGGTCGTTTTCTGTTTTCTGATAGGCAATTTTGATGTCGCCTCAATAAGTTTTGGGCCCTTGCCTGTCGCGCGTACTTGTGCCTCCCACCCGAGTGAGGCACCATTTTTATCGGGAGACCTGGGGGAACGCTGGGTGGTAGGAAATGTGTGTCATCCCGGTGATGCCACAACTTTCCCACACAAAAATGTGTGAAAAAAGTGATTTTTTTCTTTAAAATTTCAGGTTTCTGGGGGATTCTTGGTAAGAAAACGTTGGTGGATCCACGCAAGCCATACCTCCCTGGAATCCCCCGGGTGTCTAGTTTTCAGAAATGTGTGGGTTTGGTAGGTTTCCCTAGGTGGCCGCCGAGCCCCGGGCCAAAAAGTCATGGGACCCCCCTTGCAAAACCAGGTCGTCTTCTGATAGGCAATTTTGATGTCGCCTCAATACGTTTTGGTCCCTTGCCTGTCGCGGGTACTTGGGCCTCCCACCCGAGTGATGCACCGTTTTTATCGGGAGACCTGGGGGAACACTGGGTGGTAGGAAATTTGTTTCAGCCCGGTGATGCCACAACTTTCCCACACAAAAATGTGTGAAAAAAGTGATTTGTTTCAGCAAAATTTCAGGTTTCTGGGGGATTCTGGGTAAGAAAACGTTGGGGGATCCACGCAAGCCATACCTCCCTGGAATCCCCCGGGTGTCTACTTTTCAGAAATGTGTGGGTTTCCTAGGTTTCCCTAGCTGGCCACCGAACCCGGGGCCAAAAACTCATGGGACTCCCCTTGAAACCAGGTTGGTTTGTGATAGGTAATTTTGATGTCGCCTCACTAGGTTTTGGGCCCTTGCCTGTCGCGGGTGCTTGCCCCACCCACGCGTGTGAGGTACCATTTTTATCGGGAGACCATGGGGAGCAGAAAGGCTGTAATGGTGGCGGGGATGTGGGCATTGGCGTGCCCACTTCGGGCAGCACCCACCCTAAAAACAAATGCGCAAAAAAAAATCCCTGTCATCAAGTGGGCTTTCTGCCGCCCCGGGGGGGCAGATTGGGGGCTACAGCCCCCATCTGCCCTCCAGGGGGGGGCAGAAAGACTGTTATGGTGGCAAGGGCGTGGGGGCATTGGCGTGCCCATTTTGGGCAGTCCCCACCCTAAAAAAAATTGCACAAAAAAAATCCCTGGCGTTTAGTGGGCTTTCTGCCCCACCGGGGGGGCAGATTGGGGGCTACAGCCCCCATCTGCCCCCCAGGGCGGGGCAGAAGGGCTGTAATGGTGATGGGAGGTGGGGGCATTGGGGTGCCCGTTTTGGGCAGCCCCCGCCCTAAAAAAAAATTACACAAAAAAAAAATCTCTGGCATTTAGTGCGCTTTCTGCCCCCCCGGGGGGGCAGATTGGGGGCTACTGCCCCCATCTGCCTCCCAGGGGGGGCAGAAAGGCTGTAATGGTGGCGGGGGTGGGGGCATTGGCGTGCCCGTTTTAGGCAGCCACCACCCAAAAAAAATCCGCCCAAAAAAATCCCTGGCGTTTAGTGGGCTTTCTGCCCCACCGGGGGGGCAGATTGGGGGATACAGCCCCCATCTGCCCCCCAGGGGGCGGCAGAAAGGCTGTAATGGTGACGGGGGGTGGGGGCATTAGCGTGCCCATTTTGGGCAGCCCCCACCCTAAAAAAAAGAATTACACAAAAAAAAATCCCTGGCGTTTAGTGGGCTTTCTGCCCCCCCCGGGCGGCAGATTGGGGCTACTGCCCCATCTGCCTCCCAGGGGGCAGCAAGGCTGTAATGGTGGTGGGGGTGGGGGCATTAGCGTGCCCGTTTCGGGCAGCCCCCACCCTAAAAAAAAATGCGTCCAAAAAATCCCTGGTGTTTATTGGGCTTTCTGCCCCCAGGGGGGCAGAAAGGCTGTAATGGTGGCGGGTGGGGTGGGGGCATTGGCGTGCCCATTTTGGGCAGCCCCCACCCTAAAACAAATTGCACAAAAAAATCCCTGGCATTTAGTGGGCTTTCTGCCCCCCCGGGGTCAGATTGGGGGCTACTGCCCCCATCTGCCTCCCAGGTGGGGCAGAAAGGCTGTAATGGTGGCTGGGGGGTGGGGGCATTGGCGTGCCCATTTCGGGCAGCCCCCACCCTAAAAAAATGCACCAAATAAAAATCCCTGGTGTCTAGTGGGCTTTCTGCCCCCCAGGGGGGGCAAAAAGACTGAACATTGGCAATTTTTTTGGGGGGAGCAAAAGCCCTTGCCCAAGGGGCCGCTCCCCCCTCCCTGGTGCCTTAGTGGGTGGATCCCAGGCACATTGACTGGGGTAGGTCTGGAAATGCTAATGAAGGACACCTTTGCACAATTGATGTTGCTTTTACCTCAAACTGTCTTTGTATACTCTAATATATGCCAAAGACAGAAATGAAAGTGGTCAAATCAATTCTGTCCACAGATTGAGAAAGCTAGAAAAAATGTCAATAAAGCTGTTTCTGCTTACCTCAGAGACCATACGATGGGCTCCATCTATAACAACAATCTACGTTTTGATATTGATGACATTTACAGAAGGGATGGAGTACACTTTACAGATCAAGGAAACAGAGTCTTTCTCAACAACCTAAAGCTGTGCATCCGCCTTACATGTAGCAACAACAAAGTCATAATGAAAAGAAGGGCTCTTTTTAGAGCACATAATAGTAAATATAATTTTTTTTTTACACATACATATTTTGTAAAAAGATTTTGTGTATTCGTGCACCCGACGCGAATCTGCAAAAACATGAATTCAATGTACTACAACAAAGTACACTTTTCAAATTTAACTATTAATTTTTAATTTTACATATTTTTAAGAACTCTATCAATTGTAATCTTGTCATTAACTTCAATCACAGTAACTCTTTAAAACAACTTAACAAATACAACACTACCTTCTAAATTATATACTACTTAATTATTTATTTAAGGTGAATTCGCGAATCCAACGCGACGTTGCACGGGGGGCCGCACTGAGAGCCGCGTTGGGGTCGCGAATCCAAACTCGAAAGAAAAAAAAAACGCCCCACTTCCATTATTCGCCCCTGGGACCCCATCCCCCGGGGCGTGCCAGCATTTTTTTTTTAAATAATTAGGAGGGTGACCACATGACTCCCCTCCTCAGCCCAATAATGGCCCTGAGGACCCCATCCCCATGGGTCAGCCACCATTTAAAAAAAAAAAGAATAATAAGGAGGGGACCACGTGGCCCCCCTCCTCAGGCCAATAATGGCCTGGGGACCCCATCCCCCGGGGCCCGCCACCATTTAAAAAAATAATAATAATAAGGAGGGGGACAGCGTGGCCCCCCTCTTCAGGCCAATAATGGCCCCGGGGACCCCATCCCCTGGGGCCTGGCCTCAGTGTTGTGGACCGTGGGGGGAGCCCCAATGCCCCCATGGTCCCTGCCGGCTCCCCGCCTCCTGCGGGAGCCGGCATTGCTTTTGGGCAAGGGGAGCTGCTAACATGCAGCTCCCCTTGCCCAAAAGAAATTCTGCTTTGCTTCATTGAAGTGAGAGCAGGTTTCCAAGCCCCGGGGAAGTGGCGGTCCCCAGGGCTTGGGGGGCCAACGAGGCCACCCCACCCTATATAAATAAAGCCCCTCCCTGGGAGGTGGCAGTCCCCAAGGCTGCCGGGAGAGGCTTCGTGCCCCCCTCACACATTGTGCATAAAGCCCCGGGGAGGTGGCGGTCCCCGGGGCTGCAGGGGCCACGCTGGCCCCCGCTATATAATTGCACATTGCCCCCAGGACCTGGCCCACCTGGGGTCTTAAGGAAAACGAAGCGCTGAAGATCGCGCTTTGTTTTTTAAAACAAATTCTCAGCGGGATTCGTGCACCCAGTGCGGTTTCCGCCCCCCAAAAAAAAAATATATATGCTTTTTTTGGCCCTGGGGATCCCTGTGGGACCCCCTGACCAGACCTAGGGGGTCAGGGTGATTCTACCCTGACCCCTTTCCTACATTTACAACCTTTTTCTACCTTTTTGATATGACTCGGGTCACAAAATAAGAATGAAGCTCGTGCTCAGTAGGATTTGCGGCTCAGATATTGATATTTTTATTTTTTGAATTTCTCAGGAACTACTAAATGGATTTACACCATTTAAAAAAAAGGTCACTTTCTGAACCAAGAGCTACCTTTTTGCAAAATTTGGTGTAATTCCGTTCAGCAGTTCGGGCTGTAGCCTGTTCCAAAATTCCTATGGAAATTAACATGGAGAAAACGCGTATTGGGACCCCCCTTTTTTCTCTGCCCCCGCTTGACGAATCAACCCGAAACTTTCAATACAGGAGTTGACCTGAGTGAACCATTAGTTTTGAAACTTTTGCGAAGATTCGTCAAACGGCGTCAAAGATATTGGCAAAAGAAAAAAACACTTTTTGAATAGAAACAAGGTCCTAACTATAACTACCTACTGGCGACCGCCAGTAGGTAATATATACATAAAAAAAGTGATACAAACAAAATGCAAACACATTTAAAATATTTCCAATATAATTATACATTAAAACGAGACAATAAACAAAAATATAATTTCCTAAAACTATCTTTAAAATTATATAAATTTATATATATAAAAAATATAAAATTAAATACACAGGCACATAATAATATTAATATATATATTTTTTTTAACAAAACTATTAAACTCTAGGAATAATAAATAAACTATTCCCACTCTAATACATACAACAGCAGGGAAAGTTTTGGACTCACGTGGGAGAAAAGTTACTATTCCCACTCCAGTTTGTGCAACAGTAGGGAAAGCGTTGGACTCAGGAGGGGTAAACTTTACTATTCCCACTCCAGTTAGTGCGACAAAAGGAAAAGCGTTGGACTGAGGAGGGGTAAAATATACTATGCCTGCTCCTATCTGTGCAACAGTAGGGAGAGCATTTAACTCAGGAGGGGTAAAATATACTATTTCCTCTCCAGTCTGTGCAGCAGTAGGGAAAGCGTTGGACTCAGGAGGGGTAAAAGGTATTATTCCCTCTCCAGTCTTGTTGCAGGGATTCTGCGGAGACACAGAACTATGCTTGGGATCATGGACCCTTAGTAGGCAGGGACTGAGACATCCTGCCACCTGAGTACCCATGAGCCCGGGGACCGACAAGCTATAGTCTCTCACTTGCCCTCCTACTCACTCACAAAGGAAGAAGTGATTAGACACCCCAGAACACAACACTCCCGACTCTCTCAGGAATTGCAGTTGCAGGACACACCCTTTCGCTCTCACACACGTATCAGTCCACAATAACATTTGACACAATAACATTTGACACGAGAAAAGTTTAAAATGTTTATTTTAACTATTGTGCTCTAGAATGCAGTATACGTGCCACAACAAGTAGAAAAATGCCTAACACAAATACGGTTAGCATAGCAAGTAATCTGTAAATCATAAAAGGTGCTGTCATTGTGTACGACAGTGTAACATAACCTCCTTCCCCTTCTACAGAAGCAAAATGATTATATATCAGAAGATCTCTGGGTGTTTGCAGAAGACCCCGTACCTCAGTCTATAGATGGAAGATCTATATCACAGGTGCTGTCACTCTCCCTTCTCTGGAAAGATCCTTCTCCATTTGTGTGTTACCCACCCATGTATACCTATATGACAAAAGTACATGTTCCCAAACAACAGCTACATCTGCATGTTTTGCCTAGGTGCTAGGGCCTGACCAGAACAGAATAACAAGGGGCATTGTTGTTCAACCTTGTCTGCAATGCTCAGACTAGATCCCAGGAAAGAACAATAAGCAAAAACAACAGCATGTTCTGTGTGAAAGTTGCAGTGTGGCACAAAACAAAATACATTTGTGTAGCAATGTGCGCAAAGCAGAGGATAGGCTGCCACGTGCTCATGCTAACATAGGGAAAACGACAATGGCCACATGGACCACAGGACACCTTCCCCTTGGTCAGGACGGTAGCACGTAATGGCTACAGAAGTCAGGGATAAGCAGAACCAAAGCATTTTTCGCGATTATCCAAGACAGATGATGGCCGAATAAAGTGGGCGGAGAATGTTTTGTACAAAAAAATATATCCAATTACAGCATGTCATCAGGACCCAATATGTACGATGCCAAGTGGAACACCATCAACTCCAGCAAGGCATCAAAGCCTTCCAAAGTGAAAAGCGCAGCCATCCAATTGAGCATGTCAAAGGAACAGCCGTGGTCTTCATATTCAGTGGTTGCCAGGACCATCCAAGGAGAACTTGTGTTGACTTCAATAAAACTGAGATCCAAGAGTCAGTGTGCACCTGGATAGGAAGCCGCTCTGGCCACTGACCCAAATGATGGGTTGTACACAAACCGCAAACCCAAGTAACTGTCCTGGTTATGGGACATCAACAGACCCATCAACAGATCATAATCCAGGGCCCACTGGAAGGGGCGCCGGATGCAGTAAAACACAGGTTGCAACAGGTGAAATAGGCATAGCGGAAGGTCAAACAGAAATCAACATCTAGAGTTTCTAGTGGCTTCAATCCGAAAAACTGACGCATCTGCTCATGGTACAGCTGAAGCTGTTCCTGTCCGGGCAGAACCACAGATCGAGCAGCAATTGCAGAATAGAAGAAAGAGGACAACGATGCCACAAATCAAGCCGAGCAGCAATGGTAATCCACCGAACACGCTGGAAAAAATAGAGTGAATAAAGGCAGGGATTACTCCAAAAATCATTTGGAAAGAGTACACGAGGCCAGAGCCCACAAGTTTAAAAAAGTGTGCTAGGCCTGTCGTATCAGATGCATTAAATATTTGATGTATCAATTCCCGGAATGAAGGTGGAGATTTGTGTTTAACAATGATTATATTTCACAGGACATTCTCTTCACCTGCAATTCCAAGGTCTCACGGGCTGACGTGAGAGCTACTTCTTGTTGAAACAATAGCGCTTTGAGTCTGCTTAGCTTACTGAAATCTGTTTTCAGGGTTGGATTGGATGGCCACAATGAACCATCTACACTCCCATGTGGAGGGGGAAACAGGACGTTGATGCAACAAGTAACTAGCTGGGAAATAGTCAACACGTACGGAATACCAGCCCGCAGACCACA
Organism: Calotriton arnoldi; assembly: GCA_963921515.1. Classification (NCBI taxonomy): domain Eukaryota; kingdom Metazoa; phylum Chordata; class Amphibia; order Caudata; family Salamandridae; genus Calotriton; species Calotriton arnoldi. The sequence goes on along the minus strand of CAWUFW010002804.1, from coordinate 1,724,441 downwards.
GCAGTCCTGATTTTTAAGGACAAGATAACTGCCATTGCAAAGCAATGTGAGAGTGGGAATAGTTGCAGGAACAGGAGTTCCCTTTAGAGAACAAGCCAAATTAGGGGCAGAAACATTGCAAGCGCTGTGGAGTCTCACTTGTTGACATACAAGGGAATGGCCGGCAGTGGAATCACACTCCTTCCCTGTAAGAAAAACTTCTCTTTCAGCTCATTGACAGCAATATGTAAATGGTAAAGACCACAACTCATGTATGTAACTGCTCCCAAGGGGCTCATATCCACCTACTGGAAAGTGTTTCATGCAGGCAGTAAACTGAAACATAGAGATGGGCAAAGAAATGACCCATGTATTAACCAGACTGCAGTATTAACTTTGGCTACAGTAAACAGTAGTTGTTCGAGTTTTTCTATATGCAGCATAGTATATGTACAATACTTGTAAAATTTAAAGGTAAGAACAACGCACTTGCATTCAGGTAATCCCACGGAATGCGCCCAGTTTTAAGTGTTTTTAGTGTCCACCCAAATTGCATAATTGATCTAAGTTAATGTTGACCATGATATAATGTATCAAAACTTGGATTCCTGATGGCGCACTCCTTGTTAACAAAGCTAATAAGTAAGGAATTTAAAACAAATATTGAACAAATCCACTGTTCAAAAAGATGTGGAATATAAAGGCACCGTCCCTTGTTTAAATTGCGGTAATTGCATCTCTATCATCAAAGGTAATGTGACCAGACACCCACACAAAAATAATCCTGTAAAACTTAAAGTGACTACCACTTGCAATAGTCAAAACCTTATTTACATGCTCAAATGCCCATGCGGCTTAGCTTACATTGGAAAAACTGAGTGAAAGATTTGAATAAGAATAAATTAACACAAGAGTAACATTCGAACGAAGAACCTCAAATCTCCCATAGCCAGCCACTTTAACACCATGCGACACAATTTCAGTCAACTTCGCTACTTGGTCTTAGAACAGGTTCCCATCTTACAAGGACAAAACAACACACAACACCTGCTACGCAGGGAAATACATTGGATAAACTATATGGACACCGTCAGCCCCAAAGGGTTAAATGAACGTTTTGATTTTAAATGTTTTTTTTTATCTAGACCTCAACTGTTTTTGTAATCTTCGTTTAGCTGTTAATTATACATTCTTCCATGTTTCATTAGGACGTTTTATGATGATCTCAGCTGAGACTTGATAAATTTGTGAACGCTCTATTACACATGTTATGTTGTATACAAGCTTATATACATTCTGTTTACATCCACACACAGACAATTCTGTTATCTTCGCTCTTTTACTCTCACTTTACTCAATTTTTTTATCCCAGCTTTATCAATTACTAACACTCACCGATTCACAAACGGAATTATTTCTCATTTATGGTTCACGATCTAATGAAATCGGGGAGCAGACTACCAGTCTGTCTTCACGTTTCACTACGTATGTAGTTCTTTGTATATATACCCACTTCTGGGATACACGCGCTTTATACACCTAGAAAGCGCGAATGCATTTTACCGGGTTTTTCTCATTATACAAGTAAGGATAGGATACGCCATTGAACACTCACTGATTTGTAATCGGAATTGTTTTTCATTTATGGTTCACGAATCAATGAAATCGGGGAGCAGACTACCAGTCTGTCTTCACATTTTACCATGCATGTAGTTCTTCGTATACACACCCACTTCCGGGATACACGCGCATTAAACACTCAGAACGCGCAAATGGAGTTTACCGGTTTCTCTTGTTATACACGAAAGGACAGAACACGCCACAAAACGTTACTAGGCGGGTAAGTCACCCTTAAAATTCATGCCGCTTCTGCGGTCCGTTGTCACGTCATTTTCCGACAATTTAAATACTGTGCACTTTTTTAATTTCTGTTTCTTTATACAGTTTAACGTCAGACGATCCCGCTGATTGTTCAGCACTTGTAAGTTTTAACCTTATCGGTACACCGATTGTTTATTCCTATTCACATACCGGGATACTAATAACTCACGTCGCACTTGGTTTTGCACGTCATTATTTACGGAACACTCCAGTTTTAACGTGAAATGAGCTATTTGATCACACGCAACGATTATCTAGTCCCGTAACCTTTCACGAACAAACGGTGGCACCTTTGTTTAAAAGCATATTATTCACAGCGCACACAGTAATTCCCCACTACTGAATGTACAATCGTACAGCAGTACACACGGTTATACCCTGTCGTTTGGATTTACATAATTCACATTTATACTCTTTTACGTTTCTGCGTATGCATGTAGAGTCGCTATAAACACTCCCAAAAAAACATAATTGTAATGTGATTGTTATCACGTTGATCTTAAACATTTGTGGTTGTCTTGCACTGAACCCAAAATTTCCTCTATTTTTACAGTTTACTTAGCCCCCGATGAAGGGCTTTTCGCCCGAAATGCATTGGGCATAGATGAATCATTTATTATGTGAAAGCGATGTTATGAAGCAATAACAATTGACAAATTACAATGATTACAGATGTAAAAGATTAACTTTACCAATTAAATTTTGAAGATAATTTAAATACTTCTCGCTAAATTGTTTACTTGACATACACCATTCATTGAGTGCATAAGGGATATGCACCTCTGAGCCAGAGGCCAGCATCCACAGGCATCCATGATATAATGTAGACACTTCATTTTGTACAATATCAATAACAGAAGATACAATATTGTCTAAAGTATAAATATGAGATGACAATGTGTTAATACTGTTATCGACAAAGGCAAGAACCTTATCCAGATAGTCCTTCTTGGTTGTGACAATTTCCAAAATTCATTATAAGCAGCATAAACAAAATGCTTAGCATGAGGGGATTTTGGACCCAAAAGGAAATCAGCAAGATTTATGTCTCCAGACAAAAGAGAAAGATGTTGTTTTACAGAAGACAGTGTGGAATGTTCTAACTATTGTTGACATTTTTTCCAACAGAATAAGTAGTGACTTTATTGGAATTGGGGGTCTGAGGGTAGTGTGGATCAGGTCTAAGTAGTGAAAATCCTGAAGTAGTATTCATGAAATGCGAATGACAAACATTTGTGTCCACCGACCACAAAGCCCACTCAGCTGGATTCATTGTAGAGGAATTAAACATGCCGTTTCTTACTATGCAATTAAGTTGATCCTCAGTATAATTTGTATAAGTCTGCCAGTTATCATAAAGGGCTAGCGATGGAATAGTGGAGTAGTCAATTCTTTAATTTTAGCCAATCCCAGAGAAGTAGTTTGTTGAACGGTGTCACTGAGAAAGATTATTTGAGTCGGTATTAGACATGCACGGGACAAGGACTCAGGGCCTTGCACTTGCCAAGGCTTAGTGCTCCATACTGATTTTAAATCAATGTTATCTCTCCAATAATCACATCCCTTTAGCGCCACGTTTTCAATAAAAGAAGAGGAATAGATTAACTTTGTTTGGGTAAGCATATCTTTTTTTGAAGAAATGGGAACCAATTTAAAGTAATATGATGCTGAGTTAGAAAGGTTATAAACAGTAAAGTAAGTGTATTTTCACTTTTGCGTAATTGAACTACCCTGAGATGGAGTAGGGCAATGTTTCCATTGAGTATAGTTAAAAAAGGGGATGCTATCCATTAGTTCTATGCAGAAAATGACCTTCATAGTGTTGGTAACATAATAACAGCATAGTTGGCAGAATTAAAATATAAATCTTCTGTATCAAAGACAGTGTAAGATTGTAATTCGGAAAGCAAAGAATTCACAGCATTTACATCCCAATTCTCTGATTGCAACCCAGGTATAATCACATCACCCATAGAAACACGGAATACATATGGTATCTGTAGGGTCTCCGTAAGAACATATACATCAAATGGTACTTTATCCCATGCAATTCCATCAGTGACTGGGACCGCTGAAATATTAACAAGGGACTGGTCTCTTTTCATTTATTGTGAGGAAGAATGTGGGGCCAACGTTGGGGGATCCACGCAAGCCATACCTCCCTGGAATCCCCCGGGTGTCTACTTTTCAGAAATGTGTGGGTTTGGTAGGTTTTCCCTAGGTGGCCGCCGAGCCCCGGGCCAAAAAGTCATGGGACCCCCCTTGCAAAACCAGGTCGTTTTCTGTTTTCTGATAGGCAATTTTGATGTCGCCTCAATAAGTTTTGGGCCCTTGCCTGTCGCGCGTACTTGGGCCTCCCACCCGAGTGAGGCACCATTTTTATCGGGAGACCTGGGGGAACGCTGGGTGGTAGGAAATGTGTGTCATCCCGGTGATGCCACAACTTTCCCACACAAAAATGTGTGAAAAAAGTGATTTTTTCAGCAAACTTTCAGGTTTGCAGGGGGATTCTGGGTAAGAAAACGTTGGGGGATCCACAAAAGCCATACCTCCCTGGAATCCCCCGGGTGTCTAGTTTTCAGAAATGTGTAGGTTTGGTAGGTTTCCCTAGGTGGCCGCCGAGCCCCGGGCCAAAAAGTCATGGGACCCCCCTTGCAAAACCAGGTCGTTTTGTGATAGGCAATTTTGATGTCACCTCAATATGTTTTGGGCCCTTGCCTGTCGCGGGTACTTGGGCCTCCCACCCGAGTGATGCACCGTTTTTATCGGGAGACCTGGGGAACACTGGGTGGTAGGAAATTTGTTTCAGCCCGGTGATGCCACAACTTTCCCACACAAAAATGTGTGAAAAAAGTGATTTGTTTCAGCAAAATTTCAGGTTTCTGGGGGATTCTGGGTAAGAAAACGTTGGGGGATCCACGCAAGCCATACCTCCCTGGAATCCCCCGGGTGTCTACTTTTCAGAAATGTGTGGGTTTCCTAGGTTTCCCTAGCTGGCCACCGAACCCGGGGCCAAAAACTCATGGGACTCCCCTTGAAACCAGGTTGGTTTGTGATAGGTAATTTTGATGTCGCCTCACTAGGTTTTGGGCCCTTGCCTGTCGCGGGTACTTGCCCCACCCACGCGTGTGAGGTACCATTTTTATCGGGAGACCAGGGGGAGCAGAAAGGCTGTAATGGTGGCAGGGATGTGGGCATTGGCGTGCCCACTTCGGGCAGCCCCCACCCTAAAAACAAATGCGCAAAAAAAAATCCCTGGCATCAAGTGGGCTTTCTGCCGCCCCGGGGGGGCAGATTGGGGGCTACTGCCCCCATCTGCCCTCCAGGGGGGGGCAGAAAGACTGTTATGGTGGCAAGGGCGTGGGGGCATTGGCGTGCCCATTTTGGGCAGTCCCCATCCTAAAAAAAATTGCACAAAAAAAAATCCCTGGCGTTTAGTGGGCTTTCTGCCCCACTGGGGGGGCAGATTGGGGGCTATAGCCCCCATCTGCCCCGCAGGGCGGGGCAGAAGGGCTGTAATGGTAATGGGAGGTGGGGGCATTGGGGTGCCCGTTTTGGGCAGCCCCCACCCAAAAAAAAAATTACACTAAAAAAAAATCTCTGGCGTTTAGTGGGCTTTCTGCCCCCCCGGGGGGGCAGATTGGGGGCTACTGCCCCCATCTGCCTCCCAGGGGGGGCAGAAAGGCTGTAATGGTGGCGGGGGGGTGGGGGCATTGGCGTGCCCGTTTCGGGCAGCCACCACCCAAAAAAAACGCGCCCAAAAAAATCCCTGGCGTTTAGTGGGCTTTCTGCCCCACCGGGGGGGGCAGATTGGGGGATACAGCCCCCATCTGCCCCCCAGGGGGCGGCAGAAAGGCTGTAATGGTGACGGGGGTGGGGCATTAGCATGCCCATTTTGGGCAGCCCCCACCCTAAAAAAAACAATTACACAAAAAAAAATCCCTGGCGTTTAGTGGGCTTTCTGCCCCCCCCGGGTGGCAGATTGGGGGCTACTGCCCCATCTGCCTCCCAGGGGGCAGAAAGGCTGTAATGGTGGTGGGGGTGGGGGCATTAGCGTGCCTGTTTCGGGCAGCCCCACCCTAAAAAAAATGCGTCCCAAAAAATCCCTGGTGTTTAGTGGGCTTTCTGCCCCCAGGGGGGGCAGAAAGGCAGTAATGGTGGCGGGTGGGGTGGGGGCATTGGCGTGCCCATTTTGGGCAGCCCCCTAAAACAAATTGCACAAAAAAAATCCCTGGCATTTAGTGGGCTTTCTGCCCCCCCGGGGGGGCAGATTGGGGGCTACTGCCCCCATCTGCCTCCCAGGTGGGGCAGAAAGGCTGTAATGGTGGCTGGGGTTGGGGGCATTGGCGTGCCCGTTTCGGGCAGCCCCCACCCTAAAAAAATGCACCAAATAAAAATCCCTGGTGTCTAGTGGACTTTCTGCCCCCGGGGGCTAGATTGGGGGCTACTGCTCCCATCTGCCCCCAGGGGGCAGAAAGACTGAACATTGGCAATTGTTTGGGGGAGCAAAAGCCCTTGCCCAAGGGGCCGCTCCCCCTCCCTGGTGCCTTAGTGGGTGGATCCCTGCTTGGGGATCGCACTCCTGGGGTGATCCCAAGCAGGGATCCACTGGGGAGGGTACCATTGGAAAGGGGAGATTCTCCCTTTCCAATGATACCTCTCCCGTCTTTCTACGTGCTCAGGGGCTGAGATAGCCCCTGAGCACGTAGAAAGTGAAACTGAAATGAGCCTAAAGGCTCATTTTAGTTTCGTTTTCAGTGAAATGAAGTCAGCGCGACGTGCGCGCTGATCTTCATTTCACTGAAAAGGAGAGGGGGCCTCGGGAGCTGGGGAAGCTCTTCCCAGCTCCCGAGGCTGTGGGAGAAAGGAAATCCCTCTGCTGTCTGCAGCAGAGGGATTTCGTGTCCCTGGACTCATGACGGAATGGTTCCGTCATGAGCACAGGGGCACCGATGCTCATGACGGAACCATTCCGTCATGAATGAATGAATATAAAATTTGTAAAGCGCGAACTAAGCCCAAGGGCGTCAAGGCGCTATAAGAGGACCTAAGGATGCAGACAGAAAGACATGCTCATACCGAGGTCTGAGAGAAAAGCCAGGTCTTTATGGCCCTGCGGAAAAGAGAATGGGACACCTGACTTGAGAGCTGTTCCGGGAGGGAGTTCCACAGTCTAGCAGCAGCAGTGGAGAAAGCATGAGCATCGAAAGGGTTAAAGATAGTACTGACTTGGGAAAATATACTTTAATAACATATCACCTATATATAAATTACAATTGCACATTTTAAGTCCACAGTTCAGTTTCAACCTTTCCCCCATTCTGCTTAATGCCAGTTTCCATAGTAACAGTTCATGGAACATTCAACTGAACAAACAGGTCACAAGTTCACCATATTTTCAAGTTCAGCACACAAGGTTACAAATGCAAACAGCAGGTGTGGTTGACTTTTGCAAAATATGAGCTTATCCTATCTACTGTACCTTTCAAAATCTTTTACTAACCAATACCAAACATGCTTTTAAAGAAAGTAACATGCATCCTATTTTTGAGTGTACGATGTTCTTAAACAGCCAATCAATTCTCTACTTTTTAAACAACAGCATATTGTCCACCATTTTAAATATCTCTCATTCTACCAACTGACTACCTCAGCTACAGACATCTTTTCATTACTTCCAGACATCCCTTCAAGATGCTTACAGTGTGGATTGTTGGACACAGCTATGTTTTCTGGTGCAAAAGGTATGCTGAACGCAGATGTATTGACAAAGACCTAGCTTTGCAAAATGTGGATATTAAATGGATTGCACATAGAGGATTAAAGTGGCACCAATTGATGTCTTTGGTTAAAAGCTTTTTGCATTTCCAACACCCTGACCTCATGATTGTGCACTGTGGTGGCAATGACCTAGGCACATTGACTGGGGTAGGTCTGGAAATGCTAATGAAGGACACCTTTGCACAATTGATGTTGCTTTTACCTCAAACTGTCTTTGTATACTCTAATATATGCCAAAGACAGAAATGAAAGTGGTCAAATCAATTCTGTCCACAGATTGAGAAAGCTAGAAAAAAAGTCAATAAAGCTGTTTCTGCTTACCTCAGAGACCATAGGATGGGCTCCATCTATAACAACAATCTACGTTTTGATATTGATGACATCTACAGAAGGGATGGAGTACACTTTACAGATCAAGGAAACAGTCTTTCTCAACAACCTAAAGCTGTGCATCCGCCTTACATGTAGCAACAACAAAGTCATAATGAAAAGAAGGGCTCTTTTAGAGCACATAATAGTAAATATAATTTTTTTACACATACATATTTTGTAAAAAGATTTTGTGTATTCGCGCACCCGACGCGAATCTGCAAAAACATGAATTCAATGTACTACAACAAAGTACACTTTTCAAATTTAACTATTAATTTTTAATTTTACATATTTTTAAGAACTCTATCAATTGTAATCTTGTCATTAACTTCAATCACAGTAACTCTTTAAAACAACTTAACAAATACAACACTACCTTCTAAATTATATACTACTTAATTATTTATTTAAGGTGAATTCGCGAATCCAACGCGACGTTGCACGGGGGCCGCACTGAGAGCCGCGTTGGGGTCGCGAATCCAAACTCGAAAGAAAAAAAACGCCCCACTTCCATTATTCGCCCCTGGGACCCCATCCCCCGGGGCGTGCCAGCATTTTTTTTTTTTTAATAATTAGGAGGGTGACCACATGACTCCCCTCCTCAGCCCAATAATGGCCCTGAGGACCCCATCCCCGTGGGTCAGCCACCATTTAAAAAAAAAAAGAATAATAAGGAGGGGGACCACGTGGCCCCCCTCCTCAGGCCATTAATGGCCTGGGGACCCCGGGGCCCGCCACCATTTAAAAAAATAATAATAATAAGGATGGGGACAGCGTGGCCCCCCTCCTCAGGCCAATAATGGCCCCGGGGACCCCATCCCCTGGGGACTGGCCTCAGTGTTGTGGACCGTGGGGGGAGCCCCAATGCCCCCATGGTCCCTGCCGGCTCCCCGCCTCCTGCGGGAGCCGGCATTGCTTTTGGGCAAGGGGAGCTGCTAACATGCAGCTCCCCTTGCCCAAAAGCAATTCTGCTTTGCTTCGTTGACGTAAGAGCAGGTTTCCAAGCCCCGGGGAGGTGGCGGTCCCCAGGGCTTGGGGGGCCAACGAGGCCACCCCACCCTATATAAATAAAGCCCCTGGGAGGTGGCGGTCCCCGGGGCTGCTAGGGGAGGCTTCGTGCCCCCCTCACACATTATTCATAAAGCCCCGGGGAGGTGGCGGTCCCCGGGGCTGCAGGGGCCACGCGGGCCCCCGCTATATAATTGCACATTGCCCCCAGGACCTGGCCCACCTGGGGTCTTAAGGAAAACGAAGCGCTGGAGATCGCGCTTTGTTTTTTAAAAACATTTCTCAGCGGGATTCGTGCACCCAGTGCGGTTTCCGCCCCCAAAAAATATATATATGCTTTTTTGGCCCTGGGGATCCCTGTGGGACCCCTGACCAGACCTAGGGGTCAGGGTGATTCTACCCTGACCCCTTTCCTACATTTACAACCTTTTTCTACCTTTTTGATATGACTCGGGTCACAAAATAAGAATGAAGCTCGTGCTCAGTAGGATTTGCGGCTCAGATATTGATATTTTTATTTTTTGAATTTCTCAGGAACTACTAAATGGATTTACACCATTTAAAAAAAGGTCACTTTCTGAACCAAGAGCTACCTTTTGCAAAATTTGGTGTAATTCCGTTCAGCAGTTCGGGCTGTAGCCTGTTCCAAAATTCCTATGGAAATTAACATGGAGAAAACGCGTATTGGGACCCCCTTTTTTCTCTGCCCCGCTTGACGAATCAACCCGAAACTTTCAATACAGGAGTTGACCTGAGTGAACCATTAGTTTTGAAACTTTTGCGAAGATTCGTCAAACGGCGTCAAAGATATTGGCAAAAGAAAAACACTTTTTGAATAGAAACAAGGTCCTAACTATAACTACCTACTGGCGACCGCCAGTAGGTAATATATACATAGAAAAAGTGAAACAAACAAAATGCAAACACATTTAAAATATTTCCAATATAATTATACATTAAAACGAGACAATAAACAAAAATATAATTTCCTAAAACTATCTTAAAAATTATATAAATTTATATATATAAAAAATATAAAATTAAATACACAAGCACATAATAATATTAATATATATATTTTTTTTTAACAAAACTATTAAACTCTAGGAATAATAAATAAACTATTCCCACTCTAATACATACAACAGCAGGGAAAGTTTTGGACTCACGTGGGAGAAAAGTTACTATTCCCACTCCAGTTTGTGCAACAGTAGGGAAAGCGTTGGACTCAGGAGGGGTAAACTTTACTATTCCCACTCCAGTTAGTGTGACAAAAGGAAAAGCGTTGGACTGAGGAGGGGTAAAATATACTATGCCTGCTCCTATCTGTGCAACAGTAGGGAGAGCATTTAACTCAGGAGGGGTAAAATATACTATTTCCTCTCCAGTCTGTGCAGCAGTAGGGAAAGCGTTGGACTCAGGAGGGGTAAAAGGTATTATTCCCTCTCCAGTCTTGTTGCAGGGATTCTGCGGCGACACAGAACTATGCTTGGGATCATGGACCTTTAGTAGGCAGGGACTGAGACATCCTGCCACCTGAGTACCCATGAGCCCGGGGACCGACAAGCTATAGTCTCTCACTTGCCCTCCTACTCACTCACAAAGGAAGAAGTGATTAGACACCCCAGAACACAACACTCCCGACTCTCTCAGGAATTGCGGTTGCAGGACACACCCTTTCGCTCTCACACACGTATCAGTCCACAATAACATTTGACACAATAACATTTGACACGAGAAAAGTTTAAAATGTTTATTTTAACTATTGTGCTCTAGAATGCAGTATACGTGCCACAACAAGTAGAAAAATGCCTAACACAAATACGGTTAGCATAGCAAGTAATCTGTAAATCATAAAAGGTGCTGTCATTGTGTACGACAGTGTAACATAACCTCCTTCCCCTTCTACAGAAGCAAAATGATTATATATCAGAAGGTCTCTGGGTGTTTGCAGAAGACCCCGTACCTCAGTCTATAGATGGAAGATCTATATCACAGGTGCTGTCACACTCCCTTCTCTGGAAAGATCCCTCTCCATTTGTGTGTGACCCACCCATGTATACCTATATGACAAAAGTACATGTTCCCAAACAACAGCTACATCTGCATGTTTTGCCTAGGTGCTAGGGCCTGACCAGAACAGAATAACAAGGGGCATTGTTGTTCAACCTTGTCTGCAGTGCTCAGACTAGATCCCAGGAAAGAACAGAAAGCAAAAACAACAGCATGTTCTGTGTGAAAGTTGCAGTGTGGCACAAAGCAAAATACATTTGTGTAGCAATGTGCGCAAAGCAGAGGATAGGCTGCCACGGGCTCATGCTAACATAGGGAAAACGACAATGGCCACATGGACCACAGGACACCTTCCCCTTGGTCAGGACGGTAGCACGTAATGGCTACAGAAGTCAGGGATAAGCAGAACCAAAGCATTTTTTGCGAGTATCCAAGACAGAAGATGGCCGAATAAAGTGGGCGGAGAATGTTTTGTACAAAAAAATATATCCAATTACAGCATGTCATCAGGACCCAATATGTACGATGCCAAGTGGAACACCATCAACTCCAGCAAGGCATCAAAGCCTTCCAAAGTGAAAAGCGCAGCCATCCAATTGAGCATGTCAAAGGAACAGCCGTGGTCTTCATATTCAGTGGTTGCCAGGACCATCCAAGGAGAACTTGTGTTGACTTCAATAAAACTGAGATCCAAGAGTCAGTGTGCACCTGGATAGGAAGCCGCTCTGGCCACTGACCCAAATGATGGGTTGTACACAAACCGCAAACCCAAGTAACTGTCCTGGTTATGGGACATCAACAGACCCATCAACAGATCATAATCCAGTGCCCACTGGAAGGGGCACCGGATGCAGTAAAACACAGGTTGCAACAGGTGAAATAGGCATAGCGGAAGGTCAAACAGAAATCAACATCTAGAGTTTCTAGTGGCTTCAATCCGAAAAACTGACGCATCTGCTCATGGTACAGCTGCAGCTGTTCCTGTCCGGGCAGAACCACAGATCGAGCAGCAATTGCAGAATAGAAGAAAGAGGACAACGATGCCACAAATCAAGCCGAGCAGCAATGGTAATCCACCGAACACGCTGGAAAAAATAGAGTGAATAAAGGCAGGGATTACTCCAAAAATCATTTGGAAAGAGTACACGAGGCCAGAGCCCACAAGTTTAAAAAAGTGTGCTAGGCTTGTCGTATCAGATGCATTAAATATTTGATGTATCAATTCCCCGGAATGAAGGTGGAGATTTGTGTTTAACAATGATTATATTTCACAGGACATTCTCTTCACCTGCAATTCCAAGGTCTCACGGGCTGACGTGAGAGCTACTTCTTGTTGAAACAATAGCGCTTTGAGTCTGCTTAGCTTACTGAAATCTGTTTTCAGGGTTGGATTGGATGGCCACAATGAACCATCTACACTCCCATGTGGAGGGGGAAACAGGACGTTGATGCAACAAGTAACTAGCTGGGAAATAGTCAACACGTACGGAATACCAGCCCGCAGACCATAGCAGTCCTGATTTTTAAGGACAAGATAACTGCCATTGCAAAGCAATGTGAGAGTGGGAATAGTTGCAGGAACAGGAGTTCCCTTTAGAGAACAAGCCAAATTAGGGGCAGAAACATTGCAAGCACTGTGGAGTCTCACTTGTTGACATACAAGCGAATGGCCGGCAGTGGAATCACACTCCTTCCCTGTAAGAAAAACTTCTCTTCAGCTCATTGACAGCAATATGTAAATGGTAAAGACCACAACTCATGTATGTAACTGCTCCCAAGGGGCTCATATCCACCTACTGGAAAGTGTTTCATGCAGGCAGTAAACTGAAACATAGAGATGGGCAAAGAAATGACCCATGTATTAACCAGACTGCAGTATTAACTTTGGCTACAGTAAACAGTAGTTGTTCGAGTTTTTCTATATGCAGCATAGTATATGTACAATACTTGTCAAATTTAAAGGTAAGAACAACGCACTTGCATTCAGGTAATCCCACGGAACGCGCCCAGTTTTAAGTGTTTTTAGTGTCCATCCAAATTGCATAACTGATCTAAGTTAATGTTGACCATGATATAATGTATCAAAACTTGGATTCCTGATGGCGCACTCCTTGTTAACAAAGGTAATAAGTAAGGAATTTAAAACAAATATTGAACAAATCCACTGTTCAAAAGATGTGGAATATAAAGGCACCGTCCCTTGTTTAAATTGCGGTAATTGCATCTCTATCATCAAAGGTAATGTGACCAGACACCCACACAAAAATAATCCTGTAAAACTTAAAGTGACTGCCACTTGCAATAGTCAAAACCTTATTTACATGCTCAAATGCCCATGCGGCTTAGCTTACATTGGAAAAACTGAGTGAAAGATTCGAATAAGAATAAATTAACACAAGAGTAACATTCGAACGAAGAACCTCAAATCTCCCATAGCCAGCCACTTTAACACCATGCGACACAATTTCAGTCAACTTCGCTTCTTGGTCTTAGAACAGGTTCCCATCTTACAAGGACAAAACAACACCTGCTACGCAGGGAAATACATTGGATAAACTATATGGACACCGTCAGCCCCAAAGGGTTAAATGAACGTTTTGATTTTAAATGTTTTTTTTTATCTAGACCTCAACTGTTTTTGTAATCTTCATTTAGCTGTTAATTATACATTCTTCCATGTTTCATTAGGACGTTTTATGATGATCTCAGCTGAGACTTGATAAATTTGTGAACGCTCTATTACACATGTTATGTTGTATACAAGCTTATATACATTCTGTTTACATCCACACACAGACAATTCTGTTATCTTCGCTCTTTTACTCTCACTTTACTCAATTTTTTTATCCCAGCTTTATCAATTACTAACACTCACCGATTCACAAACGGAATTATTTCTCATTTATGGTTCACGATCTAATGAAATCGGGAGCAGACTACCAGTCTGTCTTCACGTTCACTACGTATGTAGTTCTTTGTATATATACCCACTTCTGGGATACACGCGCTTTATACACCTAGAAAGCGCGAATGCATTTTACCGGTTTTTCTCATTATACAAGTAAGGATAGGATACGCCATTGAACACTCACTGATTTGTAATCGGAATTGTTTTTCATTTATGGTTCATGAATCAATGAAATCGGGAGCAGACTACCAGTCTGTCTTCACATTTTACCATGCATGTAGTTCTTCGTATACACACCCACTTCCGGGATACACGCGCATTAAACACTCAGAACACGCAAATGGATTTTACTGGTTTCTCTTGTTATACACGAAAGGACAGAACACGCCACGAAATGTTACTAGGCGGGTAAGTCACCCTTAAAATTCATGCCGCTTCTGCGGTCCGTTGTCACGTCATTTTCCGACAATTTAAATCCTGTGCACTTTTTTAATTTCTGTTTCTTTATACAGTTTAACGTCAGACAATCCCGCTGATTGTTCAGCACTTGTAAGTTTTAACCTTATCGGTACACCGATTGTTTATTCCTATTCACATACCGGGATACTAATAACTCACGTCGCACTTGGTTTTGCACATCATTATTTACGGAACACTCCAGTTTTAACGTGAAATGAGCTATTTGATCACACGCAACGATTATCTAGTCCCGTAACCTTTCACGAACAAACGGTGGCACCTTTGTTTAAAAGCATATTATTCACCGCGCACACAGTAATTCCCCACTACTGAATGTACAATCGTACAGCAGTACACACGGTTATACCCTGTCGTTTGGATTTACATAATTCACATTTATACTCTTTTACGTTTCTGCGTATGCATGTAGAGTCGCTATAAACACTCCCAAAAAAACATAATTGTAATGTGATTGTTATCACGTTGATCTTAAACATTTGTTGTTGTCTTGCACTGAACCCAAAATTTCCTCTATTTTTACAGTTTACTTAGCCCCCGATGAAGGGCTTTTCGCCCGAAATGCATTGGGCATAGATGAATCATTTATTATGTGAAAGCGATGTTATGAAGCAATAACAATCGACAAATTACAATGAGTACAGATGTAAAAGATGAACTTTACCAATTAAATTTTGAAGATAATTTAAATACTTCTCGCTAAATTGTTTACTTGACATACACCATTCATTGAGTGCATAAGGGATATGCACCTCTGAGCCAGAGGCCAGCATCCACAGGCATCCATGATATAATGTAGACACTTCATTTTGTACAATATCAATAACAGAAGATACAATATTGTCTAAAGTATAAATATGAGATGACAATGTGTTAATACTGTTATCGACAACGGCAAGAACCTTATCCAGATAGTCCTTCTGGTTGTGACAATTTCCAAAATTCATTATAAGCAGCATAAACAAAATGCTCAGCATTACGGGATTTTGGTCCCAAAAGGAAATCAGCAAGATTTATGTCTCCAGACGAAAGAGAAAGATGTTGTTTTACAGAAGACAGTGTGGAATGTTCTAACTATTGTTGACATTTTTTCCAACAGAATAAGTAGTGACTTTATTGGAATTGGGGGTCTGAGGGTAGTGTGGATCAGGTCTAAGTAGTGAAAATCCTGAGGTAGTATTCATGAAATGCGAATGACAAACATTCGTGTCCACCGACCACAAAGCCCACTCAGCTGGATTCATTGTAGAGGAATTAAACGTGCCGTTTCTTACTATGCAATTAAGTTGATCCTCAGTATAATTTGTATAAGTCTGCCAGTTATCATAAAGGGCTAGCGATGGAATAGTGGAGTAGTCAATTCTTTAATTTTAGCCAATCCCAGAGAAGTAGTTTGTTGAACGGTGTCACTGAGAAAGATTATTTGAGTCGGTATTAGACATGCACGGGACAAGGACTCAGGGCCTTGCACTTGCCAAGGCTTAGTGCTCCATACTGATTTTAAATCAATGTTATCTCTCCAATAATCACATCCCTTTAGCGCCACGTTTTCAATAAAAGAAGAGGAATAGATTAACTTTGTTTGGGTAAGCATATCTTTTTTTGAAGAAATGGGAACCAATTTAAAGTAATATGATGCTGAGTCAGAAAGGTTATAAACAGTAAAGTAAGTGTATTTTCACTTTTGCGTAATTGAACTACCCTGAGATGGAGTAGGGCAATGTTTCCATTGAGTATAGTTAAAAAAGGGGATGCTATCCATTAGTTCTATGCAGAAAATGACCTTCATAGTGTTGGTAACATAATAACAGCATACTTGGCAGAATTAAAATATAAATCTTCTGTATCAAAGACAGTGTAAGATTGTAATTCGGAAAGCAAAGAATTCACAGCATTTACATCCCAATTCTCTGATTGCAACCCAGGTATAATCACATCACCCATAGAAACACGGAATACATATGGTATCTGTAGGGTCTCCGTAGGAACATATACATCAAATGGTACTTTATCCCATACAATTCCATCAGTGACTGGGACCGCTGAAATATTAACAAGGGACTGGTCTCTTTTCATTTATTGTGAGGAAGAATGTGGGGCCAACACACCGTTGACCGATTCAACTTTGGAGCGCTCGGGAAGGAGGTAGCCATTAATCAGAAGGAAGAAAACTGACAAAAATCCAATCAACATGAACAGGAACACCATGGAAAACACGATCCAGACATATGTCCAAGAGGGAACCAGATAAGTTTGTTCTAACCAAGAGATAAGCACACAAATCCTTGCCGGTGTCGGGGAGAAGACTGTAGACAGAGAAGAACTGTGCGAAGAAAAATGATCCTGATCGATATAGTAACCAGAAGAACTCAGCTGAAACAGCGGAGGTTGAGAGTCCGGACCCAGAACAGAGGCTTGCAAGTTCACAGGGCTCTCCACAGGTGGATCAGAATAAACGATTTCCATTGTAAAATGTGAGGAAGGTAAAACTGATAATTGGTCAACTGAAGATTCGACATCCCCCTCCGGCAGCCGGGGAAAATCAGAACGAATGAGGCTCACAGGCTGCAAAGAAATATCCCGTTGTGGGACACTCCTAGGCATAGTTTTAAGAATTGGCCATATGGTGTAACTTGACATGTTCAATTGAGACAAAGCGATTCTCCTTGTATCCAGGTAGTGGAGGTAAAATCACAGTTCGGGTGCCCTGAAGACCAAGCACTAGAACAGGAGCACGGTAGAAGGGACTGAATTATTTCTTGATCAACACTTTTTCATGAACCAGATCACCAACTTTGGGAAGCAAGCCAGAAACAGCAATCAGAACTGCTGCATCCGCTGGCGAGGTTGAAGGCAAATGTGTTTTCACTAGAGCGTCCCGACTCTTTTATAGATCCTGAAATACAGCACAGTGGTTATCTACGTCAAATGTAGCAGCCGCCCCCACAACATCTAGAGCCTCAAGGTCTGGAACAAACATCTTAATGCCAAAGAGCATTTCGTACGGGGTCTGCCTACCCAGAGATCTTCTTGGGAGATTATTAAGAGCAGGTTGAACCCCATAGAGGTGAGTTAACCTGCCACGGCCCGTAATTAATACCCTTGCTGTTAAAGACTGCTTTAAGTCACGGTTCATCTGCTCCACAACTGAATTACCTTCAGGCCTATATGGAGACGAGAAATGCACCTGCACCACGATGGACTTCATTGAATCACGGTATGCCTTACAGGTGAAAGCTGGACCTTGGTCTGAATGAAAGTGCCACAGGCATAAGTCCCGACAAAGACATGCAAATCTTTTATAACAGTACGAGTGTCAGCAGAGTGCTGCAGCCAAACCCAGAGAAACCTAGTGCATGAATCCACTGTAACCATAATATATTTGAAAGCAATATTGGTTGTTAATGGACCGCATTGATCAATATAAATACACCCAAATGCATGGTGAGGAATGAAAGATGTGTCTGAGGTTGATGCAACACAGTAGAACTCTTAATTTGTTGACAAACATCACAAAAAAGCACATATTTATGAGTCTGCTGGTATGACCCGCGCCACCAATAGCGTTGCTGTAAAAGAGAAATTGTAGTCGACACTCCTGCATGAGCAGAAGCCAAGCCTTCATGGGCGGCGATAATAAGCGATAGTCTTCATTGGGAATCAAGCGATCACCAACAGTAGGAATAGTTACAAATGGTACTTTTTCAGAAGTTATTTGATAAGTATAGTGGGAAGGGAACCCTGCGGAAAAGGAGTACCCTCCTTAGATATGGCTATAGCCGCTAAAATATCATCGTCAATTTTATTCATGTACCTAGTAACTCCTGTTACTTTAACTGTGGCTACTGCTGATTTGGCTGCTTCATCAGCCATCGAATTATCAACAGCATGCACTGTCGCACGTTGATGTCCTAATGTATGGACGACAAGCATACGGTGTGGAGCGACATTTCGCTCCAAACCCAGTCGCACAACCGAAAAGTGAGTTCATATAAGTGCTCCAATATCATCCTTCATTTAACACCATTTAATTCCGCGCTTTATTCCAATTTAATCATGTACTCTTTTTCTTAATGCCACATGTGAGGTATCATGCTGTTTTAAAGCTTCCAATGTTCAAAATGTGCCCATCCGGACCTCTCTCAAGAACACGTAAAACACATGATTCATCCGGAGCAGTTTTCTTTATTTCAACCCAATGCATTTCGGGCTTCATGAGCCCTTCTTCAGGGGTAACTGCAAACATTAATTAAAAAACCACCATTACTTCATATGTCCTGAATTACACATATATGAACAATTCATGCAAAACCAGTTTTACATTAATGCAACCTAAATAAAATGTGCAAAAAACACCATTTAATCAATCCATGTTTGTGTGTTATCAGTTGCCTTTCTCTAAACTAAGCACACCAGCCCCCTAATCCCATACTGGTCAGCTTCCACCCCTTACCAACCCCGTGGTTATTAACTCACATCCTCCCTCAAACTTCCACACTGCATGCTTACACTCTGCCACTCACAAATTCAACTCCCCTTACTCTTGCACTTCAACCTCATACAGAGTTTCAATCACCCTGATCATATTTTGCACTTTTCCGCCCTTTCACACTCTTCACTCTCCCCTTACTGTCACGCCCAAATCACTCCCCAACTGCCTCACTTTCACACTTACTAAACTCCCCTAGCTCACACCACATCCACTTCCAAACTTCCAAACACCCCAACCAAAATACGTACTTTCACGCGCTTTCACGCTCATCTCTCTCCCTTTCCTCTCATACCCGAACCACTTGCAAACTTCCAGTTATCTCAACTCAATTCCTACCATTCACAATATGCAATTAGCCCCTACTCTCACACTCAAAATCACCTCGGTCACAACTCCTCACGTACCTGTGAAAACTGCATCACAGTGTCATCCCAACTTTCATTTCAATCAGAGTAATTCCTTCTCCCCGGTCACCAACTCATTTTAAACCTTCAAACGGCACCAAAATCCCTCTCTCATTGGTGCTCATAAGTTGAACACCTGACCTTCCCTCGACTGCCTCCAGACCTCCCCCATTTTTCTACAAAACTACCAATCCCATAACCCAATGCATTCCCAAAACCCAAATGAAAATAATAAACGTTTCCCAAAGACAACGGTGCTTCCACGTTCATTCCGAAATGAATTGTTGAACATGTGTAAACCAACAGTACTTCAAAAGTTCGCAATATTCATATGAATACCATTATATTATGTTGTATGGACAACATGTGTAAGTGGCAAACGTTCCTTTAGAGCAGCCACTCGGACCCAAGCATTTTGTGCTTGATTGTGCTACCTTTAGCATCCTGAAAATCGTTCTGTTTCCAGAAAAACAAATTGTCATTGAAAGACTGAGCACAATAAAAGAGTCACTTACAACAATGGTGGGTAACTCAGGATCAGCAAATTCAAGAGCTAAAAGTAAAGCTCGTAGCTCGGCCAACTGGGCAGTGCATTCTCCAAGGGACTGCGTGTGAGCTGAAGTAGATTGAAAAACTTCGTCCACTACTGCACCTACCACAATAGCACAAGCTACAGAATAAGCATGTTTAGAACCAATGGCCGGTTGAACCGAACCATCAGTGTAAACAATGCATTTGTACTGATCAAGAGGAAGAACCAATGAAGGTAGAGGGTGAACATGTTCATACTGAAGAAACTCTTGAGTTTGTAAGGAGGGGTCAAATACAAAATTGACATCAGCAGACGTCAGGAACGTAGCCCATTGAATCCATTGAGGATGTAGAGCTTTAGAGTTTGGAACACTAGCTTTTGTGACCGCCTCTAAGGCCGGCACGGGAGAAACGACAAACATGCATTCACCTTGTGCAAGAGGGCATTCTTTTAGAATCACCATCTGCACAGTTGTAAGAATTTTCCCAGTAGAAGAAAAACATAACTCTGCAGGAGCATACAGATGAGATTTGTAGGCTATGGGAACTGCTTTACCCTCATTAAAAGTCACATAAGTAAAACCGATTGATTCAGGTAGAATCCGGATGACCAAATTGGTTGTATTTAATCTAGTTTGTAAGTATTGTGTTGCAAGCAAGTCTGTTTGTAACGCGCGCAACACTGCAGTGTGCTTTGGAAGTCAAGAGGAAGCAGAAAAGGAAGAGGGTATCAAAGCGTAGAGTGGTTTGATACATTGAGCATAGTCAGGAATGTAAGTTCTGCCAAAATTTTGAAAAACCCAGCAGAGACTGTAATTTCTTAAGGGTAAAGGGAGGTTGCAATTGAGCACACTTCTCCAGAAAGTGGGGTGATAAACCCCTACCCTCATTGGTTAGCTCATAGCCAAGAAAAAGACCTGCCAAAAAGGCTATATGTGATTTTGCAAAGGTACATTTGTTGCTTAGGGCAACGAAATGAGTGATGATGCAATCTAGTCGTGCAAGATGAGGATTTAATTCATCATCTGTCAGGTAAATGTCATCGACATATGAAAAAACATCAGGATCAATTACATTTAAAAGGGACACAATACGTGCCGCAAAAACCTCTGGGCTATTGTTATACACCATAGGCAATCTCGCATAGCGCCTCTGAGAGCCGAGAGCGCTGACTGCAGATAAGTCACGGCTCTCGGGAGCCAAATTGTGACTGAAAAATCAATTTGAAATATCCAAAGTAGTTTTAAACTTTTTACGTACAATTAACCCTGGGCGTAGTTCACGTAGTAGCGCTACTCGTAGCTACGCGAAGTGCACTTCGCACTACGCGAGCTACGCGTAGCACTACGCGAACTGCGTAGTGTGGTAGGAAATGCTGTTCGCAATGATTGCACAGTGCCGGATGCTTGTCCGCACTGTGCAATCATTGCAAACGGCATCTTGCACAGTGGAAGCGGTCATTTTTTGCCGCTCGAGTAGATTTGTACTCAAGCAGCAGTTTTCTCAACGCGGACTGGTAGTTTCTCATTGCGAGCGGTCACGAGCATACACGACCACTCGCAATGAGAAACCTGACCTCCCCGCGTTGAGAATCTCGCCGGGAGGTTTATTTTCCACGCTCGCGATCGACAACTTGATGTTGCTGATCGCGAACGAGGAAAAAGTCTCGCCGGGATGTCATTTTGCTCGCTCGGGGTCACCAACTTGACGTTGAGGTCCGCGAGCAAGCAAAAAATGGCCGCTACGGTACGCGTTTTTGCATTGTGCTACGTGCAATTCGCGTAGCGCGTAGTTGCGCAAACTACGCAACATAGCGTAGTTTTCCACCCAGGCCTACATACAATATTATTCATTAGTGCTGTAACATGCATGTTTTGTACGGCAAAGATACAGGTATGGCTATTAAAATGTCTGTAATCCAAAACAATGCGATAGGAACTGTCAGGTTTCAAAATTGGAAATAGAGGATTATTTATCACAGAAACACAGGGCTCAATTACACCCTGGTATTCCAATTGAGTGAGAATTTCTTTAACGGATGCCTTTGCGTCACATTTAATTGGCTATTGAGGCTGAGGCTGAGGAGTTGAGCAAATAGGCACAACATGGAAGGTGAATCCTTATCCCAACCAGCCTGGTTGCAGTATAAGGCAGGAGCTAAGGCAAGAGCCCACTCCGAAGTATAAGCATGTTTAGCCTCTTCTGGGGCATATTGTGAAAAAGAAAGAACAATCACCTCCTCGGCATGAGGACAAGCAAGAACAAATGTGGGAGGCCAATCTACCTTGGCTAATAAAATGTCATAAGAAGACATCAAGTTGTCCCAAAAAATAGCTTTTATGGTGCGCTTAATATAACCTTCCATCTGAAGGCCTACATGATAAAGTCTATCAAGGGGAGCTATGTGTGTGTCCACGGTTTCTACAGTTACAAATGTGTTAGTTGCTTTCGACTCCAGAAACTGGCGGAGCGTCTGCCGCACTATGGTAACTTCCACCACGTTGTCGAGGAGAGTCACTGACCAACTCCTGTCCAGGGCAAGGGTTCTCACCATCTGTGCATGTTTCGCTGTCAAGGGGGCAACTTTTTTCTTCTGAAAAGGGACACGATATGGAGGTGGTTCCTCCCGTTTCCCTTTCACGTCAATTTTGGCATGCGGGTCCCGCTTAGGTTGCGTGGACTGGCCTTGTCTGCGAACCTGCCAGACTCCTCCGCCAAATTGTTGATCCGATGATTCTTGAAAGGAAAGAGGAGAATGAGGATCAGGAACCTGAAACCACTCAGGAGTTTTAATCGATCACGTAAATCATATCTACGTTTAGAAGCGTCAGGTGGTTGTGAACCAGCACGAGATCTAGGCTTCTGTTGCTGTTTATTCTTTTCCCATGTCTTTTTAGGAAAGATGGGATGTCCCTCCTTCTCAGGAGGTGGCTTACCCTGGGACTGGGTAGAAGGTCTGAGTTCCAAATTATTGCGACCACAAGGATGTATAAACATCGGCAATAATAATCGGTAACTCACGTTACCGATTACTCACGAAAGGCGTTGGCGAACCTGGAAACAAGCTGCTTCACCTTTAATATTAGAAAGAATCATTTCGGAGACAACGGGAAAAATGCCCACCAATTTCATCCCCAAATCCAGGGTAGGACCTTCCCTTTGTTCATTCTGTACTTGTTTAGGAGTGCTCAGAAGAATGCTCATGGAGGGGGTGCCAAAACAAAGTGTATACACTGTGGCAAACTCCGTCCTCCAGGTGTTGCAATCTGCAAGTGGAGGAATCAGGCCACTTGGTGAACACATAGTAAGGACCCTGTGTTTCTAGAGAGGACCAGTGTGTGGGAAGACAGCATCAAGCTGTTCAATCTTCTGAGGAATCCAAAATGGAAGGTCCTCATGAGCCTGAGGACGTTTGCCCGTTACTGTACTAATAAGAACAGGATTAATCACAAGGGCCCCACTATGCGCCTGCGCCGGAGCCACCAAACAGGCACGTGCAATAAACTGAATCAGGCATCTTTATAGAAGACATATCTGCCCATACAGTAAAAGAACTTCAGCTAAATTAGCGTTAAGATAATTGGGATGCCGAGTAAAACCAGCCAATACAGGCCATGTGGCCCCATCAATACTTAAGGGGCCCATACGAACTAAAGAAAGAGTGTAGTGAAGGGCACCATTAAACCAAATCTGGTGCTCCCAGGCTGTAAGGGGAACTTCAACCACCACATAAGGATGATATGCCGCCGGAACCACAGCAACCGTATAAGCATGAAAGGAATTATCATTCGCATCCACCGGGGGAAACCTGATCCATGAATAAAAAACCTCGAAGCGGTATGCTGGATCCTCTTCAACCACAAAAACTACAAGAGATCCGGCATTGGGGACCTCATTCTGTAACAAATGTTGTATAACCGCCGCACAGCAATGTGCCAGAATTGCGATTGGCTGAGCCATAATAAAATGTTAAAAGAAAAAACGGATCTGTTGGTACCACAAAACAAGTCATAAACCTTTTAAAATTCAAGCTTGGAAAACCTACCAACAGAGGAGGCAGAGCCCTCCCACCACGGATGTCTACTAGAACTGGTGTGAGGGTATTGTGGAGCAGCACAAGAGCTACTCAGGCATTCTGTGAATCAGTACCAGACCAAACTTTGGCGGCACCGGGTTGCAGGGATTCTGCGGAGTCACAGAACTATGCTTGGGATCAAGAACCCTTAGTAGGCAGGGACTGAGTCATCCTGCCACCTGAGTAACCATGAGTCCGGGAACCGACTAGCTAGAGTGTCTCACTTGTCCTCCTACTCACTCACAGAGGAACATGTGATTAGATACCCTAGAACACAACACTCACGACTCGCTCAGGAATCGCGGTTGCAGGACACACCCTTTCGCTCTCACACTCGTACCAGTCCACAAAAAGATTTGACAGAGACACGAGAAATGTATAAAATGTTTATTTTAACTATCATGCTCTAGAATGCAGTATGCATGCCACAACAAGTAGAAAAATGCCTAAAACAAATACGGTTAGCAGAGCAAGTCGTCTGTAAATCATAAACGGTGCTGTCATTGTATACAACAGTGTAACATAACCTCCCTCCACTTCTACAGAAGCAAAATTATTATATATCAGAAGATCTCTGAGTGTTTGCAGCAGACCTCATACCTCAGTCTATAGATGGAAGAACTATATCACAAGTGCTGTCACGCTCCCTTCTCAGGAAAGATCCCTCTTCCAGTGTGTGTTAACCATCGTGAAAACCTATATGACCACAGTACATGTTCCCAAACAACAGCTGCATCTGCATGTTTTGTCTAGGTGCTAGGGCCTGACCAGAACAGAATAACAAGGGGCATTCTTTTTTCGACCTTGTCTGCAGTGCTCAGACTAAATCCCAGGAAAGAACAGAACACAAAAACAACAGCATATTCTGTGTCAAAGTTGCAGTGTGGCACAAAGCAAAATACGGCAGTGTAGTAACATGCGCAAAGCAGAGGACAGGCTGCCACGGGATCATGCTAGCATAGGGAAATGACAATTGCCACATGGACCACGAGACAGTCTGTGCAACAGTAGAGAAAGCGTTGGACTATGGAGGGGTAAAATGTACTATTCCCACCCCAGTCTGTGAAACAGTAGGGAAAACATTGGGCTCAAGAGGGGCCAAATTTACTCTTCCCACTCCAGTCTGTGCAACAGTAGGCAAAGTGTTGGGTTCAGGAGGGGTAACATTTACTATTCCCCCTCCAGTCTGTGCAACAGTAGGGAAACTGTTGGACTCAGGAGGTGTCAAATTTACTATTCCCAATCCAGTCTGTGCAACGGTAGGGAAAGCATTGGACTCAGGAGGGGCAACATTTACTTTCATTTTCCATTGGGTGCAACAGTAGGGAAAGCATTGGATAACAAAGTGTAAAATTAACTATTTCCACTCCAGTCTGTGCAGTAGTAGAGATAGAGAGTATGTCATTGCAAACAAATAACATATTTTAACAACGCTATTAAATTCCCAAAAATATAAAATTCAAAATATTAATATTATGTCTACATTTTAACAAAAATGTAACAAATCACATAATTATTACAATTTGTAATATGTATTAACTAAAACAAATATTATTAATTTAATTAAAATACCACACTACATTCCCACAAACCTAACAGCCAATGATTAAAATGCAATTGAAATAAAAGTATAACACAATTAACATATTGAGTAATAAGCAATACTATTTTTAATAGATGAGTAAATATTTGTTTATGTATTATTGCTTAAATATTTTCCCACCCTATTCCTCTACAAACTAAACATCAAACACCTAAAATATAACTTAACGAATAGAATAATGTCACAATTTACATAATTATCAATTAAATAATTAATAATAAATTAATAATTGATTATCAATAATTTATTTCTTAATTAACTTCCCACCATGTACCACTGCAAACCCCACACCTAAATTAAACTTAAAAAACAAATTAGTTATATAACTTACATAATTAATTGTCAATTAAAAAATTAATTATCATTAAAATTACTTATTAATTAATTAAAATGTATTAACTTCCCACCCTTTCCACCTACAAACCCCACAACGCACACCTAAATTACAACATAAAAAATAAATAAATAACACATTTAACTTAATTAATATCAATTAAATAATTAATAATAATTAAAAATTAATTAATTATTCATTATAATTAATTTACTTCCCAACCTTTAGCCCTACAAACCCCACAACCCGCAACAACACTAAAAATTACAATTACCAATTAAGTTAAATTTAAAAACAACAATAATTATACAAACAATTTATAACATATACAAGTAAGACGTATACTAAAATACACAAAGATAAATAAAAACGATATTCCTTATAACAATACTTTTGTAAACGATATTAACAACGTGGATATTTTTGACATCGATATTCCTGCATCATAATATCTGTGTAACAGGATATTAAAAACTCAATATTTTTGTGCATCGTTTTGTTTTAACTCGGTATTTTGTCCGAATACCGTTGTGCTTACATCTGTGAAACATTTCATTTAAGAAAACTGTATTAATATAATATTAAATATGAACGACCTTGTGGTGCTTGACTAAACACCCATAGGTCTCCAGAGAAACTGTATGAACTTGGAATTTATTGTTTTAACAATCATTTAATTATAAACATGGATAAAATGTCATGTTCTGTCATTTATGATGAAATTTTTCTTTACATGGTTTTTAGTTAAGGTTAAACTAGGCACTGTGAAACAGTATAAATATTTTTGGAGTGAATTGTTTGAAGAGTTTGCAATGAAAATGGCAATATGAAACTTTAGCTAAGCGTGCATATATGGTTGTGAATGGGCTTTGTCACTTTCATTGATTGTATAGAGATTACACATTGTTTGCCACTTGTGATGGCATAATGACACATTATTGTTCTAGTAATGTTCCCTGGAAGCTCTGCAATAATTTAATGTTGAATTTCCAATTTTAATAAATCCTACTGGAAAAAAGTCCTTGATGCTCCAAACAATGGATAAGACTGAAGCAATTAGTGTGGGGTTGGGACTTCAAAGTCTTTATCTAAAAGCAGAGGCAAAGGCTGTGCTTTACTTTATAAAGTCACCTCTTGTTACAGGAAACATCATTAGTTGGTAATTGTTTTAAAGCAATTTATATAAGTCAGCGGTATCTAATGAATTGCTCAGGAGCTACTGCTAGCTCACCAACACCCTCAAAATAGCCCTCAGAGGAGAAGCCAAGTCCAGTACCTAATTTATAGGCTCTGTGCATAATAAAAAGGTAGCACTGGTAATCTCAAGGTCCTATGAGTGGCAGTGAGCCAAACAATAGCAGGGTCTCATGATAAAAGTCACTGTTGTGGCCTATGAGGTATACCGCATGGCCATCCGTCACCACTCTCAAAACTACCTAAGTCACAAGGAGATGGGTCTTATTGTAGGCCTTGCTCTATCAGTCATACCATGTGTGTGAACTATGGGCAAGGAAAGAACAGTGCTAGCAATAGCCTGAACAGTAACTCATGCTACAGTTTTGAAATGTAGAACTGGTAGAGGCAGAGTAAAATGTGCTAGCTCGGTGCATCCCCAACTCAAGTGTTGGGGAGTGCAGGGTATGGATCCATCTGTGCATTTGTCATTGTGTGTGTGTGTAAGCATGTGTGCACATTTATGTGAGTGTGTGTGATATTGCATCCCTCGCTAATAAACAATGTCACTCCCAGAAAGCTGTGCTTGGTGTCAAGGACCACCAAAAGTATATGTTTCCTCGCTATCATAAGGAGTTCGACTCTCGTACAACTGTGTTTGTTCATGGCATAAAAGTGGCAATGACATATTAATGGTCACCCATTCCACACTTTAGCCATTCTTGACCTAGCAGTATTATCCTGACAGCAATCACTGACATACAATGAGGATGATTGTCCTACTTTTCGTCTTCGTCATCCCTGACATAATGGTGGCCCCCTCACATAATTATGGCCACCATGACTGATATATGGTGGGCATCCTGGCCATTATGCTGACAATTATTGCGTCCAGCCTTGGAATAGGGCATATTGGCACATCCTTGGTGCTATGGTGATCATTCATGGCTTATGATTGTAATATCTGGGCATTTGAAGCACAATCTGTCCATGTGAAGCATTTCTATATGTGAGTACCCAAAGAGAAGGACAAGCTGAGCTTGGGAACAGTGCATTTCCTAAAAATTAAACCTGATATTTTGAAGGCAAAAATCCCATTTTCCAGATAAGGTTTTCTTCAGGATACCTGTGTATATTTTCAGTAACTAATATGCTGATGAAGACGAAAGGTTGCAATTTTAAAACACGTTTAAAGTTGATAGTGGAATGATAGTTCAAGCTGAGGAGAAGTATCACTATGGTTATGATCTTCGTGCCAGAGGATACATGATGCTTTTGCTGTTATTTCATAAGTCAGGTGAAGGCATTTGATATTGATAAGCTTTATCCTGGCGTTTCTGCTTTTAACCGCACCTGAAATGCTTGGGTAGTCATCACTATTAAACCTGCTTTAAGTGGTCATATTGTAATGTCAACATACATAGATCATATTTTACAGTGACAAAATTTGAAAGTCTCTCTGGGGGCTGTCTTTGAAAAAATGTAGCGCTCACTACAAAAAAGATTTGAGACCCTTGATAAAAGTAAAACTATGGGGAGTGAGTGGCCCATTTTTCTACATATCATTTGACTATTTGACAATTGAATCTCTGATGAACTTAAGATCTAGATGCGGTCTCTGGGGATCGAATTAGGCACAAAGGCTGAGGACGTCCTTGATGAAGGTGTGACTACAGGCCCCCTCCTCCCCGGCTAGACCATGACGCACTAATACGGCATCTTCAATATACGGAATGACATTACAGGTTACATTATTATAAATGGTTTGTATGTTATGTGATTTCACATGGCATGCTATTTATTGTGTTCCTATTAAGGGACATCAAGGAGTGGCACCAATAGGAACTGGTTTACTATAGGTCCTGATGAAGAGCCAATAGGGTAAAGGCTCGAAACATGTTGGTAACATGTTGGTAATTGCAGGGGAAGGTGGATAGTGACTGGCTAATTCATCAGTGCACACATACAGGTTGAGTGCATGGATAAGTGTATTAATAGCACCTGAAGGCATAGATGAGTTATGGAGTAGTGCCTAGGTGAATAGATGAGTACAACAGTAGGACCTGGGTGATTCTATGACTGCAAGGGTAGTGTGTGGGTTATTACATGACTGCATAGGTAGACACTGCATGATTCTATGACTGCAAAGGTATTACATAAGTAGTGCCTGGGTGATTCCATGACTACAGGGGTAATATCTGGGGGATTACTGGAGTACATAGCAAGTGAGTGAGTGATTTTATAAGTGCATGAGTACTGCTTCAGTGATTGCAGGAGTAATGAGGTAGTGCCTGAGTGAATAAAGGAGTGCAAAGGTAGTGCCTGGGTGATTTCATAACAGCATGACTACTGGCTGAGTGATTACATAAGTACAAAGGTAGTGTCTACGTGATTGAAGGAGTGCCAAGTTAGTGCCTGACTGATAATATAAGTGCATGAGTAGTCGCTACATGATTCAAAGAATGCATGGGTAATACCTTGGTGATTGGATGCGTGATAGGTAGTGCCTGGATGTTTGCATGAGTGCAGGACTAATGCCTGAGTGATTATAGCAGTGTATATGTAGTGACTGGATCATTGGAAGACTGCATGGGTAGTACTTGGGTGTTTTATACCTGCATGAGTGTTGGGCCTAGCCAAATATAAAGCAGAAGACTAATACATGACACAACTATAAGTCTCTCCATATTGTTAAAAGCATGCATACATATGTCCCTACATTTTCAAATCATCATCATATCTAAAAGAAATATGTATACAATATTTCTGGAATATAGTGAAACTTACAACTGAAACATGTAATAGATCTGCCTGAGTGATTGCATAACTTCATGGGTAGTGCTTGGGTGATTGTATGTGTGCAAGGGTAGTCACTGGTTAATTGTAGGAGAAGATGGATAGTGACTGGCTAATTGCATGAGTGCTCACATAAACATTAAGTGCATGGATAAGTGTATGAATAGCACCTAAAGGTACAGATGACTCATTGAGTAGTGCGTAGGTGAATAGATGAATGCAACAGTAGGACCTGGATGATTCTACAACTGCAAGGGTAGTACCTGGGTTATTACTTGAGTGCATAGGTACAGCCTTCATGATTGCATGACTGCAGGAATAGTACATAAGCAGTGCCTGGGTGATTGCATGACTGCAGGGGTAATATCTCCGGGATTACTGGAGTACATAGGAAGTGAGTGGGTGATTTTATAAGTCCATTAGTACTGCCTGGGTGATTACAGAAGTAATAAGGTACTTCCTGAGTGATTACAGGAGTGCAAAGGTAGTGCCTGAGTGATTTTATAAGTGCATGAGTATTGGCTGAGTGATTACATAAGTAAAAGAGTAGTGCCTCCGTGATTGAAAGAGTGCAAGGATAGTGCCTGGGTGATTGAAGCACTGTATAGCTAATGCATTGGTGATTGCATGAGTACAGAGGTAACGTCTGGGGGATTAAAGAAGTACATAGGTAACGCCTGGGTGACTGCATGACTACAGGAGTAATATCTGGTGATTTACATGACTACATAGAAAGTGACTGGGTGATTTTAAAAGTGCATGAGTACTTCGTGGGTGATTTCAGGACTACTAAGGAAACGCCTGAGTGAATAAATGAGTGCAAAGGTAGTGCCTGGGTGATTTCATAACACCATGACTACTGGCTGAGTGATTACATAAGTACAAGGCTAGTGCCTCTGTGATTGAAAGAGTACAATGTTAGTGCCTGAGTGATTATGTAAGTGCATGAGTAGTGGCTACATGATTCAAGGAGTGCATGGGTAATACCTTAGTGATTGCATGAGTCCATAAGTAGTGCCTGGATGTTTGCATGAGTACAGGAGTAATGCCTGAGTGATTAAAGCACTGCATATGTAGTGACTGGATCATTGGAAGACTGCATGGGTAGTACTTGGGTGTTTTTATAACTACATGAGTGTTGGGCCTAGCCAAATATAAAACAGCAGAATATTACATGACTCAACTATAAGTCTCTCCGTATTGTTAAAAGCTTGCATACATATGTCCCTACATTTTCAAATCATCATCATATCTAAAAGAAATATGTATACAATATTTCAGGAATATAGTGAAACTTACAACTGAAACATGTAATAGATCTGCCTGAGTGATAGCATAACTTCTTGGGTAGTGCTTGGGTGATTGTATGCGTGCAAGGGTAGTCACTGGGTAATTGTAGGAGAAGATGGATAGTGACTGGGTAATTGCATGAGTGCACACATAAACATTGAGTGCATGGATAAGTGTATGAATAGCACCTAAAGGTAAAGGTACAGATCACTCATTGAGTAGTGCCTAGGTGAATAGATGAGTGCAACAGAAGGGCCTGGATGATTCTACAACTGCAAGGGTAGTGCCTGGATTATTACATGAGTGCATAGGTACAGCCTGCATAATTGCATGACTGCAGGAGTAGTACATAAGTAATGCCTGGGTGATTGCATG
This sequence comes from Calotriton arnoldi, assembly GCA_963921515.1. NCBI lineage: Eukaryota > Metazoa > Chordata > Amphibia > Caudata > Salamandridae > Calotriton > Calotriton arnoldi. The sequence continues at coordinate 1,692,949 of CAWUFW010002804.1, read as the reverse complement.
ACTGCTGGGGAATATCTGTGGGATTACTGAAGTACATAGGAAGTGAGTGGGTGATTTTATAAGTCCATTAGTACTGCCTGGGTGATTACAGAAGTAATAAGTACTGCCTGAGTGATTACAGGAGTGCAAAGGTAGTGCCTGGCTGATTTTATAAGTGCATGAGTATTGCCTGAGTGATTACATAAGTACAAGAGTAGTGCCTCCTTGATTGAAAGAGTACAAGGATAGTGCCTGGGTGATTGAAGCACTGTATAGCTAATGCATTGGTGATTGCATGAGTACAGAGGTAACGTCTGGGGGAATAAAGGAGTACATAGTAACGCCTGGGTGACTGCATGACTACAGGAGTAATAGCTGGTGATTTACTTGACTACATAGAAAGTGACTGGGTGATTTTATAAGTGCATGGGTACTTCTTCGGTGATTTCAGGACAACTGAGGTAACGCCTGAGTGAATAAATGAGTGCAAAGGTAGTGCCTGGGTGATTTCATAACACCATGACTACTGGCTGAGTGATTATATAAGTACAAGGCTAGTGCCTCTGTGATTGAAAGAGTACAACGTTAGTGCCTGAGTGATTATATAAGTGCATCAGTAGTGGCTACATGATTCAAAGAGTGCCTGGGTAATACCTTAGTGATTGCATGAGTGCATAGGTAGTGCCTGGATGTTTGCATGAGTGCAGGAGTAATGCCTGAGTGATTACAGCACTGCATATGTAGTGACTGGATCACTGGAAGACTACATGGGTAGTACTTGGGTGTTTTATACCTGCATGAGTGTTGGGCCTAGCCAAATATAAACCAGCAGACTATTACATGACTCAACTATAAGTCTCTCCATATTGTTAAAAGCTTGCATACATATGTCTATACGTTTTCAAATCATCATCATATCTAAAACAAATATATATACAATATTTCTGAAATATAGTGAAACCTAGAAACTGAGACATGTAATAGATCTGCATGAGTGATTACAAAACTCCATGGGTAGTGCTTGGGTGATTGTATGACTCCAAAGGTAGTCGCTGGGTAATTGCAGGAGAAGATGACTTGCTAATTCATGAGTGCACACAGAGAGGTTGAGTGCATGGATAAGTGAATAAATAGCACCTGAAGGCATAGATGAGTCACTATGAAGTGCATAGGTGAATAGATGAGTGCAACAGTAGGGCCTGGGTGATTCTATGACTGCAAGGGTAGTGTGTGGGTTATTACATGACTGCATAGGTAGACACTGCATGATTCTATGACTGCAGGGGTAGTACATAACTAGTGCCTGAGTGATACCATGACTACAGGGGTAATATCTGGGGGATTACTGGAGTACATAGCAAGTGAGTGGGTGATTTTATAACTGCATGAGTACTGCTTGGGTGATTGCAGGAGTACTGAGGGAATGCCTGAGTGATTAGAGGAGTTCAAAGATAGTGCCTGGGTGATTTTATAAGTGCATGGGCACAGGCTAAGTGATTGGAGGAGTGTGTTGATCCTGACAGGGTGATTGGAGGAGTGCAAAGGTATTGCCTGTGTAATTGAACCAGTGTATAGCTAATGCATTGGCGATTGCATGACTGCAGAGGTAATGTCTGAGGGATTAGAGGAGTATATAGGTAATGTCTGGGTGATTGCATGAGTTAAGGGATAATATCTGGGGGTTTATAAGAGTACATAGGAAGTGCCTAGGTGATTTTATAACTTCATCGATACTGCCTAGCTGATTAGAGTACTATTGTGGTAGTGCCTCAGTGATTGGAGGAGTGTAAAGGTAGTGCCTGGGTGATTTTATAAGTGCATGCGTAATTGCTAAGTGATTGGAGAAGTGCATAGATCCTGAAAAGGTAATTGAAGGAGCGCAAGGGTATTGCCTGGGTGATTGAACCAGTGTATAGCTAATGCATTGGTGATTGCATGAGTTTAGAGGTAATATCTGGGGGACTACAGGAGTACATAGAAAGTGCCTGGGTGATTTTATAAGTGCATCGGTACTGCCTGGGTGATTAGAGTAATACTGTGGTAGTGCCTCAATGATTGCAAAAGTGTAAAGGTAGTGCCTGGGTGATTTCATAAGTGCATAGGCACTGGCTAAGTGATTAGAGGAGTGCACAGATCCTGACAGGGGGATTGGAGGAGTGCAAGGGTAGTGCCTGCATGAATAAACCAGTGTATAGCTAACGCATTGGTGATTGCATGATTGCAGGAGTTATGTCTGGGGGATTAGAGGAGTACATAGGTAATGCCTGGTGATTCCATGATTGCAGGATTAATATCTGGGAGATTGCAGGAGTACATAGAAAGTGCCTGGGTGATTTTATAAGTGCATGTGTACTGCCTGGGTGATTGGAGTAGTACTGCAGTAGTACCTGAGTGATTGGAGGAGTGCAACATCCTGAGTAGTAGCAGAATACTGAAACTGCAGCAGAAAATTCAGGTCTATGACATGGTGTACACTTTTGTACTGCAGCTTCAAAATTCTGTAACTACTCAGGGTGTTGGGCGTACTCAAAATAAAGCATAAAAGCTAAACATGAGTCTATTATAAATCTCACCATATTCCTGAAACTATACATGCATATATGTCTACCTTTTGAAATCATCATTATATATAACAGAAATAAACAAGTAGACTGAACTTTACATTTCAAAGCCACACCTACATTTCTGCAGTGTATTTCAAGTGTACCTTTCCCAGACTCAATGAAAGTAGCCTAATCAGTAATCCCTTCTGCCAACATGTCTTAAAACTCACTTTTATTCTACAGCTTCACCATTCTACGAATATTGGGCCTAGTCAAACATAAAGCAGCAACCTATCACATGTCTCTACCATAACCCTAAACATATTCCTAAAAGCATGCATGCTTCTATCTATACATATTGCCAAAAGCATTACACATATTAGAATACATGTGCAAGTAGAAACATAACCACACTCACAAGACCATAAAGGCCTTAAAACTTGACAGACTACACTTAACATTTCAAACACACCTAGATTTATGCGGCAAATTTCAAGTAAACTTTTACACAGACTCTCATGAAGTACCATAATCAATAATTCCTCTCCCAACATATCTTAAACATCACTTTTCTACTGCTACTGCTTCACTATTCTAGTACTAATCAGTTATTGAACATAGCTAACAGCAAAGCAACCCTTCACTTATCTTTGATGAACGTCTCCCCATATTTCTAAAGCCATGTATGCATGTCTGTAACCTTTGCTAGCAGCATCATATATAAAAGTAATACACAGATAAATGTATACCTGTGTTTTATACATCTATCATCTTCAGACACATAACACATACCACACATATCTCAGTCACAACACCATCCACAGCTCAAAACTTCACAGACTACACTTCAATTTTCAAACAGACACTGAAAACTATGCGGTATATATGAAATATAACTTTCCACACATCATACAAATTACTCTAATAAATAACATCTCTACAAACATCTCAAACCTCAATTTCGGGCTGCTACTTTACCATTCTACAACTACTTATAATGTTACACCTACCCAAATACAAAGCAGGAACCCTTCACATGTATTTACTAAAAGTCTCGCTATATTCCTAAAAGCATACATGAATATGTCTGTTCCATAACACTATCCAAACCTTAAAAATTCACAGAACAAACTTCCAATTTCAAGCAAACACCAAACATTATGTGGCATATTTCAACTGTACCTCACTAGAAACTTAAAAAAGAAGCCTAATCAATAATACCTTATGTCAAAATCATTTAAACCACACTATTATGCTGCATCTTCACCATTCCACTACTACTCACAGTCTTGAGCCTACCACATAAAAAGCAACAGCACCTCTTTGTTATACATCATGCACCTGCAAATGTATAATACATATGAAAATACATATACAAGTAGAGACACACTTGAGACAGAAGTCCATGCACACCTTAACACTTGACAGACTCCACCTCCAATTTCAAAGCAGCACCTAAAATGATGCGTTATACTACAAAAGTACATATCCACACACTAAAACAAACTACCATAATCACTAATCCATCTTCCAATATACACATATTACTATACAAAATCTATTTCAAACAACATTTAACTACAATAAAACAAACTACAATACACATCTCTACATTTAATAATATATTTTCAACATCACAATTCATCAATAATTTTTAAAGATTAAAAATAAACCTAATACATAATACACCTCACAAATTTATAACTCACCTTCCAAATTGATTTGTAGAATTTAAAATATCACAAACTCATAAAAGATTTTCCTATGCACACAATCAATGTAACGCACCACTCTCAGCAAGGTAAAACCAGTAATGGCAAACTTTCCCTCTCTTTCTCCACACAAATACATGTAAGTAACAAATCACATTGCTTCCTACATTATTTCAAATTATAAACACATTTCTATTGGTTAGACATATTAAGACAACTGACTTCTAAAAGTGCCCAAACTGGTTCTGGAATTTTTTGGAGTCGCGACTCCACCGTGCACCAACGCTACGGAGCCGTGAATCCATACGGGAGTTCAAAAATATATTATAAATACAAATACCACTATTTTTTAACAACACACCACTTTTAAAGATAGTACTGACTTGGGAAAATATACTTTAATAACATATCACCTATATATAAATTACAATTGCACATTTTAAGTCCACAGTTCAGTTTCAACCTTTCCCCCATTCTGCTTAATGTCAGTTTCCATAGTAACAGTTCATGGAACATTCAACTGAACAAACAGGTCACAAGTTCACCATATTTTCAAGTTCAGCACACAAGGTTACAAATGCAAACAGCAGGTGTGGTTGACTTTTGCAAAATATGAGCTTATCTTATCTACTGTACCTTTCAAAATCTTTTACTAACCAATACCGAACATGCTTTTTAAAGAAAGTAACATGCATCCTATTTTTGAGTGTACGATGTTCTTAAACAGCCAATCAATTCTCTACTTTTTAAACAACAGCATATTGTCCACCATTTTAGATATCTCTCATTCTACCAACTGACTACCTCAGCTACAGACATCTTTTCATTACTTCCAGACATCCCTTCAAGATGCTTACAGTGTGGATTGTTGGACACAGCTATGTTTTCTGGTGCAAAAGGTATGCTGAACGCAGATGTATTGACAAAGACCTAGCTTTGCAAAAATGTGGATATTAAATGGATTGCACATAGAGGATTAAAGTGGCACCAATTGATGCCTTTGGTTAAAAGCTTTTTGCATTTCCAACACCCTGACCTCATGATTGTGCACTGTGGTGGCAATGACCTAGGCACATTGTAGGAGAGTAGGATCTGCTTCACAGGGGTACCCCCACTTTTTGCTGATACTTCACTGGTTTTCGACATTAGTCTGGCTGGGGCCCTGCTATTCAGAACCCCAGCCTAGCTGTTTCCTCTTTAAAAGGGTCTCCATGTGCCTTAGGCACATCACTGATTGGGATCTGGAGTGCCCTTGTAAGTCCCTAGTATATGGTATACTATGTACCAAGGGCATAGGCACCTCAGAGGCCTGCCAGGGGCTGCAGCATGTATTATGCCACCCCTGGTAGGCCATCCAAACTGGCACCACAGGTCTGCTACTGCAGCCTGGGTAAGGTGGTGCATGCACCCCTTGCAGTGGTATAGGTTACCTATATCACTAAATGCATACACACATATAAACCTATAAGTCACTCCTAAGGCAGGCCTTATCAATCCTAAAGGCAGAGTGCATGGTTCCTATGTGAGAGGGTGCCCCTGCATGAGCAGGGCCCCTCTGCAGCGTTCGGAGACCATCTCTGATGCTGTTTGTAGTGCAGCCTGACCATATACTCTTAAACGCATTATATCCTCGCGGTAAAATGCTAACTATGGAATGGCTGCACCTAAACATGTCGTGTTTGGTGTCAAACATCTTGGAATACTACCCCCCGCCAATCCTGGCGGCGGGGGTAGCATTCCACCCTTCTAGAGGGAAAGGCATGTTAACTCTGACGAGTCCGGTAACTTCTTTCCAGAGCCTGGCATCACAAAATGGATGCTGCTGCCACAGACACGAGTCTGGCCTCCTGCTGCTGGACGAAACTCCGGCAGGGGAGGCCTGGACAATAGGTTTCCTGTCCCAGGGAGGTGTGACCACCTCCCCAGACAGGACAATGTGTATTGGGGCTGGGCGGGAGCACTTTCGGGTGCTTTGAAGTCCTGCACTGGGGGCACATTTGGTGTCCCTGTGCATACCCCAGTTCAAACCGGATCAGGGGCTTGCAGCCCCTGCTTTGGCGCGAACTGGACAAAGGGAAAGGGGTGTAGCCACCCCTCTGCCCTGACCCACCCATAGGTGGGGCCACAGAGTAGTCCATCCCCTATTTTTAGAATAAAGGTAGGAACCCAGTCCCTAGGACTTTAGATTATACCTGGACGAAACTCTGAAACAGAATCCTGGACCTTCGACGCTCTACTCACGATTAGAGGACTGAAGAATCTCCCTTGGGGTCAAGGAGTGACTCCCCTGCTTGGCAGGCACCAAAGAAGCATCTGTCCGGTTCGCATCACTGAAGCTCCCGTCGGACGCCGAAGTCATCGCATCACCAGAGGTGGATTCTCAGACTTCCCGAGGCTACCCTGAGTCCCCAGCAAAGCTGAGGCCCGTGGCTATCGTGGGTAACGTGAGACCGTGACCCCTGGACACCGAGCACATTTGCAAGTGCACCATCTTCTGGGTCTCCCAAGAAGTCGTGCTTTGGGCTCCGAGTAGCCCTAGCCTCCAGCACCACCTGCACCGAAGATCACTGGCCCCCACTCCACGAGTGTCCTGTAAGCCAGCTCCACGTGCGGCGTCACGAGGCTCCTTCGCGGTCGCTAGCCCGTTGGCTAGTAGCCCTTAACGAAGGCCAATCTTTTCTTTACTTGGCAGTCTGGTTGCTCCAGGCCTGCCCTCACTTACCCTCGCTGGGTGAGTTCCCCAGACCTTGCTGGTCTGCATCATCGACGATCTACATCTTACTCGAGACTTGCCGTTGCCAAGGCTTGTTGGGTCCAATCTGGTCGCCGACACCTCTGCACTCGACAGACATCGAGCCACAGCCCGAATCCTGCTCCTGGTTGCCGACAACGCCTCCCGGACCTCGTGGCTGAAGAGTCAAGACGACCGTCATCGAACCTGAAGCACTCGACATCGGTGGGCATCTGTCCATCGCCTTCCTGGTCACTGGCTAGTGACCCAGACTCTGTCCCCTCTGCTTTCAGGTTCTTCAGAACTCCGATCCACTCTTGGATCCACCCGGACACTTTTCTCCTGGTCGCCAGCAGCACTTTGCAGCAGATCGCCATAAGAACCGACGACGAAACCCGACCCCGAAAGGCACCTATGCACCCGGCTTCCCTGGGTGAGGTAACACGAGTACTCCGGTGCTCCCGTGGGTAGAGACTCTTCAAAGTCCTAGATCTCAAAGGGTTTTGTCCTAGTCCTCTTCTAAGTGTCCCTTTCCTCTATTTTCCCGATCCCGACTTTCTCCATAGAAGTTAACGGCGTATCGCGGTTGTGTATTTACACTGCACGCGTCTCCCGTGGGTCCCCTGTGTCACTACCTTGGGTGGTTCCTTGTGGTCCAAGCACTTCTAGAGGCTCTAGGCCTAGTGTCTAGTTCAGTCGTGGTTCGCATACCACTTTATTGGTATATGGTTTGGTACGCCCCTAGGGCCCAAACGTGTATTTGTGCTATTACTGTGATTTAAGATCTTATAACCTATGTACTTCGAACTCTAGCCTCATAAAGAGACTAGAGGGGTGTGTTTAGTAATAAATACATATATTTTGAATATATACCTGGTGTGGTGCTCTTTCATTTGGTCACTCAAGAGATTATAGACTGGTAAAACAAGCTGCTTTACATTCCTTCAAGACTTAGCCTGAAGGCTGCTCTCCACAGCTACCACTAGGATAGCTTTCAATAAGGTTGTCTTTAACCTACCTACCATAAGAGTCGATTTGGACTGGTGCAAGGTGCCCACTATAATTAGTGGACAGCATATGCCAGGCCAACTTCTCACATTGGTGTGCAGCGTGTGGGATTCCAGCTTGCTATTGTTTTACCAGATAATCTCAATTGAATTGATCAACTGAAAACCACTAAAGGTACCTAAGGTACATATAATTTAAGCTTAGAATATCAGTAAGTTCTACTGAACTTAGAGTTGTGTGTTAAGGGATAGCACAACCCTTTCTACAACTCAAGAGAGTTTAGTAGGCCACACTAGAGTAGGTAGTGCATACACCACACCACACTAGTAATGTCTTTAAAAGCAGGATCTAGAGATGCCCTGCAGGAAGCCATTGAGCTTCCCCCTCCAAGTATGACACACTCCCATTCTTGGAACTGAGAGCTTTGTGTAACGTGAGGAAATTAAGGACAGGCCAAAGTCCCACCACCCAACACCTCCAGGAGTTGTTGGTGGCTTATGATCTTAGTAAGTCTTCAGAGACTGAAGGGGTAGGAGCAGAGGGTGGGCCAGCAGATGAGGAAGGGGCCAGGGGTACTACTACCCCCAGCCCCCCTCTGAAACTGACCAGGAGGGTGACAATGACCCTGACCTGGAAAACCCAATCCCTTCTGGGGAAGATGAAGATGAGGATCTTGAGAACCACACCTTTGTCCCCCAGGAAGGATTATGAGTGTGCTCAGAAAGTCTAGGTCTCCTTCTCAGGAGTCTAACCACTCTGGCACCTCAATAGGGAGCTCTGTTTCTTCTCACAGGAGGGAATCCTCTCATGAGAGAAGAAAGAGACTGGTCCAGTATGAGGAAACTCAACTGGAGATCAGGAAGAAGCAATTGGCTTTAGATAGAGAATCCCTAGATCTCCTTAAAGAGAGAAGAAAGTTGGGACTAGAGTCCCATGGTGGCAGCCATGTCCCTAGAGATAGGGAAAGGTCCTATGACCATAGGAACCTGAGCAAGATTGTCCCTCCCTACCAGAGTGGGGATGACATCCACAAATGGATAACTGCTTTAGAGAGGGCCTGTAAAGTACAGAAGGTCCCTCAGGAGCAGTGGGCAGCAATCTTGTGGCTCTCCTTTGCTGACAAAGGTAGAGACAAGCTCCTCACTGTTAGAGAGGAGGATGCTGATAATTACAAGGTCTTGAAGAGTGCTCTTATTGATGGGTTTGGCCTAACCACTGAACAGTACAGGTTGAAGTTCAGAGACACCCAAAAGCACAGACTCAAGACTGGGTAGACTATGTGGATTGTTCTGCCAAGGCTCTGGAAGGCTGGTTGATGGGCAGTAAGGTGTGTGACTTCTCAGGATTGTATAATCTGATAATGAGGGAGCAGATTCTTAATAACTGTCAAAACCAGCTGTTGCATCAGTACCTGGTTGACTCTGATCTGACCTCTCCCCAAGAATTGGGAAAGAAGGCAGACAAATGGGTCAGAACCAGGGTGAAGCAGAAGGTACAGAACCAAGGTGGGGAAACCAAGAAGCAAGATGCTAAGAACTCTGACAAGGGTGGGGAGAAGGGTAAAGATCAAAAGTCTTCATCAGGCCCCCAAAAATCTTCTTCTGGTGGGGATTCCCAGTCTACCAAGGGTAAAGGCCAAAGAAAACCATGGTGCAAGGTCTGTAAGCAAAAGACCCACTGGACCAGTGATTGCACCAAGTCCAAAGACTCCAGTCCAGCACCCACCAATGCCCCTAAGGCACCTGTTCCCCCTAGTACAGTTGGTGGAGGTGCTCCAGCAAAGGGTTTAGTAGGGTTCACCCTGGGAACTGAGTTGGGCTCTGACTTAGTCAGGGAACTGACTCAGGCTGTGTTAGTCTGTGATGGAGGCATGGATGTGACCTCCACTGTGAGTCCCAGTAATCTGGGCAAGTACAGACAACAGCCTTTAATCAATGGACGAGAGGCTTTGGCATTTAGGGACACAGGGGCAAGTGTCACAATGGTGACACAAGACCTTGTGCTACCTGGGCAAGTTATACTTGGTGAAATGTACCAAGTGACCAATGCTAGCAATGTCAGAACAGACCATACTCTGGCAGTTGTTAACTTCTCCTGGGGAGGGGTAACTGGCCTTAAGAAGGTTGTGGTAAGTGCAAACCTACCAGTCGAATGCTTGCTTGGCAATGACTTAGAGACTTCTGCTTGGGCAGAAGTGGAGCTCAGGACCCATGCAGAAATGCTGGGGATCCCTGCAGATGTGTTTGCTGTGACCAGGTCACAAGCTAAACTGTCTAAAACTGAACAGGCCTTGGATTCTGGAAGAATGGACCAAGTGCCTTCCAAGAGGAGGAGTAGTAGGGTTAAGGCAGTGCCTTCCCCCTTGGCTCAGGAGGAAGATCAGTCCCTTGAGGGGGATGATCTCAGCCCTGAAGAAGGAACTGTCCCAGAGGAACTTGAACCTGAACAGGTTGAGTTCTTGGGGACAGGGGGACCTTCTAGGGCAGATCTGAGCCAGGAGCAGCAGAGCTGCCCCTCCCTTGAACCCCTCAGACAGCAAGCTGCTGCTGAGGCTGCTGGGAAAGCTAGTGGTCCCCATACAGTGTATTGGGATGATGGACTCCTGTACTCAGAGAGTAGAGACCCCAAGCCTGGTGCTACCAGGAGGTTGGTAATACCTTTGAAGTTCAGGGGCTTCCTATTGACCCTAGCCCATGATATTCCCTTAGCAGGACACCTGGGCCAGAACAAGACTTGGGACAGAATTGTCCCTCACTTTCACTGGCCCCACATGTCTGAAGACAGTAAGGAGTTTTGTCGCTCCTGTGTAACCTGCCAAGCCAGTGGCAAAGCAGGTGGCACTACAAAGGCCCCCCTGATACCACTACCTGTGGTGGGGGTGCCCTTTGAGAGGGTAGGGATTGACATTGTTGGTCCCATGGATCCCCAAACAGCCTCTGGGCACAGGTTTATCCTGGTGGTAGTGGATCATGCCACCAGGTACCCAGAAGCTATTCCCCTCAGGACCACTACAGCACCTGTGGTGGCAAGGGCCCTCCTGGGAATCTTCTCAAGAGTGGGCTTTCCTAAGGAGGTAGTATCAGACAGGGGTGCAAACTTCATGTCTGGTTACTTAAAAGCAATGTGGAAGGAGTGTGGAGTTACTTATAAGTTCACCACACCCTATCACCCACAATGCAATGGTTTAGTTGAGAGATTCAACAAAACCTTGAAGGGCATGATTAAAGGGCTCCCAGAAAAGCTTAGGCGTAGATGGGACATACTCTTGCCCTGCCTTTTATTCGCATATAGGGAGGTGCCTCAGAAGGGGGTTGGTTACAGCCCTTTTGAACTTCTGTTTGGCCACCCTGTGAGGGGTCCACTGTGCTTGGTGAAGGAAGGATGGGAGTTACCTCTCAAGCCCCCAAAGCAAGATATAGTGGACTATGTACTTGGTCTCCGCTCCAGGATGGCTGAGTACATGAAAAGGCAACCAAAAACCTTGAGGCTAGCCAGGAACTGCAGAAGGCCTGGCATGACCAAAAGGCTGTTCTGACTGTTTACCAGCCAGGACAGAAGGTGTGGGTGTTGGAGCCAGTGGCCCCAGCAGCTCTCCAAGACAAATGGAGTGGACCCCACACTATTGTTGAGCAGAAGGGTGAGGTCACTTACTTAGTAGACCTGGGAACACCCAGGAGTCCCCAAAGGGTTCTCCATGTCAACAGACTTAAGCCATATGTGGACAGGGCAGACATGGGCTTGCTCATGGCTACTGATGAAGGGCAGGAGGAAGAGAGTGACCCACTCCCTGACCTGCTCTCACAGAACCCTGACGATGGGTCAGTTGATGGTGTAGCCTTGGCAGGCAGCCTCACTACCCAGCAACAAACTGATTGCAGGCAAGTCCTCAATCAGTTTAGACATATGTTTTCACTGACACCCAGTCAGACCACCTGGTGCACTCATGAAGTGGACACTGGGGACAGTCTGCCTATTAAAAACAAGATTTATAGGCAACCTGACCATGTCAGGGACTGTATCAGGACTGAAGTCCAGAAGATGTTGGAATTGGGAGTGATTGAGCCCTCAGATAGCCCTTGGGCTAGTCCAGTAGTCCTAGTACCTAAACCTCACACCAGTGGTGGGAAAAGAGAGATGAGGTTTTGTGTAGACTACAGAGGCCTCAATGCAGTCACTAGGACTGATGCCCATCCAATACCCAGGGCAGATGAGCTCATAGATACTTTGGCCTCTGCCAAATATCTCAGCACATTTGACCTAACAGCTGGCTACTGGCAGATCAGACTAGCTGATGCTGCAAAGCCCAAAACAGCATTTTCAACCCCTAGTGGGCATTATCAATTTGTGGTGATGCCCTTTGGTCTGAAAAATGCACCTGCCACTTTCCAGAGGTTGGTGAACACAGTTCTCACAGGACTGGAAGCCTATAGTGCAGCTTATCTAGATGATATTGCTGTCTTTAGCTCCACCTGGGAGGATCACCTGGTCCACCTCAGGAATGTTTTACAGGCCCTGCAAAAGGCAGGCCTGACTATCAAGGCCACTAAGTGCCAGATAGGGCAGAGTCAGGTTGTGTACCTGGGCCACCTTGTGGGTGGAGGCCAGGTTCAACCTTTGCAGAGCAAGATCCAGACCATCATGGACTGGACTGCTCCCACTACCCAGACTCAGGTGAGAGCCTTCTTAGGCCTGACTGGGTACTATAGGAGATTTGTCAAGGGGTATGGATCAATAGTGACACCCTTGAATGACTTAACTTCTAAGAAAATGCCCAAAAAGGTTCAGTGGACAGTTAGCTGTCAAAAGGCATTTGATGACCTCAAGCAGGCCATGTGCACTGCTCCAATTCTGCAGAGTCCTGATTACTCCAAGAAGTTCATTGTTCAAACTGATGCATCTGAGTTGGGGGTAGGGGCTGTACTGTCACAATTGAATGAAGAAGGTCAGGATCAGCCAGTAGCTTTTATTAGCAGAAGGCTGACCCCTAGAGAGAAACGTTGGTCAGCCATAGAGAGGGAGGCCTTTGCTGTGGTCTGGGCTCTGAAGAAGTTGAGGCCATACTTGTTTGGTACACACTTCCTGGTTCAGACAGACCATAAGCCCCTCTTATGGCTAAAACAAATGAAGGGTGAAAACCCCAAACTGCTTAGGTGGTCCATTTCCCTACAGGGGATGGACTTTACAGTGGAACATAGGCCTGGGAGTAACCATGCGAATGCAGATGGACTCTCTAGGTATTTCCACTTAGAACATGAAGACTTAACTGGGCAAGGTTAGTTTAATGTCCCTACGTTTGGGGGGGTTGTGTAGGAGAGTAGGATCTGCTTCACAGGGGTACCCCCACTTTTGCTGATACTTCACTGGTTTTCGACATTAGTCTGGCTGGGGCCCTGCTATTCAGAACCCCAGCCTAGCTGTTTCCTCTTTAAAAGGGTCTCCATGTGCCTTAGGCACATCACTGATTGGGATCTGGAGTGCCCTTGTAAGTCCCTAGTATATGGTATACTATGTACCAAGGGCATAGGCACCTCAGAGGCCTGCCAGGGGCTGCAGCATGTATTATGCCACCCCTGGTAGGCCATCCAAACTGGCACCACAGGTCTGCTACTGCAGCCTGGGTAAGGTGGTGCATGCACCCCTTGCAGTGGTATAGGTTACCTATATCACTAAATGCATACACACATATAAACCTATAAGTCACTCCTAAGGCAGGCCTTATCAATCCTAAAGGCAGAGTGCATGGTTCCTATGTGAGAGGGTGCCCCTGCATGAGCAGGGCCCCTCTGCAGCGTTCGGAGACCATCTCTGATGCTGTTTGTAGTGCAGCCTGACCATATACTCTTAAACGCATTATATCCTCGCGGTAAAATGCTAACTATGGAATGGCTGCACCTAAACATGTCGTGTTTGGTGTCAAACATCTTGGAATACTACCCCCCGCCAATCCTGGCGGCGGGGTAGCATTCCACCCTTCTAGAGGGAAAGGCATGTTAACTCTGACGAGTCCGGTAACTTCTTTCCAGAGCCTGGCATCACAAAATGGATGCTGCTGCCACAGACACGAGTCTGGCCTCCTGCTGCTGGACGAAACTCCGGCAGGGGAGGCCTGGACAATAGGTTTCCTGTCCCAGGGAGGTGTGACCACCTCCCCAGACAGGACAATGTGTATTGGGGCTGGGCGGGAGCACTTTCGGGTGCTTTGAAGTCCTGCACTGGGGGCACATTTGGTGTCCCTGTGCATACCCCAGTTCAAACCGGATCAGGGGCTTGCAGCCCCTGCTTTGGCGCGAACTGGACAAAGGGAAAGGGGTGTAGCCACCCCTCTGCCCTGACCCACCCATAGGTGGGGCCACAGAGTAGTCCATCCCCTATTTTTAGAATAAAGGTAGGAACCCAGTCCCTAGGACTTTAGATTATACCTGGACGAAACTCTGAAACAGAATCCTGGACCTTCGACGCTCTACTCACGATTAGAGGACTGAAGAATCTCCCTTGGGGTCAAGGAGTGACTCCCCTGCTTGGCAGGCACCAAAGAAGCATCTGTCCGGTTCGCATCACTGAAGCTCCCGTCGGACGCCGAAGTCATCGCATCACCAGAGGTGGATTCTCAGACTTCCCCGAGGCTACCCTGAGTCCCCAGCAAAGCTGAGGCCCGTGGCTATCGTGGGTAACGTGAGACCATGACCCCTGGACACCGAGCACATTTGCAAGTGCACCATCTTCTGGGTCTCCCAAGAAGTCGTGCTTTGGGCTCCGAGTAGCCCTAGCCTCCAGCACCACCTGCACCGAAGATCACTGGCCCCCACTCCACGAGTGTCCTGTAAGCCAGCTCCACGTGCGGCGTCACGAGGCTCCTTCGCGGTCGCTAGCCTGTTGGCTAGTAGCCCTTAACGAAGGCCAATCTTTTCTTTACTTGGCAGTCTGGTTGCTCCAGGCCTGCCCTCACTTACCCTCGCTGGGTGAGTTCCACAGACCTTGCTGGTCTGCATCATCGACGATCTACATCTTACTCGAGACTTGCCGTTGCCAAGGCTTGTTGGGTCCAATCTGGTCGCCGACACCTCTGCACTCGACAGACATCGAGCCACAGCCCGAATCCTGCTCCTGGTCGCCGACAACGCCTCCCGGACCTCGTGGCTGAAGAGTCAAGACGACCGTCATCGAACCTGAAGCACTCGACATCGGTGGGCATCTGTCCATCGCCTTCCTGGTCACTGGCTAGTGACCCAGACTCTGTCCCCTCTGCTTTCAGGTTCTTCAGAACTCCGATCCACTCTTGGATCCACCCGGACACTTTTCTCCTGGTCGCCAGCAGCACTTTGCAGCAGATCGCCATAAGAACCGACGACGAAACCCGACCCCGAAAGGCACCTATGCACCCGGCTTCCCTGGGTGAGGTAACACGAGTACTCCGGTGCTCCCGTGGGTAGAGACTCTTCAAAGTCCTAGATCTCAAAGGGTTTTGTCCTAGTCCTCTTCTAAGTGTCCCTTTCCTCTATTTTCCCGATCCCGACTTTCTCCATAGAAGTTAACGGCGTATCGCGGTTGTGTATTTACACTGCACGCGTCTCCCGTGGGTCCCCTGTGTCACTACCTTGGGTGGTTCCTTGTGGTCCAAGCACTTCTAGAGGCTCTAGGCCTAGTGTCTAGTTCAGTCGTGGTTCGCATACCACTTTATTGGTATATGGTTTGGTACGCCCCTAGGGCCCAAACGTGTATTTGTGCTATTACTGTGATTTAAGATCTTATAACCTATGTACTTCGAACTCTAGCCTCATAAAGAGACTAGAGGGGTGTGTTTAGTAATAAATACATATATTTTGAATATATACCTGGTGTGGTGCTCTTTCATTTGGTCACTCAAGAGATTATAGACTGGTAAAACAAGCTGCTTTACATTCCTTCAAGACTTAGCCTGAAGGCTGCTCTCCACAGCTACCACTAGGATAGCTTTCAATAAGGTTGTCTTTAACCTACCTACCATAAGAGTCGATTTGGACTGGTGCAAGGTGCCCACTATAATTAGTGGACAGCATATGCCAGGCCAACTTCTCACACACATTGACTGGGGTAGGTCTGGAAATGCTATTGAAGGACACCTTTGCACAATTGATGTTGCTTTTACCTCAAACTGTCTTTGTATACTCTAATGTATGCCAAAGACAGAAATGGAAGTGGTCAAATCAATTCTGTCCACAGATTGAGAAAGCTAGAAAAAATGTCAATAAAGCTGTTTCTGCTTACCTCAGAGACCATAGGATGGGCTTCATCTATAACAACAATCTACGTTTTGATATTGATGACATCTTCAGAAGGGATGGAGTACACTTTACAGATCAAGGAAACAGAGTCTTTCTCAACAACCTAAAGCTGTGCATCCGCCTTACATGTAGCAACAACAAACTCATAATGAAAACAAGGGCTCTTTTTAGAGCCACCCTATAACATAATAGTAAATATAATTTTTTTTTTTTACACATACATATTTTGTAAAAAGATTTTGTGGATTCGCGCACCCGACGCGAATCTGCAAAAACATGAATTCAATGTACTACAACACAGTACACTTTTCAAATTTAACTATTAATTTTTAATTTTACATATTTTTAAGAACTCTATCAATTGTAATCTTGTCATTAACTTCAATCACAGTAACTCTTTAAAACAACTTCACAAATACAACACTACCTTCTAAATTATATACTACTTAATTATTTATTTAAGGTTAATTCGCGAATCCAACACGACGTTGCAGGGGGGCCGCACTGAGAGCCTCATTGGGGTCGCGACTCCAAACTCGAAAGAAAAAAAAACCGCCCCAATTCTATTAGTCGCCCCGGGGACCCCATCCCCCGGGGACAGCCACCATTAAAAAAAATATATTAAGGAGGGGGACCGCGTGGCCCCCCTCCTCAGGCCAATAATGGCCCGGGGACCCCATCCCCTGGGGCCTGCCATCATTTAAAAAAAATAATAATAATAAGGAAGGGGATAGCGTGGCCCCCCTACTCAGGCCAATAATGGCCCAAGGACCCCATCCCCCGGGGCCTGGCATCAGTGTTGGGGACCGTTGGGGAGCCCCAATGCCCCCACGGTCCCTGCCGGCTCCCCGCCTCCTGTGGGAGCCGGCATTGCTGCTGGGCAGGGGAGCTGCTAACACGCAGCTCCCCTTGCCCAAAAGCAATTCTGCTTTGCTTCGTTTAAGCGAGAGCAGGTTTCCAAGCCCCGGGAAGGTGGGGGTCCCCTGGGCTTGGGGGGCCAATGAGGCCACCCCACCATACATAAATAAAGCCCCGGGGAGGTGGCGGTCCCCGGGGCTGCGGGGGCCCCCGTGGGCCCCCGCTATATAATTGCACATTGCCCCAGGACCTGGCCCACCCGGGGGCTTAATGAAAACGAAGCACGGGAGACCGCGCTTTGTTTTTCTTTAATTTTCTCGGCAGGATTCGCGAACCCAGAGTGACTTCCGCCCCAAAAAATATGCTTTTTTTGGCCCTAGGCCTCCCTGTGGGACCCCCTGACCAGCCCTAGGGGGTCAGGGTAGAAACACCCTGACCCCCTAGGGCTGGTCAGGGGGTCCCACAGGGAGGCCTAGGGCCAAAAAAATCATTTTTTTTTTGGCGGAAGTCATGCTGGGTTCGCGAATCCTGCCGAGAAAATTTCCTACATTTACAACCTTTTTCTACCTTTTTGATATGACTCGGGTCACAAAATAAGAATGAAGCTCGTGCTCAGGAGGATTCGCGGCTCCTCCTTGGTGCTCAGATATTGATATGTTTATTTTTTGAATTTCTCAGGAACTACTGAACGGATTTACACCATTTAAAAAAAAGGATGCTTTCTGAACCAAGAGCTACCTTTTTGCAAAATTTGGTGTATTTCCGTTCAGCAGTTCGGGCTCTAGCCTGTTCCAAAATTCCTATGGAAATTAACATGGAGAAAACGCGTTTTGGGACCTCCCTTTTTTCTCTGCCCCTGCTTAATGAATCAACCCAAAACTTTCAAGACAGGAGCTGACCTGAGTGAACCATTAGTTTTGAAAAAATTGCGAAGATTCGTCAAACGGCGTCAAAGATATTGGCAAAAGAAAAAACACTTTTTGAATAGAAACAAGGTCCTAGCTATAACTACCTACTGGCGACCGCCACTGGGTAATATATACATAAAAAAGTGAAACAAACAAAATGCAAACACATTTAAAATATTTCCAATATAATTATACATTAAAACGAGACAATAAACAAAAATATAATTTACTAAAACTATCTTAAAATTTATATACATTTATATATATA
Source organism: Calotriton arnoldi (assembly GCA_963921515.1). Classification (NCBI taxonomy): domain Eukaryota; kingdom Metazoa; phylum Chordata; class Amphibia; order Caudata; family Salamandridae; genus Calotriton; species Calotriton arnoldi. Next base: position 1,674,681 of record CAWUFW010002804.1, on the reverse strand, counting down.
AAAAATATAAAATTAAATACACAAGCACATAATATTAATATATATTTGATTTTTTTTAACAAAACTATTAAACTCTAGGAATAAGAAATAAACTATTCCCACTCTAATACATACAACAGCAGGGAAAGTGTTGGACTCACGAGGGAGAAAATATACTATTTCCTCTCCAGTCTGTGCAGCAGTAGGGAAAGCGTTGGACTCAGGAGGGGCAAAAGAAATTATTCCCTCTCCAGTCTTGTTGCAGGGATTCTGCGGAGACACAGAACTATGCTTGGGATCATGGACCCTTATTAGGCAGGTACTAAGAAATCCTGCCACCTGAGTACCCATGAGCCCGGGGACCGACAAGCTATAGTCTCTCACTTGCCCTCCTACTCACTCACAAAGGAAGAAGTGATTAGACACCACAGAACACAAGACTCCCGACTCTCTCAGGAATTGCGGTTTCAGGACACACCCTTTCGCTCTCACACACGTATCAGTCCACAATAACATTTGACAGAGACACTAGAAAAGTTTAAAATGTTTATTTTAACTATTGTGCTCTAGAATGCAGTATACGTGCCACAACAAGTAGAAAAATGCCTAACACAAATACGGTTAGCATAGCAAGTAATCCGTAAATCATAAACGGTGCTGTCATTTTGTACGACAGAGTAACATAACCTCCTTCCCCTTCTACTGAAGCAAATTGATTATATATCAGAAGATCTCTGGGTGTTTGCAGCATACCCCGTACCTCAGTCTATAGATGGAAGATCTACATCACAGGTGCTGTCACACTCCCTTCTCTGGAAAGATCCCTCTTCATTTGTGTGTTACCCAGCCGTGTATTCCTATATGACCAAAGTACATGTTCCCAAACAACAGCTACATCTGCATGTTTTGCCTAGGTGCTAGTGCCTGACCAGAACAGAATAACAGGGGGCATTGTTGTTCAACCTTGTCTGCAGTGCTCAGACTAGATCCCAGGAAAGAACAGAAAGCAAAAACAACAGCATGTTCTGTGTGAAAGTTGCAGTGTGGCACAAAGCAAAATACATTTGTGTAGCAATGTGCGCAAAGCAGAGGATAGGCTGCCATGGGCTCATGATAACATAGGGAAAACGACAATGGCCACATGGACCAGAGGACACCTTCCCCTTGGTCAGAACGGTAGCACGTAATGGCTACAGAAGTCAGGGATAAGCAGAACCAAAGCATTTTTTGTGAATATCCAAGACAGAAGATGGCAGAATAAAGTGGGCGGAGAGTGTTTTGTACAAAAAAATATATCCAATTACAGCACTTCAACAGGACCCAATATGTACGATGCCAAGTGGAATGCCATCAACTCCAGCAAGCCATCAGAGCCTTCCAAAGTGAAAAGCGCAGCCATCCAATTGAGCATGTCAAAGGAACAGCCGTGCTCTTCATATCCAGTGGTTGCCAGGACCATCCAAGGAGAACTTGTGTTGACTTCAATAAAACTGATATCCAAGAGTCCGTGTGCACCTGGATAGGAAGCTGCTCTGGCCACTGGCCCAAATGATGGGTTGTACACAAACCGCAAATCCAAGGAACAGTCCTGGTTATGGGACATCAACAGACCCATCAACAGATCATAATCCAGGGCCCACTGGAAGGGGCACCGGATGCAGTAAAACACAGGTTGCACACAGGTGAAATAGGCATAGTGGAAGGCCAAACAGAAATCGACATCTAGAGCTTCTAGTGGCTTCAATCCGAAAAGCTGACCCTTCTGCTCACGGTACAGCTGCAGCCGTTCCTGTCCGGGCAGAACCGCAGATCGAGCAGCAATTGCAGAATAGAAGAAAGAGGACAACAATGCCACAAATCAAGCCGAGCAGTATTGGTAATCCACCGAAGACGCTGGAAAAAATAGAATGTATAAAGGCAGGGATTACTCCAAAAATCGTTTGGAAAGAGTACACGAGGCCAGAGCCCACAAGTTTAAAAAAGTGTGCTAGGCCTGTCGTATCAGATGCATTAAATATTTGATGTATCAATTCCCCAGAATGAAGGTGGAGATTTGTGTTTAACAATGATTATATTTCACAGGACATTCTCTTCACCTGCAATTCCAAGGTCTCACGGGCTGACGTGAGAGCTACTTCTTGTTGAAACAATAGCGCTTTGAGTCTGCTTAGCTTACTGAAATCTGTTTTCAGGGTTGGATTGGATGGCCACAATGAACCATCTACACTCCCATGTGGAGGGGGAGACAAGATGTTGTTGCAACACGTAACTAGCTGGGAAACAGTCACCACGTACGGAATACCAGCCCGCAGACCACAGCAGTCCTGATTTTTAAGGACAAGATAACTGCCATTGCAAAGCAATGTGAGAGTGGGAATAGTTGCAGGAACAGGAGTTCCCTTTAGAGAACATACCAAATTAGGGGCAGAAACATTGCAAGCGCTGTAGAGTTTCACTTGTTGACATACAAGGGAATGGCCGGCAGTGGAATCACACTCCTCCCCTGTAAGAAAAACTTCTCTTTCAGCTCGTTGACAGCAATATGTAAATGGTAAAGACCACAACTCATGTATGTAACTGCTCCCAAGGGGCTCATATCCACCTACTGGAAAGTGTTTCATGCAGGCAGTAAACTGAAACATAGAGATGGGCAAAGAAATGACCCATGTATTAACCAGACTGCAGTATTAACTTTGTCTACAGTAAACAGTTGTTGTTCAAGTTTTTCTATATGCAGCATAGTATATGTAGAATACTTGTCAAATTTAAAGGTAGGAACAACGCACTTGCATTCAGGTAATCCCAGGGAACGCGCCCAGTTTTAAGTGTTTTTAGTGTCCACCCAAATTGCATAACTGATCTAAGTTGATGTTGACCATGATATAATGTAGACACTTCATTTTGTACAATATCAATAACAGAAGATACAATATTGTCTAAAGTATAAATACGAGATGACAATGTGTTAATACTGTTATCGACAACGGCAAGAACCTTATCCAGATAGTCCTTCTGGTTGTGACAATTTCCAAAATTCATTATAAGCAGCATAAACAAAACGCTAAGCATGAGGGGATTTTGGACCCAAAAGGAAATCAGCAAGATTTATGTCTCCAGACAAAAGAGAAAGATGTTGTTTTACAGAAGACAGTGTGGAATGTTCTAACCATTGTTGACATTTTTTCCTACAGAATAAGTAGTGACTTTATTGGAATTGGGGGTCTGAAGGTAGTGTGGATCAGGTCTAAGTAGTGAAAATCCTGAAGTAACATTCATGAAATGCGAATGACAAACATTCGTGTCCACCGACCACAAAGCCCACTCAGCTGGATTCATTGTAGAGGAATTAAACGTGCCGTTTCTTACTATGCAATTAAGTTGATCCTCAGTATAATTTGTATAAGTCTGCCAGTTATCATAAAGGGCTAGCAATGGAATAGTGGAGAATTCAATTCTTTAATTTTAGTCAATCCCAGAGAAGTAGTTTGTTGAACGGTGTCACTGAGAAAGATTATTTGAGTCGGTATTAGACATGCAGAGGACAAGGACTCAGTGCCTTGCACTTGCCAAGGCTTAGTGCCCCATACTGATTTTAAATCAATGTTATCTCTCCAATAATCACATCCCTTTAGCGCCACGTTTTCAATAAAAGAAGAGGAATAGATTAACTTTGCTTGGGTAAGCATATCTTTTTTTGAAGAAATGGGAACCAATCTAAAGTAATATGATGCTGAGTAAGAAAGGTTATAAACAGTAAAGTAAGTGTATTTTCACTTTTGCGTATTTGAACTACCCTGAGATGGAGTAGGGCAATGTTCCCATTGAGTATAGTTAAAAAAGGGGATGCTATCCATTAGTTCTATGCAGAAAATGACGTTCATAGTGTTGGTAACATAATAACTCCGCATAGTTGGTAGAATTAAAATATAAATCTTCTGTATCAAAGACAGTGTAATATTGTAATTCAGAAAACAAAGAATTCACAGCATTTACATCTCAATTCTCTGATTGCAACCCAGGTATAATCACATCACCCATAGAAACATGGAATACATATGGTATCTGTCTCTCCGTAGGACCATATACATCAAATGGTACTTTATCCCATACAATTTAATCAGTGACTGGGACTGCTGAAATATTAACAAAGGACTGGTCTCTGTTCATTTATTGTGAGGAAGAATGTGGGGCCAACACACCATTGACCGATTCCTCTTTGGAGCGCTCGGGAAGGAGGTAGCCATTAATCAGAAGGAAGAAAACTGACACAAATCCAATCCACATGAACAGGAACACCATGGAAAACACGATCCAGACATATGTCCAAGAGGGATCCAGATAAGTGCGTTTCAACCAAGAGATAAATACACAAATCCTTGCCGGTGTCGGGGAGAAGACTGTAGACAGAGAAGAACTGTGCGAATAAAAATAATCCTGATCGATATAGTAACCAGAAGATCTCAGCTGAAACAGCGGAGGTTGAGAGTCCGGACCCAGAACAGAGGCTTGCAAGTTCACAGGGCTCTCCTCAGGTGGATCAAAATAAACGATTTCAATTGTAGAATGTGAGGAAGGTAAAACTGATAATTGGTCAACTGAAGATTCGACATCCCCCTCCGGCAGCCGGGGAAAATCAGAACGAATGAGGCTCACAGGCTGCAAAGAATTATCCCGTCGTGGGACACTCCTAGGCATACTTTTAAGAATTGGCCATATGGTGTAACTTGACATGTTCAATTGAGACAAAGCGATTCTCCTTGTATCCAGGTAGTGGAGGTAAAATCACAGTTCGGGTGCCCTGAAGACCAAGCACTAGAACAGGAGCACGGTAGAAGGGACTGAATTATTTCTTGATCAACACTTTTTCATGAACCAGATCACCAACTTTTGGGAGAAACCCAGAAACAGGAATCAGAACTGCTGCATCCGCTGGCGAGGTTGAGGGCAAATGTGTTTTCAACAGAGCGTCCCAACTCTTTTGTAGATCCTGTAATACAGCACAGTGGTTATCTACGTCAAATGTAGCAGCCGCCCCCACAACATCTAGAGCCTCAAGGTCTGGAACAAACATCTTAATGCCACAGAGCATTTTGGACGGGGTCTGCCCACCCAGAGATCTTCTTGGGAGATTATTAAGAGCAGGTTGAACCCCATAGAGGTGAGTTAACCTGCTACGGCCCGTAATTAATACCCTTGCTGTTAAAGACTGCTTTAAGTCCCGGTTCATCTGCTCCACAACTGAATTACCTTCAGGCCTATATGGAGACGAGAAATGCACCTGCACCACCATGGACTTCATCGAATCACGGTATGCCTTACAGGTGAAAGCTGGACCTTGGTCTGAATGAAAGTGCCACAGTCATAAGTCCCGACAAAGACATGCAAATCTTTTATAACAGTAAGATTGTCAGCAGAGTGCTGCAGTCAAACCTAGAGAAACCTGGTGCATGAATCCACTGTAACCATAATATATTTGAAAGCATTATCGGATGTTAATGGACAGCATTGATCAATATAAATACACCCAAATGCATTGTGAGAAATGAAAGATGTGTCTGAGGTTGACGCAACACAGTAGAACTCTTAATTTGTTGACAAACATCACAAAAAAGCACATATTTATGAGTCTGCTGGTATGACCCGCGCCACCAATATCGTTGCTGTAAAAGAGAAATTGTAGCCGACACTCCTGCATGAGCAGAAGTCAAGCCTTCATGGGCGGCCACAATAAGCGATAGTCTGTGGTCTTCATTGGGAATCAAGCGATCACCAACAGTAGGAATAGTTACAAATGGTACTTTTTCAGAAGTTATTTGATAAGTATAGTGGGAATGGAACCCTGTGGAAAAGGAGTACCCTCCTTAGATATGGCTATAGCCGCCAACATATCATTGTCAATTTTATTCATGTACCTAGTAACTCTTGTTACTTTAACTGTGGCTACTGCTGATTTGGCTGCTTCATCAGCCATCGAATTATCAACAGCATGCACTGTCGCACATTGATGTGCTAATGTATGGACAACATGTGTAAGTGGCAAACGTTCCTTTAGAGCAGCCACTCGGACCCAAGCGTTTTGTGCTTGATTGTGCTACCTTTAGAATCCTGAAAATTGTTCTGTTTCCAGAAAAACAAATTGTCATTGAAAGACTGTACACAAAAAAAAGAGTCACTTACAACAATGGTGGGTAACTCAGGATCAGAAAATTCCAGAGCTAAAAGTAAAGCTCGTAGCTCGGCCAACTGGGCAGTGCATTCTCCAAGGGACTGCGTGTGAGCTGAAGTAGATTGAAAAACTTCGTCCACTACTGCACCTACCACAATAGCACAAGCTGCAGAATAAGCATGTTTAGAACCAATGGCCGGTTGAACCAAACCATCAGTGTAAACGATGCATTTGTACTGATCAAGAGGAAGAACCAATGAAGGTAGAGGGTGAACATGTTCATACTGAAGAAACTTTTGAGTTTGTAAGGAGGGGTCAAATACAAAATTGACATCAGCTGACGTCACGAACGTAGCCCATTGAATCCATTGAGTATGTAGAGCTTTAGAGTTTGGAACACTAGCTTTTGTGACCGCCTCTAAGGCAGGCACGGGAGAAACGACAAACATGCATTCACCTTGTGCAAGAGGGCATTCTTTTAGAATCACCATCTGCACAGTGGAAGAATGTTCTCAGTAGAAGAAAAACATAACGCTGCAGGAGCATACAGATGTGATTTCTAGGCTATGGGAACTGCGTTACCCTCATTAAAAGTCACATAAATAGAACCGATTGATCCAGGTAGAATCTGGATGACCAAATTGGTTGTATTTAATCTAGTTTGTAAGTATTGTGTTGCAAGCAAGTCTGTTTGTAACGCGCGCAACACTGCAGTGTGTTTTGGAAGCCAAGAGGAAGCAGAAAAGTAAGAGGGTATCAAAGCGTAGAGTGGTTTGATACGTTGAGCATAGTCAGGAATGTAAGTTCTGCCTAAATTTTGAAAAACCCAGCAGAGACTGTCATTTCTTAAGGGTAAAGGGAGGTTGCAATTGAGCACACTTCTCCAGAAAGTGGGGTGCTAAACCCCTACCCTCATTGGTTAGCTCATAGCCAAGAAAAAGAACTGCCAAAAAGGCTATATGTGGTTTTGCAAAGGTAAATTTGCTGCCTAGGGCAACGAAACGAGTGATGATGCAATCTACTCGTGCAACATGATGATTTAATTCATCATATGTCAGGTATATGTCATCAACATATGAAAAACCATCAGGATCAATTTCATTTAAAAGGGACACAATACGTGCCGCAAAAACCCCTGGGCTATTCGTATACTCCATAGGCAATCTCTCATAGCGCCTCTGAGAGCCGAGAGCACTGAATGCAGATAAGTCACGGCTCTCGGGAGCCAAATTGTGACTGAAAAATCCATTTGAAATATCCAAAGCAGTTTTAAACTTTTTACGTACAATATTATTAATTAGTGCTGTAACATGCATGTTTTGTACGGCAAAGATACAGGTATGGCTATTCAAATGTCTGTAATCCAAAACAATGCGATATGAACTGTCAGGTTTCAAAATTGGAAATAGAGGGTTATTCATCACAGAAACACAGGGTTCAATTACACCCTGGTATTCCAATTGAGTGAGAATGTCTTTAACGGATGCCTTTGCGTCACGTTTAATTGGCTATTGAGGCTGAGGAGTTGAGCAAATAGGCACAACATAGAAGGTGAATCCTTATTCCAACCAGCCTGGTTGCAGTATAAGGCAGGAGCTAAGGCAAGAGCCCACTCCGAAGCGTAAGCATGTTTAGTCTCTTCTGGGGCATATTGTGAAAAAGAAGGAACAATCACCTCCTCGCCACGAGGACAAGCAAGAACAAATGTGGGAGGCCAATCTACCTCGGCTAATAAAATGTCATAAGAAGACATCAAGTTGTCCCAAAAAATAGCTTTTATGGTGCGCTTAATATAACCTTCCATCTGAAGGCCTACATGATAAAGTCTATCAAGGGGAGCTATGCAGGTGTCCGCGGTTTCTACAGTTACAAATGTGTTAGTTGCTTTCGACTCCAGAAACTGGCGGAGCGTCTGCCGCACTATGGTAACTTCCACCACGTTGTCGAGGAGAGTCACTGACCAACTCCTGTCCAGGGCAAGTGTTCTCACCATCTGTGGCATGTTTCGCTGTCAAGGCGGCAACTTTTTTCTTCTGAAAAGAGACACGATATGGAGGTGGTTCCTCCCGTTTCCCTTTCATGTCAAACTTGGGCTGCGGGTCCCGCTTAGGTTGCATGGACTCGCCTTGTCTGCGAACCTGTCACCCTCCTCCGCCAAATTGTTGATCCGATAATTCCTGAAAGGAACGAGGAGAATGAGGATCAGGAACCTGATACCACTCAGGAGTTTTAATCTTAGAGCGATCACGTAAATCATATCTAAGTTCAGAAGCGTCAGGTGGTGGTGAACCAGCACGAGATCTAGGCGTCTGTTGCTGTTTATTCTTTTCCCATGTCTTTTTAGGAAAGATGGGATGTCCCTCCTTCTCAGGAGGTGGCTTACCATGGGACTGGGTAGAAGGTCTGAGTTCCAAATTATTGCGACCACAAGGATGTATAAACACCGGCAATAAGAATCGGCAACTCACATTCCAGAACAATGTCAGCCACCGCCGAAAGGCATTGGCGAACCTGGAAACAAGCTGCTTCACCTTTAATATTAGAAAGAATCATTTCGGAGACAACAGGAAAAATACCCACCAAATTCATCCCCAAATCCAGGGCAGGACCTGCCCTTTGTTCATTCTGTACTTGTTTAGGAACGCTCAAAAGAATGCTCATGGAGGGGGTGCCAAAACAAAGTGTATACACTGTGGCAAACACCGTCCCCCAGGTGTTGCAATCTGCAAGTGGAGGAATCAGGCCACTTTGTGAACACATAGTAAGGATCCTGTGTTTCTAGAGAGGACCAGTATGTGGGAAGACAGCATCAAGCTGTTCAATCTTCTGAGCAATCCAAAATGGAAGGTCCTTACGAGCCTGAGGATGTTTGCCCGTTGCAGAATTAATAAGAACAGGGCTAATCACAAGGGCCCCACTATGCGCCTGCGTCGGAGCCACCAAACAGGCACGTGCAATAAACTGAATCAGGCGTCTTTATAGAAGACATACCAGCCAATACAGTAAAAGAACTTCAGCTAAATTAGCGTTAAGATAATTGGGATGTAGAGTAAAAACAGCCAATACAGGCCATGTGGCCCCATCAATACTAAAGGGGCCCATACGAACTAAAGAAAGAGTGTGGTGCAGCAACCGTATAAGCATGAAAGGAATTATCATTCGCATCCACCGGGGGAAACCTGATCCATGAATAAAAAACCTCGAAGCAGTATTCTGGATCCGCTTCAATCACAAAAAGTACAAGAGACCCGACATTGGGGACCCCATTCTGTAACAAATGTTGTGTAACTGCCGCACGGCAATGTGCCAGAATTGCAATTGGTTGAGCCATAATAAAATGTTAAAAGAAAAAAAGGATCTGTTAGTACCACAAAACGGGTCATAAACCTTTTAAAATTCAAGCTTGGAAAATCTACCAACAGAGGAGGGAGAGCCCTCCTACCACGGATGTCTACGAGAACTGGTGTGAGGGTATTGTGGAGCACCACAAGTGCTACTCAGGCATTCTGTGAATCAGTACCAGACCAAACTTTGGCGGCACCATGTTTCAGGGATTCTGAGGAGTCACAGAACTATGCTTGGGATCATGGACCCTTAGTAGGCAGGGACTGAGTCATCCTGCCACTGAGTACCCATGAGTGAGTCCGGGGAGCGACTAGCTATAGTGTCTCACTTGTCCTCCTACTCACTCACACAGGGACATGTGATTAGATACCCTAGAACACAACACTCACGACTCTCTCAAGAATCGCGGGTGCAGGACACACCCTTTCGCTCTCACACTCGTACCAGTCCACAAAAAGATTTGACAGAGACACAAGAAAAGTATAAAATGTTTATTTTAACTACCATGCTCTAGAATGCAGTATGCGTGCCACAAGTAGAAAAATGCCTAAAGCAAATATGCTTAGCCGAGCAAGTAGTCTGTAAATCATAAACGGTGCTGTCATTGTATACAACAGTGTAACATAACCTCCCTCCACTTCTACAGAAGCAGATTTTTATATATCAGAAGATCTCTGAGTGTTTGCAGCAGACCTCATACCTCAGTCTATAGATGGAAGAACTATATCACAGGTGCTGTCACGCTCCCTTCTCAGGAAAGATCCCTCTTCCAGTGTGTGTTACCCACTGTGTAAACCTATATAACAAAAGTACATGTTCCCAAACAACAGCTGCATCCGCATGATTTGTCTAGGTGCTAGGGCCTGACCAGAACAGAATAACAAGGGGCATTGTTTTTTCGACCTTGTCTGCAGTGCTCAGACTAAATCCCAGGAAAGAACAGAACACAAAAACAACTGCATGTTCTGTGTCAAAGTTGCAGTGTAGCACAAAGCAAAATACGTCAGTGTAGTAACATGCGCAAAGCAGAGGACAGGCCGCCACGGGAAATAGGGAAATGACAATGGCCACATGGACCACGAGACAGTCTGTGCAACAGTAGAGAAAGCGTTGGACTCAGGAGGGGTAAAATGTGCTATTCCCACTACAGTCTGTGAAACAGTAGGGAAAACATTGGGCTCAAGAGGGGCCCAATTTACTCTTCCCACTCCAGCCTGTGCAACAGTAGGCAAAGTGTTAGGTTCAGGAGGGGTAACATTTACTATTCCCACTCCAGTCTGTGCAACTGTAGGGAAAGTTTTGGACTCAGGAGGTGTCAAATTTACTATTCCCAATCCAGTCTGTGCAACAGTAGGGAAAGCACTGGACTCAGGAGGGTAAAAATTTACTTTCATTTTCCATTGGGTGCAACAGTAGGGAAAGCATTGGATAACAAAGTGTAAAATTAACTATTTCCACTCCAGTCTGTGCAGGAGTAGAGAGAGAGAGTATGTCATTGCAAACAAATAACATATTTTAACAACTCTATTAAATTCCCCAAAATATAAAATTCAAAATATTAATATTATATGTCTACATTTTAACAAAAATGTAACAAATTACATAATTATTACAATTTGTAATATGTATTATTAACTAAAACAAATATTATTAATTTAATTAAAATACCACACTACATTCCCACAAACCTAACAGCCAATGATTAAAATGCAATTGAAATAAAAGTATAACACAATTAACATATTCAGTAATAAGCAAAACGATTTTTAATAAATGAGTAAATATTTTTTTATGTATTGTTGCTTAAATATTTTCCCACCCTATTCCTCTACAAACTAAACATCACACACCTAAAATATAACTTAATGAATAGAATAATTTCACAATTTACATAATTATCAATTAAATATTTAATAATAAATTAATAATTGATTATCAATAATTTATTTCTTAATTAACTTCCCACCATGTACCTCTGCAAACCCCACACCTAAATTAAACTTAAAAAACAAATTAGTTACATAACTTACATAATTAATTGTCAATTAAATAATTATCATTAAAATTACTTAATAATTAATTAAAATAATTAACTTCCCACCCTTTCCCCCTACAAACCCCACAACGCACACATAAATTACAACTTAAAAAATAAATAAATAACACATTTAACATAATTAATATCAATTAAATAATTAATAATAATTAAAAATTAATTAATTATTCATTATAATTAATTTACTTCCCACCCATTAGCCCTACAAACCCCACAACCCGCAACAACACTAAAAAGTTACAATTACCAATTAAGTTACATTTAAAAACAACAATAATTATACAAACAATTTATAACATATACAAGTAAGACATATACTAAAATACACAAAGATAAATAAAAAACGATATTCCTTATAACAATACTTTTGTAAACGATATTAACAACGTGGATATTTTTGACATCGATATTCCTGCATCACAATATCTGTGTAACAGGATATTAAAAACTCAATATTTTTGTGCATCAGTTTGTTTTAACTCAGTATTTTGTCCGAATACCGTTGTGCTTACATCTGTGAAACATTTCATTTAAGAAAACCGTGTTAATATATTATTAAATATGAATGACCTTGTGGTGCTTGACTAAACACCCATAGGTCTCCAGAGAAACTGTATGAACTTGGAAGTTATTGTTTTAACAATCATTTAATTATAAACATGGATAAAATGTCATGTTCTGTCATTTATGATGACATTTTTCTTTACATGGTTTTTAGTTAATGTTAAACTAGGCAATGTGAAACAGTATCAATATTTTTGGAGTGAATTGTTTGAAGAGTTTGCAATGAAAATGGCAATATGAAACTTTAGCCAAGCGTGCATATATGGTTGTGAATGGGCTTTGTCACTTTCATTGATTGTATAGAGATTACACATTGTTTGCCACTTGTGATGGCATACTGACACATTATTGTTCTAGTAATGTTCCCTGGAAGCTCTGCAATAATTTAATGTTGAATTTCCAATTTTAATAAATCCTACTGGAAAAAAGTCCTTGATGCTCCAAACAATGGATAAGACTGAAGCAATTAGTGTGGGGTTGGGACTTCAAAGTCTTTATCTAAAAGCAGAGGCAAAGGCTATGCTTTACTTTATAAAGTCACCTCTTGTTACAGGAAACATCATTAGTTGGTAATTGTTTTAAAGCAATTTATATAAGTCAGCGGTATCTAATGAATTGTTCAGGAGCTACTGGTAGCTCACCAACACCCTCAAAATAGCCCTCAGAGGAGAAGCCAAGTCCAGTACCTAATTTATAGGCTCTGTGCATAATAAAAAGGTAGCACTGGTAATCTCAAGGTCCTATGAGTGGCAGTGAGCCAAACAATAGCAGGGTTTCATGATAAAAGTCACTGTTGTGGCCTATGAGGTATACCGCATGGCCATCCGTCACCACTCTCAAAACTACCTAAGTCACAAGGAGATGGGTCTTATTGTAGGCCTTGCTCTATCAGTCATACCATGTGTGTGAACTATAGGCAAGGAAAGAACAGTGCTAGCAATAGCCTGAACAGTAACTCATGCTACAGTTTTGAAATGTAGAACTGGTAGAGGCAGAGTAAAAATGTGCTAGCTGGGTGCATTCCCAACTCAAGTGTTGGGGAGCGCAGGGTATGGATCCATCTGTGCATTTGTCATTGTGTGTGTGTGTAAGCATGTGTGCACATTTATGTGAGTGTATTTGTGTGATATTACATCCCTCGCTAATAAACAATGTCACTCCCAGGAAGCTGTGCTTGGTGTCAAGGACCACCAAAAGTATATGTTTCCTCCCTATCATAAGGAGTTTGGCTCTCGTACAACTGTGTTTGTTCATGGCATAAAAGTGGCAATGACATATTAATGGTCACCCATTCCACACTTTGGCCATTCTTGACCTAGCAGTATTATCCTGACAGCAATCACTGACATACAATGAGCATGATTGTCCTACTTTTCGCCTTCGTCATCCCTGACATAATGGTGGCACCCCTCACATAATTATGGCCACCATGACTGATATATGGTGGGCATCCTGGCCATTATGCTGACAATTATTGTGTCCAGCCTTGGAATAGGGCATATTGGCACATCCTTGGTGCTATGGTGATCATTCATGGCTTATGATTGTAATATCTGTGCATTTGAAGCACAATCTGTCCATGTGAAGCATTTCTATATGTGAGTACCCAAAGAGAAGGACAAGCTGAGCTTGGGAACGGTGCATTTCCTAAAAATTAAACCTGATATTTTGAAGGCAAAAAGCACGTTTTCCAGATAAGATTTTCTTCAGGATACCTGTGTATATTTTCAGTAACTAATATGCCGATGAAGACGAAAGGTTGCAATTTTAAAACACGTTTAAAGTTGATAGTGGAATGATAATTCAAGCTGAGGAGAAGTATTACTATGGTTATGATCTTCATGTCAGAGGATACATGATGCTTTTGCTGTTATTTCATATGTCAGGTGAAGGCATTTGATATTGATAAGCTTTATCCTGGCGTTTCTGCTTTTACCCGCACCTGAAATGCTTGGGTAGTCATCACTTTTAAACCTGCTTTAAGTGGTCATATTGTAATGTCAACATACATGGATTATATTTTACAGTGACAAAATTTGAAAGTATCTCTGGGGGCTTTCTTTGAAAAAATGTATCGTTCAATACAAAAAAAAATTGAGACCCTTGATAAAAGGAAAACTATGGGGAGTGAGTGGCCCATTTTTTTACATATCATTTGACTATTTGACTATTGAATCTCTGATGAACTTAAGATCTAGATGCGGTCTCTAGGGATCGAATTAGGCACAAAGGCTGAGGACGGTCTTGATGAAGGTGTGACTACAGGCCCCCTCCTCCCCGGCTAGACCATGACTCACTAATACGGCATCTTCAATATACGAAATGACATTACAGGTTACATTATTATAAATGGTTTGTATGTTATGTGATTTCGCATGGCATGCTATTTATTGTGTTCCTATTAAGGGACATCAAGGAGTGGCACCAATAGGAACTGGTTTCCTATAGGTCCTGCTGAAGAGCCAATAGGGGAAAGGCTCAAAACATGTTGACCATTTTGAAGAGATAGTCTCATTGCAGAGCTCGCCTTCAAACAGAACCCCCTGATTTTAACCATACCGGCTAGAGGCAGGAATCAAGTAAGGGTCATACTAGTCAGGTATTTTTAATCTGTTAACACTTACTTCCCACTCCCCTCACCAACACTGTCTTTATCATAGACATTATTACTGAGTGCTCCCGCATATTCGTTTGGTCGCAGCACGCCTCGATCCACAGCGGATCAGGATGAACCCCAATGATGAAGCATGCCACCAAGGGGCAACCCCGGTGGGTGAGGGTTTTCTAAGAAAAACAATGTTTTTCTAAACTTTTCCATCGCAGTGGAGAATTTTGCCATTTCCTTCCCCAACTGGGTTTTTTCTAGTTGTTGAGTACATACTAATGAGGAGGGTAAGCCCAGTTTTTCAACTTCCTACCCCCCTTTTTTGTATAAGAACTTAAGATCTATGCCCAACAAAAATACAAATAAGATAGCACCAGAGACTTTCTCTTTTATAAAAGATCTTGAATATTTGAGGATATTTTAAAGATTTTATAACATCCCTTTGATTTTCTCTGGTCTTGAAGAATTTAACTATCAAAGAAATCTACAAGAAAGAGATATGTGATGCTAACTCTTCATGGCAAGACTAGGTTTAGTTTGCTGCCATAGATTTTATAAAGATAATGAAATCATGCTCCAGGTAGAAAACTGTTTCTGTTTAAATTGACTGGATTACTTATTTTTTCTGTTGTTAAATGTTCCAAAATCTAGATTTGCAAAGTCCCTTGATATCACTCAGTTATTAAGTATGTAATTGATTCAGGAAAAACGAGTCCCAGGATGCTTGTGTTCTGGTTCAGGAAGAACCTGGCTTGGCAGTTCGGGCTAGACCGTTCCTATGAGGAGCAGGGTCAGGACTGATATGCATATAACTGGTTCTAAACTGAAATGGCATGGTGGGCAAAAAAACGATGGATTGGGATGTGGCCCAAACGATTGCCCGTGGTTGAAATTAATTCAAGCATTCCATCCAGCACCTTGTTGTTCTTGCATTTGCTTCCCTAAGTGGACCAGGTATGCCTAGACCTGGGTCCTGGGCTCACTGGGCCACTGGAATCAAGCTAAAACTGGCTGAAGAGCACTAACTAGGGCAAAACCGGTCCTAGGTTGATTGTGTTCCGATTCAGGAAGGACTCGGCCTGGCAATTTGGTCTGGACTGTTCCCATGAGGAGCTGGGTCAAGACTGATTTGCATATGACTGGGCCCAAATTGAGGTGGCATGGTAGGCAAAGAATGATGGATTGGGACGCGGCCCGAGCGATTGCCAGTGGCTGAGAATAATTCAAGCATTCCATCTATCACATTGTTGTTTTTGCATTTTCAAATTTTAGGACTGCCACTTTACATTGATAAAGCCTCATGGGACATATGACCATGTCTCATTTCAGACACTGATAAAAAAAAACCTTGCTAACCACCTGCCTATACCATACCAGCATTATAATATACACAAAAGGATCATTGGTAAGACATGTAAAAACAATGTACACTTTGAAGAATCCAATATACACATCACATATCCATCTAACAGCCATGCATGCCTCACCCATCACCTGTTGACCTTAGAATCATGCCCACATTATGGAATGCCATCTAATGGATTATGAGGGTGACATTGTTTGACTAGGTCAAAGCATCTCATTCGCAGAAGTGATGTTTTGTTATCTAGATCTCTGACAAATAATTATGTTGGAAATGGATGTACCATTTGCTACAGCTGCACCTTTGCTGTACATACACATGCACTGATAAAATTGACATGTGAAGAGGAAGTCGGTACAAGGCCTTAGACCGCTTCGGATACCGATTAGTGGCGCACTCAGGGTACTCGTCGGATGCCAGGGGAGTGGGGATTTTGATCCGAAACCAATTGCCCTTCACGATTGATAATACCTGGTCAGACGACATAGGCTGCTGCGTGGCAGTAGAGGGCAAATGGGAGGGACATTCCATAGTGCTGTGTTCATTTTATGTTCCCCCGAGGCTGAAGACGGTGGTCTTCCCCAAAATAAGTGCTGTTCTGGTTGGCCTTCCAGCAGGCATTCTCTTGATGGGGGGAGACGCTAATGCAGTCTTAGATCCAGAGTTAGACCGCTCTAGTTCGCATATAGCTCAAAGAGGGGAGCTGGTTTTCACGGGATTCGCGATGGCTATGGGTCTCACTTACCTCTGGCGGACACATAATCCACAAACCAAACAATATACCTACTATTCAGCTAGGCACACCTCCTTTTCAAGAATTGATTACCTATTCACCCGCATCAATAGTGTGAGAGATTTTGCCTCTCCGGTGATAATGGCCAGGGGCATCTCTGATCACTCCCCAGTGGGCATCACGATCCGGGGGCCAATGACTACCAAATCGCAGTTTCCCAAGATAGATCCCTGGTAAATAAGGGACCCCCAAACTAAAGACAAACTCAGAGAGCAAACGGAGCTATACTTCAGTGAGAACACAGGCTCAGTGAAATCTTACCAAACTTTATGGGAGGCCTATAAAACTGTACTCAGGGGCCAGGCTCAAGCGATTATAGGGGGCAAGAAAAAAGAAGAAGCCTTGCAAATGAAGGCACTGGAAGATGAAATAAGACGTATAGAACAGGAGGTTACGGTTTAAGGGAACTCAGATAGGCAACATGAACTGGCACTACGCCAAAGAGAGCTGCGGGCATTGGCAGACAGTGAGGCGAGGCAAGAGCCTTTGCGCTGGCAACGCAACACCGGCTTTATGACGTTGGCGATAAGGCAACTAAACTGTTAGCCTGGCTTGAAAAGCTGGATAGGGAGAGATACTGGGTGGTCAGCATACTGGACGCAACCGGGACATTACATATGTCCAACATGGAGAAGCAGAAACCTTTGTCTCATACTACGAAGGCCTATATGCACCAGTGTGCACAAGATCGGAAAGGGACTGTGATGAATTGTTACAGGATTTTAGGCTATTCCGTGATATTCCCTTTGTCAGGCTCACCCCCGCAATTACCAAGGAAATGCGTGGCCCCGATTGTCACAGATGGCTTTAAATACTTGGGAATATACGTCACACAAGATCAGCAGGTGTTCCACATGAGGAATCTTGTTCCCCAATTGGACAGACTCCATACGGACGTGCCTCACTGGTGTACCCTGCCACTGTCCCTGATGGGTAGAGCGGCATTATATAAGATGATGGCCCTGCCACACCTTCTATACGTTATGCAGAATATCCCCTATCCAATTCCCCAGGCGCTGTTCGTGCAAGTTGCTCAAGATGTGTGAACACTGCTATGGCAGGGTGGTGCACCCAGGATAGCACTGCGCAAGCTGCAGAACGGAGTCTATGATGGAGGCCTCGCTGTCCCCGGACATCAAACTATACTATTTAGCCTCACATTTATTGGTCATAAATGACTACGGTGTTTGCTAGTGTGAATGAACCAGCATATAGAGTAGGCAGAGAGGCAATGGAAGGAGGAAACTGCGAATCGCTCATATACACCAGAAAGATGGACCATACATGGTCTAGCCACACCGCAACAGTGGTGGCATGCTGGAGAGAAGCAAACAAAATACTGGGATGGCGGGGCAGATTAACAAGTATGACACCCCTGTGGGTGGGAGATCAGTTGAAGGAGATAGCGACATTGGAAGGCTTTAGAAGCTGGCAGACAATAGGCATGGAAAGGCTGGGGGATGTCTGGTGCAATGGCGTACCTCTGCCGTTCGAGGATCTCCGAAAAGAATATTGTCTATCCCCAGTGCAAGTGTTCCCATACCTGAGACTCATGCATGCCCTGCGCAGCTACGTGCAACGGGGTGTGACCCTTCCGGATCACTCCCCCTTAGAGGATAGACTCCTAGCAGACTCCATCCTTGAAAAGGCAACATCCACAATCTATCGCAAACTTATGAATAATATGCCGGACCCCCTGACGACTCTTAGGGCAGCCTGGATAGACAACCTGGGAAATATAGATGACGAAGAGTGGATGGAGGCACTCCAAGGCCCTAGAGAAATAGCGATACGTGCGAGGTTCCGGCTGGTACAGCTCAAGGTACTACACTGCACATACTATCCCTGCACCAAACTGTTCAAGTGGGGGAGGGTACCCACGCCACTTTGTGCCAGGGGTTGTCGGCTGGAGGTCTATTTCTTTCATATCCTATGGAAGTGTCCCAAGATTGTACCGTTTTGGCGGGGGGTAACAGACATAATGGCTAAGGTATCCAGAGTGGAGGTCCCCCTGGATGCAAAGGGGCTTCTTCTGCTGATCAAAGGAGACACAGATAGACCCAGGTATACCAATATTTGGTTGACACTAGTGGCTGGCGTTGCAAAGTGAAATATTGCCCGGCGCTGGGGAGCTCCTCAGCCACCAACAGTGACCGAATGGGAAAGGGATCTGGATTGGTGCCAGCGAGCAGAAGAAACTGTATATAAAAGCAGGGGTTGCACCAAAAAATGGGAAAAGATCTGGTCGCCGTGGCGGAAATATCGAGGGACAGGGGATGTACAAGGGTGCATATTATAGTTATTCAGATAATGAACAAAGTCGGCCTGTCTTATATGTGTGGGAACTTCGGGCTGTGGGTACAGGCCTTTACTAAAAACTACTACTTGAGTGTGTCCCAGATACAAATTGGTGCCCATAAACTGTATAAATGCACTCCTCATTTGTTGATGGCGTCGAAACACATGTACAATTATCAATGTAACTGCTTGATCTTGTTAAATAAAAAGATTATATAAAAATAAAAAAAATTGATATGTGAGAATAACAATCTTGCATGTGAGGATTTGAGTAGGTGAAGTTGTAAGCTTTTGCCACAGTGGTGATATAATACTAACATTGTGTATCCTTTTGACATATGCACTTATGAGTATTTTGTTCTCTCACCCATCTTTTTCTCTCGGCAGTGATGAAAGTGGGTAATAGTAAGACCAGAAGTGAAAACGAATAATGGCTTTGGGTCCTTTTCAGGCATAGGGAAAAACCACAACCACTGAGGAGAGGGAAGAAGTGACGAGCAGATGGTGACTGCCTAGAACAGCTAAATAGACCCCTTGGAGAGACTGAGGCCACCATAGAGGGGCTGGTTGTTTGGACACAGCAAGCCAGGAGGAGTCTGACAATGGTGCTCATCTTGGCCAGCAAGAACAGCCATCATCGGTGTCCCAGGAATAGGCCCCTCTATCACTGGAGCTTCATGCTCCCCTCCATCAGAGACCAGCCCCCCACATGGTATCAGAACCTGCTGCTGCATCCTCGGTCATCCCTCTTCCTCTGAAGAGAGCCTGCCCAGAATATCAGCAGCTGAATGTGAGATTTACTCTACCCTAGTAGCATCTACCCCTTCTACTCAGGAGGTGTTTGGACCTGCCCCACAGTCCACAGGGCCTGCATTGGAGGAGATCAATGTTGTCCCAAAGGATAAACAGGAGCGTGTGTCCTCAACACTGAATAACAGTTCAGACACAGTTTCTGTGTGGGAAGACTGACTTTTGATTTATATTGAATCTCAATGCTTTACTTTGAATGGTGAACATTATTTTGGGACTATTGAACATCTATCGTAACAATTGTTTTTGACATGTTCCCCTTTGCATAGTGTATATAGACATTTCCCCTGACGGTCCTGAAATGCTTTTTTCTATTGCCCACGTCCTTGTCCACCTCCCTCCTAGTTGACTTTTCCTTCCTGGAATCAGGTTGTGCTATTTTGTTATTTTGTCTTCCCCCAATGACAATTTACATCTTTTTGACATCCCTGAAACAACTGTCCATATTTTTTTTAAATAAAGAACATTTTAAATAAATCTATATTTTTTAAATCTTACTTGCATTTGTTGTGACTCTGTCATGACTGTGTGCACTTGCCTGTAGACAAACGTGTGTGTGATGACCTATGGCTCAATGGTACTATTCAAATTCAACAGCATATTCAGTGATATTCCTTGCATATACGCACCTTCAGGCCCATCACACATGAGATGACTTACAGGTCGAAGATAGATGCATTTGGTGTTTATTAAAAATTGTTACCAAACTAAATATTCTGTGGTGGTTTTGGGTGAACACTAAAGTAGGGGTATTTTAGGAGCAGTGGGCTGTAACGGGTAGGTAAATTCTTCATGGGGCTGGTGGTTTCTGGTCCCCCCCCTTGGAGTGGATTGTCTGCATCGCTAGCTATGCAATTCTGCGACCACATTAGGCTGAGGCTCACATTGTGCAGTAGAAGCAGATGGGTTGGTGAGAGGAGCTACTGGGTTTGTAAGGGAGCAGGTGGATGCTAAGTGTAGACCCTGCAGGTGGTTGGTGACACCAGTGGTATGAGGCACCAGGCTTAGCCCAGCAGCTTGAGACAGATCCCTGAATGAGAGGCTCTGTATGACCATGGCATTTCACCTTGCATCTTTCTCCCTTGTCCCTGGAGATGTGCCTGCACAACTTCACAATGGCTTTGAAAATATTCTCAATTCTTTTGAAATCACAGGTCAGTCTCTCCATCAACCTTGGGGGGGGGGGCGTATAGGTGTAGATGAAGGTGGGTCATGGTCATCCCCATTTCATGAATCTCATCCTGCAAAGAAGACTGTTGAAAAACGGATCCTTCCAGAAAAATAGCATTTGTCCAAGCCATTCCCCTCACATGTATAGCAGTCTGATAGAGCCAGTCGTTTGTATTGCATATTAAGGGTTGAAATATGTGAGGTTGTGGTCCGGAGATTGTTCAGTGGGAGAGAAGGCAGCTCCACCTGGAGTTTTATTTCCATGAGAACACCAGTGCTAAATATGGATAGAAGGATAAACAGGGGAGGCAGCTTAGGTGCCTGCAGACTGAGTGATTGTTGGAAGTGAGCCTTGCATAAGCAGAATGACCCCAGGATTGCATGATGTCCTCTGCATATGGATGGGATGGGATCATCATTAGGCTGTTTGTCCCCAGATATTTTAAAGAGAGGAGCAGTGACAGGCATGCCATTGATATTTTAGAGGGTACTGAGGCAACAACAAAACATATTGTACTGTAACTTCAAGACATAGATGACATATCAAGAGAGACAGATAGGAAATAACAGTGACATATAGGAGAGTCTGTTGCTTGGTACGTGTCCGGCGTCATGGGTTAGGATAGGGACTTATGTGAGAATGCCATGGATGCTTGCTGTGAGGATTGACCCCTTGATGTCAGCTGCTCTCCAACAGACCCTGAAGGTGGCTGTGGACATGCGTCAATTAATGTAGCAGTTGCAGAAACAAGCAATGAAAACGTTTATAAATGTCATAGTGTGGCTGTTGGCAACTATGATAGGTGTGGCAACTAGCGTCTATATTGCCATTTTCAAGATCCTCACAATTATGCAGAGGGAGAGGTGCATAGAGTATGATCAACTGACATGGACGTTAACTAACCAGGCCTGGGCACAACATTGAAACTGCAAATTTGATCGAATTCTAGACAATCGTTACCACACAACATTTGTATTTTACTATCAGAAGGCCCAAATAGTTGATAGTGGTGCAGCTCTGTTACACAGCCAGCAAAAGAAACAAAAAAAATAAAAATAACTAACAAAAATAAACTGACATTTCATGAAGGAAGCACATAATATAAACACATAACTTGTGTTAAGTTTTTTCTCGCACAAACATATTGTTAGGTTATACAAAATGTACATATTTGAGCCTAATTGTAAAATGTGCTTAAAAATAGGATAAAACCTCTCGATGACTCATTATTGATGGCTTATCCATTTCCATATTTGTGTCTGTGCTTATCAATACCTATAGTGTCACATCCTGTGTAGTAATTAATTTTACTTACTGAGGCTGTAATGGAGACCTTCATTAATGGCATTCTTTACACATAACACGCATTGAGAAATGCTGGACAAGCTATTACCACTGTAATACTAAATGCCTTGCTACTGATAGATTGCAAGGCAGCGACTGCATTGCACATTTATATTATTTATTATGCCTGGTAATTGTATGTGAAATTGACTCGCGCCAGAGCTAAGTGTAAAAAATTCCAGAATGCATTTTAATTGTAAGGCATTTGCGAGATGACATCTCGAATTTGAAGCTCATTCTTATCTGTGTAACCTTCTCAAATCCAGTCCTGGAGCACTGAGCAGATGAATTCCCATTTGCACATTTATGCTACTTTCTGGCACCTGCTGCCCTATAACGGATGCCATCCGCAATCCATGCTTAACCTACAAAACTTACTGAGGCTGTAACATCCTCATTTCAAATGGGATGAGACTAAAACCTGCAAATTCATGGTGAGCTCAAATATGCAAGGCTTATACAATACCAGATGAGGGCTGCTTGGGAGTGGGCGGCGGGTTAACATTTCGTAATCCTAATAAAGTTCACTTAAACGAAAATTGGCAGTGCTTCAAAAAAATTGACAGCCGAGGATTCTTTTTATGATATATGTTTTATTGCAGAGTTTCAATTGGATTTCCAGGAATAATGTACACAGTGTGTAATGCAAAACATCTCAATGCTATATTTAGCATTTTAGGTAATATGCAAGTCTGTCTCAAATAACACCTATCTGTTTTAATTAAGAGCTACTTCCCCAACAGGGTTTCCCATAAGGCCCCTTCCTTTCAATTTTACCCCTTGTGCCTTCGAATTAAGGGTTTCTCTACTTTCCGTAGAGTTTGTAGAATAAATGAACATACATTAGTATATAGAAATATTTCTCTGAGATTACAATGTGTCACAAAACATTCGCACCTAGATTTACTTCATCTATTCTGCACATAAGGCTGGGGTTTCACAAAGTGATATATTCAAATGAACATTTAACATTGAAAACATTGGGGCTCATTACGATGGCGGGCGGACCGCCATCGTTGCGGTGCTGGGACCGCCCGCCGGTAAGGCAGCGGTCCCGCTGAGTGAATTAGGATGTGCCCGCCACTATGGCGGGCACATCCAGGGCCCTGATCATTGCGGACGGTGCTGCTGGCTGCAGCACCGTTCGCAATGCCAAAATGCCACATAGTGCATTTCCATGCACAACGTGGCAGGCACCACGCGGTGCCTGCCACCTTGTGCATGAAAATGTAGGGGGGTACCAGGGTACCCCCCCAGTGCACATACACCCTCCCCCCCACAGAGGGGGCCCGCAACGGGCCCCAGAACCCAGCCTCCGCCAGCCTTTCCATGGCGGTTCCACTGCCATGGAAAGGCTGGCTGACGCCAGCATTGTAATCTGGCGGGCGGTGCCTGCTAGGCACCGCCGCCATTTTACCCATGCTGACCGCTCCGCCAGGCAATCGTGACGATTGCCTATGGCGGAAGCGTGGAGGGCGGTCTTTGCGACCGCCGCGGTCACAAAGCGATTCCCCCCGCCATCCTAATGTGGCGGGGAGAAATGGGAGTCAGATGGCGGAGGGACCGCCATCATAATGAGCCCCTTGTTCGCCCTGAGTTTTTTCTTTAAGTGTAGGACCTAATAGTTTGAAATGCTATACCTTCCTGCTATTAAAAACTGCATTGAAGTAACACTTTAGAATCAACTTCAGTGGTGTTAATAGTGTACAACTTTTTAGCCGAACTAATTTGATTCTAAGTATATTATCATACAAATAAGATAAACAATGATTAAATGGCCCAAAGGTCAAAGATATCTATATTAGACTTTAAAACCTGATGATTCACAAAGCCTTTTCTCTGGTCAGAATTGTGATTTGCTTATGCCTCAGATTCTCAATGCTTTTTCTGGTAATACGTATGTCTTACTTTTAACACAGGATGAGGTGTGACTTACTCATGGATTTCCAACATCAAGACTCGCCCCTGTGTCACAAAGCTTTTCTTTCCCATGTCTTACTTCTGGAAATTATTGAGTATGTCACAGCTCAGCCTGGGATAAGATTGAAGTACTCAAACAAAATTTTGAAGTAATTCACGCAGAAGATAAACAAACGTAAGACCCATTTACTCACAAAAGAGCTTAGTGAATTGAGTTGTTAGTCATATAGCATGTTTATAACTTGATAGAAAAGATGATCCTGCTTTGTAACCTCTACATAGTAGATATCGACCTGGACCACACCTCTTGTGTAGCATTTTTCATTTCCAGCCAATTACAGTGACTGCACTGGGCCCACACCTATCTGATTTTGCTCCAGACAAATGTACAGCTCTGCCTAGATCACCTCTTTTACCAATACTTTTTATCATCTGCTTTAACACTCTTTCAAAATCATTGGTCTCCATGGTCACAAATGGTGCCATTTGTGTGCTGATGACAGCCAACTTGACCTATGGAAAACACACAACAAGCCAAATGGATAAAAGACCTTATAAACATGTGTAGTATTGTCTTTATTCACTATTTTCTAGGCACTATTGGTATGGTTGTCATTGGGTAGATTTTACTGTTTTCAACATTCATAGGGCCCCATTAGGATGTCGATGGGACTGCCACCGACAGGCCAAAGGTGGCGGTCCCATAGACATCCAGCATAGCGGTCTGACCGCCGCATTACGATGTGATCGGTCGAACCGCATCGGTTGGAGATACCGACCGATGCTTTGGACCGTCGGTCAGATCATATTCCCTACAATAGGGGCGGTGCCTGCACCGCAGCAGAGATTACAATGTCCCTTTCCGTGGCGATCCGACTGCCATGGAAGGGCTGTCGGAAAGAGAGTTTGGGGCCCACTAGCACAGCCCATGTCCCCGTAGACCTCTGCCATGAGGCCTGGGGGCACCAGTAGTGCCCCCACAAATCCATGCACCGTGTGCCATGCACCACATAGTGTCTGGCACATGGTGCATTGATGTTTGCAAACATGTCCTTTTCTATTGCAGTTTGTGCTGCGGCCCTTTTCCAGGTGCCGCAAGATACCACATAATTTTGGCAACGAGGAGCCTGTCAACCCCTTTGAACCCACTGAAAGCTTTATGTTGAATTTGGATTGGATGTTTACAGGGCTTGGTGCCACTCGGGGCATCCCTCCTTTGCCAATTTATCTGTTTAGAAGTGCAGAGTACTGCTCTACCTATCCCTGGATTTGCTTACTATCAGGATTGAAGAGTGGATTATTGCACTTTCTCTGGTTCAATTTTACGTCCCTTACTATTACCATTATTCAATGCCCTTCTCCCATGGTCCTGTTGCTCTTTGAAAATGGACTGCGTGCATCAACCACATATGTCCCTCGCACAGTGCGCTCGACTCTGACAGGAGCATTCTTCTCTACGGCACCTGCTTGTGTCATTACATACACACTATGCCTTCTTGCAAGGTAATGCTACGTGACTTCTACATGCTGGCATTTTTATCTTTGCCAATTTTTCCTGACTGAACGTTTCCTTGTGAAGAAGTACAAATTTTCGAGGGAGAGTCTCCATGTAGCTAATTTAATTGAAACTTCCCGTTGGTTCCATGCAGTGATAGGTATATTTTAACTGTGTACTGTGTACCTTAACCCTTTCCATGCGTCGGACGGCCCCCGGCCGTCCGACGTCACGGTGGGCGTGTGCGGAGGACGGCCAGGGGCCGTCCCAGACACGCCCACTCAAGGGAATGCCCAGCACTGCGGTGGAATCCGCGCCGCGGTCAAGCGATTAAGGTAATTCCAAAACTTTCTCTATAATCATGGATGGAGGCGCTTCAGATAGTGTTAATGTTGGTATAACCTTGAACAAAACCTAAAGCATTCCTCCCAAATTCAGGAAAACCTTGTATTAAATGTGTAGAGTATTTTTTAAACTATATCACTACTTTAAAAGACAATGGTAGTGTTTTACCTCCTGAAAGGCAAAAAGAATCCTTATGCACTGATCGGGTCGGAGATTCTGATGTATTAAAAAATGCTATTCTAGACTTGGATGAATATTATACCCCTAGTGTATGTGTGGCTGTCATGAAATTTACATTCTTCCAAAGGAAACAGGAACAGAATTAATCAAACAAGGATTAAGAAACATCCCTCAAGAAATTAAAGAAATTAGCAGCAACATGCAGGTTTGGTAATTTGCATGACAAATGAATCTGTGATCAGATTGTTATCTTTTCAAGAAACAAAGGTACACAAGAAAGGTTGGGGATTCTAATTTAAAGGACATTATTGCCTTAGTTAAAAGGGCAGAATTATCTGAGAGATGTGCCAGAGCTACTATTCGAAGTGGGAACAATTCTTCAGTAAGTAAGATTACTGAAAGAAAAAAAGGGAAAAGCTAGGATTCAAGAAGAGATAGTGACTAAACTAACAGTAGCAATGAACTGTGGAAAGAGTTACACTACAGCCAAGGAAGGGTCACCAGCTTTAAGTGCTTTTGTTGTGGTAGCACTTTGCATTCTACCAGATTTGATCAATGGCCTGCTAAAGCTGCTAAATGCTTAGAATGTGGGATCAATGGTCATTTGTCAAGAGTGTGCAGAAAAATAACAAAAAGAAAAATAACGTAGCTTTCCTTACAGAAAGTGGTGCAGATTCAACTGGAAATTAGTCTGATGAACTGTCTGACAAAACTCATTTACAGAAGGATTACAGTAAAAAAAAAAGCAGTTGTTTTGAATATCAATTGGAATGATCGCAGTAAACCACTATGTGTAATTACTTTTGGTGGGATTCCTTTACAGATTGCAGCAGAATCAGATTCCCCTTTTATCGTTATTGCTCGTTCTGTACAGGGAAATAATTTTGTGAATGGTATTGGTCCTCATTTAGAACTCACTGATGTGAACCCTGAAAGTTTTTAGAGGAAAAAATAGATATGTTGGGATTTAGACTTTTGGTGCTTGAATTCAAGAACAAATGTGCAACTTGTAAGCTATATGTAGCGGTGGATGGTCCTTCTGTTTTAGGTTGGAAAGATCAAAGGGTGTTACACATCATCTTAGAGCCAAATAGTCCTGAGCAAGTTTTAGTTGTTTGTGATGGGGAAGGCACAAAAAATTGGGTCCTGAATGAGTTCCAGAACATGTTTAGTGGTATAATTAGAAAACTCAAAGGTTTTACTCATCATATTAGAGTTAAAAACTCAGTTGTTCCTGAAATACACAAGGTTCATAATGTGCCCAGCCCCGGGAGAGCGGAGGTTAAGATGGAGTTCAAAAACTTGCAAGATGCTGGTATCATTGAGCCGATCAAAGCTTATGGGTGGATTTCATCAATGATCATCGTAAGGCAAGCCAATGGTAAAATTCAGTTGTGTGTGGAACTTAGATGTTTGAATGACAGCATTGTGGTGGACCAATTTCCATTGCCTAGAATTGATGAGATGCTTTCTTTAACCAGGTGTGTGAAATAGTTCTCCACTATTGACCTTTCATCAGCATCTCACCAAATCTCTTTATATCCGTGTAGCAGGCCGTCCCCCAAACGTTTTGCCTGCTTGCCTACAATGTTGCTGTATTATCTTTGTTGGCCGTAGGACTCTGAACACTTTACCAATGCGAACCAGTGCTAAAGTGTATGTGCTTCTCCCCTAAAACACGGTTTGATTGACTTATTGACAATTGGTGCATTTAAATTACCTGTAAGTACCTAGCAGAGTGCACTTCCTGTGCCCAGGGCTTGTAAATGAAATGCTACTAGTGGGACGGCAGTACTGATTGTGCCACGCACACGAGTAGCACTTTAAAACATGTCTCAGGTCTACAACTGCAGAGCCTGTATGGGCAGTTTGCACTGCCATGTCGACCTGGCATGTAAAACACATTGCCAAGCCGTAAACTTCCTTTTTATTACATATAGGTCACCCATCAGGTAGGCCCTTGGTGAATCATAGGGCAGGATGCTGTATAATCAAAAGGTAGGCTATGTACCTTTACGTTATGCATGTCCTGGTGGTGAAAAAACCCAAACTTCTGTGAGACCTACTCCTCTCATAGGTTAATATTGGGAATTCCTTATTGCACTTATAGGCTGTAATTCCTGATTGAGAAGGAGTGGATCTGTCATGTCTTATATCACTAGAATGGTAATGATAAATCTCTTATTATTAGTAAAGTTGAGTTTTTTATTACCCTTTTAAAAATGACACTTTTAGAAAGAATGAATTTTTTTGCTCTAAGCCCTGTGTGCTTGCAGCCTGTCTCCAACACACGTCTGGTGTTGGTGACAGCTGAACTTTGTGCATTCCCTCTAGACAGCCATACTCAAAGGGAGCTTAGGTGTGACTGATTGGCCTTCCACATCCTGATGGATCATCCTGGTCAGAATGGGATGGAAGCGCTGACACTTACACCTAAATAGGCTGTGCCCTGTCCCTACATAAAGAGCTGCATACCTCCCTGGAGTGAGTCTGGAGTCAGAGCTGTAAGGGAGGACCTTTGTGCACTTCAAAGTGTCTCTTTGAAGTCACCCTCACCTTAAAGGTATAACTGGGAATAAGTAACGGGTCTCTGACCCCATCAGAGCAGACACTATTGGACCTATAAAGAAACTCTGACAGGAGGAAGGACTGCTGTGCTGTGACTCTGCTGAACTGCTGCTCTAGAAGAACTGCTTTTCTGCTGTGCTGTCCTCTGCCCTGCTAAGGAAGAACTGGAGTCTTTGACTTGAACCCAGAGTGATCTCCCAAGGCATGTTGGCTTGCCTCCTGTTTAAAGACTCAGGGATATCATAGTCTTACACTCTGCTCCTGTGCCTGGTCCATTGGAAATAGATCTAGGTGCTTGCTCCAGTAGAACTTACGCATCCTCTGCGGAGTGAAGCAGAATCGACACACTGGCACATCACACTTGGAACAGCACATCAACTTCAGACACAACGCATCCTCTGTTGCATGAAGCAGAATCGTCACATTGCTGCTGTTGTGGGACCAGAACCGGTACATCGCACTTGGAACCAGCGCATCATCATCGGTACTGATGCATCGGAACCACAGCATCGCTGCCACTGCAGTAAGATACGATCAACACATCCCCTCGACTTGGTGGAGAAACCCGGTGCATTGCACTAAGAACCATCGCATCGCTATTGTTGCGTGGAGAAAATTTACGCATCACCTCGACTGTGCGATTGGCATCAATGCATTGCTTTGCTGTACCCCGCATGTCGCTGTTGCAACTAGGCTCAAGGTACTTTTGTTTAGCGGGCCTTGCATGGCTCCTGTATCCTGCCCGGGCTCCATCGTGGTTGGCCTGAACTCTTGACTTTGCCCCAGTCCAGCATGAAAAGAAAACCCCATAGGCGCTTATTGCTTCTAAGCGCTATTTTTCATTTTTAATCTTTAAAAAATCATATCTTGACTTCTACTTATTGGAATTTTGCTGTTTTGCTCTTTTTTATTTAGAAAATCATAATCTATTTTTCTAAACTGTTGTAGAGTCTTTCTGTGGTGTTTTCACTCTGCTTATTTTACACATTGCCTCATATGTTAAGCCAGACTGCTCTGTGCCAAGCTACCAGATGGTGAGCACAGGTTAATTTATGGTGTGTATCTGACTAACCTTGACTAGGATTGTGGGTCCTGATTTGACAGGGTAGATACCGCCAACTAGAAACCCTGGGGCTTATTTACAAGCCCCATGCACCACTGGTGCATAACTTTTTATGACTCTTCAGCCGCACAGAGTGCAGACCCATATATATGAGGCCACACAAAGCCACTTTGCATGGCTTTTCATGGCCTTGTAGATATGGTGTAAGGCAATGTAGGGAAAATCGTGGCACTGCCTTACACTGCAGGGGGGCATTCCATGGGAGCTATGGTGGGTTTTCCCATGCAACACCCATGACTTTTGACACATTCCCAGATTTACAAGGATCTGTAAACCTGGGAATGCGTCAAAACTGTTTGCCTCTCCAGAGGAGGCAAAACGAGGAGAAATATCTTTATTTCGCCTCGTGTTTTCCTCTTTCAATGTGTGCTGCATTCAGCAGCACACATAGAAAGAGGAGAAAGTCTCCATGGATTGTTTTTGTGCAGGAAGGTTTCCTTTCCTGCACAAAACAATCCTGCTAACAACACAGACACCCTTGCACCATTGTGTAAGGGAGACTGCATTGGCGCTAGGCACCAACCTGTGCACTGGCACAGGCAGAAAGGACAGGAATGTACTGTATCTTATAAATATGGTTGTGAGAAGTTGGCCTGGTATATGCTGTCCACTAATTAAAGTGGGTGCCCTGTAACAGTCCAAACAACCCATATGGTGATTTAAGAGGTCAAATATAACCTTAGAAAACTACCCAAGTGGTAGCTGTGGAGAGCAGCCTTCAGGCTTAGTCTTGAAGGAATGTTAAGCAGCTTGTATTACCAGAATGCAACCTTATAGTATTGGTTAAATGAAAGGAGAACCACACAGTAGTTATAAAAATATGTATTTATTAATATAACACACTCTAAGTATGACACAGTATCTTCTACACGAAGATACTCACAAAGCACACAATACTGTAGCACAGAAACAATAGTAAATAGCACTAATACACAGTGGGCTCCAGGGGGAGACCAAACCATATACTAAAATAGTGGTATAAGAACCACGACTCGAGTCAAGACAGTGTCTAGAGGATGAAGAATCGCTGGGACCCCAAGGAACCACCCAAGGTGAGTAAGTAGGGACCCCACGGAGGACGGGTGCAGTGTGGGAACACGACCTTGTGCTACGTACAATTCAATGGGAGAGTCGCGGTTGCAGTTTTAAAGTTTAAGGACCATTCTAAGTGGACTTCGAAGAAACCCCGTGGAAGTTAGGAGGTTGGAGAGCCACCCCACCCGTGGATACTGTAGTACCAGAGTTACCTATCCCAGGGAAGCCGGGTGCATAGGTCTGAAGCGGCGTCGGAAACCACCGTTGATCTCTATGGAGGACTTTGAAGAAGAGCCACTGCTCAGAAGAAGCAAAGTGTCTGTCGGAATCCAAAGGTGGATTCTTGTTGAAGAGTACCTGAAAGCAGAGGGGACAGAGTCTGGGTCACTCAGGAGTGACCAGGGGCTCGGTAGATGAATGTCCACCGATTTCGGGTGCTTCAGGTGCGTTGATAGGGTTCTTGACTCTGCAGCCACAGGGACCAGGAGATGTTGAGGACAACCAGGAGCCAGATGCCGGCTGTCCCACAAAGGATGTCGAGTGCGGACGGGTCGGTGTCCAGCTGGAGCACCAACAAACCTTGGCAGCGGCAACCCACTCAGAAGGTAAAGAAAGGCTACAATTTGGACCAGCAAGGTCCAGGAGACTCATCACACACAGGAGAGTCAGGGCAGGCCTGGAGCAATCAGGGGAGCCCAAGAAAAGCAGTGTTGTCCCTCAATAGGACCCCCAGGCTGGAGGCACAGGAGTCACGAGGGGACCTCAAGCAGTTTCACAAAGCAGCAGCCCCCGGAGTACTCGGTGTGAGGAGGCCAGAGTTATTTGTAGGAAATAGTGCCAGAGTTTGGGGCTACTAGGAGCCCAGTGCACTTGTTTTGGAAACCCCAACAAGCATATGCACTTGCAAAAGTACAAATGCACAGGGGTACAGGTATTGCAGCCCCATGAGGGATTCTGGCCTCAAACTTGGTGAGAGGGCAGCTCAGACCTTGAGGGACTTTGAGACCCACCTGCTGTGTTGGTGAAGCCTTCAAAGTCCATCAGAGCTCAGGATCAGCAGATGGGTCAGTTGAGATGTGGAGCCTGCAGTTGCAGGGGAGTGACTCCTTCACTCCAAGGGAGATATCTTCTGTAGTCCTTGATGCTCCACAGGTTCTGCAAGGAGCCTGTATGGTGCACAGGCACAGACGATGCTTCAGACTGAGAGGGAGAAGAAGTTGGGCCCAAACGAAGTCCAGCGAAGTCCAGAGTGTCCAAAAGGTCAAAGTTCAGTGGTTTCTGGTTCAGAATCTTGTCCACATCGAATCTAGGGTCCTACAACCAGGTAAGCCCTTTTGAACCCACGGGAGAGGGTTGGACAGATTCAGGGGACCCTCCCAGGGGAGGGTCTGGACAGTGGGGAGGTTACTCCCATGTCCTTTGTCCAGTTTCGCGCCAGAGCAGGAGCCAACGGCTCCCAGGACTGGTTTGAACTGGACTATGCATAGGGCCACCAAATGTGCCCCACATGCAGACTTTCGGTCGCTGGCAAGCGAACCCACCCAGGCCTAATACACTAAATCCTGTCTGGGAGGTGGTCACACCTCCCCGTGACAGGATGCCTATTGTTCTGCCTTCCCCTGCTCGAGCTTGGCTCTGCAGCAGGAGGGCAGAAATGTGTCTCTGGTCGGCAGCAACCATTTTGGGCTGCCCGGGAGTAGAAGGCTGGTACTGGGAACACCAAGGACCTCACAAAGCTTGTTTCTGAGGGGTGGAATCATACCTCCCACACCAGTTACCAGTGTGGGGTTATGGTTCCACAATGTTTGACACCAAACACAATAGGGTTACTTTCAGCCATTTTAGAGTTGGTCATCACGCGGTCGCATAATGCCACTCTATATGTCGTAAATGACTTCAGCACTAACAACCCGGGAGAATGGACTCCGTAGGCTGCAGGGGTGTCCTGCTCATGCAGTGGCACCCTCTCACTTAGAACCAAGCACCCGGCCTTCAGGATTGTTAAGGCCTGCTATAGGGGTGACTTATAGGTTTTAAGTGTAGTGGCCCTTAGATATAGTAAACCTATATCTTAAGTAAGTGGTGCTTGCACCAACTTACACAGGCTGCAATGGCAGGCTTGTAGTTCCATTTTACATGGTACATGGGTTTTACTGGGTACATTTTACTGGGTACATGGGTACAATATACTAGGGACTGACAAGGGTACCCCAGTATCCAATCTGGAGTGTACCTAAGTACATGGCAGAACAGTTTAAGGAGAAAGCAGATAGACTGGGGTCCTGATTAGCAGGATCCCAGTCAGACTAGTCAAAAACAGTATCACTCGAAGCACAAAGTGGGGGTAACCATAAGAAGCAGATCCTACTTTCCTACAATGGTGCATTCCTGCCCTTTCGAATTGGCGTTGCAAAAAGACTTTCAGTGCTGCCCTATGCCAATTTATTGTAAATGAGGCCCCCAATTTCTGTCATGAAGTTAATGGTGAGGGCATAAGACCAAAGGAGAAACTGGTGAGGGTCATTATTAATGCATCCTTGCCCAAATCCAAGGATGACCTCAGATCATTTTTGGGTTTGGCCGAGTTCTATTTTAAATTTGTGGATCGATTTTCTGAAAACACACATGAGATGAGAACCTTTCTAATAAACAAAGTGAATTTTGGGTGGTCCAATGAGTGCCACCAATCTTTCAATGATCTCAAAAACACCATTAGCAAAAAACTTTATCTACAGGGGTTTGATCCTGCTGTCAGGACTATTTTCACTATGGATGCGAGCAGTAGAGGATTACGGGTTCTTTCCCAAATTGATGAGTATGGCAATAAAGTTATCATTGCATTTGCATCTCGCTCACTCACACCTACAGATGAAAAGAACTCTGCACTGTAGAGTGAAACCTTGGCATGTGTCTGGGCTTTGGAACACTTCAGGAAGTTTTTATGGAGTAAAAAATATGCAGTGAGAAGCAATAATAAACCATTAACTAAGTTATTGACAATGGAAGGATTGTTTAGAGGTACTGCTAGAATAGCCAGAATATGCATGTATTTGCAGGATTTTAGGTATGATGTTCCAAGTGCAAAAAGGTTTACCGCAAATTTCTTAAGTAGGATGAAGTTGCCACTTATTGAAATAAAGAGAGATCATTGGAATGAGTAGTTTGTTGCCAGTGTTTTCCAAGTGTGTGTTCTTGGCAATACTTTTGACAGTAATGAATGGTTGGCAGCTGATAGCAAAAGATGCTGTATTGTTGGTGAAAGAGAAAATTGTGAATGGTTGGGGTAAGCAAGATAGGAGGAGTCTTTATAGATGACTTGAGAGGATTTTGGGAGGTTAGAGATGAGTTGAGTGTGTGTGATTCTTTTGTTCTAACGGGGGAGAAAGTTATTCCGCCCAAAGTCTTAACTGAAAAAAATATTAACCTGTGCCAAGATGGGCACTCAGGTATGGCACAAACTAAATGGAGAGTGAAAGATTAAAAAATATTTTTAAGATCATGTATTAAGTTTGAAATGGCAGATAAGACACAGAAAACTTTGAATCCCCCATTGAGTTGTTATGATGTCCAAACTTGCCCTGGGAGGACGTAGCTTTGGACATCATGGGACTCATATGTTGGCAAGATGAAAGTTCTAAAAGTATTACAGTTTTAGTTGATATGTTTTTAAGGTGGTTTGAATTGAGTATTGTTGATAATGTGGATACTAAAATTGTATTCACATTTCTGGATGATGTGTTTTGGAGAGAAGGATTTCCTGCATGCTTACTGATAATCATGTGCAATTTAAATCTGTTGAGAGGAATGGTTATTTAAAGGCATCAGGTGTTAAGCAGAGGTGTATTGCTGTTTATCATCCCAGAGGTAATGGTGATGTGGAAAGGATCGACAGAATTGTCAAGGGTATTTTACAACTCTCCAATAAGCCCAATAGTTGCTGAGAAAGTAAGTTAAGGAAGATGGTGTGGGCATATAGTGGTTCTGTAGGCAAGAGTCTTTTCTTATTGATGAGAGGAAGAGGGCCTTATTCTAAAGTTAATCCAGGATGGATGAAAAGTAGTGTAATGGTGGAGTGGGATGTCAATTAGGTGAGAAGGCACATCATGGATTCGCCCCCCCAAAAAATTATGTGTAGTATGGTTTCAAACACAGAGTAAAACAAGGGAAATTGCATGTCAAACAATGGGAACGTGTGAAGAGTGCGAGGAAGGTTGCTAGAAGTGAAACCTAAAAAAGATGGCAAAAGTGATAAAAAAAAACCTGTTGTGTTGGACGATGTTGAAGTTTGGCACATGAGTCGCCTTTCACTGGCACAATATGGAGCAGATGAGGGCAAAGCAAATAGATCTTCTTCTAGTAATAATTTATGGATTGATCTTTGTGGTTTGATTTCAGGTGTGCAGTCTGATGCTGACTCCATAAGCACTGGAAATTGTCCCATTTCAGATGGTAGTACTGACTATGGTCAGGGGCACGTTGCTCCTAATGTGGAACAACAGAATACCTTACGTGCAGTTGCAGAGAGGAAGAACGATTCCCACAATCATTAAAGTAAGAACATCTTGTGGAACAATTGTAAAAAAATCAAAAAATCTGATATGTTTGAATGTATTTTTTAAATGTATTTATTTTCTTAAGGGATATTGTGTAGTATTGGCTTTATTAACTGTTCTAGGCATTCTTGGTATGAGTGTCATTGGGTAGAATTTAATGTGTTGAACATTCTTTCTTCTGTGATTCTGTGTATTTTTAATTTGGTATGGAACGTAAGGGGGGATTCATGGCAAGCTATTATTGTGCTGCCAACGGATGCACTCCTGGGGTTGACCAATAAAGGAAGATTTCTGCTCAACATTATACATGCCCTTCTTTCTTGACGCCATAAGACATCACAACTAAGCCTGGGCGTAGTTCGCGAAGTAGCGCTACGCGAAGCTACGCAAAGTGCAGTTCGCACTACGCGAGCTACGCGTAGCACTACGCGAACTGCGTAGTGCACTGTTCGCAATGATTGCACAGTGCCGGATGCTTGTCCGCACTGTGCAATCATTGAAAACGGCATCTTGCACAGTGCGAGCTGTCTTTTACTGCCGCTCGAGTAGATTTTTACCGAGCGGCAGCTTTCAACGCGGACTGGTAGTTTCTCGTCGCGAGCGGTCGCGAGCATACGCGACCACTCGCAATGAGAAACCTGACCTCCCCGCGTTGAGAATCTCGCCGGGAGGTTTATTTTCCACGCTCGCGATCGGCAACTTGATGTTGCTGATCGCGAACGAGGAAAAAGTCTCACCGGGATGTCATTTTGCTTGCTCGCGGTCGCCAACTTGACGTTGAGGACCGCGAGCAAGCAAAAAATGACCGCTACACGTGTTTGCACTGTGCTACGTGCAATTCGCATTGTGCGAAGTAGCGCAAACTTCGCAAACTACGCGAGCGTAGCGTAGTGCTTTGCCCAGGGTTAATCACAACATGCCAATATTTTGTTCGCTGAACTGCAGCAAAATTATGGTTTGGCTCAGTAAAGCTTTCTTAAGTATTTGTAAACTAGTGATTTTGCCTTAAAAATTGGCAAGGATAGACTTTAATATACCGCTTCTTGAAGTTATGAGCAGCACTGGGGCAATTAGGTAAATTTATAGGGCCTGATTCACAAAAGTAATCTGAGACAAAATCCTAACTTTACGACTTTCGGTATTCACAAAAGGCATTTAGGAGTAGTAAAGTTAGGATTTTGTCTTAAGTTTGTCTTAAGTTTGGTCTTAAGACAAAATCCTAACTTAAGTTAAACTTAAGTTAGGATTTTGTCTTAAGTTTGTCTTAAGTTTTGGTCTTAAGACAAAATCCTAACTTAAGTTTAACTTAAGTTTAACTGAAGTTTAACTTAAGTTAGGATTTTGTCTTAAGACCAAAACTTAAGACAAACTTACGACAAAATCCTAACTTAAGTTTAACTTAAGTTTAACTTAAGTTAGGATTTTGTCTTAAGACCAAAATTTAAGACAAACCTAAGACAAAATCCTAAGTTTACTACTCCTAAATGCCAATTTGCGAATACCGAAAGTCGTAAAGTTAGGATTTTGTCTCAGATTACTTTTGTGAATCGGGCCCACTGACTTTTGGTTGAGTTAATGCTGGATGACCATGAAACTCAAGTAGTAAAATGGGAGATGAGACTTGTTGTATAAACTTGCAGAAATCATTGGAAGTGGGCCAGGAGGTATTACTCCTAGCATGTTTGAAGAGTCAGCACTATAAAACTACATTCAATCTCAAATTCACACCTGCCAAGATGTTTAGTTGGTGGAAAAGATCTGCTTCTAGCTGTATTCAGTGTGTGGGAGGAGGCACATATATATTGTACTTGAGCAGGGTTGAGGGCCTTGAAGGATATAATCTGAGATTCTGTAAGCACTGCTCTTAATATACAGGTTGAGCTTACACTCCAACTGATGTTATTTGGAATTGACAAGCATTTTGTTAAGGATAAGGGGAAGCTCTATTTCATATCTGTAGCAATGGTTCGGCCCGCATGTGTTTACCTGCAGCATGATTGAATCTTGAGCCCCCAACATACCACCAATAGCTGACAAGACTGTTGTCTATGTACAACCTTGAGGAAAATCGGTATAACTGTAAAGGCAGCAGGGCGAGTAAATGTGGAACTTAATGGAGAACATATGTGGAGTAGTTGGGTGGCTAAGCAAGGACTGGCAATGTGTGAACAGTTATTTCAATAATGTTTTCACAGGACAACAGGGGTATTGTAAAATGAAGTAGCATGTCAATGATAACCTAATACTTGATATGTGTCAATCTGTATTAACTATGTAGTTACTATATGAAAACAGCTATATTAATGAATTTACGAGGACAATAGGAGTTGTGTAAAATGAATTAGTATGTCAAGTGCAACCTGATATCTGATATGATTCACTCTGTATTGATTTTGCAGTATGTAATCAGGTATTGCATATATAATCCCTACCTGTATTTATGTATATGAAATCTTATGATTCAAGCGCCTTAATAAAAATATTTCAACCCTACTAGAGGTACACTTTCGTGCGGGTAGATAAGAGGATAATAGTTCAGTTTCTCTTCACTCTGCACAAAACAACTTGAAAAAAGACCCAGAAAACCTTTGGAAACTGGCTCCCCCAATTGTGCCAACACAATCATACTACTAGTTAGGATACAAACTTGATAGAAGAGGCTGGAGTCACTCTTTAGTTGATTTGATCCTACCTTTTAACCGTAGCCCACACATTTACATTGGCTCAGTGGCATCATCATCAATTATGATGTTGAATGGTAGACCACAATGTGCAGCATTGTTATGCCTTCTCTTTAACATCCATTTGAATCTACTGAAATCAGTAAAAGGTAAACCTCCAAATGTATGCTAATGATACCCAAATCAGCTTTCAACTGGAAAATAGGCCTTGGAGAAAAGACTGTTCTTAATTAAATGAATGAAAGCATCCTCTGCAGGGAGAAGCAGTACCCAAATGTGATTTTTGACTGGCCAGCAAACCTTGGAGCACCACCTTCCACTGCATCAGAATTAAGAAACCTGCAAGGTCTGTTGATTTCTGACCCATTGTTCTCCCAGTGCAGTTGTCCAGAGCATCAATCTACTCTAAACTGCAGAACAACCTCCTACTGCTTCAAAGTGACCATTAGGTGATTCCAATGAGAATCCTGGAGATGGGGTTGCATTGACTATTTCAACATAATCTGTAAAGGCCTTCCCAAGAATATCACTAAATGTTTGCAGACGCTCATTAATAAGGTGGTAGGAATGTATTTAAATCTACCCAAGACTACATTAAACCAGCACTAAAAGCATTTCACTGGCTCCTGTCAGATACAAGTATCAAAAATAAGGTTTTCTGCAAGCAAATCTACCTGATTTCAAAAGTAATTATGCTTACAGAAAAAGGTTTACCACTACAAGTCAACCAAGAACCCTCCAGACGTTCCAAACATTTGTGAGCAACCAACATGCCTTCAAGCATCTGAAATATGCAGTGGCCATGCTTTTGCCTAAGCCCAAGGGCTGAAATGAACTGCATTTGCATCAAAGAAACTCATAAAAAACAATATTTTAAAATCAGGTTCTATTTATCTCATTTACATCATAGTTGTGAGTTATAAACAACAAGACGGCTTTTATTTTCCCTAATACTAGTCACTTCCCCTGATCTTGCTTGCACATGGACCTTGCCAATAAATTACCATAGAGATTTGAAGTTACTGCAAGGTGGTGAGCAGCGTTCAATATAATGTTTAATTAAATACATGGATAAAACCTGCATCTCTACCTTAAACGTTGTGCTTAGTTACAAGACATTATATCCTAAAACTGCACAGAACTCATTAAAAACTTTATAAATTTGATATAATTCCCGGTTGCTCTGAGCATTTCCTCTACTATTGGAATGCAATAACGCATATGTAATATTTAGTGGGGATAAAAGATGATGTGAAAAATGTACTACCTAATTAACAGTAAGATTTGAATTTATTTTGCAAATGGCCCTTTCAGTTTTTCTTTACACAAGTATGTTTTAATATTTATAAGCCAAGGAATAAGTATCCAAGTGACTAATATGAAAAAAATGCATATGTTTACCCCCAAATAAATTACAGTTTCAATATGATTTCTTGAGGACAAGAGCAAGCACTACAGAAGAATAAAGAATGAGAAATTTAATGAAAACAGACTTTTTTTGTTATCTATCATACTGTGCACCTATGATTTTGTGCTAATCAAATCATTTTTGTTTGTTTACTCTGCATTTTGGAAGATGCGTAAAGGCTGAACAAAAATTTTGTGGCAATTTTCAGTTGATGTGTTGCATGACTTTATTGGATGAATTGGCATGGCATAGTCCAGTGCGGATGTTTGCGTTAGATAATGCCTGGAACTGGAATTTTGGAAATCATAAAATTTTGCGTACTCTAGTCAACTGTGCTAGACCTTCTGAATGCTTGGTCTTTTAGCCAATATTTATTTGTTGTGCCTACAGTGTGAATGTGGGAAATCATAGGGACTATGGCAAAGTGAAGAGCACAATATTTTACATATATTTTTGGTAAATGTTCCATTATAGCATGGCATGAGCCAGCTGAGATTAAGACCGGTGACCAGGGCAGATGTTGGATGTTGGATTTGGATGCTGGCTGGGTATTCAACTTAGTAGCTCTAATCCTCTGTGTGCAGTATGTGATTTATCCCTTCACTAACATGTTTTTTCAGCAATTTTACGAGTATGGGTGAGTTTTGGGTGCTGTAATAGGGTTGGTGGTACAAATGTTTTTAGTTAAATTGTGGTTTTTTTTAATAGTATTGTGTATACTTAGGGCCTGATTACGAGTTTGGCAGGCCCACTGCCAAAAGACCGCGTCCAGACCTACCAGCAGCCCACGGTGCTGGCGGTCCAAAGACCGACGTAATACGAGTTGACCAACGATATTGCAGCAGTGGTGAGT
Organism: Calotriton arnoldi; assembly: GCA_963921515.1. Classification (NCBI taxonomy): domain Eukaryota; kingdom Metazoa; phylum Chordata; class Amphibia; order Caudata; family Salamandridae; genus Calotriton; species Calotriton arnoldi. Next base: position 1,634,026 of record CAWUFW010002804.1, on the reverse strand, counting down.
ACTATTACCCAATATATTGATGCCTGTGTTTGCATTTCGACTGCATATGTGTCGGATGTACACATATGCATGATATATGTGGGACAATACCATATACCCATTACTGGGGTTTGGCCGGTATGTGGGCAGTCCTGGCAATGGGTATATGGTACAAAAAGCACTCACCTGTAGATCGCCGCACACAGGGTTGTAATCCTAGGGGTAAAGATGATGCTGTGAAGGGGGGGCCTGGAGAAAGGGATCCATGTTGGAATCTGCCTGTAAAAAGAAGAAAAGGGTGAGTTCGTACCCCAAATCCTTTGTCACAGCCATCTTGAAGCTGGTGATCAGACTGCCATGGTCCACTCGTGGGACACCCAACTCATAATACGCACGGCAGTGCAGCTCCCCTGTACCACCCTATGGAGGCTGCCTTTCCCCGATCGCAAACCTGGCTGTTGGTGGTCTGTTGGCAGTGTCAGCTGTCTAGCGGCTGTCTTCACAAAACTGATCTGCCCAACTCATAATACGGCGGTGGAACCCCTGAGCTCACCACGCTCAGACCACCACCACTGAAATGGTGGTCCATGAGACCGCCAAACTCATAATAATGCACTTAAATACCACTGAACAGCTTAATGCAAAGTCTATAGTTTGCCCTAAAGTTGAATTCATTTTTTTTTCTTTGTCACTACTCACCAGTCAGTCACCAGGCCAAATGGCTGTGTCTTCCTTGACTGTTTAATGGTGCTATCAATTTACATTAGCTGCATACCACATATAAAATGAAGGCCATTTTTATGGGTGTTTTTCCAACAGATACTTCTGATGTGTTATTCTTTATTCTTTACTTTTTCAATATGGAAAATACAGCTAATCTTCAAATTCAGGGAGGTCATCTGAAGGGAGATCACGCTCTGTACTTGTGCCCTTATCCATGATTGTGTCTTCTGGAGCACTATAATTTTGAGGTATGAAATGTTCATTTATTATAATCATCGTCAGTCTCTTCACTTTTGAAGATTGAGGCTATTTCTTCTGACAGTGACAAATTCTCTAGCTGTACTACATTCCTATTCTGATGATACACTGGGTACAGGACATGCAAGATGCTATAATGCCAGCCTACGGAGTTGTGGCCACTGTGCCTTTTTTCCATGCCAACAGGTCAACGGTTTTTGACCCAAGAAGAATTCTGCTTAATCATCCTACTATTCTTGTGCCATCTTATTCATCATAGAGTTGTTGACATTGTCTGTTAGATTTACCTGTGTGCTTGATCTAAGTTCTGGAATAATAATGAAGCTACTTATTGCAGATGTTGTAAGTGAATGTGATGTTGTTGGTGCCTTGGGATTAGTAAGAGAATACTGTTTTACCAGTGGTTGTTGCTGTTGCTGCTGTTGCCATTCCTGTGAACGCTGCGCCTGAAGATTCCGGCTCACACCACTCACTGTTGCAGCCCAGTAGACACTCTGTCACAGGTCCACTAGTTTCATTTTTCAAACCCCAGTGTGTCTCCCTTCATAATGCTCCAATAGAAATGCATGCAGTCAGCATCCTGCCAGCCTAAATCTGCCAGTTTAATTCTGGTTCCAATAATTTGTGCCTTGAGTGGGTCAAGCTTAAATAACTACCGCTGAAAGGTGGATAATGAATCCACCACTGCAAGGTGACGAGTACCTCTGCAGGCCCATTTATGGCCCATTTCAAGGTGTCCTCCCTAACCAGATGACCCTAGGTGTAGGAGCAAATCTCTACTTACTCACCAAATACTAGGTGCTCACATACCTTGTCCTGATGATGACCTCACATCTATAGAGGTCAAAACCCCATCGCCTGTAAACATACTGACTCCTTTTTTACTGTATAAAAATATTCCAAAGAGTCATACGTTTTGTTTCTGTTAGTTGATAAATGTTTTCTATTACACACTTGTCACAGCATTTTCTTTTCACTTAAATGTGAGCACTGAATCTTATTTGACACTATTTGATCGATATACTTGAATATTCTGCAATATAAAATATGCAATGAATAAATTAATTGCAGTCAAAATGCCGGTTTAATGCCTTCTTCAACATTTGTCTTACTAAATTAACTAATTATCTGGTTAAAACATTTTTTAGACCAGATTTTCCTTGATTACATGATTTATTATCTACAGTGAACCACTGTTTTTACAATATGATTTATAACCCCAGGTTCTCTAAAATTGTTGGGGTCACCCTTGTTTCTGAGTAGTTGCTGCTACTGTTGCAACATGCTTCTGGACTCGGAGCCATTTCGTGCTCTTTAAAAGTTGAAGGAAGGCATCTCTTAATTTCTGTTATGGCCTCAAACTTGGAATGTTTCATCTTCTAGGTTACTCACTTTCCTGATGATCCAGTTCTTATAAATGGTGACATCCACCATACATCCAGTATCATGACATAGATATACTCTTCAGAGGATACAATCTGTTTTTGCTACTTTTGATTTGTGCAGGATTAAGTGGTTGACCAAAGCAGCTGTCTCTTCATTGACATTTGTGCATGCTTGTTTCACCTCTTTCAATTGGTCCTACAGCATGTGCAACAATGGAGTGACTTACCTCATTGTCTAATCCTCTTTGCTGACTTCCTTAGTCAAAAACCTAAAAGGCAGCAGCATTTATGTCAGGCACTCCACTAGCCTCTATTTTTCAACTTCCATTGTCTTGGCTTTGGCAGTTGTATCATCTCTCTTTTGTAGTATGTAATCATTCATAGACCTGTACTGATCAAACATCATTTTGTTGAGTTCTAACGGATTTGGGACCTTTTGTATGAAGGATTTTTCAGAGTCTCGATTAGCATGCTGAAGGATACTCAGCTGCTTCTGTGCTTTGAAAGAACAACTAAATTAAGTGCAAGTCCTGCGATAGATTATCAGTAGGTCGTTGACTACATCTTCATTTTTGAGAATCTCCTGCTAAATTAGGTTGATGTAATTAGCTAGGTATCATCTGTCAGCCATTGCTTTAACAATGATATTGCAATTTTTAGTGGCTACAAATCCAATGCTGAGGCCTCTGGTTTGAAACAAATCACAGACTTTAGTATTGTATTCTTCTGGGATGTAGGCAGCTATATATGATTCCTTCATGGAGAACATTGCAACCGTAGTGTGCCGCCAAATGCCTTGAAAAGCATCAACAATGGTGAGACCAGTGGCTAGCCTTTGCTTTAACCCCAATAAAGGAGAACCAGTGCAAAGTGATGCACATGTGATCTGTGTCTTGACAAACTTTTCACATGTCTGTCATGAGGCGAATGGGTTGAACATCTTTCTCCTTCATTGCTTTTCTAACCAATTTCAGCACTTGATGGTGCAACGCTGACACAGTAGCAGTTGAAAAATAGTATGGGTTTAAAACCGTCCATTTTGGACACAGGGTCTCCCCAAATTCAAAGAACCCCTCTCCATCCATGAACGAAAAAGGCAGGAGGTCAAGCTCTAATATTTTAGAAAGCTTCCCATTGCATAAGTTGATCAGCTCATGGGTTCAGTATAACACCGACTCCTTGCTGAATATAAATTTAATAGTGGGATGTTGTACAATTATTTACTTTGTGAGAATACCACCACCTCAAGCGCCCTAGGGGTAGTAGGTAGGCTGCTTGGACTCTGAGGTGACTACTATATTTCCCTTTTCCTTGCGCTTTGCAGAGTTTGCTGCAGGTAATGACTTAACACAGAGCTACAGGGCTTCTTTGCATTAAGGTGACTTCTTCTTCTTCCTCACCTCTTATGTCTGTTTGACAGGGTCTTTTCTCTCAGCAGGAGCGATTGTTGTGAAGTGCTCTTTCCACACAAATACATGTTCGTTTTTTAGGTGGGCCTGTTGACCCCCAATACTGTAAAACCCACCCGGCTTCCAACAAAGCGCTAGTTTGCTGCAAATTGTGCAATCTGTGATAAGATCCTCATATGGCCTAAGTAAAAAGAAGTTCCACACTGAGGAGGGCAGCTTCCTTATAGAGCCAAATCCAGAAAACCTGCTGTAGTGGAGCTAAGCGGTTGTGTTTGCCTTTCCCTAAGGTGAGCTGCGGCACAGATGGTCTTGAAGTTCTTGAAAAGACAGAAGCAGGTAGGGTTGTTGATACTACATTAAGCAAAGCAGGCTGTAATAACGTGATCTGTAGTTCTTCTGTGCCACTCTCCACATGAACAATTACTGATTCATCTTCCTTGCTTCCAAAGCTTTTGGTTAATGTTGGACCTTGCCCTCTCTGCAGGGTTATCCCCAAACATTTTGCCTTTCTACTCCTACTTTTTGCTGAATTAGTTTTTGTTGGCCTTACGACTCGGTGAACTTTACCACTGCTATCCAGTGCTAATTTACTTGTGCTCTTTGCTTAAAACATGATAACATTGACGTATATCCAATTGCCATATTTAATTTACTTATAATTCCCTAGTTATGTGTACTACATATGCCCAGGGTATTTAAAGTAAATAAAACTAGTGGGTCTGCAGCACTGTTTATGCAACCCACTTAAGTAGCCCCTTAAACATGTCTCAGGCCTGCCATTGAGGGGCCTGTGTAAGCAGTTTAACCTGCCATTTCGACCTGGCAAAATAAACCTTTTGCCAGACCCAAACCTTCTTTTTTAATACATATAAGTCACTCCTATGGTAGGCCCTGAACAGCCCCAAGAGCAGGATGCAGTGCATTTAAAAGATTGAACGTGCACTTTTAAGTTTTCATGGCCTGGTATTATAAAACTCTCAAATAAATGTTTCACTACTGCAAGGCCTATCCCTCCCATAGGATAACATTGGATTTCCATTATTACATTTTATAAGTGTAATTTCCAAATGGGAAGAGCTAACTGGTTCATGATGAGTGTCTGTGGAATCCCAATTTAAAATCCTTCTTATGGTGAATTTGGAATTTAAATTATTATTCTGAAAATGCCACTTTTAGAAAGTTGGCATGTTCTTTCCTTAGCCATTTGGTACCTGCAGCCTGCCTCTGGTCACATGACTGGGTGTAGTTGGCCAGGGTAGGGGAGGTAGGGAATTCCATGCACTTCACAGACACAATCTAGAAGCTTCTCCCACCTTCCAGAACCAGGGCACCAGTGTATAAAAGAAGGACCTCTGGTACCACCACTTCAGTACACTTCTGGATCTGTGGATACTCTGCCATGAAGAAGGACTGCTGTGCTGCTAAAAGCACTGACACTCTGCAGGACTGCTGCTCTGAAGGGAACGGCTGCCCTGCTGTGCTGACCTGCTGCCCTCTTGCCTGGGTGACAAGAATAAGACCTGCATTTCATGAACCCAGAACCCCGAGTGTCTTCAAAGGCTAATTGGCTAGCCTCCTGATCAGAAGCCTCAGGGACATAACAGGCTTCCAAAACCTTGAACCTAGTACCTTGGACTCTGCCATCTGTGAGTCCTGCCCTCCCAAGTGGTGGCACCCCAGTTCTGGACCCTTGCAAGTGGGCCTTTAGGTGTTTCTACCAAGCCCTGCTGTAGTCCTCATCTGAACCAATGCAAAGCAACGTGAAGCCTTGCAAAGCCACACAGTACAGCTGCGAGCCTCACCAGAATCAACGTTGAGCAGCGCGAAGCCCCACAAAGCCTCAACACACAGTTGCCAGCTCATCAGAACCAGTGCACAACAACGCCAAGCCCTGCAAAACCTCGCCACACAGCTCCCCAGGACTGATGTAAAGTGATGCCAAGCCCCTCAAAGCCTCACCGCACAGCTTCTCGGTGCGGACGCAGGACAACGTGAAGCCTCGCAAAGCAACGCCGTGCAGACGGTGCACCAGGATTTAAGGCACTGTGTTCAGTGGCCCCAAGTGGGTCTCTGTAGCTGACTTGCATTCTATCGTGATTGTCCCGAACTTGTGATTTTGTCCCGGCATGACCAGATAACCACAGGTGGCGCTTTGTGCTTTTATGTGCCATTTTCACTGAAATCTTTAAAACTGCATATCTCCGGTTATACTGATTGGATTATTGTCATTTTAGTCTTGTTTAATTTATTAAATTAAGCTCTATTTTTCTAACTTGGTGTGATACATTTTGTGTTGTGTTTTCAATGTTTTCTGTTTTACTGTTTGAAGTGTTGCACAGATACTTTACACATTACTTCTAAGTTAAGCATACTGCTCTGTGACAAGCTACCAGGTGGTTGAGCATAGGTTAATTTGAGGTTTGCTTGTGCCTTACCCTGATTAAGATTGCAGTTGCTGCTTGATTAAGGCTCACACCCAGTCAAACAACAACCCAATTTCTAACAATGCCCTTTCTTTTCTCTTGTCTTTCATGTTGAGGGTCAGTGCTAAAATCCATGTTACAATCACCTGAAGGGGAATTGGAGAAGATGGTGGTGTGTTCCTTCTGTTCTTTGGAGGAGATGGTGAAGACAATGTGTCCAGCTGAACAGTAGGTACAACATCCTGCCCTTTTGAAGAAAAATCAACTACCTGATCTGCTACTACTTCTGGAAGATTAGGTATTGCAGACGCTAGTTGCTATTGAGGTTTCCTATTTGCTGCTGGGACAAATTGATTTCAGAGTCACTGTTGTCAGCCGTGACTTCAGTTACTCCACTGCTGAGAGACATCTACTTCCGTTTTGATGGTAGTGTCATTTTTCATCAATCAATCAATCAATCAGGGGTTTTAAAGTGCAGTACTCACCTGTGAGAGTCGCGCTGGGGGGCGGGGGGGAGCGGGCAGCTATATAGATCAGTCGAAGAGCAAGGTCTTGAGGTCCTTTCTGAATTGGTGCAGTGTCAGGCTTCATCGGATGCGGAGGGGGAGTTTGTTCCAGGTCTTTGCCACCAGGTAGGAGAAGGATCTGCCACCAGCTCTGGCCCTGTGGATGCGGGGGACAGTGGCTAGGGTGAGGTTGGCAGAACGGAGGTATCTCTTGGGAGCGTGGAAGGAGATTCGTTCATTAAGGTAGTGGGGTCCAGTGTTATGGAGGGCTTTGTAGGCGTGAATGAGCAGTATGAAGGTTATTCTTCTTTTGAAGGGGAGCCAGTGGAGGTCACAGAGGTGTTGGGTGATGTGGTCATGATGTGGGACGTCAAGGATAAGTCTGGCTGCGGTGTTCTGGGCAACCTGGAGTTTGCGGAAGAGTTTTTTGTTGATTCCGGCATAGAGGGCATTTCATTAGTCCAGTCTGCTGGTGATGAGTGCATAGGTGACAGTATTCCTGGCGTCAGGGGGGGATCCTTTTGAAGGTTTTGCGAAGAATGGGGAGGGCGTTGAAGCAAGTGGAGGACACGGCGTTGATCTGGCAGTTAATAGTGAGTGAAGAGTAGAGTATGATGCCGAGGTTGCGTGCGTGGTCTGTTGCGGTGGGTGGGTTTCCGAGGGCGGGGGCCACCAGGTGTTGTCCCATGCGGAGGGGGTAGAGCATGAGGACTGCTGTTTTCTCCGAGTTCAGCTTCAGGCAGCTGCTGCTCATCCAGGTTGTGACGTCTTTCATCCCTTCTTGGAAACTGCACCTGGTGATGTCGTGTTCCTTTGTGCGGGAGAGGATGAGCTTGGTGTTGTCGGGGTATGAGACTATGTTGAGTACATGTTTTCTGACGATGGTTGCGAGGGGGGCCATGTAGACATTGAAGAGAGTGAGGCTGAGGGAGGCTCCCTGGGGTACTTCGCATCTGATCTCTGTTGGTTCGGAGAGGAAGGGAGGGAGTCTTATTCTTTGTGCTCTGCCTGAGAGGAAAGATTGAATCCAGTCTAGGGCTGTTCCCTGGATGCTGGCGTCGTGGAGTCTGGTGGCTAGTGTGCGGTGGGAGACGGTGTAGAAGGCTGCTGAAAGGTCCAAGAGGATGAGCGCTGCTGTGAGGCCTTGGTCGAGGAGGCCGCGGATGTCGTCGGTGGCAGCTATGAGGGTGGTCTCAGTGCTGTGGTTGCTGCGGAAATCGGATTGAGAGGTGACCATCCTCCCAGCATTTTACTGCTCAGAAGAAGGTGCAGCATGTATGCTGCATTGTCGAGAAAAGCTTGATTCCAGTGGTGGCAACACACATCTTCTCACTAGCAGCTTTCTTGGAAGGAGTTTGCTTCTTTGGGTCCATCATCTGTACTTCTTCTACTATTGGTCAGCAGCACAAGCAGAAGCATGTAGCAGAGAGGTCTATACACATCTGTGTCAGCTATAGAAAGGGAGTCTTCTCTTCACAATTCTTTCTAATGCAATACATTTCATCATCATTATAATCATCATCATCACAATATTATAGAATATAATACATTTATAAAAAAAGAACCTGGTGTGCCTCCAGGTCCAAAATTGTCCTCTATGAGGGGTTGAAAGCAAAAATCAAATAAATACATTAAAAACAACAGCAGAGTACTACAGACTACTACAATCAACAGCGACCATAGAAAAATAATTCAGGAAAAATATATTAGGAAAAAACTAAAATTAAACAAAAATTACATAGGCATCTATCAATACTCCTAGAAAAAGGCTTCTAAAAGTGGAATAATATGATAATCGGAAATACATGCTGATGCCACAAAATGGGGGTCACTCTCCACATGACCTGCAAAGAAGAAGGCATTGAACACAAAGACAAAATGACAGTCTCTCTCTCTCTCTCTCTCTCCCTCTCCCTCTCCCTCTCCCTCTCCCTCTCTCTCTCCCTCTCTCTCTCTCTCTCTCTCTCTCTCCTTCCCTCACTCCCTCCCTCCCTCCCTCTCCCTCTCACTCTCACTCTCACTCTCCCTCTCCCTCTCTCCCTCCCTGCTTAACTTAAACTCCAGCCTATCAGTAACAAGCAAACAAAAACAAAAAAGGAAAACAACAATGTAAAAACAATGTTGTTTGGTCAGCTGAACAACTTATCTTTTTATTTTGTTTAGTTATAAAGTCAGGGATTTCTTAAATAAATTTAATTTAAAGTGGTCCTAAAAGTTTTCTTTAATAATTGTTAAATTAGCTTATTTGATGCAGTCGCTAAACGTTTTGCTAATCTTTCTTTGGGCTCCCTTTCTAAGAATGTTGATACCAAATAACTGTTTCCTATATGGGAGAGGGGCTTCAGAGATGGATAAACAAACCATAGACCACTGTTCCCCACTATGAGCCAGTTTTTGGAACTCAACAAAGTATAATGAACTTGGTATTGCTGTTTTGTTGACTTCAGGGCGGCATCTGATCTGGTTCCTAGAGACTCTTAAACTTTAAACTTGGCACAGTGGGAAAACCCTCAGGTCTACTTTCCATACTGCAATCCTTGCTTGCAAACTATTTGAATCAATGTTGAAGTTGATATCTGGAGTCAAAGTCAAAGAATAACTTTATTCGGTGCCAGGACCATAAACATTTGGCAAACAGACACTACATATTAAAATTTACATATCCTTATTAATAAAATCACATATAAAAAAGAAACATCATCAACCATGAAATTTCATAATAATTAAAATTACACAGTAAAAGGTATTTTTCCTTCCTATTTGTTTGCTATAATTCATAACGCTTTCTAATAGCCATTGCAACTTTTATCAAATTTGACACCGCAGTACAAATAGCAGAACTGGTCAGTGATTGCAGATATCTGAACCCATCAACATATGTACATGGCCGAATACCCTTTAATAGTGGTGCCAAAAATCTTCCCCTTGGTTCCTTGTAAAGTGAACAAAATAGGATAAAGTGCAGCGTGCTCTGGGTTGCCATATTGTCACAAGGACAGGGAATGAGATTGTCGGTCCACCCAGATTGTCTTGGAAATGCCACTAGAAAGTGCAAAGTGCCTAAACGAAATCTTGTTAAAAAGAATCGTGTCTGTATATTAGTCGTGAAGGTTAGATAAAATTGCTGTTTAGCCATGAACAAGCAGCTGGGACCTGTCACCTCAGAATGCATATGACGTGCGATTGCCCAGGTGTGATGCGCCTCATTTATAATAACCTTAGCGTTTGTGTGGATACTCGTCAGAGTGTTAAAATACTCTCCCAAACTAATCTCAAATAGCCTTTCCCTCACAAAACGAGGCCAGGAGATCGTCAATGACTTGTCCAAATTAATGTAGTCTTCAATCACCTCCAAAGAAAAGACTAATTCTTCAGACACCCATATTTTGGCCCATAAGAGCAGGGGTGCAATGTATTCCATCCCCAGTTCTCGATGACAAAAAAGTGTGGCGGTGCTATTTGGAGTCATCAATAGTCTTTTTGTAAACTTATTTTCCACAACTTGTAACGGGCGACTTTTATGGTAGCCCCACACTCCTGCCCCATAAGACGCAAATGCAAAAACAACAGTTGATGGACAGAATGCAGAACAATGTCATACATTCACCCCAGTACAGAGATATGGGCCTAAATCCATCGTTTTTTTGCTCACCATGCCATTCCAGTTTGAACCAAGCCATATGCAAATCAGTCTTGACCAGTGTTCCCTTGAAGGTGCGCGCCTGGGTGCCCGCGCACCTCAGTGCCCCCGAGCGCGCACTGCTGTGTGTGTGGCGCGCACACACATCCCTGAGAGCATTCGCGCCGCCGAAGCAGCGCGAAAACGGGTATTTCTGACTTGCTAAGGAAGAGGCATTTAGCAAGTGCTCCCTCCTAAGGAGGGAGCACTTGCTAAATTTCTTTTGTTTTCTAGAGTGCGGCTGTGGGCTCGTTGTGTGCTTTTGTTTAAGTATTCGTGTTAATTGCAGAGCGTGACGAGCTGCAATTAACATGAATGCTTTAAACAAAAGCACACGATATGCCTCGCAGTCACACTCTAGAAAACACAAGAAATGCAGCACCAAACACAGCGTGTACTTTTAGAATCACCTAAAAGCACACGCTGTGTTTGCAGACTTGCTGCATTTCTTCTCTTAATAGAGCTGGGCTGCGGTGTGATTGTGTGCCTTTTTTAAAGTTTTCATGTTAATTGCAGCTCATGAAGGACGCTGCCATTAACATGAAAACGTTAACAAAGGCGCACAATCACCCCGCAGCTGCGCTCTATTAAGATAAGAAATGCAGGAAGCCTACAAACACGGCATTTGCATCCAGGTGCATATGCAGAAGCGCAAACCACATAGCTGCCCAGGTTTCAGATTGCCATGTGTGACATTTTCATAATTTCAGAGTAATCATGAGTGACATTTTAACGAGTATGAGTGATACTTTCTTACGAGCAAAATCAAGCTATGAAGATGAGGGAAACATATAAATATGAAAAATTACACTCATTTAAGGATTGGGAAACTCTGAATTAACTGGTGCACAGCGTTAGAAATAATTGTTAAATGACTTCCATTTATCAGAGTCATGTCTAAGTCATAAAATCATATAAATATCAGAGAGCTCCTTTGCAATATATTAAATCAAGGCGTTTCACACATGCTCAGGAGCTGTTTTTTTTCGGTTGTGTGTTGTTTTGAGGCTTGTGCTTCCAGCCTTTGCCAAACAGAGATTGTCAGCCTTTGTGGTGGGTCCCTCCTTCTCAGCAAAATCAGTAGAGCTTAGGGTCTGGGCCTCTCCGACGTTACGTGGGTTACCTGCCAACAGGGACCCGATGTCAGAGAGGCGCCAACAACATGAAACACTCAGTTAGTTACACACCTTACAGGGTGCCAGTTGAGCCACCTATGTCACCTTCTGAGCATTAACACCAGGAGGCAACGCAGGCTGCAGCTGCCTGATCGCGCTCTGCCACATACAGCCTAGATACTTTAACTTAATTAGGCCGCAGATGGGAGTCAATTCGGACTACGGTGGTGGTGCCGCTCCATTGGAGGCAGTGATGCAGACTCTGCCAAGGCTGGCCAGGAGGCTGGAGGTACTGGCAGGCTCAGGCCTGAGCCACTGCAGCCGCGGCAATTCAGGTTTACCGCCGGTCCCCAGCCCGCCTCCAGTGTCGTCGAGGATGGACAGTGAGTCCCACTACTCACAGGCAGTCATAACCATGCCGTGATCTCCAAATCATTAGCCATATCAAACTGTGCAATTAGCTGGACACCCTGCAGTAGCCGCATGCCTGTTTTGCCATATTTGCACACCAGCTTGAATACACACCTCCTGCCAGCACCCAATGAGCACCATAATACAAGCCGGCAGACTGGCAAGCGCCTGAAGTAAGAAGGGGGACACACATGACGTCAGACACACGTGTGTGATGTACCTCAGACAGCAGGGTCCCCAGCTGTTTCTCCCTCGGTGCTGCAGTATTCGGTCTCCATTTCAGCTCCTGAGTGTAATGCAGGACTGTATAGGCGACGCAAGATGAGCACTGCTGACGACGTGGCACGTAGCAGGGCTAAAGGGCTGCTCAGCAGTGGGGCTGTCGAGGCGGCCACTGCACCAGTGTCTCTCACTCCTCTCGGTCTTCCTTTCCTGCGGCAATGAATAATTGAATTCGAAGGGGAGCTGACAGTACACAGGCTGTGGCTGTGGCCCTGGCTGGTGCGAGCTGCAGTAGGGAGCGGGATGCTGCGATCGCCATGCTTGAAGACACAGTATAATGAATGATTTCTGCTACATTGTAGCAGTGAGTGTTAGCCTTCAGGCGAGCTCCAAGCCTGCCTGCGCACACCACGGTAGGCGCGCTGCGAGCTGCCACACTTTTAGGCAGCCTTCAGTACAGTGACAGATGCTGACACGCTGACTATGCATATGCCTGACAATGCATTTCAGTGCGGAGCACCACACTGAAATGCGTTAGTCTAACGCCTGATGCGTGGTACTTGGCAGGACTGAAACCATTTGACTCCGAGCCATTCAGCTTCTGTCATCAGCACTTCTCCCTTTTTCCACAAGAGCAGTTCAAGCATGATGGCAAAATATCCTAGTTTGCAAATGTTTTCTATATAATTCTGGTTCTGCAATATTTACCGCATAATGCATCATCTGCTGCAGAATTTGACCATTTTAACTAATAAATTGTTTGTATCTCAAATGGATCAAATGTTACTAAAAAATGTGACTAGTGTTTCTGCAAAGTGGACGGCCCTTTGCAAAGGTTGACTGATCACCTTTGTCACTGCTGGATTTGTATGTTACACTGGTACTAATAAGGCAACATTTTTCCAGAGACTCTTAGCGTCTGTAAAAATGTAAAAATCATAAAGTATCAGAAAATATACTGCATTACATTGCAACCTCTTTTTGCTGCATAATTTAGTCAACACTGCAGCATAATTTTGTCTTCCAATGGTGCATAATTCCAGTGGCCCCAAAGCAGGCAGCACAAGTTAAAAGTGCTTGTGCATGAAGCAGAGAGACTGTGAAGATTGTGAACTTAGTTTGGTGTGCTTGCAAATCATGCATTGCCGACCCCTGGTGAGTTACAGCTACTACTGCTGAAACAAGGCCAACGGAGGGACCAATGGGTGAGGCGGCCTGGGCTCAAGGGCAGGGCCGGCATGAGTGCTGGTGGAGTTCTGTGCGACAATGTTTGTTGGTGCCCTCTCAATGACTCCCTCCGCCACTGATTCCCTCACTACCATCCTTTAACAGTGCCCCTCAAGGCTCGATAACCATACTCTCGCTCAGATGAATTTAACTTGATTTACAGCGCCACTCATACCAGTGTAGGGTGGCAGAGCACTTTACATCACACTCATTACACAGAGACAATTAATCATATGTGTGTAAATCTCTGTATAGCAAATGTTACATAAGACAAAGAACTACAAGGTGTAGGAGTCACATGACATCCATACTAGTACGCAGCATAGTTTAATAGTGATTGGTCTGGAGAAACACACTGAAATTAGAACGTAATACCATGATTGGGGGTTCTCTTTAATAACCAGAATTGATTTCTATTCAAATGAACCCTTTTTGCAACATTAGGATAATCAGACTGGGGAAAAACATGCAGCTCTTAGATGAAAGTTAATAGCTCACTGTTCTATTTTAGGATTTTGACTTATAAACTGCAAGTACCAAAAGGATCTCACTGACAAAAGCAGTAACCCACTGACCCATTTACATTATGTGCACTTTGTGATCTGGATGGTACATGTTCTTTGCAGCAGGCAAATTAGCCCTCTGCGCTACCTTTCCATGAGTCAAAACTTCCACTTGACAAAACTCCATCTCTCTCTAGGAAGAACATTAATCACCGGAGTTATCATGACATTTTTATTGTTGCCTAAAATTGCTAGAGGCCAGGAAGGAGGCAGCAAGTGCTTTTAGAAACATAATATACTTGCAAGCATGACACCCCACCCGAAGTCAGCGCCCAGTGCGATCGCACCGCCCTAGAGTCACCCTGCTCAAGGGTCCTGTGACCTCAGTGACTGTGCTTCATAGGCCTGCCCGCAAGACTGGAGGTGAACTTCAGTATGGATTGTGGTGGACAAGCCTTTAAGGTTAACCCACAATTGCCACTGCTAGGGTCCACCTGCTGGTGCCAAGACACCAGGGCTTCTAAGGTCTAGCAAGGGAATGTGCTCCCTCAGGAGAGTGGTCTTGTGTGCCGCTCTGACGACAATCAAGTACCAGGATCAAGTGACAAGACCAATACTGTGCCTCAGGTTCACGAAAGTACACATGTTCAGAGGGCACGGCAGGGGCTGAGAAGTTGACTGTTTTGTCAACAATCTCTGTCCAGGCTGATGCGGGGGCTTAGGAGGGAATGGGCCCAGCAGGCTGTAAAACTATAACATCCTGCGCAAGAGGCTCAGGTAATGTGACTTCTCTGCTGGAGGGTGCAGGAAGGAAAACCAACCTACCATCCGCCGGTGTGTCCAATCTTCGAAGCATGTGTGCGCTTCTGGTCACCAAAAGGGTGGTGTGATTGTGGGAAAACAGCAGGCAAGACCCGCCCCATGGATCACCCACGTGATGGCTGGTACCCCCAGCGTAGACTCACCGGAAGGCTGGTTGGGGCACAGCTTTTTGATCTGTTAAACTCTGGCCTGCCTGCTCAGCGCTGTTCATGAATATTCTATTTCTGACACATAGCATTTTAAATTTGAAGGTGCAGTTGCATATATGAATATGTTAGACAATTTTAGCGTGCTGGTGCTGCCTCATTGGCAGTCTGCCTCAAATGCAGTATTGACAGAGGGGCGCTAGAATACGGGACTAATGCATTTTAATGCGGTGATGCGGACACCAGCATTAAAATGCGTTAGTCGAAAGCCTGATCCGGCCCTACCCTGACCCAGCCCTGAAACTGCAAAAAGTAAAATTATAATAATAACGTTATTATAATTTTATTTTTCCTGCTCAAAGAGAGGATTTGTTAAAGTTTCCATGGTAATCGCAGCGCCCATCATGAGCTGAAATTAACATGAAAACTTGAACAAATGCACACAATCACCCGCAGCCCAGCTCTTTTAAGAAAAGAAATGCAGCAACATAGCTGCCAAGGTTTCAAATTGACATGTGGGATGGTTTCAAACCTGCTTTAGCACCGTTCACTTGGATCTGTATGTGAGGAAATGCACTGTCTTTTCACTTTTTTAAGCAAACGTTTGGAGTGATATTTGGCGCTGCACCCACACACGCGGTCTGGTTACTGGCGCACATAGCCTTGGTTCCAGCGCACATAGACCTTATACTGCCGCACACAGAGGAAAAATATTAGAGGGAACATTGGTCTTGACCCTGTGCCTCATGGGAACAGTCCAGCCAAAACTGCCAAGCCAGGTCCTCCCTGGACTGGAAACAAGCATCCTAGGATCGGTTTCGGGTTTTCACCCCTCTTTAGCCAGGATAGCTTGATTCCAGTGGCATGGAGAGCACGGGACCCACGTCTGGGCATACCCGTCCCACTCGGGGTGACAAATGCAAAAACAACAGTTGATGGACAGAATGCAGAACAATGTCGTACATTCACCCCAGTACAGAGATCTGGGCCTAAGTCCATCGTTTTTTTGCTCACCATGCCATTCCAGTTTGAACCCAGCCATATGCAAATCAGTCTTGACCCTGTGCCTCATGGGAACAGTCCAGCCCGAACTGCCAAGCCAGGTACTTCCTGGACTGGGAAAAAGCATCCTCGGTCCGGTTTCGGGGTTTCACCCCTCTTCAGCCAGAATAGCTTGATTCCAGTGGCATGGAGAGCACAGGACCCACGTCTGGGCATACCCGTTCCACTCGGGGTGACAAATGCAAAAACAACAGTTGATGGACAGAATGCAGAACAATGTCATACATTCACCCCAGTACAGAGATCTGGGCCTAAATCCATCGCTTTTTTGCTCACCATGCCATTCCAGTTTGAACCCAGCCATATGCAAATCAGTCTTGACCCTGTGCCTCATGGGAACAGTCCAGCCCGAACTGCCAAGCCAGGTCCTCCCTGGACTGGAAACAAGCGTCCTAGGACCGGTTTAGGGGTTTCACCCCTCTTCAGCCAGGATAGCTTGATTCCAGTGGCATGGAGAGCACGGGACCCACGTCTAGGCATACCCGTCCCACTCGGGGTGACAAATGCAAAAACAACAGTTGATGGACAGAATGCAGAACAATGTCATACATTCACCCCAGTACAGAGATCTGGGCCTAAATCCATCGTTTTTTGGCTCACCATGCCATTCCAGTTTGAACCCAGCCATATGCAAATCAGTCTTGACCCTGTGCCTCATGGGAACAGTCCAGCCCGAACTGCCAAGCCAGGTCCTCCCTGGACTGGAAACAAGCATCCTAGGACCGGTTTCGGGGTTTCACCCTTCTTCAGCCAGGATAGCTTGATTCCAGTGGCATGGAGAGCACGGGACCCACATCTAGGCATACCCGTCCCACTCGGGGTGACAAATGCAAAAAGAACAGTTGATGGACAGAATGCAGAACAATGTCATACATTCACCCCGTACAGAGATCTGGGCCTAAAACCATCGTTTTTTTTGCTCACCATGCTATTCCAGTTTGAACCCAGCCATATGCAAATCAGTCTTGACCCTGTGCCTCATGGGAACAGTCCAGCCCGAACTGCCAAGCCAGGTCCTCCCTGGACTGAAAACAAGCATCCTAGGACCGGTTTCGGGTTTCACCCCTCTTCAGCCAGGATAGCTTGATTCCAGTGGCATGGAGAGCACGGGACCCACGTCTGGGCATACCCGTCCCACTCGGGGTGACAAATGCAAAAACAACAGTTGATGGACAGAATGCAGAACAATGTCATACATTCACCCCAGTACAGAGATCTGGGCCTAAATCCATCGCTTTTTTGCTCACCATGCCATTCCAGTTTGAACCCAGCCATATGCAAATCAGTCTTGACCCTGTGCCTCATGGGAACAGTCCAGCCCGAACTGCCAAGCCAGGTCCTCCCTGGACTGGAAACAAGCATCCTAGGACCGGTTTCGGGGTTTCACCCCTCTTCAGCCAGGATAGCTTGATTCCAGTGGCATGGAGAACACGGGACCCACGTCTGGGCATACCCGTCCCACTCGGGTGACAAATGCAAAAACAACAGTTGATGGACAGAATGCAGAACAATGTCATACATTCACCCCAGTACAGAGATATGGGTCTAAATCCATCGTTTTTGCTCACCATGCCATTCCAGTTTGAACCCAGCCATATGCAAATCAGTCTTGACCCTGTGCCTCATGGGAAAAGTCCAGCCCGAACTGCCAAGCCAGGCCAAGCCTGGCTGAAGAAGGGTGATGCCCTGAAACCGGTCCCAGGATGCTTGTTTCCGGTCCAGGGAGGACCTGGCTTGGCAGTTCGGGCTGGACTGTTCCCACAAGGAACAAGGTCAAGACTGATTTGCATATGGCTGGGTCCAAACTGGGGTGGTGTGGTGAGCAAAAGAATGATGGATTTAACCCAGATCCTTGTGACTGGGGGTGAATGTTTGCATTGTCCAGCTTTCCGTCCATCAATTGTTTCTTTTGCATTTGTCGCCCTAAGTGGGAAGGGTATGCCCAGACGTGGGTCCCGTGCTCGCTACACCACTGGATTCAAGCTAGCCTGGCTGAAGAAGGGTGATGCTCTGAAACCGGTCCCAGGATGCTTGTTGCCGGTCCAGGGAGGACCTGGCTTGGCAGTTCGGGCTGGACTGTTCCCACCAGGAACAAGGTCAAGACTGATTTGCATATGGCTGGGTCCAAACTGGGGTGGTGTGGTGAACAAAAGAATGATGGATTTAACCCAGATCCTTGTGACTGGGGGTGAATGTTTGCATTGTCCAACATTCCGTCCATCAATTGTTTCTTTTGCATTTGTCGCCTTAAGTGGGAAGGGTATGCCCAGACGTGGGTCCCGTGCTCACTACACCACTGGATTCAAGCTAGCCTGGCTGAAGAAGGGTGATGTTCTGAAACCGGTCCCAGAATGCTTGTTTCCGGTCCAGGGAGGACTTGGCTTGACAGTTGGGCTGGACTGTTCCCACAAGGTACAGGGTCAAGACTGATTTCATATGGCTGGGTCCAAACTGGGGTGGTGTGGTGAGCAAAAGAATAATGGATTTAACCCAGATCCTTGTGACTGGGGGTGAATGTTTGCATTGTCCAGCATTCCGTCCATCAATTGTTTCTTTTGCATTTGTCGCCCTAAGTGGGAAGGGTATGCCCAGACGTGGGTCCCGTGCTCACTACACCACTGGATTCAAGCTAGCCTGGCTGAAGATGGGTGATGCCCTGAACCGGTCCCAGGATGCTTGTTTCTGTTCCAGGGAGGACCTGGCTTGGCAGTTCGGGCTGGACTGTTCCCACAAGGAACAGGGTCAAGACTGATTTGCATATGGCTGGGTCCAAACTGGGGTGGTGTGGTGAGCAAAAGAATGATGGATTTAACCCAGATCCTTGTGACTGGGGGTGAATGTTTGCATTGTCCAGCATTCCGTCCATCAATTGTTTCTTTTGCATTTGTCGCCCTAAGTGGGAAGGGTATGCCCAGACGTGGGTCCCGTGCTCACTACACCACTGGATTCAAGCTAGCCTGGCTGAAGAAGGGTGATGCCCTGAAACCGGTCCCAGGATGCTTGTTTCCGGTTCAGGGAGGACCTGGCTTGGCAGTTCGGGCTGGACTGTTCCCACAAGGAACAGGGTCAAGACTGATTTGCATATGGTTGGGTCCAAACTGGGGTGTTGTGGTGAGCAAAAGAATGATGGATTTAACCCAGATCCTCGTGACTGGGGGTGAATGTTTGCATTGTCCAGCATTCCGTCCATCAATAGTTTCTTTTGCATTTGTCGCCCTAAGTGGGAAGGGTATGCCCAGACATGGGTCCCGTGCTCACTACACCACTGGATTCAAGCTAGCCTGGCTGAAGAAGGGTGATGCCCTGAAACCGGTCCCAGGATGCTTGTTTCCGGTCCAGGGAGGACCTGGCTTGGCAGTTCGGGCTGGACTGTTCCCACAAGGAACAGGGTCAAGACTGATTTGCATATGGCTGGTTCCAAACTGGGGTGGTGTGGTGAGCAGAAGAATGATGGATTTAACCCACATCCTTGTAACTGGGGGTGAATGTTTGCATTGTCCAGCATTCCGTCCATCAATTGTTTCTTTTGCATTTGTCGCCCTAAGTGGGAAGGGTATGCCCAGATGTGGGTCCCGTGCTCGCTACACCACTGGATTCAAGCTAGTCTGGCTGAAGAAGGGTGATGCCCTGAAACCGGTCCCAGGATGCTTGTTTCCGGTCCAGGGAGGACCTGGCTTGGCAGTTCGGTCTGGACTGTCCCCACAAGGAACAGGGTCAAGACTGATTTGCATATGGCTGGGTCCAAACTGGGGTGGTGTGGTGAGCAAAAGAATGATGGATTTAACCCAGATCCTTGTGACTGGGGGTGAATGTTTGCATTGTCCAGCGTTCCGTCCATCAATTGTTTATTTTGCATTTGTCGCCCTAAGTGGGAAGGGTATGCCCAGACGTGGGTCCCGTGCTCACTACACCACTGGATTCAAGCTAGCCTGGCTGAAGAAGGGTGATGCCCTGAAACCGGTCCCAGGATGCTTGTTGCCGGTCCAGGGAGGACCTGGCTTGGCAGTTCGGGCTGGACTGTTCCCACCAGGAACAGGGTCAAGACTGATTTGCATATGGCTGGGTCCAAACTGGGGTGGTGTGGTGAGCAAAAGAATGATGGATTTAACCCAGATCCTTGTGACTGGGGGTGAATGTTTGCATTGTCCAGCATTCCGTCCATCAATTGTTTCTTTTGCATTTGTCACCCTAAGTGGGAAGGGTATGCCCAGACGTGGGTCCCGTGCTCACTACACCACTGGATTCAAGCTAGCCTGGCTGAAGAAGGGTGATGCCCTGAAACTGGTCCCAGGATGCTTGTTTCCGGTCCAGGGAGGACCTGGCTTGGCAGTTCGGGCTGGACTGTTCCCACAAGGAACAGGGTCAAGACTGATTTGCATATGGCTGGGTCCAAACTGGGGTGGTGTGGGAAGCAAAAGAATGATGGATTTAACCCAGATCCTTGTGACTGGGGGTGAATGTTTGCATTGTCCAGCATTCCGTCCATCAATTGTTTCTTTTCCATAAGACTCAACCAACAGACATTTTGCTTTATATAAGGTAACTAACTCAGACACCGGCTTGTGGCCTAGCTTACAGGCAAACCGTAACAGCCCTTCCACAACCCTGCTTGTCTGCTGCGCTCTTGCCGTGGCTAGTGGTTCCCACTTCATCTCATTATTAAACATATTCCCCAAATATGTAAAAGTTTTCACCTTTTCAATATTCTTGCCCCTTACACTAAAGATTCTGGTTTTTGTCTTTTTAGGGCCACATACCATTACATAAGATTTTATAAAATTGACCTTTAGATCAAGGGCCGACATGAAGTCCATAAAGGCATCCAGTGATTTTTGTAGGCTATTGGCCGCCAGGGCCATAAGTACGGTATCATCCGCAAAGTAGCTGGACTGGTTTCCCTCTAATGTGGGGGAAATCAATTTTCTTTCCCAATAAAAAAGCCTCCAAACCATTGGTATAAATCAAGAAAAGAAAAGGAGCTAAAATGCACCCCTGCCGAACTCCTTCTGTGGAGACAATGGGCTTAGTCCTTTCCCCCCGTGGGCCATATCTTATGGCCACGTTAGTATTTGCGTGGAGTCTTCTTAGAAGCAAGATCAGTGCTTCCTCTATGCCCATTTCTCCCATTAGTGCCCTCAATTTCTCCCTGTTAACGGTATCAAAGGCACTGGACAAGTCAGGCAAATTTAGGCACTGCTCTGTGCTGCCCAACCCCCTGCGGAAGCCATATTGTGTTTTTTAAATGACCCCCTTGCTAGTTCCCCAGGCCTCAAGTCGAGCGAGAACTACCCTACCCAGCACCTGAAGAGCAGCTTCGATAAGGGAAATTTCTATTCCCCTTTTTAAACACAGGTACAACAATGGCCTTCTTCCATGATGCTGGTATTGGAACAATGCAAAACACACAAGATGATGGACGGAATGTTGCACATTGGCAAACATTCACCCCCAGTCACAGATCTGGGTTTAATCCATCGTTATTTTGCTTCACCACGCCACCCCAGTTCAGACATAGCCATATGCAAATCAGTCTTGACCCTGTGCCTCATGGGAACAGTCCAGCCCGAACTGCCAAGCCATGTCTTCCCTGGACCGGAATCAAGCATCCTAGGACCGGTTTCTGGCTATCAGCCGTCATCAGCCAGGATAGCTTGACTCCAACAATAACACAACTGATTTAAAAACATTAGTCAGCAGGGGTGCCCAGAGATTAATATTTATTTTAAACAAATCTAGTGGGACCCCATCTGGTCCTGGGGTCCTAATGGAAATTCCTTTTGCTAAGGCTTTCTCAACCTCTGCCACTGTGAATGAGGCACTGAGGTGGGAGGCCAGTGTTAAATCTACAGGGAGATCCTCATTACTCGCTGTTAGCTCCAAACAACTTGGATTGAATATAGTTGCGAAGTGGGATTCCCAGGTGTCTCCCAGAATCAATTAATCCATCTTTTTCACCCCCTCCGTAAATTGTTGTCGATTAATAATAGTCCAGAAACTTTTACTATCTTTAAGAGCACTTGCTCTCTCCAGGTACTCCCAGGCTAAATGCCTCAACTCCTCTTTCCTTTTATTGATGGTGCTTTTATATAATCGTCTAGCACATTTGATTTGTGTTCTATTACGAGGGGTGGCCTGGAGGGCAATTTTTGAAATTCTTATGGGCTCTGGCGCAATCAGCATTAAACCATCGGGCCTCTTGAGGCTCTTCTAACCTAGCCAGGCGTGTTAATCTATTAGCTACATTTGTGCAGATTCTTTCGAAATTTTGAACAATCATGGCTGAGGGGGAATCCTGTTGGAGGCACTCCATTATCAGATCATAGTTTGTTTTAACAGTTTCAGCCTCAAATTGAGAAGGATTTATCTTACCCCAATTTATTCTTACCCCTTTATTGGGGTTATAGTGAATCCGGCGACCATCACCCCTCCCTGCCTGAGCTATTACATTGAGGAAGACAGTGAGTGGGTTGTGGTCGCTCGAAGAATTGGGTTTTAGATTGAAATCACAGACAAGTGATGAAAACTCCCTGGAAATAAACATAAAGTCAATAAAACTTTCCCTACCCCCGCCAACAAAAGTGGGACACTGGGCTAAGGAACTGCTAATCAAGCTATCTAGGTCACTCTCAACAATAATGGAATTTAATGCCTCACCCTGCGGGGTATGGATAAAATGTGCCAGCGGCTGTCCCTCTGTATCCAAGAGGCCACAAACTCGATCAGTGCTATGCTCACAAGAAGTACAGTTGAAGTCCCCCACCCACAACACACATAAAGGCTGCCGCTTCCCAGAAACGTTATTAATTTCCGTTTGTAGGGCTTCTATGACATGACAGCTCTTTAAGTCAAAAATATTGTAGTGCCAGTTTACCAGTAATACCCTGACATGCATCAGGTTCGAAATCACAATCAGTTGGAACCATGGAGATGAACTTGCACAGTGGGCTTTTATAGAACCATATTTAACTGTGATTAAGGTTACCAACCCTCCTTTTGCTCTCCCAGCTGGTGAAGGGGTGGCAGGAACATTAAAGGCATAATAGCCATCCAGCGCAATGCTCTCTTTGAACCACGTTTCCTGCAGACAGATGATGTCAAATCCCCTGACATATTCCAACCAAACCGCATCTGATAATTTATGGCGAATGCCTGCAATATTCCAGGAGATTAGTTTAAATGAGGGGGTGAGATGACCCTGATTCGTGTCTGCTGGTGTGTCGATGATAGCAGACATGCTAACAGGAGATATCTGGCCCGACCCCTCACCCTCGCAATTGACCTTAGTGATTAAATTTATGAGGTGGGAACAGGTTATAGAATTATTCATGTTCTCCTTTACAGTAAAATCAGTAAGGTTTAAACCAGGGGATTCTGGGGGTTTTATGTTGCCAAATACATCTTTGTTTGATACTCTCCCTGGATCGGCATATAGGAAACCCCTACTTCTATTATCAGATGACGTCCAGGTTGTATGGTCAGTCAATCGATCTCAGTCAGGCCTGAGAGGGCCTCAAAGCGGTTAGGATGGTAAAAGGAGGGCCGAGTGGGGGCATATATGTTTTGTCGTAGCTGGATAGGCCGCTGACTGATAGTAGAGACCTGGTTGGGGGGGTAAAAAAAAAAAACAGTAGTCGAGCCTTTATCTGTTTCCCAGGTGAGTCCCTAAGATGTTTTAGAGCAAAATGCACACACCTCGCGTCACTAAAATTCAGCACCACGCACTCCCCTTGAATGCTTTTAATCGTGCGGCCCACCCAACTCACCCGCCTGGCCATGATAATATAATCAATCCATTTTAAACAAGGTGGAGTTTTCCTGGAGCACCAATTTGCTGATTTTTTTATGAGGCTCTGGTAGCTTTCTTGTTGGCCTGGGAGTAATAGCGGAACCCCCGTCAAGATCAAAGTGTAGGGTGTACTTTCTGGGGGCAGGTTTAGTGTGTCATTGACCCCCCGCCCACTTAATGAACCATCTGGTCAATTATATGACATTATGTCCCCAGGAAGGGATCTACCCCTGCCCACTGGATTAGATGTTCTTTGATACAAAACGCCATGTCCCGGGTGTTGACTATATACGGGGGGTTCCCCCTGGGGCACAGGGTCCTTTGGTTTCATGGCTGGGGTTCTGCTATTTATAGTATCCTAGATATGATCTTGAGAGGGGGCTATAGTATTTGAGTTAGATGTTGCTCTTACAGGGGCCACCCCGTTCAGGGAGGCACCAGAAAAAACGACACCCTGCCCTTCGGCTATGTAACTTAATGGAATTTCCCTCTCTGCCGGTTTATTTGCTGATGGCTTTTCCACTAGTACTGGAAGAACGTGGGCTAGTTGCTCCTCTATGCTGGTCAGTCTAGTCAAGATGGGTGCCAGGGCCTCCTGAACTAATTTACAAGATTTCCCAATTAAGGTGTCAGGCCCATCCTGAACAATGTTGCTTGCCCTCCCATGCAAGATTTACAAACAGTTCCTGATATGTGGGTTTGTTTGGTTCTCTTTGTCTTTGGCGACTGGCCATTCAGCTTATGAGCGACCCCTGTCCTCTCAGTTTGTTTCCTCTTTCCACCTGGTACCGTCGGTGGTCCAGCCTTCGCCGAAGTTGAGCATGTAAGGGGCTCACCTTCATCCTGTATGGCACGAGGCTCACCCTGGCTCAAAACTATCACAGTGTTAGAGATTGGGGGTTGAGGCCTGTGGTCAATAACAACTTCAGGAATATCCAACTGGGGTTCATTGTTAGAGGGAAGTAAAAGTGAATCGGGAATTGGTGCTAAAGAAAGTCCCCGCTCGGCACGTTCTATTTCTTTACTAATGGCTCCTACCGCCTTTTGAAGGAAACCATCAAGAGTGGTATCAGTGGTTTTTGGGGCAGGTATAGGCTTCCGTTTCCCCATACTGCAAAATCCCTTGCGTTTCCTCAAGATAAATGAGATAGGGTTACCTTGTGGCGTCAAGTAGCTTCAGGGCAGGTTTTCACCACCACGGACCCAACTGCAAGGGGCAGGATTAGCAGAGCCAAGAGAATGGGCCCAGCCCAGCCTCTTCCTGGCTCTGACAGGCGCAGACGGGCCTGCCCTTGGCCCGGGTGTGGCCCGGGCGCGGCGCGGCCACGCCCGCGCTGCGGGAGCCCTGGGCTGTCTTTATGCGCCTCTGGGTGCAGCAGAATCGCGTTGTCGCCTCCTGGCGCGAAGTCTACTAGGGGATGGAGTCCCCGAGGTAAAGTGCGGTGTGCGGTGGCTGTAACGGGCTCCCGCGCTGCTTGAGCCCTGGCATGGCTATATGCGCCTCCGGGCATGGCAGAATCGCGTTGGTGCCTCCTGGTCCGAAGTCTACTGGGGGATGGGGTCCCCGAGGTAAAGTGCAGCGTGCGGTGGCTGTAACAGGCTCCTGCACTGCGGGAGCCCTGGGCTGGCTTTATGCGCCTCCGCGTGCGGCAGAATCGCGTTGGCGCCTCCTGGCGCAAAGTCTACTGGGGGATGGAGTCCCCGAGGTAAAGTGCGGCGTGCGGTAGCTGTAATGGGTTCCCGCGCTGCGGGAGCCCTGGGCTGGCTTTATGCGCCTCCGGGCGTGGCAGAATCGCGTTGGCGCCACCTGGCGTGAAGTCTACTGGGGGATGGAGTCTCCGAGGTAGAGTGTGGCGTGCGGTGGCTGTAACGGGCTCGCGCGCTGCGGGAGCCCTGGGCTGGCTTTATGCGCCTCCGGGCATGGCAGTATCACGTTGGCGCCTCCTGGCGCGAAGTCTACTGGGAGATGGAGTCCCCGAGGTAAAGTGCGTCGTGCGGTGGCTGTAAAGGGCTCCCCTGGAGTCACCTTACAAAAGTTGTGAGATGACCTCTCTTTTTTGGACTTTATTTTGCAGATCTTCCTAACTTTTTATTTAATATTTATAATTTGTCCCCAAAAAAGAAGGGTGCTCATTCGCCTTGTTTATCAGTGATGATCACCTTGTGATTTTGTATCTCACTGCCATTGGTTTACAACATAAATTACATGTCATAGGAGAGCACTGTGTTTCAAGTTATCTCACGATCAATTTAGACAAGTCTAAAATTCTTGTTTTTGGTGATCAAAAATGAATTTGCTTGTAAATAACCCTGGGCATAGTTCGCGAAGTAACGCTTCGCGAAGCTACGCAAAGTGCAGTTCGCACTACGCGAGCTACGCGTAGCACTACGCGAACTGCGTAGTGCGTGTTCGCAATGATTGCACAGTGCCGGATGCTTGTCCGCACTGTGCAATCATTGAACGGCATCTTGCACAGTGCGAGCTGTCTTTTACTGCCGCTCGAGTAGATTTTACTCGAGCGGCAGCTTTCTCAACGCGGACTGGTAGTTTCTCATCGCGGCGGTCGCGAGCATACGCGACCACTCGCAATGAGAAACCTGACCTCCCTGCGTTGAGAATCTCGCCGGAGGGTTTATTTTCCACGCTCGCGATCGGCAACTTGATGTTGCTGATCGCGAACGAGGAAAAAGTCTTGCCGGGATGTCATTTTGCTTGCTCGCGGTCGCCAACTTGACGTTGAGGACCGGGAGCAAGCAAAAAATGACCGCTGCACTACGCTACGCTACGCGTGTTCGCACTGTGCTACGTGCAATTCGCGTAGTGCGAAGTAGCGCAAACTTCGCAAACTACGCGAGCGTAGCGTAGTTTTCCGCCCAGGCCTACTTGTAAACTGAACGGGTCTATATAAAGTGTGTTTGGAATTATCATTATTTAGAGCTAACGTTTATGTACAATCTCAGTTGGTTCAGCCACTTCTTCTTATACTTGATTCATTCTTTGGCCCAAATCTCAAGGCTACTGAAGTTTGATCTGTAGCATAGAATAAGAGAAATTGTACAGCTTTAAATTTCTTTTAATGTTAAAATTAATTCTTCAGTAGATTATGCAGTAATATTTGCTGTAGACGGGAAAAGATAGGTTGAGGAAAATGAATTGAATTGAGAGACAAACAAGCAGAGGGGGAGAATGAAGAATAAATAAAATTTCAGTTTTAGAGGTATTGTCACTATGAGAGTAACATGTTAACAAGGAATCGACAGCAGAAGAGAGTTAGTGATTTTACTGTGGAAATTAGACAATGGCCCAACCCAGTCCCACAATTTTAAGGTATACAGACCTATAAACATATTTATTACATTCCATGCACCAAATACACATTGCAGGAAGGAAGGAACCCGCTTCTCCGCCATTGACATGGAAGTCACAGCCTTCACCCAAGCTATGGAAAGCATTAAAACAGACATGGGGCTCTTATACACGTGTGTATTCCTTGGATCAACATCTCACTGTCACAGAGGAAAAGCTGACAGGCCTGGAGACTACACATCAAGAACTCTGACACATCAAACAAACTCTTTGCCATGGAGGACGACCCTTGATGAGACAACATCCATTTTTTATGTTATCTGCAAGAAACTGGAACAAATTGGTATGTGAGTGTTCCTCCTCACCCTCATCCCGAAAATGACAGGGCTGACCTTCACTCCCAGCATCGAAATTCAGAGAGCACATAGGATATAGGTCCACCATCCGAGGCAGGGCACCATTGAGCAAAATTTGAATATCTATTTGCTGACCTGCAAGTACACTAAGGTTAAGAGGGGAGCAATCCATCTGGCCTTCATGGACCTCAGCTCAGCCTTTGATGAAGTTAACCACTCCAAGCTGTGGTTCATGATGATTCAGATGGGAATAGACCCCGTATTTGTTCATTTTTTGCATGATTTGCACAAGGACCTCTCTGCATCTTCAGATAGGGTCCTAATGGTGAATGCACTCAGCACTTTAAACTGAAACACGGGATTTACCAGGGCTGCATTTTAGCGCCTTTTTTATTTATTCTCTATATCAATCAATTAGAATTAGCACTGACCGACCCCCTCTTAGATGTCCCTGATGTTGGTGGTCACCCAATCCCTGCCCTGCTTAACGCAGATGACACTGTATTCATTTCCCGGATGGTCAAGGGGTTACAGAAACATTTAGATCTTCTTATTGATTTTATAAAAAGCCTTGATTTGTCCACTAATTTTTCGTAGTCACACGTGATGAAGTTTGGCCCACCCAAAACAAAAACCATGACATTTTTAGTAGAAGGCCAACATATCAGTCATTTTGATAAGTTTTGTTATTTGGGTGTTCAACTGGGCTCTGGTCTTAAATGGCACTCTCTACTAACTTATAATATGACGACTCTCAATAGGGTTACGTTTAACATAAGAGATGGCTAGGGTGTACCCAATTCAAATAGCTGACAACAAGTTCCTCAGGGGTCTCCTAGGGGTTGCACAAAGTAGACCCTCTGAGGTTGTGCATGAAGAGCAGGGCATGGGCTATGTTATTGATTATATTCATCTCTGCCCCTTGAAGCTGTGGCTCCCAGTTTGGACAAAGGAGGTGTTAGGTCTCAACAGACTGATCGTGCAAGATTGCATGAACCTGGACAACTCTACCTTGATCCCCTGGTTGGCTTATGTTTCCTCTAAGATGAAAACCTTAGGGAGACCCAAACTTTACACTGATCCAAGTTGTATATCTAAAACTGATCATAGATGGGTTAATGAAGCGTTCAGAGACAAGATGGCAGTAGACCCTGAGGCTATAGCATTAAATAAACACTTAGTACGTCATGCTAAACTGGTGAAAACTGTTAGTGGACTATAGCCTTATCTTAATTGGAATATGTCTTGCCACCAGTGACATTTATTAATGTTCTTTAGGTTTAATTTATTTGCGCGGCTACTGCCTTCTAATTATGGCTGCTTTAAAGATTCAATGCTGTCTTTGTGCGTTTGTGATACTGTCTCTGTTAATGATACTCTACATATAGTTTTGACCTGTCTGACATACAACTATCTGCGTTTTAAATTCATACGTCCACTTCTGAGGCGCATGAATTTCGATCAAGTGAGATCTGCGTTATTGTTTTTACAGTTTTTAACTACACCCAGTGTATGCTATTTTTTTATCATGTTCTCTTTCTGGGGTCTTAAAGCAATCCAAATGTAACTTGTGCTGATGTCGACATTTATGAATTCTTTTTACTGTTTTTGACTTTTATGATTTAATTTTTTTTAAATCGAATAAAGAATATTGATTTGATTGTCTTTGGGTCCGCCATCCACTCCACCTGGTACGAGCAAACCTTGCCCTATTATCGCCTGTCTGCTATGACAGTCATATACCCGACAGATCCTCCTGGAGGCCATCAAACATGGCCCATATATTCTGGTTGGCCATCGGATACATGACACAGCAGAAGTCTCCCAGATACCAATGCCAAACAACAAAAATTCCATGCTCTTCACCCTCATCTCTAAAAATGGGACATCAAATTTGGACTATTAGAACCTGCCTTTATGTGCATTTGAATGGATAGGTACTCAAAAGACTTGCACCAACCACAGGATCTAATTCCCTTTCTGGACTCCCGGAGCAACTCCAGCATCGACACCTCATGTTCTCAAGCTACAGAAACAGAAACTGCAGCTTCTCTCCAACCTGATCTTCCACACTGAGTACGCCAATAAGACCGATTCCTCCAGAAACCACAAGAGCAATAAAAAGTGATAAAAACAGTAGAGGACCTAACCCATTTTGAGGACAGAGACAAATCCATATCCCCTATGAATCCTACTCCCTCCTGAACTGACGCTTTTGATCCACCCCTTTAAATGACATCTGGAACACCCCCCTCCACAGAATATCCCTCCAGCCCTCATTGTTTTGTTTTATTTACCCCCACAATACCCACTGGCCCCTCTTACCTGATTGGCCAGCACTCTTAGTTAGCACGCACCAATAACCCCTGGCAGCTGAGTACTCTTTAGAGGGCCTAGACCTGCCACAGACAGTTAAAAACATGAGACAAAACAAGCCTTTCCTACTTTGCATGTACTAACCATTCTATATTGTTCACCACAAATGATATCCTCTAACTATACTTTTCCTTCCCCCAGAGGCCCACCCACCATCTGCAGCCCTACACATTCCCCTATCTCACCATCCCTCCACCTCATGACCACTCCTCCATTCCCACTGGATGCCCATACACACTAGTGACACCTGCGTGGAAGCTCCCATTTGCCCCGGACGGCTAATGCTGACATCACCAGGCACTTATTCGAACCTCCACATTAAGGGGTATAGACAAAAGTATCAAGTACTTTATATTGATGGCACAAAGGAGGTCTGGCAGGCTGAGGACACCCAGTAGAGAACACTTCTACCACATTAACACTATTAACATATGGCATAAATGGCACACATGGACTTGAAGTCTCCAGACGCACATTCTGGATCTGACTAGAAAGCGATGTGACCCACAGAGGCCCTGTATTAGATATCCTCTACCACAACAAAACATCCATGCCACTGACCCCTAACCCCATAAGGCAAACAATGGTAAGAATCTGGGACCATTCCCACAAACTACTACATAGTTCAGTTCTGCCTGACTACATCTGACAGCCCTCCCTTTGGAATAACACAGACATCTGGGTGGATGGCTGCCCAATATCATGGAAAACCTGGAAACAGAGGGGATTTTGACATTAAACAATATCACTCACAATGGAGAACTAAAATCATTTGCCTCTCTGCAGGTGGAATTCCCGCCCCCCTATTACAAAAGTTGCACTACACTCAATAGCAACAATGTCTGAACAGCACCCTACGATCCATGCCATGGACCATCCCGTCTCTACTGTATAACAGTGCCTGATGACTTAGGGTACTTATAAAGTTGTGATATCGGGACTCTATGTTTTGCAATCCAACATCTCTACACACAACCATTACTGACTCACGTCTGCACACACTGGCAAAACAATTTACACTTGCAATATGCAGAAGATGATTCTGCGTATTGATTGCAGACTTGAACAGAGGAACGCAGGAGGCACGAATGAAATTCTGTCTCTTCAAAGCAATACAAAATTGGTACTGGATCCCCCCATAAACCTACAGCCTCAGACCTCCTCCATCATTTAGGATGCTGGAGATGTGCACAACCAGACAGCAACATCACACGCATCTTAAGTGATTGTCCAACCATTTCCCGACTATGGGCCCACATAACCAACACTCATTCATTGTACTTGACCTCCCCTCACTGCTGCTGAAAACCCTGATTATGTTACATGGTTATACTGACCTATCTGATCTCTCGACTCATGGCAGGTGGCTGCTATCAATGTCATTCACCACAGCAAAGCTATGCATACTACGCACATGGAGCGTGCCTCACCTACCCACACACGATGAGTGGTTAGCCAAGATGTACATGCAGGAGGCCAATGAGAAAATTGCATATAGACTCCAAGACAAAGAAGACATGTTTGAAACCATTTGGTCTCCCTTCCTACACCTGGAGGTCAGCACACAATAACATCATATTATACCAATAAGAACACATGACAACATAAGGGCCCCATTTCCCCCAAACTTGAACGCATGGACCAACCTGATTATGAAGAGTCTTCTCTCCTATTCATGTCATCCCTCCCCCTTCATCCCTCCCCACCTCCCGCCATGACCACTCCTGTTTTCCACTCCCCTCGACTAGGACCTCTGAAGGGAAGCGTGGGCCCCCCATTACTAGCCCTCACTTCCCCATATATTCCTATATACCTACATCACACGAGGGCAACCTCAGAGACACACTCATGCTATACCCTGACCCCCCCCCCCTTTTCGGAAAATCACATTGCAAATATGTCATTTTTTGTATTGTATTGTTTTGTCTCCTTTGCTTTAGATTACATTGCTTCATTTCTTTTTCATAATGATTGAAATCTGATTTCCATTTCACTCATAAGCCTTATGGGCACCGAATGTAAGGTCTGACCAGAATGCGATGAAAGATCTCTACCTCCTGTATTACATACAGCATATTTTTTTGAATTGGTAAATTGCAAACTACGTCTTTATGTATGCACTATTGTATTACTGGCATGCTTTCCAATAAAGATATATTTAAAAAAAACATTGCAGTGTGATCAGAGGATGCAGATGTTGGTAGTGGTTGCTATATTATAATAACTGACATAGAGCCAGAGTTATTTATTTGCTATGATAGAAATGTACACAGATAAGTAGACATGTTTATTCAATAAAGATACTTCAGTTATATGGGTTTCTTTTTAACAACAAAAGACATCAAAGTTTAAATATTATTGCACAAAGAGAAAGATATGAATATTTAAGCTTTGACTACTTCACTTATCCTGTGGAAAGACAAAACTGTTTCCTAATGGTCCTCATTCAATGGAGAAATGGAAATTAATTTTGTGATATTTGTGTGAAGATAGATGCAGATATATGCCTATATTGCCAAATACATAGCATCAATGAACAGAGCTTATAAATGAGAAGTAAAACTAACCTTCAATGAAATGTGTTAATTTTGAAGGAGAGTACTGGCTGGATTAACTTCCCTGAAATCTAGTCAGAAAATGTCCTCATTTTACCAGGGCAGAAAAAGTGAACATCTTCCCTGGACGCCCCACACTCTGCAGAACCCATAAACAGGAACATGTAATGACTGTACAATTTAATCACCTTATCAGGGCTCTCATCCGAATAAAATGAAATTCCCAGATGTTCTGTACCAGATTTCTATAAAACCAGTATCTATGTGTTTGTTTATAATACATTAATAATCCATGATCTAAAATGGTAGAGGCGATTACTTTAACAAAGGCAGAATTCAATATTTCAAAGAAGGTCTTTGCAAATCGAACATGAGTGTCTAAAAGTGAGTCTATATTCTCTATATAACATGTATGCTTTAGAAAAGGGATGGCTATAGAGAATCAAGGGGTATATGTATAAGAACTGCCGCTAACTAGCATTAGCGTTAGTTAGCTGTAGTTTTCTTAACGTGGCCTAGCACCAAAAACTATCACCCTGTTAGCGATGTATTTACAATACATCGCTACACGGCGATAGTAACAGCTAGCCGCGGTGAATACTGCCGCTAACACTAGCGTCAAGGCGATAAATATTTTGACGTTAGAGGGAGAAAAGTGACAAAAGGCCCATAAGCTGCAAAAAAACACACGTTAATCAGCCCAACAAGACTTTTTTGCCTCTAGAGGCAAAAATAGCCTATAAGTCAACCTCCAATGAGAAATAGGAAATAAAACCAATGGAATGCAGAATGGAGCAGCCAGGGCCAAGTGCAGCACAGATCAACAACCCCCCCCAAACCCCCAACAGTCAGGATGACCCGCCAGATTCCCAGGGGAAGAGGAAATGCAGATTCAGGGCTACAGTTGTGAAAGGAACTAAAATTTTAAAATATTTTAAACAGGAAAATAAAGTTAAATGAGCAAAGTTGTAAAAATGTGTTTCAGGTGTGCAATACCCAAGTGAAAAAACCTTAACCAGAAGTAAAATCATGACAGAGTAGGTGTGATATAGGTACATTGGTATTGTCAGACAGCCATATCAAATATATATTTCTGGAAAGTACAGTAACACTAGGGAAAATAGTGTAGTGTTATTTCAAGCAATTGTCTGTCTGTGAAGATGTTGACGGCGTTTCGACCCTGTGGGAGAATGTAAGAGTCTCATCATGACTGTTGATGACTTGGGAAACTAATAGTAAGGAGCAGAGTTAGTGCAAATGAAGAAACGTAGGGTTCCAAATCGAATGGGGGAAATATAGCTATTGGTGAAGTGGTGCAAGTGCTCTTACGCAAGAGCGCAACGAGAGATGCTTGGGAGTAGGTGCTCTAATATTGGAAAAAACATGAGTAAATCAAATTACACCAAGGTGCATAATTGAAGTAGTGATACTCAGAGGGATGTGCCTGAAAATTAATGAGAATGGGCAAGTTAATACTGAGGAAGCAATGAGCCCACAGCAGTAAGCCCAAAGGAGTGTCATTACATCAAAACGGGTAGTGAACACTTACCTAAGAGTCATAGGTACTGCCAAGAATGCAGGAGGCCCCAGAGGGAATAGGTAGCAGTGCTTAAAATGGAAGTCTGGAAGCGGCAAAGGAATATGAACTCCACAATCCGATCCAGGAATAGCTAATAGACGACGCTCAGTGTCTCCGAGCTGCGGACACTCCCTTTACACTAGATTGCAGCATGACATTTCAGTTTTGCTAAATGATAGTTTGGTGTGCCTGTTGACTGGACTTCATAAAACCTTGACATTCCATATGATTTTATATAACGTGCATTTGTTCCCAATAAAGACTTACCTTTGAATTCCTGAATAAAACAACACAAATTAAGTAGACCAGGACACAACTAAAAAATGGCTCACTGAGAGAGTGAAAAAGAATGACACATTAAGAAAGGAAAAAAGAATAATCCATGAACAAAGAAATGACAAACAGATGGGATCCCATATTAATAATGCATGTGATATGCTTCCAGACCTTTAGGGCCACAACTGCTAAACACACTCAAACAAGCAAACTGAAAAGGAGGAGTAGTCAAAAACCAAAGAAGAATGATAACCACCTGGTTCCCCCAAATGCCTAATTTCTCAGAACATATTCTCATATATTTAAAATATCCATATATAAAATATGATGAAATATAGAGGCAACACTCCAAATATAATCAGGGAATAGACAATACTGAGGCAGTGGGCGGGCACGTCCAAAAACATTAACCTTAACATGTATCACAAATGAGCTGAGAAAGACTAAAACAAACATATACGAATATTATAATTTTGAAAATTACTATCAGGACAACAGGAAATCACTAAATGTTCACAGAAACGAATGCATGGACATAACAGAACACCATGAAGAAACCCTTCCTCCACCATCCATCTCCTCTTTCTTGTGGAGATAAACAACCTCTATGGGGTACACAATTACTAATAATTTAAGCAACATGGTGGAGCAAGAGAACTCAGGCTGTGATGTATGAAAGGGAGAGAGCAGCATTGCTCCATATTTACAAAGATAAGGAGCATGTCTGCTCTCACTTTGCACTGGCGCACTATATGCTGCCTAGTGGCAACTCAGGCCTGTGTTATGGGCAGGATTGTTTTTGTGCAGGAAGGAACCCTTTGCTATACAAAAACAATACTTAGAGGCGTGTTCCTCCCTCTTTGTGTGGTGCAGAATGCAGCACACATGGAAAGAGGAAGTAACGAGGAAAAAGAAATATAGTTCTCCCCATTACGCCTCTCTCGGCTAGGCACACAATTTTGG
Organism: Calotriton arnoldi; assembly: GCA_963921515.1. Taxonomy (NCBI): domain Eukaryota; kingdom Metazoa; phylum Chordata; class Amphibia; order Caudata; family Salamandridae; genus Calotriton; species Calotriton arnoldi. The sequence continues at coordinate 1,598,958 of CAWUFW010002804.1, read as the reverse complement.
CACAAACCCAGGTTTACACGTCTTTGTAAATCTAGGTTTGCATCTTCCCCACCAGGCTTGCTTTACACAGCCTGGTGAGGAACATGCAAAGCCTCCCAGTGCCCATCTGAGCACCAAACTACGATGCTCAGACCAATCACAGCGCTGCATTGCAGAGTTGTGATTGTCTCAGGGGAGCCTGGGAGCCCGGGGCAGTTAATGAGAGTTAGAGTGAATATGTGTGGCAGAGTGATTGAGAATGAGTGTACGGTAGTGTGCTTGAGCAGGAAGGAGTGGAGAGAAAGGGAGTGGGAGTGAGAATGAGCGAGAATCTAAGTGACTATGAGCAAGACTATGTGTCTGAGTTTGTCAAGCTTTTGAGTATGTCACTGGATCTGATACACTGAAGGTAATTAAGACTTATGTTAAAATTCTGACACATTAGATATAATTCTTGGCGTAAGGGGGACACCTGGCAAATTGCTGGTGCTGGCACACTAGAGGTAATTGATAGAAGGAACACCTGTGGCAGAATTAGGGAGCGACTACACTGGAGATAATTCTTGACATGGGAGGACAATGATTGCATATGAGGAAAGAAGGCAACCATGACAAAATGCTTGCCGGCCCTAACATACTACAGGTATTTTTTGTCATGTAGGTCATCCATGGTACATGGATGAAGTCAATGGCAAAATTCTGGCAATGTTCTATTATATGCAATTCTTGGCATACGGGGACACCTGTGGCATACGAGAGGCATTGATGACAAAATGCTGGCACTGGTAAAATTGAGTCAAGCCCTTCAGGGCGTCTGGCTTCTTTGACTCGGCATACCATAAAGTGTTTCAACGTTTTTTGACTAACTTTTCAGTTCATATGGAGGAAATATCTGTGTGTTCTTTAAAATACACCATTTGGAGCCATGTTTTAAAAAAATTCTCATGGAGAGACCCTCCTTTCTGAGCATTTTAGAAGTTGGCCTTGTTTGTTTCACTTCACTTGGTGGCTGGAATTTAGGGCAAGTATTACATCTCAAGACTTTCAAAGAACACCAGCCACCATTGTGAAATCACTTTCCAAGCATGCAACATCTTCCAGACCAGTTACCTCATGTACAATGCTACCAGCAAAGGCACTCCTACATATTTCACTAGAACTGTAACCACTTATGGCACACATTGTCAAATGAGAAGCCAGGACATCAAGAGGCTGGAAACAGAGAAATGGAAGGAAAAAAGGCACTCTTCATTTTAAATGATTGTACTGATGACATACACCTCCCTGCTCACTGATCTGCTGCTTTCCAAGTAGGTTTGCACTCTACAAATACCTTTACGTACATATATACATACAACGTTCAAAGGATATCAAAGGTGGCAGTAAGCAACAGTGCTTCCTTCGAGCTGTTAAAAAACATTTGTAATGCACCAATCCATGGGGTTAATCACAAAAATAAATACATACATTTAAACCCAGATTTACCTTTTTACAATCTCTGCCATGAGTAAAGAGACCTCCACAGACATAAATCCCACTTAAGGGGTGGAAAGTGGGTGATGTATGGATGTTTGAGAACACTCACCAATATGTAAGCTTGTGGCCATTCTCAGACTCTGATCTGACACTTTTCAACCCTAGACATTACTCCAGCAGAGTTGTTCAGTAGCTGTGCAAGCCTCATAAAAACAGATGGAGCACAGGAAGAAAGGAACGGTGCAAGCGTCCGTCACAAACAGATGTAGCACAGGATGTCTGGAGCACTGCAAAGCTCCCTCACAAAACAGACACAGCACGGGAAGCGCGTAGAAGTGTAAGCATCTATTACACAACATGCAGCACAAGGAGCAATGCAACCCTCCCTCATACAAAATACAGCCTGGGAGGGAAGGAGCAGTGCAAGTCTCTGTCCCAAAATCGATGCAATCCATGAACAAGTTGCAGTGGAACCATTCATCACAAAACAGATACAGGTTGGAACACAGGACCAGTGCAAACACAGATGAAATAAGCAGCAGTGCAAGCCTCTCTCATAAATTCAAATGCAGCACAGCAAGCAAGTATCAAGGCAAGCCCTCACATAATGCAGATACCATGAACATCCGCTGGGCACATCTCTTGTTCACAGTGTGTAGGGCTGCTCAAAGGCTTTTCATGTTATTAGGGTTTTAATGTTCTTAGTTAGCATTTGTGCATTCCACAATCTATCCAAACAGTGATTTCTAATGCAAAGTTAAAAATAGAACTACAAGTCGCAGAATTCACAGTGATGATGACTAAAACTCTGTGACTTGGTTAAAGTTTACCATTTTACAGGGCATCAATTGACAGCTACGCGTGTAGACATACCACAACCTATAGCCTGGTGCTAATCCTGAAATCGGATAATTAAACTGCATTACCATCCACAGTTAGTGTCAAAGTGGCATTGGGTGCATTAGATTATGCATGTTAAAAGGAATGCTTGAAAGAAATATTTGAAAGTGGATCACTAAGAGCTGTTCAAGGTAGGTTTCTGGGCTATCTGAAGGGACTAATAAAAGTTCTTTTAAAGAGAATTTACTATGCGTGCAATTAGCATCGGATTGTAAGCAAGACTACCTTATGCAAAGTTTTTATGGTGCCTTTAAAATATAGAGTGCTGGAGATGATCCAGTATTTTGCCTTTATTTTCTAAATCCATTTTTGCTGCCCATAGGACTCTGCACTTTATCCTTCCAATCACTGGAAAAGTGCTTGTGCTTTTCCTTCTGAGCCAAATTGGCATGTACATAACTGGCATATTAAATTTACTTATACTTCCCTTGTATATGGTACTACATGCATCTATGTCCTGTAACTTAAATTCTGCAAGTGGGCTGCAAGACTCATTGCGCCACCAACTCAAGTAGCACTGTAAATAATGTCTACAGGCCTGGCCCTCCAGCCTAGGTATGCAATTCTAAATTGCCATTTTGACCTCACAAAATAAACCTTTGCCAGTTCTAAACCTACCTCTTTAATACATATAAGGCTTCCCTAAGATAGGCCCATAGGGCAGGGTTCATAGTATGTAATAAGTAAGTCCATATTTAATGTTTTATTTCCTGTCACTGAAAAACCTCCATAGTTCTTATTCACTGTGGTAAGGCTGGCCTTCCTACAGGCAAACACTGGGTTACAGTATAATAGCTTATGGTGCTTAATTTCAGTTTGGGAGCAGCTAGAAATATGGTTGGGGACTCACATTAATAGTAATTTAAAATCCAACTTAATGGTCAGTAGGGTTTTCTATAATTTCTTTGGAAATCACACTTTTGGAAAGTAGTCATTTCACTGCCGAAGCCAGAATGGGGCATTCTGCCAGTCTCCAGTGTCACCTGATTGCTGATGACTTCCCGGTGGTGATATGTGGATTTCTCCCAGTCAGTAGACAAAGGGCTTGGTTGTGGAAATGTGTTTTTCTTCCTAGAGCTTCTTGAGCTTCAAAAGATACCTACCATGTTACTGACAGATGGAGCTCATAATCTACGTCTGCTTCCCTTTTGTCTTGCTATTCAGTGGGAGGGGAAGCCATCCTAGAAGTGGTCTGAAATGACCGCAGGGAGGGTTTACCAATTATTAAAGCCATACCTCTGGGTGGGCACATTGAGTTCTGGCAAGGGTAAGAAGGGTTCTGCCATGTTGGATTTATGTAGAGCGGGGTACTGTGGGGCACAGGAAGTGCTGCAAAAATGGGTTGGGTCACCCCTGGGAACTTTTACCCCATTGGTTAGGGAGTGCCCAGAAGTTTCCTTCACCCACGGTCTGACACTGGGCATACATGTGGGATCCTCAGTACCCTTCTTAGATCACTTTTGGGCCTGTGGGAGAACAGAAGAGAACTGTCCCTGCTGTTTGTGACCTGAGAAGAGCCTTGAAGACTGAATCTGCTCTTCCTCTTGTACCCAGGACAAATAATTAAACTTCCGGGGTTAGAAGACTGACCTCCTGTTTGGGGTTTGTGGACACAACAAGCACTGAGAGACCTTTTTGCTGTATTCCCAGATGACCAGTTCTAATTGGATCTGCCCAGTACCCTGCTTCAGGCCTCTGCTGCAGTGAGTCTTTACCCTCAAGTGCTGTCTCCAAGGTCCTGGACCCTTGGCTGGCGTCAAACTGGACCGCTCCTGCAGTTTCCTGAAACCCGGTCCTTAGAAACATTTTGACAAATTTTTGTTCTGAGAACTTATCGGAGACCAGATCCAGTCTGCCATGTCAATCCAAAGAAGGTGCATCACTGCTGGGCAAAAGATTCAGGTTGCTTATGGTATGTTCTTCTCTACATCAGCAAATCCAATTCAGCTGGACCTCACGGGGAAGGTATCCAGCATCGTGGAGCCCTCTTCCGCTACTGCCGGCAGCCTTGCTCTGCTAGAAGAATCCGAGCTCCAAAAAAGTTCAAAGGTAAAAATCTTTACTGGGCGAAGATGCTAAATGTATTCGGCTGGCGAGGGACCTTGTCTGGGTGTGAAATTCAAAGCTCTCGTGCTCTGACCTTTCCCACCAAAAGGCAATGGCTTCAATAAGACCTGTGATGATGTGGAGCCCTCTGCAGCAACATCCTGCAACCTTGCCAGGTGAAGATTTTGACTTCCATTCCAGAGACTAAGGGGCCGATTCCGATCTCGGCCGGTAGGGCTCCGAATAGGATTCGGCTTTACCGGATCCGATTCGGAGCCCTTTTTCCCGACCGAATCGTACGCGGGTCCGGCCGAGCGAGTACGATGCGAGTCGCCGACCGACTCGTCCGGGCGACCCGACTGCTCCGACCGACTCGTACCCGGATCGTACCGCTCCGACCGACTCGCTCGGACCCGGTTCGCACCGCGCAATGGAGACGTTTTCCGGCCGGGTAAGTACGATGCGCACCTCGGCCGCTCCGACCGACTCGCGCCGTCCGACTCGAACTCGCTGTCGGAGCCGTACTTTGGGGGTCCGTGTCGGACCCCCTGTACGCGTACCCGTGCGAGGCGCACACAGGGGGACCATGGGTCCCCCTACCTGTGCGTGTACGCCGCGAAGTGCTCGCGGCATACTCGCTGTAGGGGGCGCCCTTGTCCGCCTCGCACCCATTGAGGCAATGGGAGCCCGCGTACGCGTTGTACGACCGGCTCCCATTGAGTTCAATGGGAGTCCGACCGACTCGTGTCCGGTGGCATACGAATGCATCGGACTCGTTCGGTCGGACTGCACGGGTCCGATTCGGTCGGAAATCTCTCCGGGTCCGGCTCGGTCGGAGAGATTTCCGGCCCGAATCGGAATCGACCCCTAAGTCTGAAGGCAAAATGTTTCAGAAGGACAAACCTGGACCCTGTAGCTAAGCCTCAATCCATTGCTATTGGCCTTAAACGTTACCCTTGTTCTGGTCAAGTGCAACAGATGATCACGGTTAGTGCTTAGAAGCTATTTTGAACCTTACAATTTAAAAATTGAAAACTACGGTTCTACTTATCGGATTTTTGTCATTTTAGTGTTAATTGTGGGGTTTTCCTTGTGTTGTGTTTTTAACTTATTACCTTTTTGTACTACATAAATACTTTACACATTGCATTTAGATTAAGCCTAACTGCTTTGTCCCAAGCTACCAGAGGGTTCAGCACAGGTTTATTTAGTTACTCATGTGGGTCACCCTGACAAGGATTGTGATTATAATTTGAGGTGGGTTCTCACCCACTCAACTAATACTCCAATCTCCTATAGAGTGCAAAAAACGTACAGTTTATAGGAATTGCCACAATCTTGGTGGAGAGGTCAGCCAGGGGAATCAGCTCCCATTGACACTGTAATACACAAGACTCTACCAGCCCCTCTCACTGAGGCCTAGGAGAGACCTCACAGAGATCTTCTGCATCCTCTGGTTTCCCTGTTCTTGTGCAATCCTTACGTCAGATGCCCTACGCATCCGAATAAGGCAGAGAAGTGAAAGTTGCTACAGGTGTATGCATTGCATTCTCTTGAATGAAGGGAGAGGGAGCTATTGGGTCCAACCACATTTCCGACAAGACCCCTGCCTTCTATTAGGAAGCTACAATGAAGGGGGCAGAAGCATCCAGCCCTGCCTCTGTCCGCGGGTTGCAAATAGCAGCTAGAATCCTGCTTAGGATCTGAGGCCCATGGCAACAGTGACCCCTTTTTGATCCCTTCATTTCAGGTGGTGTTTGTTACGCCCGGCAACACAGTCAACAAAAATAATGTTGCATTCATTTTCCTTTTTATATTGAAAGCTTGGTGGAAACAGGCTTCCATAAGCTATTCTTTTGCACATGCAGATGGGTCCAAGTGAGACAGAGGTAGCACCCTTAAATAGTGATACTAGGGATCCCCCTTGGGAGGTGAAGTGTCGGGACCCCCATACTGTAAGGGCTGCAGGGCCCAGCATTATGATCTGATTCCTGAGTGCACACATGCTTACTCAATGAGGATAAGTACATTAAAGTGTATGCAGACCTTTGTAGATTTTAGTATTCATGCAAATCTATGTGATAATGTTTCCTAAGGTCTTCACTTCTATTTTTATCATCCCACCAACCACAATGGAGGCATCCATCCATCCATTATCTATCTCTCTCTTTCTCTCTCTATCCCTCCCCTAAAAGCTATTTGTCTGTTGTAGTTAATCTTGCAACACTGTAAAATATTACAGAGGTGCCAGCAACATTCACAGGACTTCAGAAACCAGGCTCCAATTGCTCCAGCTCCTGGGGAATTGCCCAGCAGGATAAATGACAAGCCTGGCCATGATTGCAATGTTTGCAACAAAGTAGGTTTTGTTTTTTGGCATTCATTGTAGACACAATGGGGCTATGTATTTTTTAACTAATCTGTTATTTCACTGATCTTGGCCAACACCTTTTTCACAAATTATAGGATAATTGCCTGGAGCACTACAAAATTAATTCTAATTTCAACATTTTCACCAAATTAATTCTTTATGTAACAATTTTGTAATTGGAATTCATTTTGTAGTGCTCCAGGCAATTATGCTACGTTATACATGATATTGCTGTTAGCAATTTCCATATTTACACTTCCTCACAGCAGAAGCGATATCTGATGTAGCACCTCTTTCTTGATTTTCTAATTGTATTGTTAGTTTTGTTTATACTGACCAGACTCTGTGGGGGTTTGTGTGGGTAGCATTTTTCCACTGCTGCAAATTGTAATAGTTATCTTTTTCAGAAATGTAAAAAAAGTTATCTTTTTCAGAAACTTTGGGGCATATTATCAAGGGCTGGCGATATAATTATCGCCGCTTAGCGTCCGTTTTCGGGCGAAAGCGGCGATAATTATCTCGCAATATCATCAAGGACACGCTAGCGCGTGTTTCCTTGATGTAGAGCCCGTTTTTCACAGCCTCGCCTTGCATCGCTAATGAGATGCAAAGAAGGCGTGGCTGTGAAAACAACACAAGTTAATATCGCGAAGGCAGCTTCGCGATATTAACAAGGAGGTGCAGCGATAAAAGAAATCGCGCTACCTCAGCTTTAACTCAGGAATTTAACGTCTGTTAAATTCCTGACTTAAGCATACTTTTCATGGGAGATGGATTCTGCTGATACGACCACAGGGTCGTATCAGCAAGGTTATCGCCGTTTTCCATGGAACATCGCTGGAAAACCAGCGATGTTCCATGGAAAACAAGCTTATCGCAGGAATAATTATCGCCATTGCGCTATGCGTTGTTAATACAGCGCTAGCATGGCGATAATTATCTGCGGTAGCCGGCGATAACTATTCTCACGCTGTGAACGGCCAGCGATAATTATCGCTGGCCGTTGATAATATGCCCCGTAATTTCCTATGCTAATCAGGGCGTTATCATGATAATGGGTGGTCGGACCGCCGCCCGCTATCACGTCAGTCAGTCCACAGTCCGACCGCCCAAATATGATGTGACTACTGGGCTTGCAGTCCGGAAAATTACTCTTTAACAGGGTGGCTTGTGTTGCGGCCTTCAAAAAGGGCCGCAGCACAAGCTGCGGTGTAAATTAGCACTTTGTGCACATTCATGCACTGTGTACCATGCACCATGGGGTGCATAGCACACAGTGCAAGAATGCGCGTGGGGGCACTACATGTGCCCCCTGGGCCACTTTGCAGTGGGCCATGGGGGCCCTGTTTGGGGCCCCCAAAGTCCATTTCCGACAGCCTTTTCACAGCAGTGAGACCGCCATGAAAAGGCTGTTGGAAAGGGACATCGTAATCCCGAGGGCGGTGCCTGCCTCAGCATCACCATCATTAGGGATTGCGATTCCGATCACTGCCTCGTTGGGATCAGTAGATCCTTTCGGAAGTGGCGGTCTGTCCCCCGTCCAACAAGGGTCTGACCGCCTGCATCATAATGCGGCGGTCGGACTCAAGGGCTGACGGTTGAACAGACTGCCACCGACAGCCTGTCGCTGGCAGTCCGCCCAACATCATAATAAGGACCTAAGACTCAGTACTTGATAACACTTCATTGTTATGTTTAATTCTTCTTTAGCTCCTAACTTTAATCAATAACCCTCTTTCCTAGATCCTCAATGATAGAAGTTGAAAACTAAGGTTCAGATTTATGAAAAATTCAAGTGACACAGCAATGCTGCATTGTGTGAAAGGGTTTGTTGGCGCCGTTTTCCTCTATTCTTCTGCTGGCGTATTTAAGGCTTCCATGTGCCACCGCATACACATTTGCACCATAGTGCAAAGCTGTGTGCGTTCTGTAAGGAATAGTTTTGTGCTGGAAGTTGAACCTTCCAGTGTAAAAACCAGCCTTTTACACTATTTATTCTTTCTAAGTGTGATGTACAATGCAGCACACATGCTAAGCAGGAAAAATGAGTAGAAATGAAAACATTTCTCCTTGTTACGCCTACCCTGACGCGGTGTAATATTTTTGCACACGTCCCTGTCTATGAATGTTTGTAGATAGGGATTTGGATCAAAACCCATAGGTGGTTGCATAGGAATGTTCATGCACGACCCATGGAATGTCTCCTTGATGCAAAGTAATTGCATTTATATAGTTCTTACTACCACAGACCAGGCATCGAAGTATTGCAGAGTAGCTCGGAGCGTTACCTTTCGTTACTTTGGGAAACTATCCAAAGCAAATCCTGATTTGAATTGGATAGCAGATCTTTCGTCGGGTTTGCCTTACAAAAGTAGCGCAAACATGGGACAAAGCATTAGTAAATATTGGCCTAAAGGCCAGATGGCTGTAGTCCTGGCAATATACTGCACTACTTGCAAATATCCACTCTTGGATATTCCACTATGTGGGCACGATCTAAGATCGAGCAGCTCAGATTACAAAGCACTGAGAATCTGAGCGGATTCAAGTTTATTTGCTCGGGGGCAGATATGCATTCATAACAAACAACCAAAGGGCGACCAATGTCTGCATTCAGATCATCTGAAAGAACCACAGACAGATTCGCGCGTCTATACTCCCTCCCTTAATTTAGAAAACTCCGAAAGGCCACTCCTAATATAATCTCCTTTGTGACAGAGTCTTGTTTGTTAGGCGTGCTCAGGCAAACGTGCATATAATTTTGCTGTGAGTTAGTAATCGTGCGAGGTATTTCAGCCTTCCATCTAACTTTGATGGTATGCACGTTGAGGAAGAAGATGGGAGAGGATGTCGTCTGTCGGCTAGATTGCCGACTTTGGAGCTGGAAACCAAGGTTCGCGCCTCGGGGTCGCGTCCACATCCTGTGATTCTGGGCAAATCAATTAATCTCCGTGCCCCCCAAAAACATGAATGTGTCCTTGTGTAACGTAACTGGTGCTCATGTAAAGCGCTCCAATACCTTCGGGTCGAGTTTACGCTATATAAATCTGCTAAAAAGAAAAGCATCGTGTTTGCATTTAATAAGTGTTCTAACATAATCTGCAGAATGATGAACTAGGAAATATCCAACGTTATATTTTCTTCATCTTTGCCTCTCATTTACACCATTCACGAGCTACCCATTCTAAGATAGGTGAAGCGTGTTTGATTCAGAATTTAACGAAGCATGACATTGTATTTTCTGAACGATGACACTGTATATTTTAAACCATAACATTGTATTTTTTTGCTCGAGTACTAAATTCCTAGGCAGAAACATGCCAGCACATACCCACTGTGATAGCTTTCTATAGCCGAGGAAGATGAGTATTTCAACTTAATGATCACCCATCACATGGAGATGTATTTTTCTTTGGATTCTCATCGGGGAAGTGCATTTAATACTCTTTGAGAATTTTGAAGGTGGAATAAGTTACTTAACCATAAGAGTAGGATAGTGTTGTGCAGGCCTATTGAGAAAATGCACCCAGTGAGCATCATAGAGTAGAACAACTCATTTTACAGTGTTCTTTGCAACGATGCACACAGCCTCTTGCTGAACTGGTGCAGCCAGCGATTCATGAAGCATTAGCTTTTACATTCAAAACCTGTCAGCTTGTTGACAAACAATCACATAAAACTCCAAACTGTATAATCAGCATAATAATGAAGTCAAAGTTCAAAGCACTCTGTCAGCTGGACGTTCTTTATGACGAGCAGCAATATGGGTACTGTTGACTGTGCATCGCCTCTCTTAATAAAGTGTCTTGCTGTACATTTATTCACAGAATACTCCCTGTTGTACACTGCTTCTTTCAAAATGGGAGTCATTAAAAGGCGCTGAAGACATTGCATAGCATGTGTGACATCAGAGGAGGGGACATGTGAATACCACCATAGCAACAAGACCAAAGTAGTAGTGGACAAAAGTCCAGATGTACACCGTCGCAAAGTCAATTTAGAATTTGCCAATGCTCCATTGCACAGCTGAACGCTGTATTTGATCTGAGTGACAGCCTCTTTGGACACGGATAACCTTTAGGAGACGCTTCAGCGCCTTTATTCTGCTCCAGGTTTGCAATCGTTATCATCCTTTTTCAAGGACAGACACAAGGAAATTGGCCTTGCTTGAATTTCATTTAAATTAACAAACAATAACTAAAAAACACCACTGGGATAAATTGCTATTTGCCTGTTCTGTAAATCTTTATCTGTAACCTCTTGTGAAAACAATGCTTCGTGTTGAAGTTTTTTGTCGCATGCATGCAGGGTCCAATGCACTAAAACATTTTGAAGTCAGGAAACCCGTGATTGACAAAATCATAAGATTTCCCACTGCAAAATGGTGTTTGGCCATATACTAATCCTTTTTACACAATAGAAAAGTCTTTCCAACATGCGATTCAGGTTTTGCTAATCATGACTACCACAAATATGAGGGGGGGGGCAAAAATGGCATGCCCTCCCACTTGCGTTTCGCAATGATATCTATCAATGTTTGGTGACCGCATTTGTGACTACAAATCATTGAAATGTTACTTACACTTCTACAGTGGTGATAACTGATTTTCAAAGAAGAGCTCTTCCTCTATAGTAATCATGTTGGGCGGCTTCGGGAGGGAGGTAGCACACAGTGGTCCAGGCAGCACCTTTTCCTTCAAGGAACTTTGGGTGCTTTTCAAAAAATATATTTCCAATTCGGGAATAAGAACATAGGAATGGAGATCTACTGTTCTTTGCACGCCGCCATCCATCCCTACATTCATGGCCAATCATATGGGGTCTCAAATAGCAACCACCCTAATTAATATTCATTAGGTAGCTTGTTTTTCAACCACCTGTGAATGGACAATTTGCAATGTCATAGGTCTCATCACAAATTACGTCCTGTTAGAAATGGGATCTCTAGTTGGCAAGGGCTTGCACCTTTGTCCAAGTAGGGACCCTTCTTCCTAGTCAGGGTAAGGGTTGTTACACTCGTGAAGTAACCCCTGCTCACCCTCGTGGTAGCTTGGCACGAGCAGTCGGGCTTAATTCAGAGGCAGTGTGTAAAGCATTTGCACATAACCAACAGTAATACAGTGTAAGCACTACAAACGGACACCACACCAGTTTAGAAAAATAACCAATATTTTATATACTTAAGACAAGACCAATTACGACAAAAATCCACAATACTATACTTTAAAAATGAATGCTTGATACGGTAACTTCTTCTTTGCAGGAATAGCGCAAAAGCAAAGTTCGTACGAGTCGGTAGCTCCGTCCGAGCCTACCGTGATGCTGAAAACCCCAGAGTCTAACAGTTCCAGCCGACCGCGTCGATACGGGCCAGCAGAGTCGTGAACAGACTCGGTTACAGTACCTTTCTCGTTGTGGCTGGTACGGAGTGTACGAGCCGGTCGGCGTTCGTCGCGGTTGCAGTGCAAGACGGAGCGATGCAAGGTGCGGTGTCCTCGATGCGGTGCAGGCAGCGGCTCGATGAGCGTCGTGCAGACGGAGTCGGTGAGTCCAAGGCTGGCGATGCAGGGTGAGACGATGCTCGATGCGGTGCTGACAGGTTGCAATGCAGGCGACCTAGCCGGAGTGAGGGAGCTGGCGTCGGACAGCGGTGCGAGTCGGAGCGGTGCGTCGCAGACGTGCGAGCGGTGCCCCAAATGCGGTGCGGTCTCGACTCTTGAGCCAGTTGCAGCGACAGTGTCGGTCTGGTCCGGCTGGCCCAGTGAAGCGATGCGATGCGAACTGCGGTGCCCACAGGTCACGGTGCAAGCAGCGGCTCGATGTTGGCGGCGTCGGACGTCGCCCACGGTGAGACCAGGGTTGCGATGCGAAGCGGGGCGATGCGGTCTGCGGTGCAAACAGGTCACCGGCCAGGGATGGATTCGGTTGACGGAGTCGGTTGCAGTTCCCTTCCTCTGTGGCAACTGAAACAGCGTTCCAGAAGCGGTACCCAGAGGCTTGTGAAGTCTTTGCAGTCCCTGAGACTTCTTAACAGGAGGCCAGCTCGGTTCCTGGCCCTTGGAGATACTCAGCACAAGTTTGTAGAAAGTTCAGTCCAGTCCTTTCACTGCCCAAGGCAGAAGCAGAAGCTGCAGGCCAGCCCAACAAAGCAACAACACAGCAAAGGGGCAGTACTCCTCCTGGCAGCTCTTCCAGCTCTTCGTCTTGGCAGGTTCCTTGATTCCAGCGAGATCTAAATTCATGGGGTCAGGGCCCCAATATTTATATCCCAAATTCCTTTGTTCTCTGAAGGCAGAGAGGCCTTCGCCTAGTCCAAACCAGTTCTGGAGCACTTTGTTGACAAGTCTCCGTCCCTTCTTTCAGTGAGTAGGCCAGGGACATCAGACGCACCACAGGAGGTGGAGCCAGCATTGTGGAGGGAAGGCACTGTCCTATTCAGGGCCCAGGTGCGACCCCTCCCACCCATCTACAGGTCGATCTGGCTATTCAGCCCTGCGCTGACTCACCCTGTCTCCTGGCATCCCCCAGCCCCTGTCACTCACATTCCAGATAAGGAATACACAACCTCGCAGAGGCAGGCTTGGATGGTTAGGCAAGAAAATACCCACTTTCTAAAAGTGGTATTTTCAAACGCAGAATGTTAAAACCAACTTCACTAAAAGATGCATTTTATCATTCTGAGTCCAGGCATACTAAACTCGAATTTCTACCATGTTCCCGGGGTCAGTTAGGATTATAAACTGTAATAATCAAAACTGCCCATTCTGGCCTAGGGGGAACAGGTAGCCTTGCAATAGTGAAAAACGAACTAGGCTGTAATTCACTATCAGGACATGCCGCACACACCCTGGCATGTCCTACCTTTCGCATACACCGCACCCTGCCCACAGGGGTACCGTGGGCCTACCTTAGGGGTGACTAACATGTAGCAAAGGGAAGGTTTGGGGACTTGCAAGTGTGTGCACTTGCCAAGTCGGCTATGGCAGCCCCAGGCTGCGCACAGGCTCTGCGATGGCAGGCCCGAGTTACACTTTACGGGCTGTTTGCGTGGGTGGCACAATCCAGTGCTGCAGCCCACCAACAGCATTTGGTCTATAGGCCCTGGCACTCGCAGTGCACTTTACAAGGGACTGACACATAAACCAAATAGGCCAATCATGGAAACACCAATCCATAACACATTTTATACAGGAGCACTTGCACTTTCCCACTGGACCGCAGTGAGGAAAGTGCGCAGAATCATCACACCAGCAAAAACAGAGTCAAAACCGGGAGGTCAGAAAGCAAAAAGTCAGGGGAAACACGCCAAAAGATGCCAAGTCTAACACGTCCCTATTTGCAAACCAGTTGGAGTGCAATTTACACATCCTTGGTTTACAAACGGGAGGAGTAGAAACAGACAATGCATACCGATTGCTATTAATAAGACTAAAAGCACTGCTTTGTTCTCTGCCTCTTCCACTGGCTCCCTCAAACCAAAGTTGTCTTTTACAGCGCCCCTAACCTATGCAGCAAATTACTGTGTGATGCATGCATGCTCTCTGACCTTTGACGGTGCTTTCTATCAGGACCTGCAATTGAGGTCTCATGGAACTGCTTCTGAATTTTCTGCTTTGTTTTGTAACCAGTACTTCGATCTGAATTGTCTGTGAAGATGCATATTTATTAGCTATTCCTCCACTAGGTCACTGGCACAAATGTAACCCTATATGTACAGTTATACAATTATACTTAAGGAACTATCAGGAAGCATCCACCAACCTAAGAGAGTGATCACTATGTGCATTCTATTCTTTAAAGGCCTGTATGTAGGAATCCCAAACACCACCCAAAAATGTCCATATCAGAATGGATGCTAAAGCCTTGGCGGAAATATCATGCAATTTGGATGTACAGTATTGTCCCTGGAGTACTGGAGCAAAAATAGTTGTAAAACATGTGATACAGAGGACGCCAAGCTCACAACCACAGTACTGCATAATTTAACAGCAATTTTTGTGTTAGGTTACCACATCCTTTTGCTGGCAAACAAAATGTCACACTATTTTCATGATGTAGTGTTGCTTGTAGAAAAAGGTGAGATAATCTAATTACTGTATATTTCTACCATTTACAATACATTGTAAATGTTAATGCCAAAGGTGAAAGGAGAGGGCATTTTATGCCATGTCCCCGTACGTATAGCAGGACCACAGCTAATGGCATGTGGAGTGCTGGAATGCTCCACCTATGGCTAAGAGTGACAATGAAAAGTCCTGCTAGCCAATTTTGACATATATCGACCCCAAAAGGACACTTCACAAAAACGTTCTGTTTTTATATCACCTTTTTGTGAGAACATTTATTTAGGTAGCTGTTAGAAATGGGGTTTCTGATTGGTTGAGATATGCACCCAAGCCAGGCAGAACCCACCACTTAAGTCAGGGTAAGTCAGATACACCACAGAGATAACCTGTGTTCACCCTCTTGTAGCTAGGCACAGAGAAAGCAGGCTTAACAACAAAGGCAATGTGTAAAGTACTTGAGCACCACACATACACACAGTAACCCAATGAAAAAACCACAAAAGACTCCACACAGGTTTAGAAAAATAAGGAATATTTATCTGAATAAAATAAGACCAAAACAATAAAAATCCAATCAATAAAGATCGAGCTATGAATGTTTAAAGTATATCTTTCATCCCAGTACTTAAAAGTTATTCACAATGCTGTTTACAGTATTTTTGTCAACACAGTTGCTTAAAAGTTACAAATGATATTGTTTAACGTATGTTTGTCACTACGATGTTTCAAAGTTACTCATGATGTGGCTGAAGGTTGATAACAGTCCTAAAAGACCAGAGTAATGTACCAATGACCTCTTCGGGGCTCTCCAGAAAGACCTGATCCTCAACTGTCAGGTAACAGTTGCCCAAACAGTCCCCTTTGGTCCAATGGATATCGCTGCTTACTTAAGCCAATGTTACCTTGATTGACACTGCCATCCGGAAGGGAGTGCCGGACCGTGACAGTGCGCCCGCAGGTCCCGCCACAACGCGTTCCTCACTGGTGAAGATGCCGCCGTCGTCAGCTTTACGCGGGGACCCGGAGGCCCATTGGTGGTTCCTGTTGTACAGGCGGAGGCCCGTGCAGAAGAGGTTGTTGGGAGGTAGGGGGTTGCAACCATAGCACGCACTCCACATTGGTCTTCTTCTCATGAATGGCCAACAACTCTTGCAGTCGCAACTGCATCACTGACTCCGCCTGGCATAACCTAGCAATGCGTAGCCAGAGGGGTCACACTGAGGCATTTTCTCCTTGGCACAGTGACTGTCTTTAGGCAGAAAAGCAGTGACTTTGGTTGGCATGTAGGTTTTAGGTGCTGATCGGTACACCTCGGGGAGGACTCGATAAGCGAGCAAGCACGAGGGGCTGGTGTTATGACCTCAGCTGCTTGGCAGGCACAAAGTGAAGAGGCCAGTAGCCATTTAGAAACAAACTGAAGTCTTTGATGTCCCTGAGACTTCTCTTAACAGGGGCAAGCCAGCAAGCCCTTGGAGTCACTCTGGGTGTTAGTCCTTGGTTTTCCTTGGTTTTCTAGCAGGGCCAGATGTCAGCAGGCAACGGTAGCTTAGCAAAGCAGGAAGCAGTTCTTTCGAGCAGCCAGGCACAGCAGAGTGGAAATCCTTCAGCACATCAGCCTTTACTCCAGCAGAGTTCTTTCTAGGTCTAGTAGTGTACTGCTTTGATAGGGCCAGAGCCCTGGTACTTACACCCAAAAGTGTCTTTGATGTAGGGAGTGACTTCAAAAGAACTCTCTGAAGTGCACAGGGAAACCTTTCAGCACAGTCCTGGCTCCAGACTACCAGAAGGGGGTAAATCAGCCCTGTGTGTGAGGGCAGGGCACAACCTATTCAAATGTAAGTGTGAACCACCTCTCCATCTCCCTGCCCAAGAAGACTATCAGTATCAAATGAATACAGATATATACCCTGTCACACCCAGCCCCTCCTGTGTTGTGACTGTCTGAAGAGTATGCACAAAGTGTAGCTGTCACCCAGCCCAGATGTGTATTGGAGGCATGCTGTAGGCACACAGAGCAAAGTTAGGAGCAAAGATATGGCCACATTCTCAAAGTGGCAATTCTAAAATGGTAATGTCAAATCCACCTTTACCATTAAGGAGGATGTATCACCACCATTCCAATGATATTAAACATGAAGTAGCTACTCCTTTCCAATCAGGAATTACAGCTTAAAAAGGTATTTTAAGGAATCCCCAATGCTATCCTATGGAAGGAGTAAGCCTCACAGCAGTGAAAAACAAATGTATCTGTTTGTCACTGCCAGGACATGTAAAACTTAAAAGTACATGTCCTGCCTTTTAGTTACACAGCACCCTGCCCTTAGGGTCACTTAGGGTCTACATTAGGCGTGACTTATGTGTAATAAAAGGGGGGTATAAGGCTTGGCAAGTGGCTTTAAATGCCAAGTCTAAGAAGCAGTAAACTGCACAAACAGGTGCTGCAATGGCAGACCTGAGACAGGTTTGAAAGGCTACTTGTGTGGGTGTCACATTTAGTGCTGCAGGCCCACTAGTAGCATTTAGATTACAGGCCCTGGGTATATGGTATACCACTTTACAAGGGGCTTACAAGTAAATTAAATATGTCAATTGTGTACACACTAATGTTACCAAATTTACCATGTGTAGGGGAGAAGAACATGCACTTTAATACTGGTTAGCAGTGTGCTCAGAGTCCTAAGTCCAACAAAAAGCTACAGCAAAAACAGGAGGCAAAATGCAAAAACTTGGGGGAAAGACCACCCTAAGGATGACAGGTCTAACAGTAGTCATTGGACATTGGACAAACTTTTATGATTCATGAGAGAACAACATAATATATGTGTAAAACGTACTACTCCTCTGGCTATATTTTCTAAATTAATTAATTTCAATCTCTTTTTGGCAGTGTGGAGCAGCAGACTGCTGCCCCTCCATAAAATGCATAGTGGATATCCAAGGTGAGAAATTCTTGGTAAATCCTTGCACTCTCAGAGCTCTGAATGAGACCTGTCTCATTACTGTCCCAAACTGTAATGAGAGAATAGTAGGCCAGTAATGAATATGCATGCACCTCAATGCTGATGCCTTTATTGTGACTAGTGAAATACAAGGCTAACTAACACTGCTGTGTACCCACCCATGTACCTGTGATGAGTGTGACCCATGAGATTTTTCCACATACTGTTTTGAAGTGGGGGCAGGCAGTATTCTGGTTATGTATTTCCCTGTTACTGTGATCTTTGTTTGCAAAAGAGGGAGCGTAAGCTTAAGGATTACTTAGGTACTCCAAGAATCTTTCACAGGGTTCAAGGAGAACCGACAGGTTTTCTCCTGTCCTGAAACATATGCATAGATGGCAAATGAGAAGAAAATATGGTTTCATTTGGCACAATTTCGGCATATGGGGCAGGAGGGAGGGAAGACCCTCCTAATCTGCTGCCCCAGGTTGCCAGAACAATGCTCTTGTGCCCGTGATAAGACCCAATGCCAAGACAGGCCAACTCCCCACTAAGCTCATTCCAAAAAATTGTGGGTTTGCCCTATGATCTGCACATCCATTCGCAACAATTTGGTAACTATATCATTAACTACAAACATTTTTTAGGGGCTCCCATGGTGTCACAATACCCACCCACCAGGGTATGCTTACACTAGGACTGAAACAGCCTAGAACAATATTGAACCAAAACACACCGAAGCACACCAAATGGTCGTGACTATTATCAAAAAGCACAAAGTAACTCAATAAATGAGAAAAGTTTTTTTGAAAAAAGTTTTTCTTCCTCCTCCCTTCCCACACTGTATGGTTCAATTCAACATGGATCAATTTCTTTTTTATAGAAGTCCACAATGAATCTTGAGTCAGGTCCTTTTGTTTGTTTTATTTCAATTCTTTAAACATGAAACACAGCAGCAGCCGACGTACGTTTCGCCCCCTCCGGGCTTTCTCAAGGCTCAGATATACACGTTGAATTCATTTCCACAATTTCAAGCGCATTGTATTTATTGACTCCCCTCAATACTAATTCTTCCAGAACAAATGTTTAGGATGCAAAGTCAATCAGATTGGCAGTGGTGTTTGCTTCTTTAGAAGTACATGCATCTCCTTTCAGGGATACGCTTCACGATGTCGCTTAACTCAGTGCTCGGGACGTTGATAAGTCCTCTCTCCATCTCTCTATGTTCTCTGCTCCTCGTAACCGGCAGCAACGCGTATCCCTGAAAGGAGATGCATGTACTTCTAAAGAAGCAAACACCACTGCCAATCTGATTGACTTTGCATCCTAAACATTTGTTCTGGAAGAATTAGTATTGAGGGGAGTCAATAAATACAATGCGCTTGAAATTATGGAAATGAATTCAACGTGTATATCTGAGCCTTGAGAAAGCCCGGAGGGGGCGAAACGTACGTCGGCTGCTGCTGTGTTTCATGTTTAAAGAATTGAAATAAAACAAACAAAAGGACCTGACTCAAGATTCATTGTGGACTTCTATAAAAAGAAATTGATCCATGTCGAATTGAACCATACAGTGTGGGAAGGGAGGAGGAAGAAAACGTTTTTCAAAAAAACTTTTCTCATTTATTGAGTTACTTTGTGCTTTTTGATAATAGTCACGACCATTTGGTGTGCTTCGGTGTGTTTTGGTTCAACTCCCCACTAAGCTTGGGCAGAGCTCACAGAGTTTCACTGCGTGGAATTCCGCGAAGTTACTTAAGAACTCCGCCAAATTCCGCGGAGTTTCATGAGCAGGGGAAGTTACCGGCTCTATGTGCACACAGGTGTGTTGTGGAGCAAGAAGTGCTTATCTGGTGGTTCCCATGTACTGTCAACTATGTTTAGCTAAACACTATCACTGGTTACCTCTCAATCCAGCGTACTCTGCCCCAGATTGACTCCCCTCTCCTCTCGCACTTGCGACTCTGCTTTCCATTCATGGATCGGGTGTTGTTTGGCATCCGGCTCGGGCAGAGTCCGCAGGCCTTGTGTTTGCTCCGGTGGTGATGGGGAGGATGGGCAGTGCCTGCGCATCAGGTTGGTGGGGCCCTTCTCTCACTCAGTTTGTGCCGGCTCTTTGACCCTCTTTCCTGCAGTCATCGTGCTGCTCCATCTGTGGAGCTCCCACAGTCCTTTTTTTACTCGCACATCTGCTCTGCACCCCGGCCCCTCAGCTGCAACTCATGCCGGCTTTTTTTCACCCCACCTCCGAAAGTCGTGACACACTTGGTGCCCTTTGGAACTCAACGGCCACCGTTGCCAATGGCAACCACCCCGACTTCTGTCAACTCCCTCCGCATCGCGGCTTCACTCCTTCCCGTCTCGCCTTTCAGATGCACCAGGGGCAAGCACACTGAAGTGGAAGTGACGTTTTCACTTTTCAACCGGAACTCAGTGCTAGCCACTGTGCTGACTCTAACGAAGTTCTCTGGTGCTTCTCCCTACGTCACTTCCCTTGTCCTCCCCTTCCTGGTCGTAATAAGGACGAGGGTATCAGTGCTGTTCTACTGAAATAGAGTGTCGGCCCCTTTGATGTATAGCGTGGCCTTGGGTCGCACAAGTGTTGCTACAATTATCAACTACGTTCCTCTTCGGTGTTTCCTGGTATGTTCTTCCTTTGTGTTTTTCTTTGAGCTGTATTTGCTACTTGTGAACTCGTCCTCGTTATCTACTTGCACATGGCATGCATTCTAGAGTGTAAATTCTTTTGTATGTTGGTCTTGGCGGGGAGGTTCATCCCTTGACTATTTTCTTTGTTGTTTTCCCTCGCCTTAATTGTTACTTTCCTTTGAGTCTAAAAATAATGTTGGTTTATAGCACGGGGCAGGGAAACATTTAATACTAAAGGAGGGTGCCGGTACACTCCGCTACATGGCGGCCTGCAGAGTTTTGTCAAACTACACTCTCCAAGCGGAGTGCGGAGTAGGCAAAACTCTGGGAACTCCACTGGCAGAGCGGAGTTCACCACCCTCCCTTACTCCCCACACCATTAATTATTTTTTTACACCACTCCTTAGAGCCTAGAGGGCTTTGTGCCACTGAGCAGGAAAATAGGAGTAGAACCCTCCAATGTTTTTCCTAATGGGGCAGAAAGATTGTCTGATGCCCAGGGGTGGGGCTACAGTTTAGTGACAGGATGGGCAAATCACCCAATCACATTCTGTTTCTCAGTGTTTACCCTGATGCCATGCTTAACTTTAAGACCCTCTCCCTCCCCACCCCTGGGATAGACAGATTTAGTGCAAATGCCCAAATCTGTCCATCCAGTGTAGCTGAAAGACCACAGGTCTACCAAGAAAAAAGTGAGAAAAGGAATGGGGTGGTGTACTGGACCACCATGGCAGTATGTTCCCCCATGGCACCAAACATGATAGCTGCCCCCTGGCAGAAGTGGATTGGGAGGTTTACCTCTGTATTCAAGCCCATATATCAAGCCTATGCCCAAATTACAAACGAGTTTCACCATGTGAGGAGAGGGGGGTTTGTAGGGGTGGGGCCTCATGCCGAGAGCTACCTGAGAGGCACTCTACCACTCACCAAGCCCCCAACCACTCCCAAAAAAACAAAAAAAATGGTTGTTGAGGCTGTTGCCTATGTCCTGGGGTGTTTTCACATCTCTTAACGGACATCGGCTGCTTACTGTGTCTGAAAATGAGCTGAAAATCCACTGATTACAGTGGTTTTCAGCTTGTTTTTCCTGCCACTGTGTGATTTTGGCTCCTCACGTGGTGAATGTGTGAAGGGAGCCGAAATCATGTGGCACGCAGTGCCACCGTACGAGTTGGCAAGTCTGAAATCACAATTTGCTCCCACCTGTCAAGGGAAATGTCTTTCGTATTCGGGCTCTGGTTCGGCCAGCATCCAGAGAAGTCTACAAGCCATGGGTATTCCTGAAACTTAAAGACCCAGGAAAATCCACTGTGGTGTGGTTTGCATGGATCCCAGCACATTTTCTTAGCCAGAATGCCCTGTAAATGTTGAAAATGTATCTAAAACACCCACTTTCCTCACTTTCCACAGTGGATGACTGCAGCATTTCAGACTGGAACTAAGCCTGGGTGAAATTTAAATTACGCTGACAATTTTTGCGCAATTTCAGGAATTTTGTGTTGCACTTGTTATGCGAATTTCCCAAAATTAAGCCACTTAGTGTAATTACCTGATATTTGCTGTTAAAATTTATTGCAAATGTACAGCAACAACAGAATGCAAGAAATTGTTGTTCCCAGTGCTTGTGTTTTTTTACAATTTTGTTAGTGTGAAATGCATCTTCCAATCAAAAATTGACATAAGGAAACATTTTGTGCTAAAATACAGCACAAAATATCTGATTTGAATTTCACATATAGGTACCATTACCATCCTTGGGAGTTTCTCAACTGTAGCATGCCAGAGGGTTTTAGGGTGGTGTAGCTTACATGGATCCCTAAAGGTTTTCTTACACAGAATGCCTTGTGAGCACCGAATATGAGTCAAAAATATTAAACACTTCCAGTAAATGGTCAAAGTCTTACAACCCTGTGTTCCCACACTTCTCATCATCAAAGCACTTTCCACCATGTGTGGTGGACATATTAGATACCATAGGAACTGACTAAAACTTTAACCATGTGAACACCACATTGACACAGTATTGACTTCACACGATTGAAGTTCTGACAAGTTACTGTTGCAAGTGATAGGCACACCCACAGAAGTGGGGTACAATTTTCATCAGGAGAAGTGCGGCTACACTAGGTGGTAATCATTTTGTAAATCCTGTCAAATTCGTAAAATTTGCTGATAGAAATTTAAGGAAAACATGGGTTTTTAGCCAAAATGTAAATTTGCAGGGCATTCTGGCTAAGAAAATGTGTTCCTGCAAAAATTATTCAGTTTGATGAGCTTATTGAACAGTTTGGATGTATTTTTTGTTGAGAATTTGTCTTGAGGTCGCATGCTGTATGCTTTGGCTGTGGGGCTCAGCTCTCTAGCCTGAGGACGCCATCAAGAATGAATCTACACTTGTACTCTCTGCAATAATGCGTCATAGAGAATAAATGTGAGATGTACAATGCAAAACAAAAAGATGATTGACGGAATGTTGAGCATTGTCAAACATTCACCCCAGTCACAGATCTGGGTTTAATCCATCGTTATTTTGCTCTCCACGCCATTCAAGTTTGGACCCAGCCATATGCAAATCAGCTTTGACCATTTTCCCCATGGGACCAGTCCAGCCTGAGCTGCCAGGCCAAGTCCTCCCTGGACCGGAAAACAAGCATCCTGGGACCGGTTTCAGAGCATCACCCCTCATCAGTCAGGCTAACTTGAAACCGGTGGCGTAGCGAGCACAGGACCCACGTCTGGGCATACCCTTCCCACTTAGTGCGACAAAAGCAAAAGGAACAAATGATGGACGGATTGTTGAACATTGTCAAACATTCACCCCAGTCACAGATCTGGGTTTAATCCATTGTTATTTTGCTTGCCACGCCATTCCAGTTTAGACCCAGCCATATGCAAATCAACTTTGATCCTGTTCCCTATGGGAAAAGTCCAACCAGAACTGCCAGGCCAAGTCCTCCCTGGACCGGAAAACAAGCATCCTGGGACCGGTTTCGGGGCATCACCCCTCATCAGCCAGGATATACAATAACAATATACATCCTCCACATTAGAGTCTACTAGTATTAGGTAGCAACATTCTTGGGATTTGTAGGTAATGCACAAACTACATCTCACCTGCAATTATCAATAACTTGGTTTTATATAGTGCTTCATATCCCTTTTTTTCTTCATTAAGGACTGTAAATAAATGACAATAATTCCAAATCAAGTTACTCAGTTTATTTAACTTGGATGAAAGGCTGATTTGCCCATGCATGGATTTCAACTCTTAAAGTACAGGTTATACCAGCTGTTAGCGGTGAATCTTTAGCTCACTAGCCATCACTGTTAACTTGTTCTGCAAAAAGAAAATGTATAATCTTTCCTTTTTAAACTATGAACACAGATATATGCTTTCCGCCTCAATTATACAGATACAATATATTTGTTGTATTGCAAGAAGGGCACTGGTAATCATGCAGCTAACGAGAGCAAAACCTATAATGCTCAGTTACAGCATATGTGAGCATTTACTATAAAGGGATTATGGAAGATGTAGCGAATTACATGAGGCAGCATTTATTCATGCTGTTTCTAATAGGAAGTTGGTATGCTTAATATGGGACTGGTGAGACTGCTTTTAATCAATGTGACAGGCGCTAATCTATCTAAACACTCTTTTTCCAACCCACTCTTAATGGCTTATACATACAATCAGGTTTATTAATTCCATATGCTTTAGAAGGCAAGTGTAGATCAATCAATGTGGAGCCCTATGTAAACGTTTTCATTACATCTACACTCTTGTCTTGAAAGTGATATTACTGCTGGGGCAACATAGAAAGAAGAGAATTGAACTGCAGGCATTTTCTTATTTGCATACCACACAGCAAAAGAGGAAAAAAGATGTACATTTTAAAGACATTTCCAGCTCACCCTCTACGTAAATTATTGGAGCTGCACTTAGGGTTCAAAATTATTTGTAAAATTCAGTACGATTTCCAGACATTGGTTGACAGAGAGTGTTAATTACAGCGCGAACTCTGATCAAGCCTCACAATCTGCCTTTTGAAATGCATCACTAGTTATTTTGTGGTCTCTGGCTGGAACCGTACCGAAAGCCTTACATGTGACAGTTCTGCCAGTGTGTGCACAGCAGTGGTGTATCATAACTTGAGGGGCCTCACCTGTAAAGTGCATGCAGCCCCCCCCCCCCATGCTCCGGACCCAGTCCAGAGCTCTCAGGCCAGGCATCTGCCAGTACCGAGGGGGGGTCCCGGAGCTCGGGCCCTCCCTGCATGGGGGGGCTGTAGGGGCTGAGCAAGATTGTTAACCAGAGTCACACCCATGTGGCGCTATGCTCTTTCAATGGTACAGAAAGGGAAATCTGGCGAGTGACACTGGGGTAGCGAAACTTGAGGGGGCCCCTCTGCAAGGTATGTGGAAGGGCCCCTTCCGGAATAAATCGGGAGCTCTCAGACCAGAGTCCTCTGCTGAGGGGGCGCCCTGGAGCTTGGGGGCCCCCCGCACCGCTGGGGCTGCGGGGGCCTGTGTTACGCCACTGGCGAGTGAGAAAAGGGCAGAGTAAATGTCCTTGAGTCACATGGGGTCTAGCACAGAGGTCTTCAGCATGCAACACCCACCAGGCTAGTATTTATCAGCATCTCCCACCACTATAGCACCACATCTCTTTGTACAAATTACGGACTGTTAAAAGGTAAGCCCTGGATAATGATGTCAGCACCACACTAAAGCAATTTATTTTGTGTGCTAATGCACTCAATATTTGGTCTCTCTGTGCCTGGCTACCTGACTCTCAATTGGACCGCGGGTCAAGCAACCAGACACTGATGTACTCAATATATAAAACATTTCCACAATGAAATAAAAAAAATTAAGTGTTCCTGCACACCAGAGTTGTGGGGCTCTGAAGCCTTAATGGAATGGTCTTCACAGTTAGAATGGTAAAGGGCGTGAAAACGTAGCATCCAGCCCTTGTTCTGAAAGATTCAGTGGAGCATATTCACCCACTGATTTTTAAAAAATGGATATCTTCTCGTTGTATAATTCACTGTACAATTCATATAGATATCAATCTTTGTAAGAACTTAAAAGAATCCCAAAGACTATGCACATAAATATGTGTACTTTGAAGTTTGAGGTGAGTATTTGCATCAACACTAGCAAGTGGAATGAATGCAAAATTCACAACCCACATTATTAAATAAGTGAAAATACTTACTGTCACATCAAACGTCTTTTTTTAAATTATTTTTCATTTTGGAGAAATCGGAAACTCTATACTCACCCTGACAATAAATAATAAAGTTGTAAGGGAATTTAAATTTTTTTCCAATCTTTTTGGATGATATTTCCTTGTATTTGGTGGGTTGGAAAAACAATCCCAAAACAAAATCGGTCGGACGCTCGCCTGACCGGCATCGTCATGAGGGCCTATATGACAAATTTGTATTTCAGTAATTTTGCAGAAATGTCATTCAATTAAGCAACATATACAAATTTCTCACATCCCTACTACAAATGTTGAACAATGAAGATTAAATTATTGAAGCTTGTGAGACACTATAGTTCACAATGTGTTGCTGATGAACAGGAATGAAGAATAGTGGTTTGATAATTGCTTGAGAGGCATGATTCTTGCTATTTGGTTGTGCTGTCCTTTAGTCTATATGGTTTAGCTCTGGTAAGGAAGAAGGAGCGGTCAATAGTATCAAATGTAGATCACACGTCCAACAGGCCCAAACTACTCACCTTCCCATTATCTGTCAATCTGAAAAGGACTCAAAAACTGCAACAACTACGATCTTCATGCTTGGGTCAGATCTACACCCAGCTTGCGAAGGGTTTAGGTTAGTTTCATGTTTCTTTAGCAGGACAGAGATCCCTAGGTGATCCTGATGTTTTGGCAATGGAGATGAAATTGGCTACTTTTACTTCAGTTACAGAACTAAAGTTAAAAGCTACTGCTGGTTGAGGAAGAGATATATCCGGAACTGAAAGCATTGTAGAGAAGCAAGATCAGCTCCAATTTCTGGTCTAATTTTGTCGATTTTGGCAGAAAAAAAGAAAGCTAGAAATATTTAACGCACCATGGCTAAAGATAAGTGATGACAGATCTTTAATTACTCAGAATAGTTCTCCCTGTTAAGTTTGGTGCATTCATGATTCGCAAAGAACAATATTGTTCTTCAGCTCAACAAATGTTCCATTTGGAATTGAGTAGAGCTTGTAATTATGACAGTTTATCTTCAGAATCATATTTTAACCTCTAGCATCTCTGTGCTCTATGAGCTTCATGTTTTAACACAGCCATATCTGCTGTAAACTATTGATTAGTTTACGTTTAGGCTCTATAAAGCATATGTTTGTTTTTTCCTGAAGAACTACATCAAAAACAGTTAACACAGAACTTTTGGTGGAAATTTCACCAAATGAGACGCGCCTCAGTCTCTATAAGTAAATTGAGATTTTATACGTTTTTGGGCAGGGGGCTTTGTCACAGTCAAAAAATGGTCTGACCATAACAATGGACTATATTCACTACTAGTACAGAGTAATTTAGGAGAAGTACAAATGGCGATCAATAAATATATTGAAATGTGTGGGGACTTTTGATTTAATGACAAATTAAACATTTGCAAGTCATTTAGAAAGGGGGCTTTCAAGCTTTTCTGATCAAAGGTTGGAGTCATCTAGTATCATAATATGATGATGATTATGCTAGTCAAAGTTACAAATATCCCTGATCAGTGCAGTTGAGGCCTCCGTATACGTACAGGGGCAACGAATTAAAAGATTGAGGGTAAAGGAGCCCATTTTCCATCCATAATACAGGAATTCACCAGGAAAAGCACACTGGAAAGTAGTTTGTATCAGACAAAAGGAGTATTTCTAAATTATAGCAACTCTGCACAACCTTTGTCCAGGCTGTCTTTCCTGGTAGTCGATCGAGTTCATTCAGTGAAAAATATGTGTATAAAAGCAGATCTAATACTATACAGAATTGTCTTAACATCTTTACCCTGGGAAAAAGGCTCATGAAAAGTATTTTTTGAGTAGCCCAAGGAGGATTTTACATCCATCAAAGGAACGACTAGTAATAGTTTCGAAGTGTTTAAAGGAGAGGCAGCATTTGCCAATTATTTAGAAACCAAAATAAAAAGATCGTAAATATGGAGTAAGGCAATGCCTATCCCAGCATGGAAGGGGCGTTTCATGGGTGTTGCTGTGGATGTTCCCACTCAACAACCATGGATTTTGACACTGCCCCTGATTAACAATATAGCGTACATCTGGGGCATTGCCAAAACTAACGCCTTCCCAAAGCAGGCATAACGAGGAGAAATTTGAAAATTTCTCCTAGTTTTTTCCTCTTTCCACATGTGCTGCAACACATAGAAAAGGAAAAAGCCTCCTTTAATTGTTTATGTGCAGGAAGGTGTGCCTTACTTCACAAAAACAGACATGCCAACAACACAGACACCCTTGCACAATGGTGCAAGGGTGCCTGCATTAGTGCTTGGCTGCAGTGTGTGCACCAGCGCTGGCAGAAAGGACAGGAATGGGCTGTATTTTGTAGAGATGGTGCATTCCTGCCCTTTTCTTTTGACGTAGGGCAATGCAGCTAGAAGGCTTGCAGTGCTGCTCTTTGCCAAAATATTGTAAATATACTCCTGAATATCCAAGTTGTCAAAAAGAGAAGCATGGCTAGCAGCCTGCGGCATCCAGGTGCGGATGGGCACAGATGGGCTTGAAATGAGTGCCTGCGTTATTATAGGGTTCAGTGATAGACCACATTGAATTGGGTCCTTAGTTGATGGTCAAAGTCTGTTATAAAGGCTCCTTAAGATAGGGAGGGAATGGATGTATGACAGAACAATGAATGCCTTTACCACGCACACCTTTACAACACAGTTTCTACAATGAGCTTACCAGTACAACGTACATTTTTACCACGCATGTCACCACCACACATATACTTAGGGTTTAATTAAAAGTGCCATTACCATGTATACTATTATCACACATACCATTACACTGCATCATTATAATCAATGTAGAAAAATTGTTTTAGTTACAAAATGTTGAAAAGTTAATTTTTTATTTGCAAAAAATACAAAAAAGAAGTGAGCAGATTAATGTTTTCCAAAACATATCATACAAATAAACATTATAAATAAAGCATGCCACAATACGCCTTAGTTCAATAAACTTGTTTCCAAATATACTGTTTGCAACTTAGTCCTTCCTTTATTTTAACATTTTATTTTCAGATGCTCCAAAATTAAAATGGCTCTCATTGTACAACAGGAAGTTGAATAAATGTTTTTTTTATCCTAACAAAATATTAAAACATCCATGCACAATCAATCTCACTTCATAATGTGCATTCCAAAACATATCTTTGCTTAAATTTTCATCTACCACACCAAACACGTGTAAATGTGTCCGTCCACCATTTTGCAGTCACTGGTACCCTGAGTCAGTTTGTGACCACACAGCTAACCGAGATTGTTACGTAAGTGGCAATTTACTGTCACAGACTGCCATCTACCCATCCAAGTCAGTACAACTATAAAAAAAATGCCTGTATTTCTACCAGTTAATTATCTTACCATATAAATTAGTTTATTTTTCCTAAACTTAGAGATATCTACCACAATATCTTCTAAAGTTGATTGGACAGACACTTACTGGGTTTGTGTAAATTAAATGAATTTCTCAAAAACGATATTGCAGTTTTTTAAATGTTGTTTTCGTAGCATAAAATATTTTCAATGTTATTAAATAATACAAATAAATGAAAAATATTTTTTATATATTATATTCCACAAAACAATTGCTAAACATTAACTTAAATAATACACTTAGCATGGTAACATTACTAGGGGTATACCTAGAAGCAGGTGCTGAACATTTAGGGGTCGATTCCGATGTCGGCCAGAAGCGCACCTAACAGTATTCGTCCGGAAAAATACCAGCCGAACGCGTGTTTTCCGACCGACTCGAACACTCTACCGAACGAACAAGTACGATGCGCATAACAGCCCAGATTCCGAGCGAGCCGTACTTACCCATTCCAGCTCCTGTTCCCCGCCCGAGCCGGATCCGTAAACGCCGAATCGAGTCGCACGGAACCAAATACACAGCAACTTCCGGCCAGACTAGTACGATGCGTCTTCCGTACGCGCCGAACTCGTCGCTACGTCCGGCACGTTTGAGCATCCGGGAGAGCTGTACATAAGCTCCGATTCGCGCCACAAGACGATCCACGGCTACGAGACGAACAAGCCAGCGACGAGTACGAGTCGAAGCCACGAGAAACCCGAACGAGACGACCCAACCATGAATCCCATCGCGCAGGTCCTACCAATACTCTACATCTATTACCGGGACCGGTACGGACGCGTACAGCGCAAACGGTAAGTCAAACACCCACAACACAAACAAACGACACGTACCCGAAATATGTCACACACACATAGGGATGCACAAATGACGTACACTAGCAACAGCAGAACCATAGGGGCGGGATGGCCATCACCAATGCCATACACACCCATAGGGGGATGGATGCCTGCCACTACTACCATCCCCACCCATAGGGGGATGGATGCCTACCACTACTACCATCCCCACTCATGGGGGGCTGGATGCCTGTCACTACTGCCATCCCCACTCATGGGGGGCTGGATGCCTACCACTACTACCATCCCCACTCATGGGGGTCTGGATGCCTACCACTACTACCATCCCCACTCATGGGGGGCTGGATGCCTACCACTACTACCATCCCCACTCATGGGGGGCTGGATGCCTACCACTAACACCACCCCTACTCAGGGGGGGCTGGATGCCTGCCACTACTGCCATCCCCACCCATAGGGGGATGGATGCCTACCACTAACACCACCCCTACTCAGGGGGGGCTGGATGCCTGCCACTACTGCCATCCCCACCCATAGGGGCTGGATGGCTGTCACTACTACCATCCCCACTCATGGGGGGCTGGATGGCTGTCACTACTACCATCCCCACTCATGGGGGTCTGGATGCCTGTCACTACTGCCATCCCCACCCATAGGGGGCTGGATGGCTGTCACTACTACCATCCCCACTCATGGGGGTCTGGATGCCTGTCACTACTGCCATCCCCACCCATAGGGGGCTGGATGCCTGCCACTACTACCATCCCCACTCATGGGGGTCTGGATGCCTGTCACTACTGCCATCCCCACCCATAGGGGGCTGGATGCCTGTCACTACTACCATCCCCACTCATGGGGGTCTGGATGCCTACCACTACTACCATCCCCACTCATGGGGGGCTGGATGCCTGTCACTACTGCCATCCCCACTCATGGGGGGCTGGATGCCTACCACTACTACCATCCCCACTCATGGGGGTCTGGATGCCTGCCACTACTACCATCCCCACTCATGGGGGTCTGGATGCCTGTCACTACTGCCATCCCCACCCATAGGGGGCTGGATGGCTGTCACTACTACCATCCCCACTAAGGGTGGGCTGGATGCCTACCACTACTACCATCCCCACTCATGGGGGGATGGATGCCTGCCACTACTACCATCCCCACTCATGGGGGGCTGGATGCCTACCACTACTACCATCCCCACTCATGGGGTTCTGTATGCCTACCACTACTACCATCCCCACTCATGGGGGTCTGGATGCCTACCACTACTACCATCCCCACTCATGGGGGGCTGGATGTCTGCCACTACTGCCATCCCCACCCATAGGGGGATGGATGCCTACCACTAACACCACCCCTACTCAGGGGGGCTGGATGCCTGCCACTACTGCCATCCCCACCCATAGGGGGATGGATGCCTACCACTAACACCACCCCTACTCAGGGGGGGCTGGATGCCTGCCACTACTGCCATCCCCAACCATAGGGGGCTAGATGGCTGTCACTACTACCATCCCCACTCATGGGGGGCTGGATGGTTGTCACTACTACCATCCCCACTCATGGGGGTCTGGATGCCTGTCACTACTGCCATCCCCACCCATAGGGGGCTGGATGCCTGCCACTACTACCATCCCCACTCATGGGGGTCTGGATGCCTGTCACTACTGCCATCCCCACCCTTAGGGGGCTGGATGCCTGTCACTACTACCATCCCCACTCATGGGGGTCTGGATGCCTACCTCTACTACCATCCCGACTCATGGGGGCTGGATGCCTGTCACTACTACCATCCCCACTCATGGGGGGCTGGATGCCTACCACTACTACCATCCCCACTCATGGGGGTCTGGATGCCTACCACTACTACCATCCCCACTCATGGGGGGCTGGATGCCTACCACTACTACCATCCCCACTCATGGGGGCTGGATGCCTACCACTACTACCTTCCCCACTCATGGGGGTCTGGATGCCTCCCACTACTACCATCCCCACTCATGGGGGCTGGATGCCTACCACTACTACCATCCCCACTCAGGGGGGCTGGATGGCTGCCACTACTGCCATCCCCACCCATAGGGGGATGGATGCCTACCACTAACACCACCCCTACTCAGGGTGGGCTGGATGCCTGCCACCACTGCCATCCCCACCCATAGGGGGCTGGATGCCTGTCACTACAACCACCCCTACTCATAGGACGGGTAATGCATGACACAACTAGCATACTCCCACATAAGGACTGTCTGAAAATTACATCCCACCCCCAACACCATGACAAGCGTGTGTTGTCTGTGTCAAATGCATACAACACTGAACATGACATTGAACATACAATGTGACCCCCTAACACATGTGTCACACATAATTGTGTGTGTGGCCTACACAATGCAAGCAGACCATGACCACTGTGGCAATGTGGCCCAAAGCCCCATCACCACAGTGCCCAAAAGGTAAGTGTGTGCTCCATAGCTGAAGCACATTTTGAACAGTGTGGCAATGGGGCCCAAAGCCCCATCACCACAGTGCCCAAAAGGTAAGTGTGTGCTCCATAGCTGAAGCACATTTTGAACAGTGTGGCAATGGGGCCCAAAGCCCCATCACCACAGTGCCCAAAAGGTAAGTGTGTGCTCCATAGCTGAAGCACATTTTGAACAGTGTGGCAATGTGGCCCAAAGCCCCATCACCACAGTGCCCAAAAGGTAAGTGTGTGCTCCATAGCTGAAGCACATTTTGAACAGTGTGGCAATGTGGCACAAAGCCCCATCACCACAGTGCCCAAAAGGTAAGTGTGTGCTCCATAGCTGAAGCACATTTTGAACAGTGTGGCAATGGGGCCCAAAGCCCCATCACCACAGTGCCCAAAAGGTAAGTGTAGTCCTGGTAAAAGCTGCAAAAACAAAACTGCAGGGATTATTCCTGGCCACACATCACCAAACACTACAGTGGCATTGTAGTGCTTGTGTCCCATAGCAACATAGATTGTGTGAGGCAAGCAGTGCAGTGCCAATGACACATTGTTCTGGCCATGTGCACACAAACATCAGCCATGGGGGCCCACATTGTCTACATTCACAAATAACACAATGACAGAAGTGAGCATCATAATGCAGACCCACATATCTGCACCAATGGACACACAAATGTAGATATCCTGTGGAGACTGTAGATGTCAGGTGAACAAATACCATACCATGGCAGCAATGGGACATACTAACCATGATCAATGTGCTGACTGATGACCTAGCAGTCCCAGGGCCAGCAGAAGAAAGCCAACAAACAACATACAGCCAATGGCAAACTAAAGATATGCCAATGCAGTGGTGCAAATGCACAAACACAAACAGGCAGACTCACACTGCATATCAAACACAACAGGTGAGGGGGGTTGTGTGCCAGTGTCCCCAGGCAAACAGACAACACATGAGGAGGCCAGTTTCACTAATACACAGATGTCAACACAGTCACATACAAAAGTAACTCATGGATTGGATTCCCCTATGTGGGCAAACAGGCATTGTGAGATGAGAGGGAGCCCAAATTACACATGTCACACAAGCTTGTAGGAACAGCAACAAACACAGCAAGAGACAGAACCACCACAGCACTCCCCCCAGGGACCCCACATTGTGGTGACACTAGCCTGCATGACAATCACACTGTGATGACAAAGGTAGATGGCATCCATACTGTGAACCAAAGCCATGTGTCCTGAGCAACAAACTACCATCACACCTATACAAGCACAAAGCACTCAGCATGGCCTGCCAGCCAAGGACAATATGGAGGTAGTGCCCCAGCCGTGCAACAACTCACATTTGCACACACTCAACGGCACACACCTTGATGTCCACCAATGTGCAGCAGTGAAGCTCACATGGACTGCTGACATTGCACATGCACCCATGACAATCCCAGGGGTGGTGGGGGAAATAAGGTGCAGAAACCCATCACACATGGCCAGTCAACAAGACTTGTGAATATCTGACACACCGCACAGTATGCCGTACATGGACATGACGTGAAATCCACCCCAAACAATGGGATCCTGGCCATAGTCACACACCAATGAAGAAGCCAAGCTGACCCACAAAGGACACACATAGACAACTTCCAACATTGCAGGTCTGACCCTGAGGAGTGGCAGCAGTCACACACACAACGTGTCACAATCACTGAAAGCATACACAAACAGAAAATCACATTACTTGTGTAACCAATAAGTGCCAAGAGGAATCCTGACTGTGTCCCATCTGCGTTTGCCCACATCCCCAGCCCTGACAACAAAGACAACTAGGGATGACAACCTCATGAACATTAGTTTGCCATGCACCCACATCCCGGAGAAACCAGGTCCAAGATGCTGGATGAACACAGAACAACTCAGCAAGCATCACAAACAGGATCATCCGTAGGGACACAGCCTGTGTAGGAAAAGGAGAAGGGAACACTCACAGACATGCCTACACAACACACAACACGGGCACAGCCTATATCACGGAATCACACACTGCCATGAGGGCACTCCACTCCTGTGGAAGGTCAGCTGTGCCAAACCTTGTCTGTGCACGACTCAAACAGGTCAGCAGAACACTCGGTCAGTGAGTCAACAACTACAACACACTGAAGGCTCTGCTCATATCAGCCTGGGCACGGGAGTGTCACGTCAGTCCTCTGCATACACCCAAGACACGTGTCAAGCAACTTGCACTGTGTACACAGATGAGTCCTCCAAATTTGATGTGCTAAACTGCATGTCCATTGGAGACGGGCACACAGTCAGGGTACTAGGAACATTGGACAGTGGTAAGCCCACCAGATGTGCATCAGTGTAGGACAAAGATGGTAATCTACAAATGCTAAACGTACATCCCTGTGTCAAATGCTGAACATTACACCCTCAGACTGCAGCAAAGGATGCTATAGATCCAGACTAGGTTAGGACACATATCCCATGGACCACATGGAGCCCATCACAGTAAAACTTCATTTACCTGATCTGAACACTATTACAACAGCAAATGCATGATTCTACACATCTACATCATGTACCTCCAAAGATTAACCACAAGTAAACAAAAAGAGGCTTTATTCAGCAAGTGTGCAACTCAAATCAAAAGTCCAAAATAAACTAAGGCCAATGGTCAGTCCAAATATACAGTCCCAACAGGGTGATGTGTGACAACTTGTCAACAATTGCTTGCCTGCACAGGTACGGACAGGGGACATCCCCCTTGGAGGGGCATACGAGGGGCAGGCCAGGCACCGCAGGGACAGGATCAGGGGACGCCAGAAGGAGGCAGTGAAGGGGAGGTGGGTGCAGGAGTGTCACCGGCAACTGCAGTGGAGGTGTCTGACTCAGGGGGGCTGGCACCACCGCAGGGCTCAAGTCAGATGGTGTTGGTGCTGCAACCACTGCAGTGGGCTGGTCAGATGGAGTGGACTGGGTCCCTAATGCAGTGCCCGAGTCAGACGGTGTGGTTGTGGACTCCACCGCAGTGCATGACTCCAAGGTAGTGGAAGGGGGGCAGAAGAGCTGGGCAGGACAGAGGGGGGGACACGGTCTCCACACCAGTGGCACAAACAGGCAGAGCGTCTGGTTTGGGGGTGGAAGATCAAGTGGCAGGGGGAGGGCCTAAGCAGTTTGGGGATGTGGTATCGGTGTGTGGGGGAACCTGGGGCAGGGTGTGGCGGTGGAACCTGTGGAGTGGTGGCCTGGGGGATGGAGGTGAGAGACTGGGTGGTTGACTTGCAGGGCGGTGGCGGGGTCTTGCTCTTCCGGGACCGGGGGACTTGCGGGTGGGGGGCTCACTCTTCCTGCACCTGGGGGAGGGTGTCCGGGGGCGAGGGGCACTCCCCTCTGTGTGGGTGGACTTCCTCTTCCCCGGTATGCTGGATCAGCGGGATTGGAGGGGAAGAGGCTGAGGTCACAGAGGAAGAGCTGCTTATCAGGTGGGGTTGCAGGTGAGGCAAGGGAAGGGGTCTTGGAGGGAGAGGATCTTGAGGATTGCGGAGTGACTGTGGTTGCCTGTGTGTGTGTCAGTTCCCCATCCCCTGTGTGTGTGGTATCAGTCCCCTGAGGATGCTTGTGTGCACGTCTTGCCTTGGTTTTGGGTGTGTCTGTGCTGCTCGTGTCTGTGTGTCTGGGTGTTTGTGCAGGTGTGCATGTGCTTGGGACAAGTAGGGTGCCAGGAAGTGTGGATGGGCAGAGGTAGGCGGGGCGAGGGACTGTTGGAGGAGGGACACTGCTGCCGTCAGGGAGGACTCCATGGACCTATTGCTCCTCTGTAGGGCAGACATACCCGTCGAGATGCCCTCCATGAACGACACCAGCTGTGTCAACAGAGTGGTGTGTGCATGGAGGACACTCAGCATTGCTGTCTGCCCTACATGGAGCTGCCGAAGCAGGTACACAGATTCCTCACTCAGGGCAGCAGGGGACACAGGGGCAGGGGGTGCGGTGCCTGGCACAAAGGAGACACGCTCCCGGACACGGGAGCCTCCACGGACCTCTGGAATGGGAGCCAATGGGAGGGCGGTGGTGGTGGTGGTGGTGGTGGTGGTGGTGGTGGCGGGGCCAGCCAGACTAGCTGGTGTTTGGTGGCTGCTGACACCCGCCTCCACAAGGGAGTCATCCTCCGAGCTGCTGTGGTCCTCAGCTGAGGTGGATGGTGCTGAGGACTCCTCGGTGTGGCTCCCCTCGCCCTCCATGCCACTGGGTCACTCCGATCACTCGTCGGCTGTTGACCCAGTCTGGCTCTGCCGCTCCTCCTGGTCCGTGGAGCTGTCCCCTCCTGTGGCCGTGGATGTATCTGCAAACAATTAGGGAAACAGACAAACATCAGACACCTGCACTGACCGCACACACCACAGTGAGTACAGCACATTACAGAGTAAGACCTGGCATCCCCAGCTGAACATTGCCAAAAGTCCTCACACAGATTAGGAAAAGCCAATTGTCAGTCTGATGGTCAACCATGGAACAGATACCCCTCCTGCCCTTGCACCCATCTGTCTGGTGCCTGTCTGATGGTAATACCCCAGTGTGGACACATGCACCACCTACACAGTTGTTGGACATTGCTGAGAACACGGTGAAGTATGTGAACATGCCCACGTCACATCTCTTGCCACTGAGTCAGTGCAGGTGTCTGGATAAATGGACGGGCAGAGTCTAAATAGAAATGCATGAGATGCATACCAGCACCAGACACCATGAAGCACCCATGTCCGGATAGTCAATGCCACAATGGGGTGCATGTTGCACATGTCACTCCCCTGCAGGATCACTCTTAGGAAGTTGAAAGTCATGACACAGGCATGCCTGCAAAGTCATACATCACTGTCTCCAGTCACATGGCCTTGGCAGCCAGCCAACAACAGTCTGCACTGTGTCACAATCCTAGGACATGGGGAAGGCAAGTAATGTAACTGACAAGTGCACATGTCCACCCCCCACTAACCACATCATCTGAACCCGTATTTGTCCACTGCACACCAATTGGACAAATGGGAGACATGAAACACAACTCTCTGAACCAGAGCACCTCAGTGTGCTGTGAATGATGAACATCTGCCTGAAAGTCACAGTCGCATACACCTGTCTGCACAGTCAAGTGATCAAACACCTATAAGTCACAGAAGTCTTGTCTCACATGGTCCAATAGCAGATGGCATGCTGACCCCTAACTGATAAACATCACAGGAGTCCCGACAACGTAGTCACAGCACAACGACACAGAGGCAGACACCTGAGGGAACATTTCACTGAGCACAACATGTCAGCTGATACACAGGAGTGGGAGTACAGAGTGTATTGTATGCCCTGTAGTAGGCATGACTGTCCGGCTCCACCTGCAAGAGGGATGAGCCCTGGTCAGTAGGCAGGTGGCTAAGCATGTGTGACACACTTGACATACATACTCCTGAGGCCCAAACATTGTACCCACCCGCAGCATGGGGGTGTGCCAAATACCCCAGGGACATGTGGTGATTCTGATCTGCAAGTGGACCACATATCAAAGTTACACCCAGACTACATTGCACGACTCAGGCATTGTGTGAGCAATTGACCCACCCATGAAGGCCAACACAATGTCACGGGAACAAAAGCTTTCACCCACCTTGACCAAAGCAAAATGCAAGGACCCTGTACCCGAGTGACACAATTATCCTGAGCGTAAGGAGCACACCTGCGTATCAGATGAGGAGTGGGCATGTCACAATAGAGGGACATGGGTACTGGACAACAAGACTGATGTACTGGGGAAGTTTAACCAGGCCAGAGGAGGGCACATAGCATGTTAGACAGAGTTCACAGTGCAGTCTTTAACTCACCCCCTCCTTGCTGCTGTCTGGCCTTCAGCTGCCCATCCAGGTCCGGGAAGACCACTGCCAGGATCCGGAGCATGTGGGGGGCCAGGGTCCGGTGTCCGCCCCTCCTGCGAGGAGGCGACAGCTTCAGCTGGACCCTTGCGATCCTCCGGGTCCAGCCACGAAGGTCCTGCCACCTCTTCTGGCAGTAGCGGATCCGGCGCTTGTAGACCCCCACGGATCTTACTGCCCGGACGATGGCCAGCCAGATCTCCTGCTTCTGGTGGGCATCAACCTGTGAGGATGACAAAGTGAAAAGGCCATTACTACACATGCTACACATCCAACATATCCGTGCATCACACAGTTGTAAATACATGTCTCAATCACAGGGGCATATGATGAACACAGGCAGTGCAACGAGGGCTATGGACAGTTTGCCAGCAGTTACTACATGGTATCATTGCATGGGAAGTAAACCTTGTTGGAATGCACTGTTACTGCACTGTACCTGTTCAGTGCATGTGACTACACACTTTGGGGGTGCGAACTACTCAGTGAGCATGCTAGCCAGTGGTGTGCACACTGTAAATCCTTCTAGTCAGACAACATGCACAATTAGTAAGGCAGTGGACAGCACACTCACCTGCTCCCCTGGTGTCCCATACAGCTTGCTGTACTGTGGAAGGAGGTTGTCCACCAGGGCCTGGTTCTCCTCATGGGTGAAGGCTGGGGCTCTCTCCACAGTACGTGCCATTGCAGTAGCCAGAGGATGCAGGGACAGCAGCAGTGTAGTGGCAGATGTCGTCCTGGAGCATGTAGTGCAGGCAAGTGAGCCCTCAGGGGAACAGCCAGCATTATATGTGTGCTGCAGAGGCAGATGTGTCCAAAGTGATAGGTCCAAGTCGTTTGCATCTTCTGAATCTGACCAATCCATGGAATTGCAGCACCAATACACGCCCACAGAATCCTTCAAATATTCAACTTCGTGACACCCATGAATTTGCAGCATTGTTGTGGCTGGCCAACTGAATTCACTGCATCAGACTTGTTGAAGCTTCGAAAACGCGTCCGTTGCCATGCCAGGCCACAGCCAATGCGTGTGCACCAATCGGTCCATTGCTGTACAACGCGTACCCGGGATACAACGCGTACCCGCTCACGCCCAATGCAATGGGCCATGCGGGCACACCGATCGGTCCATTGCTCTACCACGCATACCCGGGATACAACGCGTACCCACTCACATCCAATGCAATGGGCTGTGCGGGCACACCGATCGGTCCATTGCTGTACAACGCGTACCCGCTCACATCCAATGCAATGGGCCGTGCGGGCACACCGATCGGTCCATTGCTCTACAACGCGTACCCGGGATACAACGCGTACCCGCTCACATCCAATGCAATTGGCCGTGCGGGCACACCGATCGGTCCATTGCTGTACAACGCGTACCCGGGATACAACGCGTACCCGCTCACATCCAATGAAATGGGCCGTGCGGGCACACCGATCGTCCATTGCTCTACAACGCGTACCCGGGATACAACGCGTACCCGCTCACATCCAATGCAATGGGCCGTGCGGGCACACCGATCGGTCCATTGCTCTACAACGCGTACCCGGGATACAATGCGTACCCGCTCACATCCAATGCAATGGGCCGTGTGGGCACACCGATCGGTCCATTGCTCTACAACGCGTACCCGCTCACATCCAATGCAATGGGCCGTGCGGGCACACCGATCGGTCCATTGCTCTACAACGCCTCCCTGGACAGGTCACACGCATATGTCACCATGCTGGTCACTGGTGAACCTATGCCAGCCACATATACTTTCCAGGGACTCAGGGGCACACCTACAACACCACACCCAGTCCACACTGTATGTAAGGCATGTGTGGCAGCATAACCTTATCTGTGTATGTGGTTGAACATGTGGTTTTTGGGGTGGCACTTGGGGGCAGACACACCCAGGCTGTGCACGTGTTCATGGGGACAGGGTCCTTTGTGTGTTGTGCACCTGACCACTGTGGTGTGCAACTTTTCATTTTGGAGCATGTGTCATGGTCACATTTCCAGGTTGTGTATCTGTATGACATGTCACATACCCCCAGGCTCACATGTGGGAAGGCATGTACGTCACAGGGTGGCCCATTGCCACAATAGTGATGTCCCTCCGCAGTCTGTGTGCATGTTGTGTTTCACATGTCTCTGACTCCATGTGCACAATGGGAGACAGTCTCCACATCCACGTGGTTTGTGCATGAACTTTGATGTTGTGTGTGTGTGTGTCACAGACGTCCATGTCTGTCCTGCAGAGGCTACAGGGGCCACTACCTGTGGGTGTCATGTTTGTTTTTCTGATGTGTACATGATACGCCATGTCATGCCAGTGTCCATGTGGCAAGACAGGGTCCCTGGGAATCTACCTGTCAATGAGCTGTGATGCCTGGGGAGCATCTGTCCAGACATGTCACTGTGGAATGTGTGTGGAACATGAGAGCAGTAAATGGGTACTGTGACACAGCCTAATGGTTTCCCATAGCTTACCCTGGAACCTGTTGTCAACACTTGTTGAACAGAGATGTTAGATGATGTCCATGTAGGTGCCATATATGTCCAAACAGAACGACACACACATCAAGTACTTGTGTTTGTTAATGATGTATCATGTGAAATTGAGTATGCTGAACGGCACATAGGTGGGGTGACTGACAATCTTGCTTTCTTCACCTATGCACTGCAGGGCTCCTGCTGTCCATCGACCATTCCCAGACCTGGCAACGATGGTGGAACGTGACAGCATCCGACGGTACCGCTTCACCAGGCAGCTGATTGAGGATTTGGCAGTGCGGTTGGACCCACATTTGCAGCCTGGCCGTCCGTATCCTACAGCGCTGACCCCCAAGGTGAAGGTGATGGCAGCCCTACACTTCTTTGCCACCGGTACCTTTCAACACACTGTGGTGACTGCCGGTGGGATGTCACAGACTATGTTCAGGGGAGGATGCCACATGTAATTGGCTCCATTGATGGGACACATGTGGCTTTGATACCACCACAGGCACATGAGCAAGCATACCGGAACCGTAAACATTACCATTCGATCAATGCTCTGGTGGTATGTCTTGCAGATATGACCATCACACATGTGTGTGCCCGTTTCCCCGGTTCGGCACACGATGCCTACGTGATGAGGAGTAGTCGCATCCCGAGGATGATGTCACAGATGCCGAACCAGCGGGCCTGGCTTGTTGGTGTGTACTGACTTTGTACCATTGTGTGTGTTGTGCTATGTTGTTTTCCGCACACATTTTCAAATCGGCTAATGTGCAATTGTCTGTCTGTAGGTGACTCGGGATACCCCAACATGCCGTGGTTGCTGACACCCCTCAGGAACCCTGTGACACCAGCCCAGATGCGCTACAATGAGGCCCATGGTCGGACGAGGAGGGTGATTGAGCGGACCTTTGGTCGCCTGAAGAGCCGCTTCCGCTGCCTGGACAAGACAGGAGGGGCCCTCCCATATGCCCCAGCAAAGGTGTGGAAGATTGTCATCATCTGCTGCATGCTACACAACCTGGCAGTGCGGAAGGAGTTGCCTCTCATCCTGGATGACGATGACCAACGTCCGCCATCTGTGGAAGATCCTGGCCTGGGTCACGATGCCAGTGAAGATGATGATGGTGATGTCCGCACACAGCTCATCACCAACTTCTTCAGCTGAATGTGAGTCTCCAGAGGGTTGTAATGTCAATGATTTGAGTTTGCATGATATGTGTGTGTGGTGCTCTGTTGCTGTTTGAGGTTGGCCATGTGCTACTTGACTGGATGCGTGCAGCGATGTGTCCTTGCAGGTGGTCTGTACTGCCCAACAGTGTTGACATGCTAACTTGGTTTTGTGTAGTTATCTCGTGACATGTATTAGACATGAGTATTGCCGTTCTGTGCTGTTCTTCAGTGGTTTTGACTGTGTGTCATGTCTGTCCTTCACAGGGTGCTGCCGGAGTTGTTTGATCAACTTGGATCCCACGAATCCATGATTCAACTTCCAAGGTGGAAGCAGTCGTTTCCCTACAGATGATGTGCCACACACCCCTGGAATTTCTATCTTCTGCACTTTTTGACTTTGTGGCCACAGCCAGGTTGGATTAGCTAGCATTTGTAGTGGAAACAACATGTTGCAAATGTGTAATAAACCTGTGCTTCACTTTGGGATGTGCATTGTCTGTAGTCACACATCTGACTGACATTTGCTTACTGCACCTGTAGTCTAGTTGACACAGACTGTGAATAGGTGGCGTGTCTGTGCATTCCACTGTATTTAGTTGCAACATCAGTATAGGTGATGAGTCTGATGGCCCTGGTGTGTATGTGTTGTGTGGCCCTAGTGGTGTGTCTCCCTCATATGTGTCACGTCGCCATGAGTGACATGACGGTGTTGGACATGCTGTAGCAGTTAGCATGCACAGTGTCATTTTTCTGATCACCATCTCCATGACAGAGAGCACGTTGGAATCACAACAGAGGCAGATATGGTGTATTGGTGAGTTTATTTACATACAGGTGTGAGGATGGTGCACAGGATGGTGGGTGCTGTACATAGAAATTGGAATCCAAAGTTCCCATGTGATTCGGAAGTCTTGGTAGCTGAAATGTCCAGAGTAAAGTCCACAGTCATCTGATAAATTTGGCCAACTATAGCTCCCCATGTCATGTGGGAGAGTTGGGTTGGCTTCTACAGGTTGTACAGTTTGCACACAGAGGAAAAGTTCCAGAACAGGAGTTGGCTTCCTGGGGGATGTAGATGGCCATCGGCAGCTCAGTTTGGCCTCCTCGGACGGCCCCTCTTCTTGGGGGGGGACCCTCAGGTGCAGGCTGCAGTGGTGCAGGGGACTCTCTGCCACAGTCCTCCTCCCTCCCTGTGGCATTTGCAGTTGTTTCAGCAGCAGATGTTGTGGGCACACAGGGAGGTGAGGCCATGTTGGTGCTGATCTGGCGGATGCATGTCAGTATGTCCCTATGCACCGCTGTCAGTTGTTCCAATGTGTCCCACTTGGACTCCATGCCAGACATGTGTGTCTCCACACGGGACATGTGGGAGTCCAAGCGGGCATGATGGGCAGCCTGCTGCTGTTGAATGTCCTTGAGGATCCCCACTACCTGCCTGACCTCTCCGGTGCTATTCTGGTCTGCATCAGCAATGCGTATCAGTTGTGGGTCATCATGCAGTCCAGACCCCTCTGCAAAGAGCGACCTATGTCTACCACCCCTCCCACCACCTCTGGCGACACGTGCAGGACCTGCGGGGGCACGCACAGGTGACCGTGGGCCCACTTGGGTGTTGTTCCTGGGCTCGTTGTCACCAGCTCCAGTTTGGGTCTGGGTCCCTGCGCTGTTGTCATCTGTGGTCCTTGGTCTGTCCGTGTTGGCAGGGGTGGCCTGTGTGTTGGCAGTTGTTGGAGGGGTGGGTGCAGGGGTGCAGATGT
This sequence comes from Calotriton arnoldi, assembly GCA_963921515.1. NCBI lineage: Eukaryota > Metazoa > Chordata > Amphibia > Caudata > Salamandridae > Calotriton > Calotriton arnoldi. The sequence continues at coordinate 1,555,286 of CAWUFW010002804.1, read as the reverse complement.
TGGTCCTGCTGGTGCTGCATGATGACTCACACCGGAGGGTCCAGCTGGTTCTTCGCCATCCGAGGAGTGCAGAGGCTGATCCACACCAGTGAGCTCAGTGTTCCCCAGAGCCTGGGACAGGGACTCCTCCTCGTCTGCTGCTGTGTCCCCATCATCACCTGTTTTGGGGAGAGACACAGATTGTATGTTATGTTTCTACTGGCATCAATTGTTCAAACACCTGACAGTTGTGACTGTACCTCTGGATGTGGGCCTGGACATTGCATTCTCCTAAATTGTGACAGTCAGAGAGTGATATTGGTGTAGCACATTGTCCTGCCAACCTGTGGCATATCAATGTGAATGTTGAGGTGTGTGCATGACCAGCATTGGTGGTATTTGCTTGCCATCTGGGCCTCCTTCTCCCCCCAGCCCAGTTATCCCACCATGAAGCGTGCTTCCATTGCAGGGAGTGCAAGTTGTCTTTCAGGATGTCACTCAGTGGTGTCCTGCTGTTGGTTGTTGCACAGTTCCCAGCAGGGCCTTGTGCTCCCCCCAGCAGTACCCAGTGTCAGCCATCTTGTGAGTCCTTTTCCACTCCCTGTGATGTGAGCATGGTTCAGGGTGGTGTTGATGGGCCAATTGTGAGGCTGACCAATATCTGTGACTACCACTCCCATCATGCTATTGCCTCTACCCCCCTTCCCAGCATGCCCATCCTTCCTTCCTTTTGACTCTGCTTCCCTGTGGGGTGGGGTGCCTGTGCTGACAGGATGGCTGGGAGTGTTGTCCTGGCAGTTGTTTGGCTACAAGTCCCAAGAGTGTCCCTGTGCTTCACACAGCATAACCCAGGGTGGTGGTTCTTTGTGGGATCTTCAGTTAGGATGTGAGGCATTGCATTCTCCCAGGTGGGTTATGTGGAGTTAGTGTTGAGGGGGTGTGTGAGGGGAGGTGCTTGTAACTATGGTCAGTGCTGTGTGTCCTCTTTCCCACCCAGCCAGATATCCCACCATGGAACGTGCTTCCATTGCAGGGAGTGCAAGTTGTCTTTCAGGATGTCAGTCAGTGGTGTCCTGCTGTTGGTTGTTGCACAGTTCCCAGCAGGGCCTTGTGCTCCCCCCAGCAGTACTCAGTGTCAGCCATCTTGTCAGTTGTTTTCCACTCCCTTTGATGTGAGCATGGTTCAGAGTGGTGTTGATGGGCCAATTGTGAGGCTGACCAATATCTGTGCCTACAACTCCCATCATGCTATTGCCTACACCCCCTTCCCAGCATGCCCATACTTCCTTCCTTTTGAGTGGACTTCACTGTGTGTGAGTGTGACAGCAATGGCAAGATGGCTGACAGTGTGGTCCTGTTGTTTGTTGGTGCCCAGTTCCCATCAGGGCCTTGTGCTCCCCACAGCAGTACCCAGTGTCAGCCATCTTGTCAGTTGTTTTCCACTCCCTGTGATGTGAGCATGGTTCAGAGTGGTGTTGATGGGCCAATTGTGGGTGTGACCAATATCTGTGACTACCACTCCCATCATGCTATTGGCTACACTGACTTCACCAGCATACACAGAATTCCTTCCTTTCAGTGAGCTTCCCTGTGAGGTGGTGTTCTAGTGGTGGGTAAATATCTGGGAGTGTTTGTTGGTTCTATTTGTGCCACTGCCTTGCTGTATTTGTTGTTAGGTTTGTACATGTCATGACACAGTTACATATCACTATGAGATGGCAGGTATTGTGTTTGTCTGACTAGCATTCACATCTTGGGATGAATATCTTTTGGTTGCTGTGTATTTGCTAAGGGTGCATGGTTTGCCTATCCCCTTGACTGTGATGTGTGTGTGTTGTCACACCATATTGTGTATATTAGTTGTGTACTCACCAGGCTCTGGGATGTCTGTTAGTCCGTATACGCTCACTGGTGGTAGGATGTCCCGCACCTTCTCCTCCCAGGGCCTGAGGTATACTGGTTTTGCAGGAGGGCCAGCACACCTCCTCAGCCGGTGTGCTGGCTGAGGAGGTAGCCCTTTTTGAGTAGGTCCCGGACCCTCCTGCGCACATCATACCACCTGTTATGGATGTCTTCCTTTGTGCGCAAACATGGTGATTGTGCGTTCACCCTGTCGACAATCCTCGCCCACATCTTGGTTTTCTGCGACATGGGGGTCTGTTGTACCAATGTACCAAACAACTGTGGCTCTACCCTGAGGATCTCATCTACCATGACTTCCAATTCACTGTCTAGGAACTTATGATTCTTCTTTAGGGGCATGGTGATGGGTGGTGGTGGTGATTGATGTGTGTGTGTGTGCAAGTGGGTGGGTGTGAGTGTAGGTTTAGCTGGGTGTGTGTGAGGGTGCTATTTGTAGGTGTGGTAATGGTGTGTGGCTTGTGTGATGTATGAGCTGTGAGTGTGTCTGTGGTTGCTGTGTTATGGTGTTCTGTGCTGGAAGGTCAGTGGAATTTGCAAAGGATCATGGTAGGGATTTGTGGCCTTTATGTAGGTGGAGTTGGAGGTGTGTCCTTGTTCCATTTTTTTTTCCTCCCTGTATTTATTGGCTTTGTGGTTGCTTGTTTGGCCCTTTTTTAAAAAAAATTTACCTTGGTGTTTTTGGTGCATGTAGGAGTCGTTCTTGTGTCCGAGTAGGACGCTGCAGTTGTCTGGTGCGATCTTGTTCGACTCGTTCCCGCTGTGTGTCAGCTAGGTTTCATATGCTGCATACGAGTCGGTCGCGGAGTATTGGGTTGCTTCGGCTGGGTTTTGTATGCGTGTCGGTCGTGCGGCTTGTGCTCCGGGCGAGTCGGTCGTGTTTTGCACGCACAGCATCGTACTACGCGGGTCGGAGTTCGCGGGTACGTTTCGTTCGGGTTCAATCCGGGTGCTTGTCGGTCGGTTCATTTCGCGTGATTTTCCGGCCGGATGGCTTGTTTACGTCCGGCTCGGTCGGTCGGTTTGTATTCCGTCCGAGTCGGTCGGATTTCAGATGCATTTCATCGTACTACCCGGGTCATACGGCGCCGGTCCGAGTCGGTCGGACTAAATTCCCGTACCGAGTCGGTCCGTATTTTTTCCGGCCCGAATCGGAATCGGCCCCTTAATGTGAGCAATGTGAGTGTAGTATTATAACTCCAGCAGGTGCTTACCATAGAGCAGGTGCTGTACACTAAGAGAGAAATAATATTGGTATTCTACCTCTGCCAAATGGTTACTTTGGGCAGGTGCTGGACACCATTGGGGGGCCAAATTACTACTCTAACTCAGCAGATTCTTCCCTCAGGGCAGGTGCCCGACAGTGACTGTGGGACAACGTTGCTCTTCTAACTCCACCAGGTAGGGCTCTCAGGGCAGGTGCTGGACAGTTACTGGGGGAAAAATTACAATTCTAACTTCACCAGGTACTTACGTCAGGGCAGGTGCTGGACAGTGACCGTGGTGCAAAATTACTATTCTAACTCCATCAACTACTTCCTTCTGGGCAGGTGGTGGACAGTGACTGGGGGGAAAAATTACTTTTCTAACTGGACCAGGTATTTACTTCAGGGGAGGTGCTGGACAGTGACTAGGGGAAAAATTACTATTCTAACTCTACCAGGTACTTACCTCAGTGTAAATCCTGGACTGTGGCTGGGGGGAAAATTACTTTTCTAGCTCCATCGGTTATTTACCTCATTGAAGGTGGGGGCAAAATTACTAGTCTAACTCCACTAACAAATACTTTACTCAGAGCAGGTGCTGGACAATGACTGGGGTTGTGAAATAAATCCTAAAATAAAAACAATAACAACCTATTTTTTTCTTGTTAAAACAGATACATCTACCTACAAAAAGACAACAAATACATCACACTGCTGAACTCATTCTACCACACGTAAGTATTGTAAAAAAACATAGTATATAATTAGAAATTCACCACAAATTTCAAAGCCTAACAATAAATCATAAATGTCATTTTTTCTTTTTAACTAATAACAACATAACGGAAAAAAGAACCATCTTCCAAAAACACACTTCAAAATACAAATACATACTACAGATTGCTTCGTACAGCACACCAATCTCCATGTAAAAAATCAACATTACATATCTTCTAACATAACAAACAATTTATTTCAATCAGAAGGATTAAATAGGGCCCACTGAACGTCAAAAACTCAAAGTCTGGGAATCAACTAGAGGCATGCACCTCAAGACCCTAAGTGGTGTAACTCTCTTGGCTAACTGGGGCCTAACGGCTAGTGTACTACACAGTGTGCTTGGTGGCCACTCGGGGCCTCAACTCAATGCCCCTAAAACCCTACGGAAAGTGACCAATCCCCACACTACTGCAAGCAAACAGAGGCTACATAGGCTCCCAAAAACTTTTCAGAGAGAGCGTAGAGTCTCAACAAAAGCAGATTTGCTAACAAGATTGGAAGCCTTGAAAAAACAGCACAAACGGATGGTTAGGGCAGACAAGCATGAGCAGGCAGAGACAGAATAGCTGCATGTGTATTCACTGATAAGCAAACTGGGACTGTTTGATCTATGGAGGTACCTAAAGAAGAAAAAATGTCCTGTAACTGTAAGAGTGAACGCCGTCTCCGAATTCAAGTGGATCGCTCATGTTCAAAACCTATATGCAGTTGTGAATGTTCCAGATGGGGACTCAGCATCCAAAATTGACCACCCTGAAATAGGGTACCATGAGTCCTCACTTCTGGAGCCTGACATTTCCAGAACTCTGCAAAAGGTCAGACTCTCTGGGGAACCTGGCCCAAATGGGATACCTGCTGCGGTCTTTAAAGAGGATCCCGAGCTGTGGACCACTAAACTGCTTCCCCTTCACCAAACTTGCAAATTAACTGCTCAGGTCCCAGAGAACTGGAGGGGATCTATTTTGAATCCCATTTACAAGAATGGTGACAGGGCAGATCCGTCCAACTACGACCGGATCACCCTTCTGGACATCGAAGTAAACACCTATACATCCAACCTACCTGAAGAACTCGAAGAGTAAGAAGCAACTCCCACTCATTGCCTGTTTCATGGACTATTCCACTGCCTTTGATCTGAAAAATCTCCAAAGATGGGGTATCTTGAACACCTTACTCCTAGCAATTAGATCTTTATATTCCTCCACCTGGGTTAGAGGCAAGTTAAGATCTAAGACCATCTTGAAGGAGATCATGACTGATAAAAGTCTCAAGCAGGGATGTGTGCTCTCGCCCCTCTTATTCAATCTCTACACAGCCGACATGGGCGCAGCTCTGAAACACGCCAACCTTATCCCTCTGAAGATTGGGAGAACCAATAATGCAATATGCTGATGATATTGTCCTTCTCGACCACTAGAGAATTGGCTTATAGAGACCACTGATTGCATTGCACAATTACAACTTGGCTAACAAAAAGACTGCACATGGTTCCAAGACCAAAATCCTCGTCTCTGGCCACCTGCCCAAAAAAGCAACTTACAGGTGGAGCCTGGGGAAACTACAATAAGAAAATGCTGCCTCCTACAACTATCTGGGTGTACCTTTGTATGTTACTACCACAGAATAACCAAGGTGCAGGCCAACACAATGAAGCAGCCCTCTAGCCCATCTTCAGCCTAGGCTGTAATCTTTGGTCACAACACCTACAACTCACTATTGACACACTTCAAATTGACCAAGAGGTGTTAAACGGCCTGCAGCTCTCATGTACCATGCTCAAACATGCCTTGAAAAAACAATCTAGAAGGCTATCAAAAGAAAGTGACATGAATAAGCTCAAAAACTCGAGAGTTCTCCTAGCCGTGGAGTGGTCATATTCCAGCTCACAATCAGATTTCCTCAGACCACAGCCCTATCTGTCAAGTGCACTCCATAAAGGCTGCCTAAAACAAGTACTTTTTGCAAGGTTAATGGGCCTACAAACCAAGCATCTTAACCCGAAATGGCGATCTCTTAGGACAATCAAAAACTTCGAACTCTGCCCAGTGTCGGCTTGTAGGGAACGGGGGTGGTGGGCAGAGGGGACACGGGGTGGAAAACTAATTTTAAAACACACTTACCTTTTCTGCTGCCTCTCCTCCATCTCTGCTTCTCTTCTCTTCCTGACTCCAGTCCAGAAGAAGCTGCAGGAACCACACGGGCACACAGGCTACCATGAGCCAATCCCAATGCAGCAAGGCAGCGCTGTGATTGGTCTGAGCTCCAGGCTGTGCAAAGTGCAAAGTGCGCTTGACTGTTTGGCCCGGCCAAGACGGCCGGCCAAGCATTCATGCACACTTGAGTGTGCACAAACCACTCCTCCTCCCTGAGCCACAAGCCCCGCCTCACCCTAACACAGCCCAGCAGTAATGAAAAATAAAATGATAACGTTGTTATCATTTTATTTTTCCCTTTTTCACTGCTCTAAGAACAGTGGGGCGACGCTCCTCCCCATTTTCTAGCTATTCCCCCTTGTCTCAACCACAATTACTAGTAAATCCCATACTGATCTGTACAGAGATCTCCACATATGTGGTGAACATCTCCATATAAAAAAATAAATATGAAAGGTAGAGGCAGAGATGTCCAGCCAGAGGTGTGTTAATTGCACTTTGAAGTACCTAAATAGTACTACTCGAGTATTACTTTAAATACTTCAAAATGCAGTTTGTGAAGCTCAAAGTCTGTTAATGATAAAGCCTTTTGCTGTCTGGCCGGAAAGAGTTCAAATGAGCAAGGTGACAATGAATGATGAGGGGGGTGTAGGGAAAGTGATTGAGTGTCCCTTATAGGAAAACTGCATTTGAGTAATGGAAGGGATATTTCCATTATCAATAGAAAGTAGATGAAGAATTTACACTTCATTTTGTTAATTTGAAGTAATTGTGTAGCCAATGACCAAGTCCAGTATTTGCCAAATGTCTAAAGGCCCAACTACGACTTTTAGCGGTGCGGGTGGCACGCCACAGCCGAAACCCCACACTGCCAAGAATGGCCGACTGTAACATCCATGCCATGCAGGAACTGGTGTGCATGCAAACAGAGTGGCACATGGTGTGCCCCCCTGTGTGCATACACATGGCGTGAGGCACCAGGGGACCCTGTAGGGCCCCTTTGTTTCCTCTCCTCCACGGTTTTCATGGTGGTGAAACTGCCATGATTTTCATGGTGGTGAAACTGCCATGAAAACCATGGCTCAAAGGAAACTTGGCAAGCATATTGTGGCCTCAGGACCACATCTCCACCTCCAGGGAATGGCTGTTCTCTGGCGGCGGCCCCATGGCGGTCTGGCTGGATCACTGACATAATATCGACTACAAAAATATTCCCATACAAAAATATCGACATCCTATCTTTAAAATGTAAAATACAAAAATATCGAAAAAAATATAGATGTAAAAAATATCGATGTAAAAAATATCGATTTTTTTTATATATATAAAAAATAATGTTTAATAAATTAAATAATAAAATTAACTTAAAAAAATATTTAGATGTAATGTACATTTAAACAAATATAATAAATAAATTTAATTTAAAAAATGTAAATGTACATATATAAAATGTAATATATAAATGTATATTTACTTTAAAACAATTAATAAACTAATAACTTTAATTTATTTTAAAATGTTATAAATATATAAAAATTAACAAATAAATATATATAAATATAGATTTTATATACATATAAAACACAAAATCTAATAAAAAAACATTATATTATAAATTAAAATATTAATATATTAAAAAACAAATTAAACTTTTATTTTGCACTCTATTGCGTGCAACAGTAAGACAAGTGTTGGATAGCGTAGGGGTAAAAATTACTATTCCCACTCCAGTGAGTGCAACAGTAGGGAAAGTGTTGGATAGCGGAGAAGTAAACATTACTATTCCCACTCCAGTGAGTGCAACAGTAGGGAAAGTGTTGGATAGCATAGGGGTAAAAATTACTATTCCCACTCCAGGGAGTGCAACAGTAGGGAAAGTGTTGGATAGTGGAGGGCTAAAAATTACTATTCCCACTCCAGTGAGTGCAACAGTAGGGAAAGTGTTAGATAGCGGAGGGGTAAAAATGACTATTGCCACTCCAGTGAGTGCAACAGTTGGGAAATTGTCGGATAGCGGAGGGGTAAAAATTACTATTTCCACTCCAGTGAGTGCAACAGTAGGGAAAGTGTTGGATAGCTGAGAAGTAAAAATTACTATTCCCACTCCAGTGAGTGCAACAGTAGGCAAAGTGTTGAATAGCGGAGAAGTGAAAATTACTATTCCCACTCCAGTGAGTGCAACAGTAGGGAAAGTGTTGGATATCGGAGGGGTAAAATTACTATTCCCACTCCAGTGAGTGCAACAGTAGGGAAAGTGTTGAATAGCAGAGGGTTAAAATTAATATTCTCAATAAAGTCAATAAAAAAATAAAAACAAACAAAAGATCAACTACAATACAAAAATTGTTAAAAACACAAAAATAAGAAATATATAAAAATATTAAAAATAACAAAAAATAGAAACGTTATAATGTAAAAGAAATCTAAAAATTACCAACAAACATTATTTTATAAAAATTAAAAACAAATAACTATATTGATTATAAATTGATTATAATCAAAACATTAATTGTTACATAAAATAAATATTCTTTATTTCCTACCCTATAACACCACACATTTCACATTTCACATTTCACATGTATGCTAATGACATAGGGGTCGATTCCGATCTCGGCCGGAAGCGCACCTAACAGTATTCGTCTGTAAAAAAACAAGCCGAACGCGTGTTTCCCGACCGATTCGAACAGTCGTCCGAACGAACAAGTACGATGCGCATAACAGCCCAGATTCCGAGCGAGCCGTACTCACCAATTCCAGCTCCTGTTCCCCACCCGAGCCTGATCCGTAAACGCCGAATCGAGTCGAACGGAAGCAAATACACAGCACCTTCCGGCCGGACGAGTACGATGCGCCTTCCGTACGCGCCGAACCCGTCGCTACGTCCGGCACGTTTGAGCATCCGGGAGAGCTGTACATAAGCTCCGATTCGCGCCACAAGACGATCCACAGCGACAAGACGAACAAGCCAGCGACGAGTACGAGTCGAAGCCACGAGAAACCCGAGCGAGACGAACCAACCATGAATCCCATCGCGCAGGCCCTACCAATACTCTACATCTATTACCGGGACCGGTACGGACGCGTACGACGCAGACGGTAAGTCAAACACCCACAACACAAACAAACGACAAATACCCGAAATATGTCACACACACATAGGGATGCAGAAATGACGTACACTAGCAACAGCAGAACCATATGGGCGGGATGGCTATCACCAATGCCATACACACCCATAGGGGGATGGATGCCTACCACCAACACCACCCCTACTCATGGGGGCCTGGATGCCTGTCACTACTACCATCCCCACTCATAGGGGGATGGATGCCTACCACTACCACCACCCCTACTCATGGTGGCCTGGATGCCTAGCGCTACTACCATCCCCACTCATAGGGGGATGGATGCCTGCCACTACTACCATCCCCACTCATAGGGGGATGGATGCCTACCACTACCACCACCCCTACTCATGGGGGCCTGGATGCCTGTCACTACTACCATCCCCACACATAGGGGGATGGATGCCTGCCACTACTACCATCCCCACTCATAGGGGGATGGATGCCTGCCACTACTACCATCCCCACTCATAGGGTGATGGATGCCTACCACTACCACCACCCCTACTCATGGGGGCCTGGATGCCTGCCACTACTACCATCCCCACTCATAGGGGGATGGATGCCTGCCACCACTACCATCCCCACTGATAGGGGGATGGATGCCTACCACTACCACCACCCCTACTCATGGGGGCCTGTATGCCTGTCACTACTACCATCCCCACTCATAGGGGGATGGATGCCTACCACTACCACCACCCCTACTCATGGGGGCCTGGATGCCTGTCACTACTACCATCCCCATTCATAGGGGGATGGATGCCTGTCACTACTACCATCCCCACTCATAGGGGGATGGATGCCTGTACTACCATCCCCACTCATAGGGTGATGGATGCCTGCCACTACTACCATCCCCACTCATAGGGGGATGGAGGCCTACCACTACCACCACCCCTACTCATGGGGGCCTGGATGCCTACCACCCACACAACCCCTACTCATAGGACGGGTAATGCATGACACAACCAGCATACTCCAACATAAGGAATGTCTGAAAAATACATCCCCCAACACTATGACAAGCGTGTGTAGTCTGTGTCAAATGCCTACAACACTGAACATGACATTGAACATACAATGTGACCCCCTATCACATGTGTCACACACAAATGTGTGTGGCCTCCACAATGCAAGCAGACCATGACCACTGTGGCAATGGGGTCTAACACCCCATCATCACAGTGACCAAAAGGTAAGTGTGGGGTCCATAGCTGAAGCACATTTTGAACATTGTGGCAATGGGGTCTAAAGCCCCATCACCACAGTGACCAAAATGTAAGTGTGGGGTCCATAGCTGAAGCACATTTTGAACATTGTGGCAATGGGGTCTAAAGCCCCATCACCACAGTGACCAAAATGTAAGTGTGGGGTCCATAGCTGAAGCACATTTTGAACATTGTGGCAATGGGGTCTAAAGCCCCATCACCACAGTGACCAAAAGGTAAGTGTGGGGTCCATACCTGAAGCACATTTTGAACATTGTGGCAATGGGGTCTAAAGCCCCATCACCACAGTGACCAAAAGGTAAGTGTGGGGTACATACCTGAAGCACATTCTGAACATTGTGGCAATGGGGTCTAAAGCCCCATCACCACAGTGACCAAAAGGTAAGTGTGGGGTCCATAGCTGAAGCACATTTTGAACATTGTGGCAATGGGGTCTAAAGCCCCATCACCACAGTGACCAAAAGGTAAGTGTTGTCATGGGAAAAGCTGCAACTGCCAAACAGCATGGATGATTCCTGGTCACACAACAACAAACACATCAGTGGCATAGTAGTGCTTGTGTCCCATAGCAACATAGATTGGGTGAGGCAAACAGTGCAGTGCCAATAAAACATAGCTTTGGCCATGTGCAGACAAACATCACCCATGGGGGCTCACATTGTCAACATTCACGAATAAGACAATGACAGAAGTGACCATCATAATGCAGACACACACATCTGCACCAATGGACACACAAATGTAGATATCCTGTGGAGACTGTAGATGTGAGGTGAACAAATACCATACCATGGCAGCAATGGGACATACAAACCATGATCATTTTGCTGACTGATGACCTAGGAGTCCCAGGGACAGCAGGGGAAAGCCACCAAACAACATACAGCCAATGGCACACTAAAGAAATGCCAATGCAGTGGTGCAAATGCACAAACACAAACAGGCAAACTCACACTGCATATCAAACACAACAGGTGATGGGGGTTGTGCCAGTGTCCCCAGGCAACCACACAACACATGAGGAGGCCTGAATCCCTATTACACAGATGTCAATACAGTGCCACACAAAAGTAACTCATGGATAGGATTCCCCTATGTGGGCAATCAGGCATTGTTAGATGAGAGGGAGCCAAATTACACATGTCACACAAGCTTGTAGGAACAGCAACTAACACAGCAAGAGACAGACCCACCACAGCACTACCCCCAGGGACCCCACATTGTGGTGACACTGGCCTGCATGATAATCCCACTGTGATGACAAAGGTAGATGTCGTTCACACTGTGAACCACAGTCATGTGTCCTGAGCAACAAACTACCATCACACCTACACAAGCACAAATCAATCAGCATGGCCTGTCAGCCAAGGCCAACATGGAGGTAGGGGTCTAGCCGTGCAACAACTCTCATTTGCACACACTCAACACCACACACCTTGATCTCCACCAATGTGCAGCAGTGAAGCTCACATGGACTGGTGACATTGCACATGTACCCATGACAATCCCAGGGGTGGTGGGGGGAACTAAGGTGGAGATACCCATCACACATGGCCAGTCAACAAGACTCGTGAATGTCTGACACACTGCACAGTATGCTATACATGGGCATGACGTCAAATCCACACCAACCAATGGGATCCCGGCCACAGTCACACACCAATGAAGAAGCCAAGGTCACCCACAAAGAACACACATAGACAACTTCCAACATTGCAGCTCTGACCCTGAGGAGTGGCAGCAGTCACACACACAACGTGTCACAATCACTGAAAGCTAACACAAACTGTAAATTACATGACTTGTGTAACCAACAAGTGCCAAGGGGAATCCTGACTGTGTCTCATCTGCGTTTGCCCACAAACTCAGCCCAGACAGCAAACACACCTATGGGTGACACCCTGATGACCAGTAATGTGCCATGCACCCACATCACAGAGAACACAGGGCGAAGATTTGGGGGGAACATTGCTCAACTCAGCAAGCATCACAAACAGGAACATCACTAGGGACCCCAGCCTGCGTAGCAAAATGGAAGTGAACACACACAGACATGCTCACACAACACACACCTTAGGCTCAGGCAATGTCACGGAATTACACACTGCCATGAGGGGACTCCACTCCTGTGTAAGGAAAGCTGTGCCATACGTTGTCTCTGCAGGGCTCTATCATGTCAGCAGAACACTTGGTCACTCAGTCAACAATTAGCACAAAATGAAGGCCCTCGTCACATCAGCCTGGTCATGGCAGTGTCACCGAAATCATCTGCACAGATCAAATACACATGTATAGCAAGTTGCACTGATACCACAGATGAGTCCTTCCCCATTGATGCCCAAACTTGCATGTCCAGTGGAGATGGTCACACGGTCAGGGAAATAGACAAATCGAACAATGGCAAGCACATCTGATGTGCAGGGGTGTAAGCCACAGATGTGATATTGCAAAAACATGTAGGGAATCCCATAGGCAAATATTGAAAACATGACACGCTCATATTGCTGCAAAGGATGACATGGCTACACACCAGGATAGGACACATTCCCCCGGGACCACATGGGGTCCTGCACAGTAACACTTCATTTACCTGATATCAAAAATCACCATCACTGCAGCAAAGGCATGGTTAGCATCATCAACATCATGTACATCTGAAGCAAAACCACTAGAGAACTGAAAGTAGCTTTATTCAGCATATGTGAGTCGAAAATAGAAAGTCCTGACAAAACACAAAGGCCAATGGCCAGTCCATCACTAAAGTCCAAACAGGTTGACAGTGGCAGATGTCACCCTTTGCTTGCCTGCACTGCTACGGACCAGGGACATTCCCCTCGGAGGGGCATACTGGGGGGCAGGCCAGGCACCGCAGGGACAGGATCAGGGCTCACCAGAAGGAGGCAGGGAAGGGGTGGCTGGTGCTGGAGAGTCACTGACAACTGCAGTGGAGGTGTCTGACATGGTGTGTGCCAGCACAACTGGGGGGCATGAGTCAGATGGTGTGGGTGCAGCCACAACTCCAGTGGGCTGGCCAGATGGAGTGGACAGGTTCCCCACTGCAGTGCCCAAGTCAGACGGGGTGGTAGTGGACTCCACTGCAGTGCCCATCTCCAGGGGAGTAGAATGGGGTTCAGGTAAGGTGGGCAGGACAGAGGGGGAGGACACGGTCTCCACACCAGTGGCACAAACATGTGCAGCGGGGGATGTGGGGCTGGAAGAGCAAGTGGTAGGTGGAGAAGGCCGCATCATTTTGGGGATGGTGTATCTGTGGGTGGGGGAACCTGGGGCACGGTGTGGTGGGGGAACCTGTGTTGTGGGGGCCTGAGGGATGGAGGAAGGAGACTGTGTGGTTGACCTGCAGGGCGGTGGCGGGGTCTTGCTCTTCCGGGCCCGGGGGACTTGCGGGTGGGGGCCTCAGTTTGTCTGCACCTGGGGGAGGGTGTACGGGGGTGAGGGGCACTCCCCTCTGTGTGGGTGGACTTCCTCTTCCCCCTGTATGCTGGATCAGCGGGATCGGAGGGGAAGAGGCCGAGGTCACAGAGGAAGTACTGCTTATTAGGTGGGGTTGCAGGTGAGGCAAGGGAAGGGGTCTTGGAGGGAGAGGATTTGGAGGACTGCGGAGTGACTGTGGATGCCTGTGTGTGTGTCTGTTCCCCATCCCCTGTGGGTGTGGTATCAGTCCCCTGAGGATGCTTGTGTGCACGTTTTGCCTTTGTTTTGGGTGTTTCTGTGCTGCTTGTGTCTGTGTGTTTGGGTGTGTGTGCAGGTGTGCATGTGCTTGGGACAGGTAGGGTGCCAGGAAGTGTGGATGGGGCAGAGGTAGGAGGGGTGAGGGACTGTTGGAGGAGGGACACTGCTGCCACCAGGGAGGAGTCCATGGACTTATTGCTCCTCTGTAGGGCAGACATGCCCGTCGAGATGCCCTCCATGAACGACACCAGCTGTGTCAACAGAGTGGTGTGTGCATGGAGGACACTCAGCATTGCTGTCTGCCCTACATGGAGCTGGCGAAGTAGGTACACAGACTCCTCACTCAGGGCAGCAGGGGACACAGGTGCAGGGGGAGGGTGCCTGGCACGAAGGAGGCACGCTCCCGAACACGGGAGCCTCCACGGACCTCTGGAATGGGAGGAAATGGGAGGGCGGTGGTGGTGGTGGTGACGGTGCCAGCCATACTAGCTGGGTGTGGTGGCTGCTGACACCCGCCTCCACAAGGGAGTCATCATCCGAGCTGCTGTGGTCCTCAGCTGAGGTGGATGGTGCTGAGGACTCCTCGGTGTGGCTCCCCTCGCCCTCCGTGCCACTGGGTCCCTCCGACCACTCATCAGCTGCTGACCCAGTCTGGCTCTGCAGCTCATCCTGGTCCGTGGAGCTGTCCCCTCCTGTGGCCGTGGATGTATCTGCAAACAATTAGGGAAACAGACAAGCATCAGTCACCTGCACTGACCGCACACACCACAGTAAGTACAGCACATTACAGAGCAAGCCCTGGCATCCTTAGTTGAACATTGCCAAAAGTGCTCACACAGATTAGGAGAAGCCAATTGTCAGTCTGATGGTCAACCATGGCACTCACACCCCTCCTGCCCTTGCACCCATCTGTCTGGTGCCTGTTGGATTGTAATAATCCAGTGTGGACACATGCACCACCTACACAGTTGTTGGACATTGCAGAGAACACGGTGAAGTATGTGAACATGCACACATCACACCTCTTGCCACTGAGTCAGTACAGGTGTCCGGATAAAGGGATGGCCAGAGTCTAATTAGAAATGCATGTGATGCATACCAGCACCAGACACCATGATGCACCCATATCCGGATAGTCAATGCCACAATGGGGTGCATGTTGCACATGTCACTCCCCTGCAGGATCACTCTTAGGAAGTTGAAAGCCATGACACAGGCATGCCTGCAAAGTCATACATCACTGTCTCCAGTCACGTGGGCATGGCAGCCAGCCAACAACAGTCTGCACTGTGTCACAATCCTAGGTCATGGGGAATGCAAGTTCTGTAGCTGACAAGTGCATATGTCCATCCCCCAGAAACCACATCATCTGAACTCTCATTTGTCCACGTCATACCAATTGGACATATGGGAGACATGAAACAACACTCTGAACCTGAGCACCTCACAGTCTGCTGTGAATGAATAACAGCTGCCTGAAATTCACAGTTGCATACACCTGTCTGCACAGTCAAGTGATCAAACACCTATAAGTCACAGAAGTATCGTCTCTCATGGTCACATCTCAGCTGGCATGCTGAGCCCTAACCGATAAACACCCCAGTAGTCCTGACAACGAAGCCACAGCACAATGACACAGAGGCAGATACCTGAGGGAACATTTCACCGAGCACAACATGTCAGCTGATACACGGGAGTGGGAGTACAGAGTGTATTGTATGCCCTGGAGTAGGCATGACTGTCCTGCTCCACCTGAAAGAGGGATGAGCCATTGACAGTAGGCAGGTGGCTAAGCATGTGTAACACACTTGATATACATACTCCTGAGGCCCAAACATTGTTCCCATCCGCAGCATGGGGGTGTGCCAAATACCCCAGGCACATGTGGTGATTCAGATCAGCAAGTGGAACACATATCAAAGTTACACCCAGATTACATGTCAGAACTTAGGCATTGTGTAAGCAATTGACCCACCCATGAAGCCCACCACAAAGTCACGGGAACAAATGCTGTCCCCCACCTTGAGCGAAGCAAAATGCAAGGACACAGTACCCAAGTGACACAATTTCCTGACTATAAGGGCCACACCTGGGTATCAGATGAGGAGTGGGCATGTCACAATTGAGGGACATGGGTCCTGGACCACAAGACTGATGTACTGTGGAATTTTAACCAGGCCAGAGGAGGGCACATAGCATGTCAGACAAAGTTCACAGTGTAGTCATGGACTCACCCCCTCCTTGCTGCTGTCTGGCCTTCAACTGCCCATCCAGGTCAGGGAAGACCACCGCCAGGATCCGGAGCATGTGGGGGGTCAGGGTCCGGTGTCCGCCCCTCCTGCGAGGAGGCGACAGCTTCAGCTGGACCCTTGCGATCCTCCGGGTCCAGCCCCGAAGGTCCTGCCACCTCTTCTGGCAGTTGCGGATCCGTCGCTTGTAGACCCCCACAGATCTTACTGCCCGGGCGATGGTCAGCCAGATTTCCTGCTTCTGGTGGGCATCAACCTGTGAGGATGACAAAGTGAAAAGGCCATTACTACACATGCAACATATCCGTGCATCATACAGTTGGATATACATGCCTCAATCACAGGGGCATATGATGTACACAGGCAGTGCAACGATGGCTATGAACAGTTTGCCAGCAGTTACTACATGGTATCATTGCCTGGGAAGTAAACCTTGTTGGAATGCACTGTTACTGCACTGTACCTGTTCAGTGCATGTAACGACACACTTTGGGGGGTGAGAACTACTCAGTGAGCATGCTAGCCAGTGGTGTGCACACTGTAAGTCTTGCTAGTCAGACAACATGCACATTTAGTGAGGCAGTGGACAGCACACTCACCTGCTCCCCTGGTTTCCCATACAGCTTTCTGTACTGTGGAAGGAGGCTGTCCAGCAGGGCCTGGTTTTCCTCAGTGCTGAATGCTGGGGCTCTCTCCACAGTACGTGCCATTGCAGTAGCCAGAGGATGCAGAGACAGCAGCAGTGTTGGTGGCAGATGTCGTCCTGGAGCATGTAGTGCAGGCAAGTGAGCTCTCAGGGGAACAGCCAGCATTATATGTGTGCTGCAGAGGCAGATACTGTCCCATGTGTCCAAAGTGATAGGTCAAAGTCGTTTGCATCTTCTGAATCTGGCCAATCAATGGAATTGCAGCACTAATACACGCCCACAGCATCCTTCAAAAGTTCAACTTCATGACACCATGAATTTGCAACATTGTTGTGGCTGGCCAACTGAATCCACTGCATCAGACTCGTTGAAGCTTCGAAAACGCGTCCTTTGCCATGCCAGGCCCTAGCCAATGCGTGCGCACCGATCGGTCCATTGCTGTACAACGCGTATTCCGGGAAACAACGCGTACCCGCTCACATCATATGCAATGGCCAATGCGTGCGCACCGATCGGTCCATTGCTGTACAACGCGCACCCGCTCACATCAAATGCAATGGCCAATGCGTGCCCACCGATCGGTCCATTGCTGTACAACGCGTACCCGCTCACATCATATGGAATGGCCAATGCGTGCCCACCGATCGGTCCATTGCTGTACAACGCGTACCCGCTCACATCATATGCAATGGCCAATGCGTGCGCACCGATCGGTCCATTGCTGTACAACGCGTACCCGCTCACATCATATGCAATGGCCCATGCGTGCGCACCGATCGGTCCATTGCTGTACAACGCGTATTCCGGGAAACAACGCGTACCCGCTCACATCATATGCAATGGCCAATGCGTGCGCACCGATTGGTCCATTGCTGTACAACGCGTATTCCGGGAAACAACGCGTACCCGCTCACATCATATGCAATGGCCAATACGTGCGCACCGATCGGTCCATTGCTGTACAACGCATACCCGCTCACATCATATGCAATGGCCAATGCGTGCGCACCGATCGGTCCATTGCTGTACAACGCGTACCCGCTCACATCATATGCAATGGCCAATGCAGGCGCAGCGATCGGTCCATTGCTGTACAACGCGTCCCTGTACAGGTCACTCGCATATGTCACCATGCTTGTCACTGGTGTACATATGCCAGCCACATATACTTGCCAGGGACTCAGGGGCACACCTACAACACCACAGCCTGTCCACACTGTATCCTAAGGCATGTAAGGCTGCATTACCTTTTCTGTGTATGGGGGTCAACATGTGGTTTTTGGGGTGGCACTTGGGGGCAGCCACTCCCAGGCTGTGCACGTGTTCATGGGGACAGGATCCTTTGTGTGTTGTGCACATGACCACTGCGATGTGCAACTGTTAATTTCAGAACATGTGGCATGGTCACATTTCCAGGTTGTGTATGTGTATGTCATGTCACATACCCCCAGAGTCCCATGTGGGAAGGTATGTACGTCACAGGGTGACCCATTGCCACAATAGTGATGGCCCTCCACAGTCTGTGTGCATGTTGTGTTTCCGATGTCTCTGATTCCATGTGCACAATGGGAGACAGTCTCCACATCCACGTTGTTTGTGCATGGACTTTGATGTTGTGCGTGTGTGTGTCACAGACGTCCATGTCTGTCCTGCGGAGGCAACAGGGGCCACTACCTGTGGGAGTCATGTTTGTTTTTCTGACGTGTACATGATACGCCATGTCATGCCAGTGTCCATGTGGCAATACAGGGTCCCTGGGAATCTACCTGTCAATGAGCTGAGATGCCTGTGGCGCATCTGTCCAGACATGTCACTGTTGTGTGTGTTTGGAACGTGACAGCAGTAAATGGGTACTGTGACACAGACTAATGATTTCCCATTGCACAACCTGGAACTTGTTGTCAACACATGTTGAACTGTGATGTTAGATGTCACATGATAATGATGTATCATGTGATATTGAGTATGGTCAATGCCACATATGTGGGGTGACTGACAATCTTTCTTTCTTCACCTATGCACTGCAGGGCACCAGCTGTCCATAGACCATTCCCTGACCTTGCAACGATGGTGGAACGTGACTGCATCCGACGGTACCGCTTCACCAGGCAGCTGATTGAGGATTTGGCAGTGCGCTTGGCCCCACATTTGCAACCTGGCCGGCCGTACCCTACAGCGCTGACCCCCAAGGGGAAGGTGATGGCAGCCCTACGCTTCTTTGCTACCGGTACCTTTCAACATATTGTGGCGTCTGCTGGTGGGATGTCACAGACTATGTTCAGCCGTGTGCTACGCGATGTTTTGGAGGCAATGTTGAGATGCCTGAACCAGTACATCTATTTCCCTAAATGTCAACAATTCACTGACGTCAAGAGTGACTTCTATGCCCTGGGGAGGATGCCACATGTCATTGGCTCCATTGATGGGACACATGTGGCTTTGGTACCACCACAGGCACATGAGCAGGCATACAGGAACAGGAAACATTATCGTTCGATCAATGCTCTGGTGGTATGTCTTGCAGATATGAGCATCTCACATGTGTGTGCCCGTTTCCCTGGTTCGGCACACGATGCCTACGTGATGAGGAGTAGTCGCATCCCGAGGATGATGTCACAGATGCAGAACCAGGGTGCCTGGCTTGTCGGTGTGTACTGACTTTGTACCATTGTGTGTGTTCTGCTATGTTGTATTCCGCCCTCTTTTCCAACTCAGCTAATGTGCAATTGTCTGTCTGTAGGTGACTCCGGATACCCCAACATGCCGTGGTTGCTGACACCCCTCAGGAACCCTGTGACACCAGCCCAGATGCGCTACAATGAGGCACATGGTCGGACCAGGAGAGTGATCGAGCGGACATTTGGTCTCCTGAAGAGCCGCTTCCGCTGCCTGGACAAGACAGGAGGGGCCCTCCCATATGCCCCAGCAAAGGTGTGCAAGATTGTCATCGTCTGCTGCATGCTACACAACCTGGCAGTGCGGAAGGAGTTGCCTCTCATCCTGGATGACGATGACCAACATCTGCCACCTGTGGAGGATCCTGGCCTGGGCCACGATGCCAGTGATGATGATGATGATGATGGTGATGTCCGCACACAGCTCATCACCAACTTCTTCAGCTGAATGTGAGTATCCAGAGAGTTGTCATGTCAATGATGTGAGTTTGCGTGATATGTGTTGGTGGTGCTCTGGTGCTGTTTGAGTGTGGCCATGTGCTAATTGACTGGAAGCGTGCAGCGATGTGTCCTTACAGGTAGTCTGTACTCCCCAACAGTGTTGACATGCTAACTTGCTTTTCTGTAAGTATCTTGTGACATGTATTGGGCATGAGTATTGCAGTTCTGTCCTGTTCTTCAGTGCTTTTGACTGTGTGTCATGTCTGTCCTTCACAGGGTACTTTCAGAGTTGTTTGGTCAACTGTGATCCCCCGACACCATGATTCAACTTCCAGGGTGGAAGCAGTCGTTTCCCTACAGGTGATGGGCCACACACCCCTGGACTTTATTTCTTGTACACTTGTTGACTGTGTGGCCACTGCCGCGTAGGATTACCTTGCATCTGTAGTGGAAACAACATGTTGCAAATGTGTAATAAACCTGTGCTTCACTTTGGTATGTGCATTGTCTGTGGTCACACATCTGACTGACATGTGCTTACTGCACCTGTGGGCTAGTTAACACAGACTGTGAATAGGTGTGGTGTCTGTGCATTCCACTGTATTTCCTGGCAACATCAGTGTAGGCGATGAGTCAGATGGCCCTGGTGTGTATGTGTTGTGTAGCCCTAGTGGTGTGTCTCCCTCATATGTGTCACGTCGCCATGACTCACATGACGGTGTTGAACTTGCTGTAGCAGTTAGCATGCACAGTGTCATTTAGCAGATCATCATCTCCATGACAGAAACCATGTTGGAATCACAACAGAGGCAAGTATGGTGTATTAGTGAGTTTATTTCCATACATGTGTGAGGATAGTGCACAGGATGGTGGGTGCTGTACATTGGGATTGGAATCCAAAGTTCCCAGATGAGTTGGAAGTCTTGGTAGCAGAAATGTCCTGAGTAAAGTCCACAGTCATCTGATACATTGGGCCAACTTAAGTTCCCCATGTCATGTGGGAGAGTTGGGTTGCATTCGACAGGGTGAACAGTTTGCACACAAAGGAGAATTTCCAGAACAGGTGTTGGGTTCCTGGTGATGTGCATGGCCAACGGCCTCTCAGTTTTCCTTCCTCGGACGACCCCTCTTCTTTTGGGGGGACCCTCACGTGCAGGCTGCTGCGGTGCAGAGGACTCTCCGCCAGAGCCATCCTCCCTCCCTGTGGCAGTTGCAGTTGTTGCAGCACCAGATGTTGTGGGCACACAGGGAGGTGTGGCCATGTTGGTGCTAATCTGGCGGAGGCATGTCAATATGTCCCTATGCACCGCTGCCAGTTCTTGCAATGTGTCCCACTTGGACTCCATGCGAGACATGTGTGTCTCCACATGGGAATTGTGTGAGTCCAAGCGGGCATGATGGGCAGCCTGCTGCTGTTGAATGTCCTTGAGGATCCCCACTACCTGGCTGACCTCTCCGGTGCTATTCTGGTATGCATCAGCAATGCGTGCCAGTTGTGGGTCATCATGCAGTCCAGACCCCTCTGCAAACAGTGACCTATGTCTACCACCCCTCCCACCACCCCTTGCGACACGTGCGGGACCTGCGGTGGCACGCACAGGTGACCGTAGGCCCACTTGGGGGTTGTTACTGGGGTCGTTGTCCGTTGCTCCACGTTGGGCCGGGGTCCATGTGCTGTTGTCATCGGTGGTCCTTGGTCTGTCCGTGTTGGCGGGGGTGGTCTGTGTGTTGGCAGTTGTTGGAGGGGTGGGTGCAGGGGGTGCAGATGTTGGTCCTGCTGGTGCTGCATGATGACTCACACCGGAGGGGCCAGGTAGGTCTTCGCCATCCGAGGAGGGCAGAGGCTGTTCCACACCAGTGAGCTCAGTGTCCCCCGGAGCCTGGGACAGGGACTCCTCATCGTCTGCTGCTGTGTCCCCATCATCACCTGTTTTTGGAAGAGACACACAATGTATGTTATGTTTCTACAGGCATCAATGGTTCACACACCTGACAGTTGTGACTGTACCTCGGGATGCGGGCCTGTACATTGCATTGTCCTAAGTTGTCACAGTCAGAGGTTGATATTGGTGTAGCACATTGTCCTGCCAACCTGAAGCTTTTCAATGTGAATGTTGAGGTGTGTGCATGGCCAGCATTGGTGGTATTTGGTGGACATCCGGCCCTCCTTCTCCCCCAGCCCAGTTATCCCACCATGAAGCATGCCACCCTTGCAGTGTGTGCAGGTTGACTCTCAGGATGTCAGTCAGTGGTGTCCTGCTGTTGGTTGTTGCACAGTTCCCAGCAGGGCCTTGTGCTCCCCACAGCAGTACCCAGTGACAGCCATCTTGTCAGTTGTTTTCCACTCCCTGTGATGTGAGCATGGTTCAGAGTGGTGTTGATGGGCCAATTGTGAGGGTGACCAATATCTGTGACTACAACTCCCATCATGCTATTGCCTACACCCCCCTTCAAAGCATGCCCATACTTCCTTCCTTTTGAGTGGACTTCACTGTGTGTGAGTGTGACAGCATTGGCAAGATGGCTGACAGTGTGGTCCTGTTGTTTGTTGGTGCCCAGCAGGGCCTTGTGCTCCCCACAGCTGAGGCCAGTGTCAGACATCTTTGAAGTGGCTTTTCACTCCCTGTGAGGTGTGCATGCTTCAGTGTGAGCTTGCTGGGCCATGTGGGTGGGGGATGTTGAGCTGTGACTACCACTCCCATCATGCTATTGCCTACACCCCCCTTCCCAGCATGCCCATACTTCCTTCCTTTTGACTCTGCTTCCCTGTGGGGTAGTGTGCCTGTGCTGACAGGATGGCTGACAGTGTTGTCCTGGCGTTTGTTTGGCTACAAGTCCCAAGAGTGTCCCTGTGCTTCACACAGCATAAACCAGGGTGGTGGTTCTTTGTGGGATATTTAATTGGAGTGTGAGGCATTGCATTCTCCCAGGTGGGTTATGTGGAGTTTGTGTTAAGGGGGTGTGTAAGAAAAGCTGCTTGTAACTATGGTCAGAGCTGTCAGTCCTCCTTCCCACCCAGCCAGATATCCCACCATGGAACGTGCTTCCATTGCAGGGAGTGCAAGTTGGCTTTCAGGATGTCAGTCAGTGGTGTCCTGCTGTTGGTTGGTGCACAGTTCCCAGCAGGGGCTTGTGCTCCCCACAGCAGTACCCAGTGTCAGCCATCTTGTCAGTTGTTTTCCACTCCCTGTGATGTGAGCATGGTTCAGAGTGGTGTTGATGGGCCAATTGTGAGGGTGACCAATATCTGTGACTACAACTCCCATCATGCTATTGCCTACACCCCCTTCCCAGCATGCCCATACTTCCTTCCTTTTGAGTGGACTTCACTGTGTGTGAGTGTGACAGCAATGGCAAGATGGCTGACAGTGGTGTCCTGCTGTTTGTTGGTGCACAGTTCCCAGCAGGGCCTTGTGCTCCCACAGCAGTACCCAGTGTCAGCCATCTTGTCATTCCTTTTCCACTCCCTGTGATGTGAGCATGGTTCAGGGTGGTGTTGATGGGCCAATTGTGAGGGTGACCAATATCTGTGACTACAACTCCCATCATGATATTGGCTACACTGACTTCACCAGCATACACAGAATTCATTCCTTTCAGTGAGCTTCCCTGTGAGGTGGTGTTCTAGTGGTGGCAAAATATCTAACTGTGTTTGTTGGTTATATTTGTGCCACTGCCTTGCTGTATTTGTAGTTAGATTTGTACATATCATGACACAGTTACATATCACTATGAGATGGCATGTATTGTGTTTATCTGACTGACAGACAAATCTTGGGGTGATTATCTTTTGGTTGCTGTGGATTTGCTAAGGGTGCATGGTTTGACTATCCCCTTGACAGTGATGTGTGTGTATTGTCACACAATAGTGGGTATATTAGTTGTGTACTCACCAGGCTCTGGGATGTTTGATAGTCCATATACGCTCACTGGTGGTAGGATGGCCCACACCTTCTCCTCCCGGGGCCTGAGGTATAGTGGTTTGGCAGGAGGGCCACTGCCGGTGCGCTGACTCAAGATGTAATCCTTCTTTAGTAGGTCCCTGACCCTCCTGCGCACATCATACCACCTGTTCTGGATGTCTTCCTTTGTGCGCAAACATTGTGATTGTGCGTTCACCCTGTCGACGATCCTCTCCCACATCTTGGTTTTCTGCGACATGGGGGTCTGTTGGACCAATGTACCAAACAACTGTGGCTCTACCCTGAGGATCGCATCTACCAGGACTTCCAATTCACTGTCTAGGAACTTTGGATTCCTCTTTGGGGGCATGGTGATGGGTGGTGGTGGTGATTGATGTGTGTGTGTGTGTGCAAGTGAGGGTGTGTGAGTGTAGGTTTTGCTGGGTGTATGTGAGGGTGCTATTTGTTGAGGTGCTAATGGTGTGTGGCTTGTGTGATGGATGAGCTGTGAGTGTGTCTGTGGTTGCTGTCTGATGGTGTTCTGTGCTGGCAGGTCAGTTGCATTTGCAAAGGATCATGGTAGGGATTTGTGGCCTTTATATAGGTGGAGTTGGGGGTGTGTCCTTGTTCCATGTTTTTTTCCCCCTGTATTTATTGACTTTGTCATTGCTTGTTTGGCCCTTTTTTGTATTTTTTCCTTTGTATTTTTTGTGCATGTAGGAGACGTTCTTCTGACCGAGTAGGACGCTGCAGTTGTCTCGTGCGAGCTTCTCCGAGTCGTTCACGCTGTGTTTCTGCTAGGTTTATTGTGCGGCATACGCGTCGGTCGCGGAGTATTGGCTTGCTTCGGCTGGCTTTTGTATTCATGTCGGTCGTACGGCTTGAGCTCCGTGCGACTCGGTCTGGTTTTCCACGCATTGCATCCTACTGCGCGGGTCGGAGTTCGCGGGTACGTTTCGTTCCGGTTCATTCCTGGTGCGTGTCGGTCGGTTCGATTCGCGTGGTTTCCCGGCCGGATTGCTTGTTTCCGTCCGGTTCGGTCGTTCGGCTTGTGTTCCGTACGAGTCGGTCGTGATTCACATGCATTTCATCGTACTACCCAGGTCGGGCAGCGCCGGTACGTGTCGGTCGGACTATATTCCCGTACCGAGTCGGTCGGTATGTTTTCCGGCCCGAATCGGAATCGGCCCCATAATGGGCAGTAAAAAGTCACCACGCTCCTAAATATCCGACCTGGAAGTCCTTCTCATACTTATTTTAATTACAGTGTCATTTACAAAGGTTTTTTTCAACCTTTTGTATTCAGGAAAAGTTATTTGAGGGCGGTGCATTTCAGTCAAGTTAATTTAATGTATTCACTATCATCAGAATATGTATGAGCCTACTAATGCCCTGCCTGCACAAGATGTCTCAAATGCAAACATCAAAACCTTTGTTAACTATGAGTATTTCTTCCATGCAACATCGTAAATAGTCTTAAATACGAGCCAGCATATTTATTTCCATGATTATTCTTGAGCCTGTTTCCACTATGCAGTGCACTACCACCCTGAATGTTCCAGTGAAATGCAACGCAGACTAACAGGCCCGGCTTTTGACATGGATGAGCTGGGCACAGGCCCAGGCCGCTGATCTTCAGTAGGTGCGCCCTACTCTCTGCATTAGGGTCATGCAAACAGCAGCACCTCTCAAATGGCATGGCTCCAGTTATTCAGAGTAAAGAACTTTTAATCATTTTTAACACGGTGCATGCACTGCTTTAACACTCTCAGCCCTCTTCCTTGCCATCCTATCTACCTCTCTCTCACCTCCTGTCGCAATACAACTAACCCCTACGTCCTGCAACAAACAACGTGACATCAGTATGATGGAGCTAATCTGTGGGTGATGCAGGCGAGTTGGAAGTGGGCGAGTGAAGGTATTTGTATTCAGATGCCAGTCATGGCTCTATTTAGCACATAAGGGGTCCCCCTGCTGCCCCATTTTATTCAGCAGGGATGGTGCCACATATCTGTCCACCGAGGGCACTATCTGTATTAAGGTAAAAATTGGTTCTGTCGGGGTTATCTAGGGCACTATCTGAGCAAGGGCAGTACTGCAGACTAATTTATGAAAACTCACCACACTGCTTTTCTGATTGATCACAATTTTTTGCTCAGACCAACACCCCTAGTCCAGCCAAGACCATGAATCCGCTTCTGCCAAGAACCACAAGCCAGAATTCTTGAAACAGACTGCCAGCATTAGGGATAGTCAAGATTTACCACCTCCCAAGTAGAAACAGTTGCTGTTCTTGATTCAAAACAGCACTAACCAGCCAATAAATACTCATGAGCTATTCTCTCTATTGAATTTATTATGTCTGAGCTTCCCATGGGGCCGTCCACAATAAACACACCTAATGCTCAGCGAAATATATAGTGCTTTTCAATGTGGATCTTATCAGATGTGTGAAGGAATTTGTAACAGCCCAGGCACCTTAGTGTCAGTGTAGAGATGTGGGGCCCCACCATAAAATTCGGAAAAATGTTTGCTTCAAAACAATCTGCTTCCAAATGAAATCTATATTTTCAAAAACACATTTTAATGTTTCAATCTTTATGTTGTTTTCTCGTTTGCCCTGCATGTTTTCACTGTATTCTAAAGCAACGTGAGCGAGTCAATGATGTAGCAAAGTCTTAAAGCACGTTTTGTACAAATAGCAGAAAAAGAGCAAGTCCTATCCATTTTTCTAAAAATTAACAACAGGATTTAGAATTAATAACACAACCTGCCTCGTTAGCTTCTTTATTATTGCATATTGTTGAATTACTTCTGTGCCATGCTCGAGTTCAGGAGCATTACATACTGCGTCTGCATCTGAGGCAATGAAAAATTACATTGGTTACCTCTGAGGCAAAGGCTAGCCTTTAAATCATTGTGTATTGTCTTTAAGGCCTAGCCGGGCTCTGGTCCTGTGCCCCTGCAACGGAGTCGAAGGAGATACACCCCAGGGAATATCCGACCTGGAAGTCCTTCTCATACTTATTTTAATTACAGTGTCATTTACAAAGGTTTTTTTCAACCTTTTGTATTCAGGAAAAGTTATTTGAGGGCGGTGCATTTCAGTCAAGTTAATTTAATGTATTCACTATCATCAGAATATGTATGAGCCTACTAATACCCTGCCTGCACAAGATGTCTCAAATGCAAACATCAAAACCTTTGTTAACTATGAGTATTTCTTCCATGCAACATCGTAAATAGTCTTAAATACGAGCCAGCATATTTATTTCCATGATTATTCTTGAGCCTGTTTCCACTATGCAGTGCACTACCACCCTGAATGTTCCAGTGAAATGCAACGCTCCGCCTCAGCTAACCTTCTATGCGTCGTAACATTTCGCAAAACTAGACAAGATGGGAGAGCCTTTACAGTTAAGGCAGCTCAACTTTGGAACACACTACCTGCTGCCCTCAGATCCTCCACTGACCTACTGTGTTTTAGGAAGGCTCTTAAGACCTGGCTTTTCCAAAAGTAATCTATTGACATTCTTGGGGCCTGATTCACAGAACTAACTTACGTCAAAAACGTAAAGTTAGTACCTTTTGGTATTCACAGAATACACTTACTCATTTTGGTATTCACAGAATACACTTACTCATTTTGGTATTCACAGAATACACTTACTCATACTAACTTTATGTCCGCACTCGGGCCGGAGATTCCGGCCGTTTGTGGAGATTCCTGCCGTTTGTGGAGATTCCGGTCCGCAGGTGGAGATTCCGGCACGGAGGTGGAGATTCCGGCCCGGAGGTGGAGATTCCGGCCGTTTGTGGAGATTCCGGCCGGTTGTGGAGATTCCGCCACCGGCCGGAATCTCCACAAACGGCCGGAATCTCCACAAACGGCCGGAATCTCCACCTCCGGGCCGGAATCTCCACCTCCGGGCCGGAATCTCCACAAACGGCCGGAATTTCCACCACCGGGCCGGAATCTCCGGCCCGAGTGCGGACATAAAGTTAGTATGAGTAAGTGTATTCTGTGAATACCAAAATGAGTAAGTGTATTCTGTGAATACCAAAATGAGTAAGTGTATTCTGTGAATACCAAAAGGTACTAACTTTACGTTTTTGACGTAAGTTAGTTCTGTGAATCGGGCCCTTGGTCTTTACCTTTCACTGCTGTCTCTGTTTAGATAAATGTTTACAGCACCAGGATACCTGTAAGGTGACAGTTGTGCTATATAAATGCATTAAATAAATATAAAATATACTACAGATCATATAATGTATTGCACTAAAAAATGGAGTATACATTTTCAGAGATTTTCTAGAGAGAAATGTGGTCCATTTAAAACTGAAAAGCAGTAGTGATGTTTCATTTGAATGCTAATCATAATGTTATGTCTGCCAGTATTTTAAATCACACTAGTGTTTTAATTTTAAAATACAACAAATAAACTTTTCTCCACCTCCAACCTTTCCTCAGCTTGGATATTGCCATCTGCCTCTACTGTGTTTCAGGATGTATGCCACACTGTGGTAATTTAACGGCCCCTATGTTAATCAGTGTCAAGTGCAACCCATTCTGTAACATTCTGTAACAAGCTCTATGTTAGAGTGCCCCCCAGAGGTGACATCCGGATCACTACAGAGCTTTAAGTAGACACAATCACAGACACACAATCACAGACACACAACAAAGGGGAGCTGGGGGCATTTGTCCTTTGGTTTTCTCAGCAGGTTGCACTGGCTCAGTCTTTTTGAGAAGCATTTTCCTGATATGAATCCCAGTGTCATGCAGATTTCTGAATTGTCTTTGAAAGATGAATGTGGCATAAGTTAATTACAGAGTTAATTCCCTAGAAAGCAAAGGAAAAACAAGCCTTGCAAATATTGCAATAACTATTTGACTTCATGTTCTACTCTTGAAGTTAGACATTAAGATTAAGCATGCATTAAACATGATAAATATATCATACATATATATATATATATATATATATACACACACACACACATATAATCACTGAAAAACAAAAGGTTACAGGGACGATATAGTTAGCTCAGATTTTACAAGCACAAAAGCATAGAAATTCAACAGTTATAGTTATCTGAGCTAACTATAACTTACGCTCCTATAATGCATTGCTGATGACCTCGCATATTACATCACTCATGACATGGTCAGTGACATCACTGATGACATATCAAATGACATCACTGATGATATCATCCAGTGAGTGTTAGTGTTTTGCAAACGTTTCTGCAACTTAAAGAAATATATTAAGCAGCTGCATAAGTTAAATTACTATTCTTTCTGTATTACTAAAGAGTGATAGTATTTCTAACATGTCATCTGAGTGGCTATGTGACTGTATCAGTGTATGAGTGGGTGTCTGAATGGCTGTCTGGGTGTGTGAGTGGCTGTATAGAACTGCCAGTGGGTGTGGGAGTGGCTGTATATGTCTATCAGTGGGTATCTGAATGGGCCTGTGAATGGGTTTGTGAGTAGTGTTCTGGGTGTGTGAGTGATTATATGGGTGTGTGAATGAGTGTGTGAGTGTATTGGTGTGTGAGTGGTTGTATGGGTGTGTGTGTGTGTAGATGTCTGAGAAGCTGTGTGGGCATGTGAGTGGGTGTGTGACTGGTTGTATGCGTGTGTAAGTGGTTCTATGAGTGTGTGATTGGGTGTGTAAGTGGTTGTGCAGGTGTGTGGGTGTATAAGTGGAAGTGTGAATGGTTGTATGGGTCTGAGTGGGTGTGTGAGAGGTTGGGTGTGGATGAGTGGGTTTGTGAATTGTTGTGTAGGTGCATGAGTGGTTGTGTGAGTGGTTGTATGGGTCTGTAAGTGGGTGTGGGTATGTGAGTGGTTGTATGGGTGTGCGACTGGGTATGTGAGTGGCTGTATGGATCTGTGAGAGGGTGTGTGAGTGGTTGTTTGGGTGAGTGAGTTGGTGTGTGAGTGGTTGTATTGGTGTGTGGGTGGGTGTGTGAGTGGTTGTGCATGATTGGGTGTGTGAGTGGTTCTGTGGATGATGTCATCAGTGATGTTATTTGAGATGTCATCAGTAATATCAATGACCATGCCATGTCATGAGTGATGTAATTAGTGAGTTTTAGAAATGGGATTTCTGGTTGGCTAGGGCAAGCGCCTAAGCCAGGCAGAAAACACCACTCTAGTCAGGGCAAGGCAGTTACACACCGAAGATAACCCCTGCTCACCCCCTTGGTAGCTTGGCAGGGCAGTCAGGCTTATCCCAGAGGCAATGTGTAAAGTGTTTGTGCACCACACACTCACACATACACCAATGTCACCTTAGACCCACCACAAATGACTCTCCACACTGAGGTATGTAAAAAATATATATATATATCCTTTATGTTGCTTTTAAAAACGAATGCAATAATTCCATAAATCACATTAGCAAAGAGCTGTTCCTTGTACTGGGGGCAAGGGATGTAATACCTTTCATGGGCCACCTAAGTAAGGCAAACTCTGAGTGTTGGGTAGCCAGGGTGCAGTCCTTAACCTGAGTCCCACAGAGCACGACTGTCCTGGTATCCTCACAAAGATCGAATTTGCCAATGAATAATCAGGTTGTGTGCTATCAAAGATTCAGGCTCCAACATTTACAGTCCCCACAGAGTCATACCCCTGTGCAATGCCCAATCTCAATAGTGGCGTCAACACGTAAAATAGGCCCCAATACGATATTACAGCTGAGGAGAGTATGCCCCCGTAATCACTTCAACGAAGAAAACAATGCCCCCATCAAGTGTCATAGGTACCCCCTTTGCCACCGATCTCAAGCAGGGTACGGTTATGCCTGCAACCCCCCTCTCGGTTATTACATAAAAAGGACTAGGGCTTCGGGACTTGACCGCAGGAGTGAGCGAAACTGGGCCTTGATGCACGCCTCTGGCTCTCCGTGTTTTCGAGGAGGCCCCGGCTGGGGCAAACACCACCACCACCTGCGGGGGCCGCTTTCGCTGTCCGCGTCTCTCTCGTGGCTGCCCGTGCCTCAGACAGCACGCCGGTGGCGGTGGAAACTTCGGGGAAGGCAGAGAACGCACAGGCCCACGGCTCCCTCGGTCCTGGAGCTGGGCGGTGCGATCCCCTTTTCGGCAGTGGGTTGTCGTCGGGAGCGGGGAAGTGCGGTTGCTCCTTCCTGAGCGGAGCACGCCCTCACTACCCTGCGACCTGGATTGGCGTCCTGCTGGGCGGAGCTGGGTCGATCGTGGCTCCTCAACGCTGGGGGACTTCTGTTGCTAGGTAACGCTTTGCAACCAGCTGTGCCGCCGCGCTGACTGTTTGTTCTCCAGGGGAGCTTTGGCATCGGACTCGGGCCAAAGGTGGTGATCGGGTCGGATATCTCAGACGGCCTCTTTCCTCAAAAGGGAGCACAATTAGGTCCCTAGCGCCTCCAAGCCCCACGGAGGTACACGATCACGAAGCGCTGCACAGATTCACACACAGTGCAGGTTGACACAAAATTTGGAAACTTTGATGTCCCTGAGTTTCCTACAACAGGAGGCCAGCATGCACAGGTCCTTGGAGACTCTTCTCAAGCAGGGGTTGGACACAGCACACAGAAAAGTCCCTTTCCTTAGCAGAATCAGCTACTGCAGTACAACCCCGGACAGCACACAGCAAAGGGGCAGCGTTCCTCCTCCAGTCTCTCCAGCTCTTCTCTTTGGCAAAGGTTCCTCTTGATTCACGAAGTAGTCTAATTTACTGGGGGTTTAGGGCACATACTTATGCCCCAAAATGTCTTTGATGTCTTTGAAGTAAGGGTCTCTGAACCCGGTCCAAACTAGTTCTGCATTCACTAGGTGTAGCATGTCCACAGGGGGTGGAGACAGCATTGTGCAAGGGAGCCAGGCTCTATTCAGGTATAAGGTAAATCTCCTGCCACCACTCT
Source organism: Calotriton arnoldi (assembly GCA_963921515.1). Classification (NCBI taxonomy): domain Eukaryota; kingdom Metazoa; phylum Chordata; class Amphibia; order Caudata; family Salamandridae; genus Calotriton; species Calotriton arnoldi. Next base: position 1,523,378 of record CAWUFW010002804.1, on the reverse strand, counting down.
ACATGCAGCCAGGGTCTATTCAGCTCAGGACTGGGTCAACCAGGAAGGGCCAGGCACACCTCCCCCAGGGGCTGTCTATAGCGAATGCACATCCTCTGTCTCTCTCACACTGAAACCAGACAGTCAATCCACAAACAGGTAGAGGCACAGAGGATAGTTGGACAAGAAAATAGCCACTTTCTAAAAATGCTATTTTCAAACACACAATTTAAAAACCATCTTTACTAAAAGATGTGTTATTAAATTCTGAGTTCAGGGATACCAAATTCCACTTTTCTATTTTGTCCCTATGGGAAGATATGCTTGTAAAATGTTACAAAGCATTCCCCATTCTGTCCTATGGGCAAGATAGCCTTTCATATTGGAAAACGAAATTGGAAGTATTCCACTATCAAGACATGTTACACACACCAGTACATGTCCTACCTTCCACATACACTGCACCCTGCCCAGGGGGGTACCTTGGGCCTACCATAGGGGTGTCCTATGTGTACTGAAAGGGAAGGTTAGGGCCTGGAAAGTGGGTGCACTTGCCAAGTTGACATGGCAGTTAAACAGCGCACAGGCACCGCGGTGGCAGGCCTGAGACATGTTTTCAAGGCTTCTCAGGTGGGTGGCACAATCAGTGCTGCAGGCCCACTAGTAGCATTTGATTCACCAGCCCTGGTACACTCAGTGCACTTTACTAGGGACTTAATGGTAAAACAAACATGCCAATCAGGGAGAGCCAATCGCCATACCAATTTATACAGGAAGCACTTGCACTTTGACACTGATCAGCAGTGGCAAAGTCCCCAAAGCATCTAAGCCAGCAAAAACGAAATCCAGCACAGCATCAAAAATATAGGAGGTAGAGGCAAAAAGTCAGGGGAAACCACGCCGAGGATGCCAGGTCTAACACGTGTCCCCTCCAGCTGAAAAGTGGGGAGAACTACCCACCCCCTTGGGAGTTCTCATCACGAAGGTGGAAGAATCTGGACAGACCATCAGCATTGGCGTGCTCTGTACCAGGGCGGTGTTCCACCATAAAGTCCATTCCCTGTAGGGAGATACACCACCTCAACAGTTTTGGATTCTCACCCCTCATCTGCATCAACGATCTGAGGGGCATGTGGTCGGTCTGAACCTGGAAGTGAGTCCCAAACAAGTAGGGCCTTAGCTTCTTCAGTGCCCAGACCACAACAAAAGCTTCTCTTTTAATTGCACTCCACCTCTGTTTCCTGGGAAGTAGCCTCCTACTGATCAAAGCTACAGGTTGGTCCAAGCCCTCGTTGTTCAATTGTGAGAGTACTGCTCCCACACCATGCTCTGAAGCATCTGTCTGCACAACAAATTCTTTGGAGAAGTCAGGTGCCTAAAGCATGGGCGCCGTAGACATGGCAAATTTCAGGGCATCAAAAGCGGTCTGGCAGGCATCAGTCCAGATCACCTTCCTATGCTGCTTCTTTGAAGTCAGCTCAGTCAAGGGGGCAACAATGGTGCCATACCCCTTGACAAACCGTCTGTAGTACCCGGTGAGACCTAAAAAGGCTCTCACCTCTGTCTGGGTCTTGGGGGGCTCCCAAGCCAGAATGGTGTCGATTTTTGCTTGTAGGGGCGCCACCTGGCAGCTTCCTAACTGGTGTCCCAAATACACCACAGACCCCTGCCCCATCTGGCACTTACTAGCCTTGATAGTGAGGCCTGCCCTTAGCAGAGCCTTCAACACTTCACAGAGGTGTTGCAAATGTTCCTCCCAACTGGAGCTGAACACAGCAATGTCATCCAGGTAAGCGGCGCTGAATTCCTCCAGCCCAGACAGTACCCAGTTGACCAGTCTCTGGAAGGTGGCAGGGGCGTTCTTCATCCCAAAGGGCATAACCCTGAACTGGTAATTCCCCTCTGGTGTTGAGAACGCAGACCTCTCCTTGGCCCCATCGGTTAAGGCAATCTGCCAGTACCCAGACATTAAATCAAATGTACTGAGGTACCGGGCAACTCCTAACCGATCAACGAGCTCATCAGCTCTGGGGATGGGGTGCGCGTCAGTCTTGGTGACCGCGTTGAGCCCACGGTAGTCCACACAGAACCGGAGTTTTGGAGTGGCACCGGGCACAGCAGCCTTTGGCACTAAGACCACTGGGCTAGCCCAGGGGCTGCTTGAGGGCTCTATCACCCCTAGCACCAACATCTTGGAAACTTCTTCCTTGATGCTGGCCCTGACTTTGTCAGCTACCCTGTAAAATTTCTGTTTTACAGGTAGACTGTCTCCAGTGTCCACATCATGGACGCACCAATTGGTGACTCCTGGTGTCAGGGAGGGTGAACAGACTAAATATCAAACTTTTAATATCGAAAGGACAAAATATCAAGTACAAAATATCGAGAGGACAGAATATAGAAAAGACATAATATAGTTGGAAAAAATATCGACATATAGGTAAGTAATATCGAATCAATAAAGAAGAAGTACGTGGTTCCTCGGTGAATACAGAGTATTTATAGCAGGTCGTGAAAGGAAGGGGATTCTTCCTTTCGGAACTGGTGCCCTCACACACCCAGCAAGCTAGGTGTCATGCTTCATCATCTGGGCCTGCTCCTCGTCGGGTCGGCGCTGCAATACCCGACGGGCACCCAAAAAAGGGGCTCTTTATCGTAGATCTTTTGTTCCTTGCCGGTGGGTGCCGTGGGTGTAAGGGCCCTTTTGATTGTGTGGATGTAGTAATATGTGAAGTGAGTTAAAACAAGTCAGGGTGCCTTATGGAACATATTTTATTCTTGGTAGGCCCCCTGCCTGATTTAAAATAGAAAAAGGAGAGGCGTCTATCTGACTATAATGGGTCAAGATCAGGGCGCTCTATTCCTAGTGGGTCAACATGTTTCTCGCCATTGTTGTCTTAAGGATCAAAGGCGATTCTTCAGGACCGTAAAGTGAGTCTATCTACACCCAGTGGTGTGGTGAACTACCTACCACTCTTGGATAAGCGGGTTGTGCGCCCGTTGTTTCTATGGACGACCCAATCACTAATTGAATCGTGCCTCGTCAGTATCCAGCGGGCCGTGGACACATATAAGTTATGTGTCTGCTTTCAATGAAAGCCGTGTGGTTGACCTACCCCTCTCCGCTGGATCCGGGAAGTAATATCGAATGTCATTATATCGAATTTTATTATATCGATTTTTTTTTTATTGTTTTATATGTTACTATATGTGTTAAAAATATATAATATTTTTTTAATGTATGTTACAATTTTTTTAAGGTAATGGATTTTATGTGAATTATTTTTGCGTATATTAGTTTCGTAGCGGGTTGTGGGTTTATAGGGGAATAGGGTGGGAAGTAATTTAATTTACATTATAAAAATTAATAATTTATTAATTAGTAATTTAGGGGCCCATTACGATGGCGGGCGGAAGCACTACCGCCGTGCTGGCGGATGCAAAAACCACCAGTTACCGCCCGCATGCCGCAGCCCACACGCCCGCCAAATTACGATGTGAAAAGGCAGCCAAACACCGCCGGCAAGCCAGCGACGCCGTCCGCCATCAAAGTGCGCCCGCTCACGTAGCGGCGCAGCTAATGGAGACACACCGCCAGACGAAATCACGTACCGCCCGGCGTACAAATTACGATGCCGCAAACAAACAGCTTCCACGGCTAAGAGACACCGCATGTGAAAGTGAGGCGGAAACCCGACCGCCGAGCACAGACACCGAGAGGCGAGCCCCCGAGCATGAATCCAGCACTGCTGGCCCTCCCCATGCTATACCTGATGCACCACCAAGGAGGCAACGCACCGCGGAGACGCAGGTAGGCACACATGCGCACAACTCAGCGCCCAACCATAACGCCATGCCTGCGTCGCACACAAACAACACAGGGACACAACCAAGCACCACACACACCAGCCACACCCAGAACGCACATGACACGTGACAGGCCTGCCACAGTCATGTCCCCAACGCCCAATTCACGGACAACACCCAACGTCACACAACCGACGCCCACATGTCAGTGAAGTCACGCAACATCAGGACACACCCCTGTGTGACAAACATGGCGAAGCACACAGCGGCGGCAACACCACCCAGCAGAACATGGGCCCCGTCGGGAAGAGGTACGCCAGTACCACACAGAAACACCCATACCACCCTGCACCCATGAACCAGACATACAAAACGGAACACCAAAGAGCCCGGGGACCGACAACAGGTGGACCCAAGAATGACACCCACACACAAGGCCCAACGCATAGCGGAAACACAGCCTGCCGCCCACACACGGGAGAGCAGACAGCACTGAATAACCTTCCATTCCAACTCCGAAACCACAACCCGACTAAACAAGCCGGAGAATACAGCCATTGTCCCAAAAAAGACCAACACAGGCAAGCAGAGGAAACCGACCACAGGGCAGATAGCGCATATCACCTAAGAACATACCGAACGGGGAAGAAATAATTATAAAACTCCCCCATGCCGTTCCCATGCAAGTTATCTGGAAGGAGTCACACACCACTGACCTTGAACATTCAGAGAAGCACGTGGGATGAGGGCCCGTGTCCTCCGCACAAGCTAACAGAACACAAGTCCTGCCCCCTACGACCATCACAGACCTCACAGCAACCTCGGAGCTTGCACACTGCAGACTGCACACACAGCCGGAGCACGCCACCACATTGCCCCGCAGCAAAATGGCACCTACAACACACCTACCCAACTACGCCAGACAGGTCAAGCTGTACAAACACAACCTGATACAGATGTTGGGATGCGAACCCCTATCCCTGCTGAACGTAAGTTACCGACTGACTTACCGCATCGCATTGTTCAGCTGCGTCATACCCGTCTTCTACTGTCGGAGGTGTCCCTTCCACCATCCTGTGGAGTTGTGCCTCTCCAACCCGGCATGTCCAAGGGCGGACCTGCTACCACTATTCCACCCTCTGGACGCACACGACAGGGTCTGTTCAGCCTATGGGGGCATGACGTATGTGGCGATCATCGGGCCCAGACTGCAATGGGACCACTGTGCATCCACACGACGGATCATGGATCACAGCTACATCGAATGTCACCCAGCATGCCCCATCATGCTCCTACAAGGGACAACTTACGAACAACACCGTGACAGCCACCATCCGCTACATTGGCTGGCAAACATGTATACCACCAATTAAATGGAAGCCCTGCAGGAAGCCATCGCATACCTGTCAACCTGTCAATTCGTAGGACCCCGACGCAATCCCCCAAGTGAGCCATGATGTCCGACACTGTACCCATGCTTAGCTTCCGCATGGACTGGCCATTAACCACTACAACAGCCATACCAAACGACCTGCAACTGATACCACACCATCAACGACACTGCCATGACATCGGATGTGTACGGGACATGCACACTGTTCCCCATCACATCCAGGAACTCTGCATGTATCGGGGGAGGCAGTGGCATGGGATATGTGTATCGCACCTACATGGACAGAACTGCACGTACAACTATGCCATGACATGGATCCTGCGCCCATGGACATATGCACCGCACAGTGGACAGGAATCGCCCGGCTGGAGTATGTGAGAGCTGCACCCCTTCTCCCCCTCCCCGAAATCCCGTAACAGGACCTTTGCATGGACGACAAGTGCATACAACAACAACACGACCCCAGTGACTGTGACATGTCCAGGAGCCACCATATGGCAACAACAAGTGGGACGCCGTTGCATGCACGTAAGCCCATGCCCTGATGTCAACTCACACGCACGCGTGCATGAGTAACAACAGCAGCACACCTGTCACATGGAACTGAGATGGACTGTGCCCATGATGCCAAGCGGTCTGGTAGGCTAAATGTATACCGTCTGTGTCAAAGTCCGCAGCACCGCAGCTATTTGCAAATGAACATTAGCACTGCAACGGCGAAGCAGATGTAACTCTGAAGCCCACATCCCACATGCAACAGCTAATCACATGTACCCCTACACCCTTAGCTATGTGTAATCATGCTCAGTATATCCTCCACATGCATTCCGCTGCCAGTAGTGTCCACTATACTGCATCACAGAGGACATAAGTCACAATACATGGTTTGAAGAAAGAAACTGTCTCTGCTGATTCCTTTCACAAGTACGAATGGGAGATGATGAGAGTGTGTGATGTACACGGCAGTCGTGACATGACTATCTAGTCCACTGTCATTGGATGTCAACGCAAATGAGTAGCACAACTGTGGAAGACACACATGTGTCGTGTGAAGCGGGAGTGACGCTTCGCTCAGGTGGGTGGGTGTGACGGGTAGATGCGCACATGCAAAGTTGAAACACGCTGTGTCGGGAGGGGTCCGGAACTGCACATTACCGCTTCCCTGGGCAATGTTAAAGGCCACCTGTCGGGGGGGGGATGTGAACACGTGTGTGCACAGCAGCCGGGCACACGAACAATGCGGTATCAGGCGTACACGTCAGCCCACCCTCTGTGGACAAGCTGGAACCTGTTGTGCGGCCGCCAGGCCCTTGACAAGGCACACACAGCCCCTGCCGACCAGGTGTATCCCCAACATTGTCAACCTGCACAGGCAATCCAGGGCACGGGATGGCAGTGGAGCATGGTGGGGGAGAGGACTCGGCGCGCTCCTCCGGGACACATCACGCATGCAAAACATCCTCAATGTGTAGCATGGCTCAAGTCATATGGAAGTATTGGGGGACGCACACGTCACGAGCAGGAGTGACGTCACGGAAGGTGGCTCGCACCATCCCACTCATTGCCTACATCTCCACACACGTCACATGCCGTTGCAACAGAGAAGCCAGCGCGTGCGCAAGCACCTCCGAGCCCGCCCCAGTGAGGCAAAAGAGTGAATGTGTGGGTCCATCAGCCCCAGATGGACGCGGCATGGGCCGCTAGGGCAGCTACAGCCTCTGTGTGTCGCAGGTGGTGTATCCGGACTGCGGAGACTGCTATGCATTGTCTATGTTGCCCGGGTCTCGAGTCGGGGCACTACGCAGGTGGACGGCGTCCCGCCACACATCATGCCGTGAGACAGACCACTCGTTCAACTGGACCCACACATACACTCCTTGGCCTCTCCGGGGCGAGCTTGGGGCTGCATCTGCATGCGCTAGCCCCACAGGTGTAAATGCATATTGGGGGGAGCGAGGGGAGGCCATGAGGACAGGGACAAAGACGACTGTAGTACTGTCAGTTAGTGCAAGGAATGACCCTGATGTGGACAGGAAAAGACGTGCCCCGTGTGTATTGCAACTAGTCGGCAATCCGATCACCCTCCCATGTCCTGCATGTAAGCCCGCACCTAGCCCCGCCCACCCGCCACACTGAAATTAGCACCAGCACAACATCATTCACATTCGAAGCACTGACTGGGGGTGACAACCATTGGACACACTTGTTGAGGCCACCCACGCGTACATGTGGGCCCTCCATGATCCATATCACCTGCGGCAAAGTGATGACATGCGCAATGACGGAAGTAAGGAGAGCTGTCCGCCCCACACACAGATGGTGCATCAGCTCCACAGACCCAGCAGCGAGTGCAGCAGTGGTCACATGTGCAGGGGCAGCTGTGCCTGGTGTGAAGGCACATTCAAATTGACAGCACATCGACCAATGTGTAGTTTGCCCACATCTACAGTCCATTACCATGCGGACATAGAAAATGGACATAGGGCAACACATCTGTGTGGGTGCACCCACTGTGACCAACACTGCGCAATCATCGACGTACTCGCCCTGTGCATGGCCCACCACGCAACGGAGGTCACATTCAGTGCCACCATCCCACACACACATCCCTATCACGAGACATGGTGTGTCCAATAGTCAGTACTGAGTTAGCGCCCATCTGGAGGGTCCTGAACAGGAGACACATGCAACCCACTAGGCAGTCGGTGCTGTCATCTACTGGCATTGTGCAGTCAATGTGCAGGCCAGGCCTGCTGGGACTTAGAGGGGCAGCATGGCCCAGCCTGACATTCACACGAGCAACAAGTGCACTGAGACCTGCATTGGCAATTGCAGACGTCGGCCTGCTCCCAGCTGGCCCGGGACGCCTACCTCCGTAGTGGAACATGCAGGGTGCAACCGCGCGGGTCATCGGAGTTGGCCGTAATGGCCTGGCCCATGTTGGTGACAGTCCGCTGAAGCAATGTGCACCACACAGTATGATGTGCGCACTGCATCTGCAGGTGTGGCCATGATGTGCGTGTGGGTGCAGGTGCACAATGGACGGGGCCACAACATGCCGTGTGCATAGGCAGGGACGGCCAGTGGCCGGCCCCCACATGTCTGTTAACATGTCACCATCTGCACATTGGCATGGGTGCATGGTATACGCATATGCACACGCATGCCATCTCTCACTATGTACATCTGCCACTTGGCACGTGCAAGGTTACGTGTCACATGTGATGTGTATTTGCAAGCACACAGCCGTGTTGGCATGGGGCTGTCAATGTGTACACCTGTCAATGCTTCTGGAGGTGTGATCCGTACAGTGCTGCACATAGGGTGCAGTGGTGACACCAATGACTGTCACATATCCCCTCGTGCCACAGGTCCCACTTTTCTTGGCCGCTCAGCCTGTGCCCACATCGTCGTTGGTGTGTGCCATACTCATCCAGCCTCGGAAGCAGTGTGATGCACAGCAGCCAGTCATGTTGCCGTGGTGTTGCCGCTTGCCGAATATGCAGTCAGTCCCCATCAGCACGCCTCACAGGTCATTGAGGCCTGGATCCCCATGTGCATGCACATAGCAATGGTTTGTGTCACTGCCCATTGCTATTGCTGGGAGACCTGTGTAAGTGTATTGTGGCTGTGCTGTCCCTGCATGACAGCTGTTCTGTGACTCATGTTCTTGCTCAGACATATCAGTTATGTGTATGTGAAAATGCCATGTGGCGTGTTGCTTTGACATGTGTCCACTTCCATCTTACCTAGGCGGAGACCAAACATTTACCGCCCTTACCAATTGTTGGCGGACATGGAGGATTCTGAGGTCATCCGGAAATTTCGTCTGGACCGACCAACCCTGCATCGACTATGTGCCATGTTGGAACCCCACCTCCGTCCTCGCAGGGTGTATCCGACAGCATTCACCCCCACGGCTAAGGTGATGGCTGCACTGCATTTTTCGCCACTGGGTCATTCCAGCACACAGTGGGCAGTGGAGGTGGGATGTCCCAGCCCATGTTCAGCATGGTGCTGAGGGATGTACTGGCAGCCATGATGCTGTACAGGAACAGGTACATCCGATTCCCCAGGGCACGTGAGTTGGCGGCAGTGAAGGGTGCATTCTATGCCCTTGGACGGATCCCACATGTCGTTGGTGCCATAGATTGCACCCATGTTGGCCTTGTCCCACCACAGGCCACTGAGCAGCTCTTCTGCAACCGGAAGCACACGCACTCCCTGAATGTGCAAGTGGTGTGCCTTGCGGACATGGTCATTTCCCACGTGTGTGCGAAGTTCCCAGGCTCGGCCCATGACGCGCACATCATGCGCAACAGCATATTACCACGACTGATGACCAATCTGCAACAGGACCGTGGCTGGATTGTCGGTGAGTATGTGGAGTTGTGTAGCGTGCTGGCTTAAGGATGCTGTCTACTGTCCTGTTTGAATTGCAACGGTTCTCTGTGTCCCTCACGCCCAGGTGACTCGGCTTACCCGAATGGGCCCTGGCTGCTCAGTCCATTACGAAATCCTCGGACCCCAGCAGATGACCGCTACAATGAGGCACATGGGAGGACCAGACGTGTGGTCGAGCGTACCTTTGGCCTCCTCAAGTCCAGGTTCAGATGCCTGGACCACACCGAGGGTGCGCTGGCGTACTCCCCACAGAAGGTGTGCCAGATAGTGGTGGCTTGCTGCATGCTGCACAATCTGGCTATTCGGAAGCAGATCCCCTAATTGTGGATGATGGAGATCAACCAGGGCCCCAGCCTGCAGACCAGGACAGCTCGAGTGAGGAAGACAGCGGAGAGGAGGAAGCTGTAAATGTCCGTCAGCAGCTCATCGCCCGCTACTTCACTTGACGGTGAGTGTCCATGTACGACGGATGATGTGGCTGTAGTTGTGCAGGTGTCTGTGTGCTGTGTCACGGAGGCCTTATGTTCACTGTGTGCTGTGTGTCAATGGTCCATGTCCAGGTTTGTATGCCACTGACGGTGGCTGTGGCATTGTGCCCTATTGCTCTGTGCGATGTGTGCACATTGCTTGTAGTTGTTGACATGTACTGTGTGATGGGTGTGCGACACACTCATTGGATGTGCTCCTGTTCTGTCTTCCCCCCCCTAGGTCCCTACAGCCCCTCCTGTCCCATCGCCATGCCACACATCCGATGCTTCTCTGCTCAAGGTGGCGGTTGATCATCGTTCAATAAACACAGTGCACAGACAGCAGTTTGTGTAAAAGGTGCATTTATTTTCAACTGTGACATGTCATTGTGTGCAAGGTGATGACATGAGTGTTGCGTGCAGTGACAATGAGCTGTCGGCCATGGCTGCGTGATGCTCAGGGTGTACCCACTAGTTCTATGTCCCTAGTCCAACAGACACATGCCATTCTGATGGTTGTGTGGGGTGGGATCGTAGTCCAAGTCAATGCAGTGGGTGGTCAAGGATGGCTGGCTGCCTCACTTGCGTCTGGAGCGTGCGAAGTCCTCCCGGGACATCTGTTTCGACTTCGGACGGCCCCTTCCACGTTTGGGAGGGGGTGTGTGGTGGCGACCTGCTGGTGGTGGGTGAGGTGTGCTCACTGGCTGTGGACGCAGGGGAAGTGGACACTGCTGCCCGACCCTGCGCCCTAGCAGGTGGTGGCAGAGGTGGTGTTGCTGGCCTTGCCTGTGACCCCACCGCCACCACCAGCTGGCCCATGAGGTCCACGAGTTGGTCCATACGGGACACGAATTGGCCCATATGGGCGTCCATGGACCTCAACACCCCCAGGACCTCCCGCGTGTCGGAAGCAGACCTGGCCCATTGTCCTTGGGCCTCTTCATAGGCCCCAAGTACTCTGGCCATTTGAGGCAGGGCATGGCTCCCAGGGGAGGCTGGCGTTGGCCTGACCCTGCTCCTCCTACCAGTACTGCTGCCACCGACCTTCCCACTTGCCACATTGCTCACCACGGTCCTTGCTGTGGCTCCCAGGGTGGACCCAGTCGGCCGGACCACCACTTGAGCTGGGGCTGGGGCCAGTGATGACGTGGTGGTGGTCGCGGCAGTGGTGGGGGTTGCGGCAGTGGGAGTGGCCGCAACGACCGTGGGAGTGGCCGCCACAACAGTGGGAGTGGCCGCAACGACAGTGGCAGCAGGGGGCTGTGAGTGGTCATCAGCCCTGGATGATGGGTTGGTGGGTAGGAGGGTGCCTGGGGTGCGGTTGGGCCCTGCCACACCAGATGGGCCTGCTGGGTGGTCCGTGTCCGAATCGGAGGACAGATCCTCCACATCTGTGAGTCCTTGTTGGGGGCTTGCAGGCGTGCTGTGCTGGCTGCTGTCTCCATCTCCAGCATCCAGCAGTTCGTCATCTGTGGGGGGGAATGAGATATGTTATTGTGTTGTACATGACAAAGTATGTATAGGTTGTCTGACATCCACAGTTCGTGCACAGTCGTGCACAGGTTTCCCGGAGCCGTGTGTGTGGCTGTGCTATTTGTTGTTGTGTGGGCATGCCAATGGGACTGTGTGCTGTGGACATGTGGCATGGGACGGATTGGCAATGCCGATGGGTGTGTTGCTGTGCTCCTACTTTTTGTGGCTCTGGTGTATGCGGACTCCAGACCCATCGTGGAGGTTAGTTTGTACTATGCTCTTGGGGTTCAAATGTAACGCTTAGAAACGCAGATGGCATAATGGGGGTCAGCCCCCTGAAACGCATTTGAGATGAACTATGCTTTGGGGGTTCATATGGAACGCTTAGAGACGCAGATGGCATAATGGGGGTCAGCCCCTGAAACGCATTTGAGATGAACTATGCTTTGGGGGTTCATATGGAACGCTTAGAAACGCAGATGGCATAATGGGGGTCAGCCCCTGAAACGCATTTGAGATGAACTATGCTTTGGGGGTTCATATGGAACGCTTAGAAACACAGATGGCATAATGGGGGTCAGCCCCCTGAAACGCATTTGAGATGAACTATGCTTTGGGGTACATACTGTGAGCCATGGGTGCAGAACGTGACATGTGTTGTGGCAACATGACAGTGCATGGTCTGAGGTGTGTATATGTCTGACATACCCTGCATATTTGCTGTCTGTTGTGATTTCTGGCCATGTAATTGGACGCATTGTTATGAGTGAGTGATGGTTGTGTGCCACACGACGTATTGCAGATGGTCCAATTCCTTGGTGTGCGTGCTGCCCTGTGCCATGTGCATCAATGCAGTGCTCGGGGGTGTGGCCCATGTTATGTGTGTTGTTGCTCACAGTGTGACGTGCGCTTCATTCACTTCTGGCACCTGATTTGTCATGGGCATGTTTCTTTGCGTGACTACTGTATGTGGACCAGCTGTTCGGATGACATACCTTTCATGTGACTGGGGCTGACGGATGAGATGGATGGTATGTTGTATGTGCATTGTGTGTCTGTGTGTTTGATGGGTCCAGTGGTGTTCGTGTGCATTTATGTTGTTCCACGCTGTTGCGTCTAGTGTGGTATGTCTTACATGGGCGTAGTTGTGGGATGTGTGGTTGACAGGCAGTAGGGGCTACATGGACAGGACTTCGATGGTGTTGCAGTTGTGTGTGATGGGTTGCACTGTGCCTGCCGTGTGGTTCTGTAATCAGTGTGACTTGTGCATGCAGACGTGGCTCCTTGGGTGTTGCTGTGTCTGTGATGGGTCATGTGGGGTGTGACTCTGTGGTTCATGTCCGTGTGCACATTGTTCACATGGTTGTGACAGGGAGCAGTGCTGCGTGTTCCTCTGCTACTTGACATGTCCCATGTGTTAGTCGTAATTCAGTCCTCATGCCTCCAGTCACCCCGCCCTGTCCAGTTTCCCACCTGCAGGTTGTTTTTGAGCGTGCACTGGACTGGATGCAACATGGTTATGGGCGGGGGTGCTCCATGTTGCAGGTCTGTGGGGGTGGGGTCGATGTTATGGGTCGTGGTGATGGCTGGACGCCCACTGACACCGTTTGTCCTGGGGCGGGATGTCTACCTGTCGGTTGCCGGTGTGCACTGCAGTGGCTGCTACGTGGGTGTGGGCCGTGCTCCTCCTTGCTGTGCTGTGGGACTATGGGCCTGGTGGGTGTTGTACTTCAGCTGTCCCCCTCCCACCCACTGCCTTTGTGTTGCGGCTACTTACCTGTTACTTGTCGGTTAGTGCAGCTACGGCTGCCACATGGGTGTGGGGGTGCTCCTCCTTGCTGTGCTGTGGGACTATGGGCCTGGTGGGTGTTGTACTTCAGCTGTCCCCCTCCCACCCACTGCCTTTGTGTTGCGGCTGCTTACCTGTTACTTGTCGGTTAGTGCAGCTACGGCTGCCACATGGGTGTGGGGGTGCTCCGCCTTGCTGTGCTGTAGGACTAGGGGCCTGGTGGGTGTTGTACTTCAGCTGTCCCCCCTCCCACCCACTGCCTTTGTGTTGCGGCTACTTACCTGTTGCTTGTCGGTTGGTGCAGCTACGGCTGCCACATGGGTGTGCGGGGTGCTCCTCCTTGCTGTGCTGTGGGACTATGGGCCTGGTGGGTGTTGTACTTCAGCTGTCCCCCCTCCCACCCACTGCCTTTGTGTTGCGGCTACTTACCTGTTACTTGTCGGTTAGTGCAGCTACGGCTGCCACATGGGTGTTGGGGGTGCTCCGCCTTGCTGTGCTGTAGGACTAGGGGCCTGGTGGGTGTTGTACTTCAGCTGTCCCCCTCCCACCCACTGCCTTTGTGTTGCGGCTACTTACCTGTTACTTGTCGGTTAGTGCAGCTACGGCTGCCACATGGGTGTGGGGGTGCTCGTTGTGGCGCTTCTGGAGTACTAGGGGACATGTTGGTGGTTACGTGGCTGGCTGGGTGTACACATGCCCCCATGGTTTTGTTAGTTGATATGTTTGGGCTGTGTGTGTGGTGGTGCCTGTTGCATGTGTGAGTGATGTGTTGTGTATTGTGTACTGGACATGGGGGTGTTTGTCCCTCGGAGCTATGGCATGGTGGTAGTGCATGTGAGTACATAGCGGTGTGCTGGCATACATTTGTTTGTACTTACCAGCCTCCACTCCCCTGGTAATCCGGTGAGGATCTCCGGATGGATGATGACTCGCACCTTCTCCTCCCACGCTTTGAAGGTCTTGTAATGCGCGGGATTCCCTCCGCCAGTCGTGGCAGCCAGCTCTCGGTTTTTGCTCTCCTTCTTCTTGACCAGGCTTTTGATGTCGTTCCACCGTTTGTTTATTTCTCCTCTGTTTCTGGGTACGGTCCCGACTGCATTGACCTGGTCTACAATTCTGTTCCACATTCTGTTTCTGGTGGCTAGTGGTGTGTGCTGGACCTGGTTGCCATAGATTTGTGTGTGCACCTTGACGATCTCGTCGACCATGACCGTCAGCTCAGTGGAAGTGAACTTGGGCATTCTGTGTGATGCCATGGTGTTTGTGGTGCTGGTGCGGTGTGTGATGTGTGATGTGCAGGGGGTTTGTGGTGCCGGTGTTTGGTGGTGGTGGTGGGTGTGATGTGTGCGTATCTGTGGTGTGCTGCTGTCCTTGCTGTGTCACTGTGTCCTCTCCTCTCCTCTCTGCTTTGCAATGTTGCAAGGGGTTGTGGTCTGTGGAGGGGCTGCTTTTGTACTTACCTGTTTGGGTGTGTCCTGATGGTCTGTTGTTTTCAGGTGTGTTGTGGCTGGTGTTCTGGGCTTTGTAGTTTATTTGTTTGTCCAGGGGTGGTGTGTATTCGGGATGTGTACTTTGTCTGTGTATTTGTGCGTGGGTTGCTGTGTGGACTTGTTTGCCATGTTGTGTGTGTTTGTTTGAGTCCGCGGCTGTTTCTGTGCAGGGACGTGGCCGCCATGGCTTCTGCTGTGTCCATTTTCTCCGGTGTTGTTTACGCTGGCGGGCGGTGTATTTGTTGTTTTTCCGCGCTCGTGTCGGTGCGATCGTAATTTCACGTGCGGTGTCTCGACCGTGAGGGCGGGCGGTTTTGTGTTGTCGTGCGTCTTTCCGTCCGTGGCGGGCGGTTTGACTCCGACTCGGGCAAGGGCGGGCGGTGTTTGTGTTTTTTTCCCGCCGCTGGCGGTTTTCGGTTCGGGACATCATGATTGCTGGGTCGGTATTCAGACGGTGTAGGCGGGCGGATTTTTGCCGCTTTCATGGATGGCGGATTTTTTTACGCCCGGTATCGTAATGGGCCTTATACTGTTTAATAATTACTATTGTTTAATAATTTTTGCGTATATTAGTTCCGTAGCGGGTTGTGGGTTTATACAGGGGAATAGGGTGGGAAGTAATTTAATTTACATTATAAAAATTAATAATGTATTAATTAATAATTTAGTGTTTTATAATAACTATTGTTTAATAATGTTTGCGTATATTAGTTCCGTAGCGGGTTGTGGGTTTATAGGGGAATAGGGTGGGAAGTAATTTAATTTAAATTATAAAAATTAATAATTAATTAATTAATAATTTATTGTTTAATAATTACTATTGTTAATTAAGTTAATTAATTTATTATTACATATATAAAAAGTGAATAATAATCTTTTTTAATTAATTGATAATTATGTAAATTGTTTATTTTTTTATTAATTAGTAATTAATTACAAAAATAATTATTAAAAAATAATGTATTAATATGTTAATTATGTTAAAAAAAAATTGTAGTGTGTTGAGTGTTGATAGGGTAGTAGGGTGGGAATTAAGTTAAATTTAATTCAAATTTTAATAATTTTTAAATATTATTTATTGAAAGTTATTTTATAGTGTTAATTGGGTTAATTAATTTAGATATGATGGTTATTAATTTGATTGTTAATTGTAATTAGCTAATTAATTAAATGTTAATTAATTATGTTGATTCATTAATATTTTACACTATTGGAGGTGGCGTTTATAGGGGAAAATGTTGGAAGGTAAATATATTTGTATTAATTAATTATTTGTTAATTAATTTTAATTATATTGTAGGAGTGGGTCTACTCAATTATTCCCCTACGCTACCCAACACTTTCCCTACTGTTGCACTCACTGGAGTGGGAATAGTTATTTTTACACTCCCGCTATCCAACACTTTCCATACTGTTTCACTCACTGGAGTGGGAGTAGTAATTTTTAGACTCCCGCTATCCAACACTTTCCCTACTGTTCCACTCACTGGAGTGGGAATAGTAATTTTTACCCTCCCGCTATCCAACACTTTCCCTACTGTTCCACTCACTGGAGTGGGAATAGTGATTTTTTACCCTCCCGCTATCTAACACTTTCCCTACTGTTCCACTCGCTGGAGTAGGAATAGTAATTTTTACCCACCCGCTATCCAACACTTTCCCTACTGTTGCACTCACTGGAGTGGGAATAGTTATTTTTACACTCCCGCTATCCAACACTTTCCCTACTGTTCCACTCACTGGAGTGGGAATAGTAATTTTTACCCTCCCGCTATCCAACACTTTTCCTACTGTTCCACTCACTGGAGTGGGAATAGTAATTTTTACCCTCCTGCTATCCAACACTTTCCCTACTGTTCCACTCGCTGGAGTAGGAATAGTAATTTTTACCCACCGGCTATCCAACACTTTCCCTACTGTTCCACTCGCTGGAGTCAGAATAGTAATTTATACCCACCCGCTATCCAACACTTTTCTTACTGTTCCACTCGCTGGAGTAGGAATAGTAATTTTTACCCACCCGCTATCCAACACTTTCCCTACTGTTCCACTCACTTGAGTGGGAATAGTAATTTGTACCCATGCGCTATCCAACAAATTCCCTACTGTTGCAGTTGTTGGAGTGTGAATACTAATTTTATTCCCTTAGCTATGCAACCTTTTTAATTTTGTTATATTTAATGTAGTGTTAATTATTAATTAACATTAAAAAATTATTTAATTATTTAAATTATTATATATTATTTATTTTTATATTTATATAATATGTTTATTTACATATATGTAAATATATTTTTAATAATGTTTTAAATATTTTATAATTATGATTAATAATTCTTTTATATTATTAAGTAAATATATATATGTTAAAAAATAATTGTTTTTTTACATTACATTTATTATTTTTACATTTAAGCTTTTTACATTATTTTAACTATGTTTTATTTAATTGTGTTTATTATTTAATTACTTTTATATTATTTTTAATACATTTAAAAAATTTGATATTTTAGTTAACTATATTTTAAACATTGATATTTTGTACTCGATATTTTAGTACTTACCTGTTTGTAGATAGGGACTCGATATTCTGTCCCTCGATATTTTGGCATCGATATTCTGGACAGTCGATATTCTGTCCCTCGATATTTAGTCACTGATCCGTCAGGGAGAACAGGGAGGCGAACTGTCCCAGCACCTGGTGACAGTCCCTCTGCTGCTCTGGGGTCAGGGTAGGAGAGAGGTTCACCCCATCCACTGACCCATCTTGTTCCTTTGCTGACAGGAGGTCAGGAAGAGGCTCCCTCTCCTCCTCCAATCCATCATCTTTTGCGAGGAGCATAGTTGCTTCGGACCTCTCAAAGTGCGGGTGGAGGTGGTTTACATGCAGGACCCGCAAAGGGTTCCTGGGAGTCTGTAAGTCAACCACAGAGGTCACCTCACTCTTGTGCTCCACCACCTCATAGAGACCAGTCCACTTATCCTGGAGCGCACAAGGCTCCACTGGTGCCATCACCCACACTTTCTGGCCAGGCTGAAATTCAACCAGAGTGGCATTCTGGTCATACCATCTGTTCATTTCTTCCTGGCTAGCATCCAGGTTCGCCTGAGCGAGTTTCTTGAAGCATTGAGTCTGGTTTCTGAAGGCCAGCACATAGCTGAACACATCTTGGGGGTATTACCAGGAGTCCTCTCCCACCCCTCCTTCACCAGACTCAGAGGTCCTCTCACAGGGTGACCATACAGTAGTTCAAAGGGACTGAACCCTAGGGACTTCCGTGGTACCTCCCTGTATGCAAACAAAAGGCATGGCAAAAAGACGTCCCACTTCCGTCTCATGGGTTCTGTAAGACCCTTTTTCATGCCCTTCAGGGTTTGGTTGAATCACTCAACCAACCCATTCCCTTGAGGGTGGGAAGGGGTGGTGAACTTGTATGTCACACCGCACTCCTCCCACAAAGATGTCATGTACTTCGAAATGAAGTTTGTACCATGGTCAGAGACCACCTCCCTGGGGAACCCCACACGGGAAAAGATCCCCACCAATGCACGACCCACCACGGGGCCGTGATTGTCCGGAGAGGGACAGCTTCCGGGTACCATGTGGCATGATCCACCAAGACCATGATGAACTTGTTGCCTGAGGCTGTCTTGGGTTCCAGTGGCCCCACAATGTCAATGCTCACCCGCTCGAAAGGGGTGCCCACCACAGGAAAGGGTTGGAGGGGAGCCTTACACTTCCCTCCACTCTTGCCACTTGCCTGGCAAGTTGGGCAAGACCGACAGTGTGTACCAACGTGCCATCTCATTTGGGGCCAGTAGAAGTGGGTGACAAGCCTTTGAAAGATCTTGTTCACCCCAAATGTCCTGCTAGAGGCACGTCATGAGCCAGACCCAGGAGGAAGGTCCTGAAGCGCTCGGGTACCACCAGCACACGGGCTGCACCGGGCTCAGCGACCTTAGGCTCACTATACAACAACCCATCTTCTCAGTAAATCAGATGTGACCCGGACTGATCACCTGCCTCCTGGTCTGCAGCCTGTTGCCGCAAACCAACAAGAGTAGGGCACTCCATCTGCACTCTGCAGAACTCCTCCCTGGGGTGACCTCCCTCCTGCTGCCAATGGGTCAGCTCAAGCAGGTCTGCCAGTTCGGCCACTTGTTCCCCTGTAGGTTCCAGGGCATCCCCCTCAGGTTATGCCTCCTCCTGGACCGTGGGAACTTCTGGGGCTGGTTTCCCACACCCCTTGCCCTTCCTCTTCTTGGCGGTCACCTGGGCCACTGTTTCAGGCTCCAGGTCCTCATGATTACCCTTACTGGCTGCCATTGACCGAGTGGTCACACAGACCCACTCAGGCAGACCCAACATCTCCAAATGAGCCTGGTGTTCTACCTCCTTCCATGGAGAACTCTCCAGGTCATTGCCAAGCAGACAGTCTACAGGCATGGACGGACTAACAACGACCTTCAAGGAACCTGAGACCCCCCACCACTCAAAGGGAACTAGCGCCAACTTACACAGGTACTCAGAGTTGTCTTCTGCAACTACAGGGTGAAGTGCATTGGGAATAACCTGCTCCTCAGACACCCATTGACACCTGACAGATGTCACGCTGGCTCCTGTGTCTCTCAGAGCCTCCACCCTCTTTCCATAGATGGTCACCCACTGCCTGTACTTCTTAGTGTTCTCAGGCAGTTAGGATCCCTGGACCATCTCTCTGTCCCCGAATGAGACAAGGGTCATAACTGCTGGCTCCCCACCTTCACTAGGAACCATCTCCTCCCCCAGCGCAACAATCACTAACCCCGGTGACGGTGCACCAGTGGGTGCTGGGTTTGCCTTAGGGCACTTGGGGTCCCACGCTATGTGTCCCTCCTGACCAAAGCTGTAGCACCGGCGGGAACCCTGGTTGTCGTGCTTGCCCTTATGGGACCAGGACACTTAAGGCTTGGGGGGCTGGGATTCCTTACCCTGGGAACTGTTTTGGGGCCCTTTAGAGAACTCCTTTTGGTTACCCTTGTCCCCCCACTCTTCTGCTGGGGACCCTGCCCACCCTTGGCTGGGTTACCCACAACGCCCTTGTGGACCCGGGTGCTAGTCCAGTGGTACGCCTCCTTAGCAAGCTCCCTGGGATCAGTTAGCTTACTATCCAATAGATGCTGGCACAGCTCTGGAACACACAGACTTCTCCAGTGCTCCCAACTAATCAAGTTGTACAACCCCTGGTAATCACTTACCTTGCTGCCCTTTATCCAACCATCCAGTGCATGGCTGTACATGTTCACACATTCAACCCAAGTATGAGAATCAAGCTTCTTGAAGGTCCTGAACTTTTCCCTGTACTGTTCAGGTGTGAGCCCATACCGGAGGCATATAGCCTCCTTCATGTGGGGATAGGTCAGGTTACCCGCCTCCTCCAAAGGTGCCAGGGTGTTCCTCCCAGTGGCCTCAAAGTGTCTCCACAGACCCGCCCCCCAATGTTTCTCAGGTACCTCATTCATTCGCAGTGCTGCCCCATAAGATGCAAACCATGCATAGACATCCTCACCCTTCTGGTAATTCTGTACTAGGTCCTTGGGTATGTAAACCTTACCCCCTTGAACTGGCTCTATGCTGCCACCATTTAACCTGGACTCCACTTGCTTGGCTTTAATGTCCAGTTCTCTCATGCTCAACTCATGAGCCAAAAGCATTTTCTTTTCCTCCAAAGCGAGAGTGCTTTTGCTCTCTTGTGCCATCTTTTCCCTCTCCATGGCAGCCTTTTGGTTCTCCATTTCCAATTGCTTCATCTTAAGCACTAAGACTTCTATTTCATGGTCTCTGACCCTTTGATTTTCCTCCAGCTTCTCTGGGGAAAGACTTCTAGCTGAGTGGATGCTGCCAGCTCTAGAGGCTACTCTTGACACAGGTAGATCCTGTGAACTGAAACCATGCCTTTGTGCATCCTCACCCACCTCTCCTTCACCTATCTCATCAGCTCGCCTAGCCTCCCACCAGGCTCCTAAGGCCTTCTGTAGCTCCTCTTTTTTAGAGTGACTCTTCATGGGATCTCCAAAGCTCTTGCAGAATTGCTTGAGTTGCTCTACTTTGTAATTACTTAGCATTCCAACGTCAAATTCCACTTCTGCATCCCCTCTTGCTGATTTACTCTCCTGAGACATGTTGGGTGGGTAATTCAAAGGTCAGATAAAAAATAGAACCAAAAGAAAAATAATACCTGTGTGTGGTTACGTAGTGGTTTAGGTGCAATAATGAACCACTGTGGTAGTGCACAAATGCAAGTCCTATCCCACCGCTGCCACCAATGCTAGAAATTGGATTTCTGGTTGGCTAGGGCAAGCGCCTAAGCCAGGCAGAAAACACCACTCTAGTCAGGGCAAGGGAGTTACCCACCGAAGATAGCCCCTGCTCACCCCCTTGGTAGCTTGGCAGTGCAGTCAGGATTATCCCAGAGGCAATGTGTAAAGCGTTTGCGCACCACACACTCACACATACACCAATGTCACCTTAGACCCACCACAAAAGACACTCCACACTGAGGTATGTAAAAACAAAATATATATATCCTTTATGCTGTTTTTAAAAACGAATAATTCCATAAATCACATTAGCAAAGAGCTGTTCCTTGTACTGGGGGCCAGGGATGTAATAACTTTCATGGGCCCCCTAAGTAAGGCAAACTCTGAGTGTTGGGTAGCCGGGGTGCAGTCCTTATCCTGAGTCCCACAGAGCACGACTGTCCTGGTATCCTCACAAAGATCGAATTTGCCACTGAATAATCAGGTTGTGTCCTATCAAAGATTCAGGCTCCAACATTCACAGTCCCCACAGAGTCATACCCTGTGCAATGCCCGATCTCAATAGTGGTGTCAACACGTAAAACAGGCCCCAATACGATATTACAGCTGGGGAGAATATGCCCCCATAATCACTTCAACGAAGAAAACAATGCCCCCCTCAAGTGTCATAGGTACCCCCGTTGCCACCGGTCTCTGGCAGGGTACGGTTATGCCTTCAACCCCCCTCTCGGTTATTACAGAAAAAGGACTAGGGCTTCGGGTCTTGACCGCTGGAGTGAGCGTACCTGAGCCATGATGCACGCCTCCGGCTCTCCCCGTTTTCAGGGAGACCCCGGCTGGGGAAAACACCACCACCACCTGTGGGGGCCGCTTTCGCTGTCCGCGTCCCTCTCGTGGCCACCCGTGCCTCAGACTGCACTCCGGCAGCGGGGGAAGCTTCGGGGAAGGCAGAGAACGCACAGGCCCACCGCTCCCTCGGTCCTGGAGCTGGGTGATGCGATCCCCTTTGCAGCATCGGGTTGTCGTCGGGGAGCGGGGAAGCGTGGTAGCTCCTTCCTGAGCGGAGCGCGACCTCGCTACCCTGTGACCTGGATTGGCGTCCTGCTCGGCGGAGCTGGGTCGATCGCGGCTCCTCAACACTGGGGGACTTCTGTTGCTAGGCAACGCTTTGCAACCAGCTGTGCCGCCGCCCTGAATGTTTGTTCTCCAGGGGAGCTTTGGCCTCGGACTCGGGCCACAGGTGGTGATCGGGTCGGATATCTCAGACGTCCTCTTTCCTCAAAAGGGAGCACAATTAAGACCCTAGCACCTCCAAGACCCACAGAGGTACACGATCACGAAGCGCTGCACAGATGCACACACAGTGCAGGTTGACACAGAATTTGGAAACTTTGATGTCCCTGAGTTTCCTACAACAGGAGGCCAGCACGCACAGGCCCTTGGAGACTCTTCTCAAGCAGGGACTGGACACAGCACACAGCAAAGTCCCTTTCCTTTCCTTAGCAGAATCAGCTACTGCAGGACAACCCCAGACAGCACACAGCAAAGGGGCAGCGTTCCTCCTCCAGTCTCTCCAGCTCTTCTCTTTATCAAAGGTTCCTCTTGACTCACGAAGTAGTCTAATTTACTGGGGGTTTAGGGCACATACTTATACCCCAAAATGTCTTTGATGTCTTTGAAGTAAGGGTTTCTGAACCAGGTCCAAACCAGTTCTGCATTCACTAGGTGGAGCATGTCTGCAGGGGGTGGAGACAGCATTAAGCAAGGGAGCCAGGCTCCATTCAGGTGTACTGTAAATCTCCTCCCACCACTCTACATGCAGCCAGGGTCTATTCAGCTCAGGGCTGGGTCATCCAGGAAGGGCCAGGCAAACCTCAACCTCCCCCAGGGGCTGTCTACATGGAATGCACATCCTCTGTCTCTCTCACACTGAAACCAGACAGTCAATCCACAAATAGGTAGAGGCACAGAGGATAGTTGGACAAGAAAATAGCCACTTTCTAAAAGTGCTATTTTCAAACACACAATTTAAAAACCATCTTTACTAAAAGATGTGTTATTAAATTCTGAGTTCAGGGATATCAAACTCCACTTTTCTATGTTGTCCCTATGGGAAGATATGCTTGTAAAATGTTACAAAGCATTCCTCATTCTGTCCTATGGGCAAGATAGCCTTTCCATAATGAAAAATGAAATTGGCAGTATTTCACTATCAGGACATGTTACACACACCAGTACATTTCCTACCTTCCACATACACTGCACCCTGCCCAGGGGGGCGGGGGTACCTTGGGCCTACCATAGGGGTGTCCTATGTGTACTGAAAGGGAAGGTTAGGGCCTGGCAAGTGGGTGCACTTGCCAAGTTGACATGGCAGTTAACAAACTGCGCACAGGCACCACGGTGGCAGGCCTGAGACATCTTTTCAAGGCTACTCAGGTGGGTGGCACAATCAGTGCTGCAGGCCAACTAGTAGCATTTGATTCACCATCCCTGGCACACTCAGTGCACTTTACTAGGGACTTATTGGTATAACAAACATGCCAATCAGGGAGAGCCAATTGCCATACCAATTTATACATGGAGCACTTGCACTTTGACACTTATCAGCAGTGGCAAAGTGCCCAAAGCATCTAAGCCAGCAAAAACGAAATCCAGCACAGCATCAAAAATACAGGAGGTAGAGGCAAAAAGTCTGGGGAAACCACGCCAAGGAAGCCAGGTCTAACAGTGAGGTTATAAGCAGTGCATTGGGGGGCATAAGTTATAGTTAGCACAGGTAATTATAACTGCTGAATTTCTTTGGTTTTGTGCATGTGAAATTTGAGCCTAACTATAATGTCCCTGTAGCCTTTTGTTTTTCCAGTGAATTTCCAAGTTTTTTTTAGATCTATTTCCCAACTATAACAAAAGAGAACGAAGAGGCAAAATAAAGGTCAGAAACGTTCAAATAGAGGCAGAATAAAGGTCAGAAATGAGAAGAAAGAGGCAGAATTAAGTTAGAAATTCTAAGAAATTCCTTAGAAATTAAACCAAAGGTTACAGTGATGTTATAGTTAGGATGTGGAATAATAAACCTTAGAAATTCCCTGAAGAAAGCAAAGGTTACAGAAACGTTATAGTTAGGCTCAGGTTTCACTTGTACAAAACCATAAGTGATGTAAACAAATGGTACAGTGATGTTATAGTTACAAATGAGTATTTAAAAAACCTTAGAAATTGACTGAAAAAAACAAAGGTTACAGTGACGTTATAGTTAGGAAATGGGATAAAAAAAATTAGAAATTCACTGAAAAATCAAAGGTTACAGAGACATTATATTTAGGCTCAGGTTTCACTCAGAAAAAAACAGAGAAACTACTCGCAACCCCGCAATGCGCTGCTTATGACATTACATATTACATCACTTATGGTTTTGTACAAGTGAAACCTGAGCCTAACTATAATGAACCCAAATGACAACTCAAACTACAAGACTTGACTGAAAAAGTTCTGAAATGCCTACTTTTTCAATTGCACATTGATAACCATTGACTGACTTCTTGTATTAGCAGTACAAGAAAATGCTATTAAACAACAAATAATAATACAATTCAATCTTAACACCTAATTCAAAAAGGTGTAGAAATATATTTCATCAACCGGCATAGTTGTCCTGTTCCTATATGCTCTATACCCTCTCATATTAATTACTGAATTACAATGGCTCATTAATCCATACCCCTTCACACGTGCTGTTTAAATGCATGCCTGTAGCGTCCAATCCATGCCAGAAAAGAAACTATTAAAATTCGGGTATTTTAAAATATATTGCATATAATACTGAAAGCATAATGATTGAGTTTGGTTGCGGGGAAGAGGGGTTTGAAAAAACCGTGACAACTAATATAGAGTATATTGAAAAGTAAAAACAAAGCAAACATTTCTACAGGAGCTAATACAAGGGGAAATTGCCCTTATGTACACACAAGTGACAGACAGCCGTTGACTGTATTACAAAGGAAATGAAAGCCCTTCGCTGGGGATATGGTTTAACCGACTAAACAAGAATTAATTAACATAGCCATGGTAACTGCTTCTTGGACTAGAGTGTAAAGAGCAGACTGAAGATGCTTCTGAAACAAAACAGCAATTAAGGATATGCAATAGGTTATATGGCAACATGGTCACAATGAAATACCAAGGAACACAATGGTT
Source organism: Calotriton arnoldi (assembly GCA_963921515.1). NCBI lineage: Eukaryota > Metazoa > Chordata > Amphibia > Caudata > Salamandridae > Calotriton > Calotriton arnoldi. The sequence goes on along the minus strand of CAWUFW010002804.1, from coordinate 1,498,079 downwards.
AAACGCAATCCTTGGAGAAAAAAACATCAAAACATGAAATGTTTGTTTCCTGACATTGATGAGAAAGTCATGTATGCAGCAGCTGCGCCGAACACTAACGTCACGAAAAAAGTGTGAGAGGCATAAACAAATCATTTAGGAATGGAGTGCTTAATACTGCGATTGCAGACTTATAATATGGTGTAACACTTGCATGTCACTAATTCAGGATGAACAGTTTGTACGAATTTTCGTCGAGTATACTCTGGACCGAAATAAAACTTTTTAAACAATTTTGCAGTTTTAACTTGAACAAAGTCTCTCGCAGTGGCAAAAGATTAAACAATATTATCCAACATTTAACATACATATTTCCATAATCGTTACAATCGCTCAAAATTTCTGAACGTCAACACAAACAGTGTATATTTTGCATATATCAATTGCATTTCCATATAAATTGTTTTATATTCCCTAAGTGCAGATAAAATGCATAGTATTATATAAATTGTGTTAAATCACCAGCTAACTGCCACTCATGAACGTCTAAGTGAGCTAATACTATGCATAGTAAAAAAATAAAAATAAGGGGCATATTAGCAAGACCCACGTTAAAATTATCGCCGTTTTAGCGGCAGGAAACTGCCGCTAAAACGGCGATAATGGGCTTGCTAATATGCGTTATAGAATTCCAATAGAAGCCCATGTTAGATGTGCAGGACATCTAACCTGGGCTTCTATTGGAATTCCATAACGCATATTAGCAAGCCCATTATCGCCGCTTTAGCGGCAGTTTCCTGCCGCTAAACGGCGATAATTTTAACGTGGGTCTTGCTAATATGCCCCACGATTAGCTATCCTTGCTAAAGTGGCGGTCTCGCAGTAGCCTAGCACAGTACAGACTGTTCACCCGATTCTGGTGCCTATCAAAGTGCCAAATTAAGCACTGTGGGGCATATTAGCAAGACCGGCGATAAAATTATCGCCGTTTTAGCGGCAGGAAACTGCCGCTAAAGCGGCGATAATGGGCTTGCTAATATGCGTTATAGAATTCCAATAGAAGCCCAGGTTAGATGTCCTGCACATCTAACATGGGCTTCTATTGGAATTCTATAACGCATATTAGCAAGCCCATTATCGCCGTTTTAGCGGCAGTTTCCTGCCGCTAAAACAGCGATAATTTTATCGCCGGTCTTGCTAATATGCCCCAGTATTCGCTTGTAAATAATTTTGCTTCTCTCTAAAGTCTTCCATCCTTAAATTGCATGTTGCATAAAAAGCGACCGCTATATTCATAAAATCCGGCATGAAAAACTGATCTTTACTTAAAATGTCTGATATCTGCCTCTCCTTCTTCCTTTCAGATGACCCACTTCAACCTTTCCCATTCTCTGCCTGCCTTTTCTCTTTGGGCTCAAACTTCACTTGCATTTTTACCTAAATTTCTATTAGTGTATTTCTGCAATTTTCACACAACTAATTTCAAAGTTCAGAAACGCTCCTTTTTTGGAAGTCATACCTCTGCCCCCTAACAATAGCTAACTTCTTCTAATTCATCTATTAACCCCACCAAACATCAACAAAAACTCACATGCTTTCCCTCATCCCATAATAATAATAATAATAATGCCTAACTCCTATTAATTCAATCTAACACAAAAAACGAGTGAATGAATGGGATGGTTTGCTTGAGCACACAAGACTAATCCTAATAACCAACAAAACCAATAAAACTGGACTAACCACTAGCCTTGGGTTCGGGAGCAGTGTGCTGCCTAGTGTAAATCACTTCAAAGCAGTAGCGGCCCGTGGTGGGAGTACTGCCAGGCGGTGACGTGGGGTGGGGGAGGGGCAGGGTGGGGGGTAGTAAAGTACAGAATACGGCCGTGTAGAGGTAAGTAGACATATAAATAAATAAAACGAATTTCGTTGCGCGCGCTGCATCGCCAAATGCGATGCAGCGCGCGCAACAAAATTCGTTTTATTTATTCATATGTCTACTTACCTCTATACGGCCGTATTCCGTACTTTACTACCCCCCACCCAGCCCCTCCCCCACCCCACGTCACCGCCCGGCAGCACTCCCACCACGGGCCGCTACTGCTTCAAAGCCTTGTCAGAAGTATTAAGCGCCATATAAGCACAGTTACAATAGAAGTGATATGGGTTGAGGGGTGCAGCTGAATGCTGGGGTTGACAAATGCCAAAACATTGTAATCTGTACTTCACCTTATGCCTTTTTCTTACATGCCCTGCAGATCTTGTCTCTCTAACTTTTATGTTTCCCTTTTCATCCCTGCTTTCTCCATTTGTCACACTTCCATTATTTTTCCTTCGTCCTTCTTTATCCTTATTTAGAGGTTCTTCCTTGTTCTCTGTCAAAATCTGATGAAAAAAGTAAGCCCTTGTTTGCAAAGATGGAATCTGGGTGCCCACCGCCAGTGATGGCCTACACAAATGAAACACTGGAGTATCAGCAGTATTGGAATTTGTGTTCTGTAGTATTTACAGATTTATAACCTCTTATGAGGTTTCCATAACAGAAGACCCTACTTGCATATATGCCTTCCAGCATATCCAAAATAAAATCCTTTTTAATTAAACATTTTCTTGGTTTATGTGTAATATTTACATTTACGTTGTGCAACTGTATGCAATCATAATATATGAGATATACTTCTGAGACCTTGCGAATTGTGAGAATGAATTGAGTTACATGTGTAGCTCTAATGGAGTATGTGAAAATGGCACCATTGCACGTCTAACAACATATTAGTTACAATATTGGGTTTTAGCAGAGACACACTGGATTGCCTGAGCTATTCATTTCACAAGCACGCACGAGGGAGACAGAAGACATGTGCAGTGTCTACAATATGTGCGTAACATGACTTTTAAAATAAACTCATGTCAAATGTCACTTAAACTACAATCAATATATGTAACATAAATCTTTGAATTGCTGTTGTTTTTGAGAGCCCTGGTGTCTACATAATACAAATGTAGCCTCAGGTTGATGATTGTTGTAACTATGAATGACTCTCTATAAAATAATACAACCCCATGCTTGCCATTTTGTGCCCTTGCCACTGCTCTTGCCACCGCTGGGGTGACATGATTCATGATGGCAGTGGAGGAGTAGGCAACAAACCAAGATCTAGGAGCCATGATCACTTCCTTTACTCTACGCACCATGCTATTCCCCATAGCACTTAAGGAGTACATAGGAGGATATTGAGCTGGCTAAGGATGGAAGAGGTCAAAACTGAAATGTCATTGGTCTAAAGCGGCACATAATGTCACTTCCGCTATCTATGGCAATTAGTGAATTGATAGTAATAAAACTGGTGGAAATTTCTCAGTTCTTACCCCTCTTCCATCCTTCACTACTATATTGTTGGGAATCGCACAGGCAGTAAATAAGCTATTGGTCAATAAAATTATATGGCAAATCGTTCTGCACTATTTGACTAGATAACTAATACATCTATCTTTGGCATCATATGCATTGACCAAAAAAAATGATCATGAACATATTTGACAGATCATTACAAATGCCGGCATTGGAGATAAAATAAAATCTTGCATGCTTTATTTGTCATGAAGCCACACTATGTGGCACCACCTTCATTTTTCTCGAATAGCAGCAGACCTCTAAGGAGATCACTGGCAGCACCGTACATGATACACAATCACTTTTTTTTTTTATGAAAAGGTTTATGCCCACTCATTAAGCATGGAACAAACAATTAAGCAAATACATGCCTTAACACAGGGCTAAAAATTGGGCTGGTCCTACTCAGTCTTATATCTGGTAGAAGTTAAAAACAGACATTGAAACTATCTATTAGCTTTATGGCAAAAACACTTTTCAATTTCTCAATAATAAATGTAAAAATGCTTAAGGTATTCCATGTCAATGATGTGATCCCTATTTACATTTCACTTTCTCTTCATCTTGCAGTCCTAAGAGCATTTGCTTCTTTTAAAAGCAGAGATGTTTTAAGGCATGGGCAAAGTGGGCAGTTGCCCAGGGCCCTGCATTCCAAAGGGCCCCCTGGGCAAGGGAACCTTCACCCTAGCTTACTTCTGTGTATTTTGTATCTTAATCATTAATGTATAATTCAATATTGGGAGGCAACATACGGCTGAATTAGCAAAAAATGGGTAATAAAATGTAAAGTTGTCCCTAACAGGGGCCCCAGAATATGTCTTTCCCAGGGCCCCACAAAATGCTTAAGATGACACTGTTACAAAGTTGGTGTTTCTGTAATTTCATGGTACATATGAATCCTGTTCAGGGCACACTTTGAACTGGGTTACCTCCAGGTGCTGGAGTGAGTTTAGACTGTTGGTGCGTGTTTACCACAGGGCAAAATAGAGGCTCTGAAGTAGAGTCTGAAGACAGTGTAAGTTCCTTAAAGTGCATGTCTATGGGTCCTAAAGGTGTGCAGCCAACATGCACAGAGCAATGTTTGCACATGTGGTAGTTTTAATTTTGTGAACGTTTGTGAAGAAGGTACACATCTGTTGAAATATGGACAATGGCAAAGGAAACTACAAATGAGGTGCAGAAAAATGGTGAGACGGTAAAGACATAGTAATTGAGTCACTGCAGAAGCCTCTACCCTTTCCACAGACTTTAGTAGTGTCTAATTTAGAGTCTCATATTCTCAGAATGGAAACATTTCCAATTCTTATTTTTCATAAGAGAGTAATTTTTAATCATTTACTTGATACAGCTATTGAGCATTGGCAAAGCCAGAGGCCTGACTTATTTTAGGAATATATGCTGGTTACTGTGTGACGTGTGGATGCAATAGTAGAAGACTCACAAACAGCCATCTAAATACAGGTCAGGCAGCACTTGTGTGAAGCAGGAAATGTATTTTTTTTTAATACCCGCCCTTATTTACCCAGGCCATACCTCTTTAAGAGGATTCCTAGTTATGCTTCTTTGGCCACACCCCATTTAAACTTCCCCCATCTATTTCATACCAATTAAGCCACTGAGTTCAAGAAAACTAGCTAGATCTATGAGCACTCAGTTCAGCACAACAGTTAGCAAACCTAAAATACACTCACATTAGATTGCCACTGCGGTGATATAATGAAAAATCATTGATCGTAGTCAAGCAGTTATGGAACTTCATGGAATCTAACCCATGCTGCTGGTGGGTGAGAAAGAGATCCAGCAGGCTGCCATTTTATTTTTTTCTCTCCGCTGTTTCATTAGCATGATCTCTGTCTCACACACGCATACACAAGTGCATGCACGTGCACACACACACACACACACATTCATACACGCAAAATGACTCATGGTTGGTTCAGCATCAAGTGCATTTTGAATCACACCGTGCTACACCTAGGGAAAAATGTTATTTTAAATGTTTACAACTCACATCAAATCCAACAATTATTTGCATTTCAGAAGGGCCATAAAGGCCTGGCTTAAGAATTACTCCCATAAAGGCCACAACCCGGACTTTTTTGTAGTTGCTGCTTGCGAACCTATAATCACACTTCCTTCTTGTCTGTCACATGAATAAGATGTGCTCACACACGCCAAGTTTACAGCTCACTCCCTGGGCCTCGGGCATCACACCAATAAACACTAATATATGACTATGCTAACAACACCCTTCTACCACGTATGTATTTCCAAATCAGAGATCTGCAGAGTGCTTTGGAACCTCGCACGCGGTAGGAAAGTGCTATAGAAAAGCTGAAATACTAATACATCTTTTTTCACTGCAAAATAATGAATATCTTACCAGAAGCATACTTTCCTTCGGTGTCCAGTGTTCGTTTATTTCTGCAGTAAATGCAGGAGGATCTGATTTTGTTTTCCAACTATGGTACTTTGAAACCCCTTAAGGTGATGCTTCACTTTGCTGAGAGGGCAGGTCCAGCTATCAAAATATATTATACATATTCCCTTTAATTTGCAATTTATATGTTAGGGAATGTAATTTTCTTGCTTTGTTCGGTGCAATATATGCAGACAGTTATGCAGTGATATTCTCTTTGGCGTTTTGACCTATGGCATTGTGCTTGGTTAGACCATAATAGAATGAAGCATTTAAATGCAACAGCAGCTTCATCAAGTTCTGATGCAGAAAATGTGTACTAGTTGGAACACCATGGAATCTAAAAATGTTATGGTGGTAACTGCAGTTTCATTGAATCTGTTAACGTAGGAATTGGGGGGATTATGCAGTCATGCAAAGTCTGTCTTCACTCTTTCGGATTACCAGCATTCATAACCCCTTTTGGGGTCTAGCCTGTGATAGCATGCACTAGCCCATGCACTCGCTTGCGAAACACTATTGTTTTCAATAAAGGGCTTGGGATCCAGCCATTGCTTACCCTTTGTTGGCGTCAGAGTCAGTCTTCTTTTCTGCCTCCTAATTGGTCAGTGCAGGCCAAAGGTCACTTCCATTCCTCTCTGTGGAGCAGGGACCAAGTACAGATGAATCAAACTTATACAGTGCCTGTCTGCTGCTCCTGGTGTGATTGAAGTACTATTCCTTCGGAAAACGACCTTTACAACGCAGTCAAAACACCGCAATACATTTACATCGCTGTTTTTAAAACGCAAGTCGTTACAACGACTTGCACTGGAGGGCGCTCTAGACTAAGGAATAGTGTAATTTACTATTCCAACACCTTCCCTACTGTACGTAGACTGGAGTTGGAATAGTAAATCACACTATTCCTAAGTCCAGCGCCCTCCAGCGCAAGTCGTTGTAACGACTTGCGTTGTAAAAACAGCGATCTAATGTACCGCGATCTAAATGATCGCGTTGTATCATCATACATCCATTCCTTCTACTCCTCCCACTCCCCCTCGGGTTTCCCAGTTGTTGTTCTCAGCTACTGTTGTTCTCAGCTACTATAAAGGGGATAAATTGGACCTCCTTAACTGCTCAGCGCATCTGGTCCATGAAAGAGCCTCCGTTTTAAGCCATGTTCCTAGAGGCAAGTGGTTGGCACTCAAGCAGCGACACTGCTGGATTTTTAGAACTGCCATCAGAATTTGTCTTTTCAGAAGAGTGTGTTTGGATGGGAGAATCAGGTTGTGAAATGTACATAAATTACTTGAAATGCCTGCACAAAGATTGTCAAAGAGGTTGAATCAGGATTAAAAGTAGTGGCATGAGGTACTGTCTTATAGGGCTGCCCTCCATCTACAGTCCCCATCTGCTATCCTAGTGGCCATGTCTGAGTTCCCAAAGTTTCCAGCAGGGTGCTGTACAGTGGTTTAACCGCACCTTGCTGTTTGGTGAGGTCTCAGCCCAGGCAGCGAACCCCAGGTTCCATGGTGGCAATGCGGTGCTCATTGCAGAGGAACTGGTTTGTGTAATGCATTGGTTTTAAGCAGGAAGCAGCTCCCCCACTCCACACCATTTCAATCTATCCCACTCCATGACAATCTACCCCACTCCACACTGCTCGAATCTACCCCATTCTACCCCACTCCACTCCAATCTACCCCACTCCACCTCCATCTATCCCAATATACCCCACTCCAATGTACCCCATTCCAATCTACTGCACTCAACTCCAATCTGTTGCACTCCACTCTACAACAAGCTACCACAATCTTCCCCACCCCAATCTACCCCACTCAACATCACTCTACTCTACCTCAATCTATCCCACCACAATCTGCTCCACTCTACCCCACTCCACTGTACACCATTCAACGCAACTCCACTCTACCCCAATCTACCCCACTCCAATGTATCACAATTTACCCCACTCCAATCTACCCCACTCTACCCGCTCCACTCTACCCCAACTACCCCAATATATCTGTTAGAAATGGTGTTTCTGGTTGACTAGGATATGCACCTAAGCTAGGCAGAACCCACCACTCTAGTCAGGGTAAGCCAGATACACACCAAGATAGCCTGTGCTAACCCTCTGGTAGCTTGGTCTGGAGCAGTCAGACTTATCTAAAGAGGTAATGTGTAAATCATTTGTGCAGCACACACACAGTAACACAATGAATATACCACAAAAAGAGACTTCACACAGGTTTATAAAAATAGATTACTATATCATAAACAAAATAAGACTAAAACGACATGAATAATAAGTATTTTGCACATTATGCAATTATTCATATAGTACTCATTATCCTGATCAAAGCAGACCAAAACAATATACATCATACATACTTTGCAGGTAATGAAGATCATTAGGGTGAATCACATAAATTGTAGGAAAACATAGGGCATAGCACTCCTGCACTCCTATTATACTTTAGATGGCAAATTTCTGTGAGGCTGGTGGACACAATTAAATTAGAGAAGAACTTAGGGCGCAGGAGCACTTGCATGCCTACTACACTTTATACTGTAACCTGATACCTCTTTAAGCAATGCAGTTCTTAATGGCAGTTCTACGCCGCTCTGACGGTCCTCCTCCAAGGTTTTACCCCACAATGCAAGAAACAGAGCATGTGCTCCTATGTCCTTGACGAAGTCACAAAGGGGGGGCTCCAGCTTCGGGGGCATGTGAGAGACCCCGCTGGGTCCCTCAGTTCTATGCGCTCGAAATAGCTGCCCATGAGCGCGTGGTGCTGCTACCGATCCTCAGTACCTGGTTTAATCCGGTGTCTGCAAGGGAGTGGATGGCCAAGCTCCCCTAACCATGCCACAGGGAGCTCCCAAGAGGAGCAGGCAGTGTGGCGTCGGACTGTACAAGCATCTGGAGGTGTCTCCACCTCAGACACCAACAGCAAGTAATGCCGGCACACAGCATTGATTCAGCTGGTGCGTCGGCTTTGGCGATCCTCCTCTGGTGGGGCCCCACCCACAGTGTGATGCAAGTGGAGTTTGACTGCTCTCTTTAGGCAACTCCCCAGGGCCATGAAGCCAGGGCTTCCCTCACCGCTATGGCATTTCTCTCCCACTGAAGAGGGCGGTGCTAGGAGGAAAGGAACATTGGTCCAGGGAAAGATGAAGCATGCGCTGGTCCTTGTAAACAGGTGAAGCACTCAACACATGCTTGTGAGAAAAAGCAATGCAAGGAGCACTCGATCCCAGCTCCTGGTTTAGAGCATACTACTGCCGGACTCAAAGGTGACAGAGTCCCACAGCAGAGGTATTCCAGTGCAATTTGTTATGGCCCTGAGATTGCGAAAGCAGGGGGCAACCCAACAAGCCTTTGGAAAACACTTGGGGCACAAAGGGAGGTAGCAAGCAGCAGGCCAGCATATAAAGTCAAGTTGCAAAGTGGCAGGTCCTCCTGCAGCCCAGCAGGCCAAAACAGCAAAGCAGTTAGTCCAAATGGCGGTTGCTCCTGGCAACACAGCAATCCCCCTGGCAATGTGCAAATTGTAGAGCCAGCAGCGTCTGGTTACAAGTCCCACGCAGTGCCTAAAAACATGGGGTCAAAGCCCTAGTACTTATACTCAAAAATGTATTTGATGAAGGGGTGATTTCAAACGAACCCAAAGATGTGTGCAACAATCCCTTTCAGCCTAGCCCTGGCTCCAGATGCTCAGTAGGGTGTAAATCAGCTCTTTGTGTGAGGGCAGGACACAACTTATTCAAATGCAAAGGTGAACCACCTTTCCCTCTCCCAGCCCAGGAAGTCTATCAGTATGCAGATGAATGAAGATGTATCCTGTGTCACACACTGCCCTTCCTATATTATGGCTGTTCTAGAAAGTATGCACAAAGTGTATCTCTCATGCACCCCAGACGTGAATTGGAGAGAGGCTGCAAAGCACAAAGTCATAAGCACAGAGAAATCCCCACTTACTAAAAGTGCCATTTCTAAAATAGTAATGTGAAATCCAACTACACCAGTAACTAAGATTTATCATTACTATTCTAAACATGCCATACATGGCAACGCCACTCCTTTCTGATCAGGATTTACCACATAAAAGTATATTAGGGAATTCCGAATGCTTGCCTATGAGAGGAGTAGGCCTCACAGTAGTGAAAAACAAAATAGGCTGTTTCTCACTACCAGGACATGTCACACATAAAGGCATATGCCCTACCTTTTACTTACACAGCACCCTGCCCATAGGGCTACCTAGGGTCTACCTTAGGGGAGACCAATGTGTAATAAAATGGGAGTTTAAGGCTTGTCAAGTGGTTTTAAATGACAGGTCAAAGTGGCAGTAAACTTCACACATAGGCCCTGCACTGGCAGGCCTGAGACAGGTTTGAAAGGCAACTTCTGTGGGTGGCACAAGCAAGTGCTGCAGGTCCACTAGTAGCATTCAATTTACAGGCCCTGGGTATATGGGACACCACTCTACAAGGGATTTACCAGAAAATCAAATATGCCAAACAGGTGTAAACCAATCATACCTTGTTTAGACAGGAGCGCACATGCACTTTAGCACTGGTTAGCAGTGGTAAAGTGCCCAGAGTCCTAAAGCCAACACAAAGAAGGTCAGAAAAGCAAGTGGAGGAGGGCAAAAAGTTTGAGGATAACCCTGATGAAAGGGCAGGTTCCAACACCCCAATCTATTCCACCTCAATCTACCCTGCTCCAAGCTACCCCACTCCAATCTACCCCACTCCATCCTACCCCACTCCACTCCACCCCACTCCACTCCACTCTACCCTCCCTCCAATCTGCCCCACTGTAATCTAACCCAATCTACCCAACTCCAATCTAGCCCACTCCTCTCTACCCCAATCTAGCCCACTCCAATCTACCCCCCTTACTCCACTCAACCCTACCCCAATCTCCCACACCCCAATCTACCCCAATTCAAGCCATCCCACTCCCTCCAATCTACCCCAATCTACCCCAGTCCACTCGATCCCACTTCACCCCTCTCCACTCTACCCCATTCCAATCTACCCCTGCCTCCCCACTCCAATCTACCTAACTCCAGTCTACCCCACTCTATGTTACCCCAATCTATCCCACTTCACACTTCCCCAATCTATACCATTTCAATCTACTGCACTCCAATCTACTAAACTCAACTACAATGTACCACAATCTACCCCACTCCAACCTAAGTCACTATACCCCACTCAATCTACCCCACTTTACCCCACCCCAATCTACCCCATTCAACTCTAGCCCAATCTCCTCCACCCCACTCTACTCCAATCCACCCCACTCAATTCTATCCCAATCTAACCCATGCTACTATATCCTAATCTACCCCACTCAACTCCACTACAATCTACCCCAACATACCTTAGGTTAATCTACCACAATCTACCCCACTCCAGTCTACCCTACTCTATCCCACTTCACATCACTCCATTCTACTACACTCCACTCTACCCAATCCATCCCACCCAAATCTACCCAACTCTACTCTATCCCAATCCACTCTACCCCAATCTACCTAACTCCTGTCTACCCCACTCTATGTTACCCCAGTCTACCCCACTTCACTCTTCCCCAATCTACCCCATTCCAATCTACCCCAATCTACTGCACTCCAATCTACTAAACTCAACTACAATGTACCACAATCTGCCCCACTCCAACCTAAGTCACTCTACCCCACTCAATCTATCCCAATCTACCCCTCTTTACCCCACTCCAACCTTCCCCACTTGAGTCCACTCTACCCCACTCTACCCTAATCTACCCCACTCCAATCCACCCCACTCTACCCCACTCCAATATGCCCCATTTTACCCCACTCCACTCCAGCCCAGTGTACCCTACTTCACTCTACCCCAATCTACCACACTCCACTCTGCCCCAATTTAACTGACCCCAATCTACCCTGTTCTACCCCATGCCACCCCACCCAATTCTACCTGTCTACCCCACTCCAATGTACCCCAATCTACCCCCACTCAACTCTACCTCAGTCTACCCCACTCCACTCTATCCCAATCTACTCTACTCCACCCCATCTAACACACTCCAATCTTTCCCACTCCACTCCAATCTACCTCAATCTACCCCACTCCAGTCTACCACAATCTACCCTACTTTAATCTACCCCAACCTACCACTCTCTACCCCACTCTACTCTACCTCAATCTACCCCATTCAAAACTACCTCATTCTAATATACTACAATCCACCCCACCCCACTCTATGCCACAAACTTATAGCCATGCTGAACAGCAGCCACACTAGTGTACAACATGGCTAAAATGCATTGCCAAAGTCAATAGCTCACAAATAGGGGAAAACTACTGGTTTAGCCAATGCTTGTTTGCGCATGAGTTCGTGAGAGAGCTGAGCCAGTAGTTTGGAAACTACTCAAGGTGGTTTTTAAAGAGCTCATTTGACATGATACAGAAACCTGTCTTTGTTTAACTGGGCTTGAGATATGCTATATTCTATTTTTGCCCCAAAAAGCCCAGTTTTGTTTGGTATGTGTATTTAGTACGTGGAAAAAGTAAAACATTTAGGTTACCTCTTACAGCAGCTTTCAAAACTGCAAAATGGTGCTATGTGTCTTATTTTGGCTTCAGAAAAAGAGACACCATCATTGTTTTCCGAATAATAATCCACTGGCTTCCTGTACAAGCTCAAATAAATTTCAAGTTTTTCTTTAAAACCACAAACTGGTGACTAACTATGGTAATGCTGGCTCCAGATAGAGAGAATTTCAGGCGATCTGCTTACAAAGTGCTAGTGAACTGCGGTACTGTAGAGAGAACCGGACAATCTACCTCACCAACATCAAGGAGAAACCAGTGCTTCCATAAGAGCAGTGTACTGATGTACTCTTTTTGGTGGGGATTAGTCTAGAAACAAAAGTCATTACAAATGTGCATATTGCACTACCATCCTGCCAGTCTTCACATTTTTCTCGATGAACGTTGGAGGTGGGAAAAATGCAAAACATTCTTCGTAAATAATTTGTCAAATCTTGTGAAAATTGTGTATTTTATGTGGTCATGGTCGATAATTGTGCACAAGATAAGCCCTTGTGTACAAAAGGATTGCAAGTTACCGCTTCAAATTTTTACTCATAGAGTTTCTACGGTCATGCGGCGAACATTCCTAGTACAATGCACAACACACCCATTCAGTTTCAATCTCCCCACAATCAATTATCTCGTCTACAGTAACAAAGTCTTCTCAGAGTTAAAAATTACACAATCAATATAATGAAAAGGAAAAGAGTAACTATGCGAAATAAGGGTACCTCAGCAATTAGAATTAGCAGAAGAATAGGCTTGTGTAATAAACAATTTCCCCCAGTACTAAAAAACATAGTGAGACCCACTGGAGGTGAGGCAAGTTTTAATTACTCTTCAGTGAAGTACAAGGGGCTATTGGGCTTTTGTGCACCTTAGGCCACCTTACATCAATTGTGAAGGAAGTATATTTTCTGCTTCATAATGCCAAGGGGAGCATCCTGGCAGCTGGAAAGACTACCGAGACTTTGCTCATTGATGCAATACTGAAATCTATTGTGGAAAATTGGTGTAGCCACAAAGGTAGTTCTCAACTTCCTTGTGTGCATGTTGAGCAGTTGCGTTTACCTAGGATGTCCACAGAGACTGTGAACTAAATGACAGCTATCTTCTGCAATTGCAAACTGCATCAAGCACTGCAGCCTGCACTGCACAGACCAAAAGAAGAGTTTCTTATGTGTCTGATTTCCCAGCTGAATCCACGTACGTTCTGCCAAGAGACCTGCCTTGAACGATGCAGTGGCCTGAAGTGGTTGGAGCTGTGGGCAGTCAACTTCCATGTGTGCCCATCTATGTTTCACTACTTCACAGAATGTCTAGCTTGTGAAATCCAATCAACCTTCGGCTGAACTTTTACTGCTGTTCTCTTACTTGATGCAGGAAGCAAGGGAAAAGCTGTTGCCCAGTTAGATTGTCTGCTGTTTAGACTTTGGAGTAAGCAGCCTGCTCTGCAGTGCAACGTGTAAAAAGAAAAAACAGCACAGGGGTGTTGGCACACAAGGGAGGATGGTAGGAAATACAATAGAAAGCAGGAAAGGGGGGTGGGAGAAACAGGGTGGGTTCAAAACAACAGGAAAGTGGGAGGGGTGGGGGTTAGAAACAAAGGAAAATGGGAGATTATGTTAAGGAGAGCAGGAGGAGGGTGGGGAGTGGGTTTTAAAAACAAAAGCAATCAGGGGAAGGAAGGGGTGAAGGAGAGGGCCTGAAAAGTAAAAATTAAAAAAGAGTACCTGTAGGAGACTGCAATGGAAGGACACTGGCCACCGGAAGCAGTACTTGGTCCAGGCTTTGCCGCAGGACAAAGACTCAAAGCCCAAGTGGAAGACGGAGCAAAGGAGAAGGCACTGGCCAATAGGAGGCAAGGAAACTAGAGTGATGTCGGAGCAACAAATGGTAAGTAAAGGAAAGTCATAGGTGGGCTATAAGTCCCTTTTACAGATAGGAGATTTTGCAAGCAAACGCAAGCACTGTGCAGGCGAAAGCTAAAAATCATAGACATTGCTTAGCAAGCCGCAAACCAAAGATATTAATTCGAACCTTTACTGCACAGTTAATTGAAATCATTGTACTCAAACAAGGAAATAAATTATTGTATTAAAAACAAAGTAGGAGTGTAAAATAATCATTCATGAACAATTGTAGGTCAGACGATGTCTAGTAAAAGGGCAACATCAGTAACATAAAACTGGTTAAAAAAAACAGCCAGTTAGTTGGGGGGTTAAATCTGCTTAAGGAGGATCTCTACAACTCCTGGGGCCTGATTCACAGAACTAACTTACGTCAAAAACGTAAAGTTAGTACTTTTTGGTATTCACAGAATACACTTACTCATTTGGTATTCACAGAATGCACTTACTCATTTTGGTATTCACAGAATGCGCTTACTCATACTAACTTTATGTCCGCACTCGGGCCGGAGATTCCGGCCCTTTGGTGGAGATTCCGGCCCTTTGGTGGAGATTCCGGCCCGGAGGTGGAGATTCCGGCTCTTTGGCGGACATTCCGCCACCGGCCGGAATCTCCACAACCGGCCGGAATCTCCACCAAAGGGCCGGAATCTCCACCAAAGAGCCGGAATCTCCACCAAAGAGCTGGAATCTCCACCTCCGGGCCGGAATCTCCACCAAAGGGCCGGAATCTCCGGCCCGAGTGCAGACATAAAGTTAGTATGAGTAAGTGCATTCTGTGAATACCAAAATGAGTAAGTGCATTCTGTGAATACCAAAATGAGTAAGTGTATTCTGTGAATACCAAAAAGTTTTTGATGTAAGTTAGTTCTGTGAATCGGGCCCCTAATGTTGAAGTGTAAAAATTATTTTCTTAATAAATGCCTTCTTGCTCCTGCCAGATCATAGCAATTGTATTAAATATGAATGATGGTCTCATTGCCAGCGGAGCAGTGGTGACAATTTGTATTTCCCTCACCATGTTCCTGACCATAGTGAAAACCATCAATTGCAAACAAGCAGAATCTACTTCAATTTTTTTTACACTTTCATTTGAGGCTGAAATGAAGATCAAGATATTTTTGGGGTGCATTGCTGTAAACATAGGAAAGAAACTGATTGACTAATTGCAGGACCATATTATGAGGCCATGAGACAAGCATGGGCTACTGTGCCTCAGCCATGGAAGCTGAGGTAGTTTGCCTCTGTTGAACTAGGGTCTGTCCTACTGGACTTTCAGGTTTTAGATCTAGGGCTGGTATCAAAGTTACAGTGCACATTACCACTTGTTATAGTTTGGGCACTCTGTTATTTTAAAACAGTCCCCGTTTCTTAGTTCTCATCACAGTACCAATACATCAGTCCTTTTCGAGGAGCCAATGGGGACCTCCATCTTCTAGGAAGAGACAAGCTCTCTGCAGATTCCTCCTGTGTTTGTCAGAGCTGCAACAGGCACACTGGAGGTTGTCGCTCTCCTTCTTCATGGGTGTTTACGGATCCAGTGATGATGCAGTCCTACGGTTGATGGCACACCCACTTCCTTGACTCAGGAGTAGTTTGTGGAGGTCAAAGGCCATTGTCACCCTTTCACAGTCCTTGAAGGAGCATAACCCCACCTCGGGCACAGTCTTCAGAATAGACTGGCACAGTCCTCCCATGGACACTCTTCTTGTCATAGCAGAGTAGTCTACTCAGGTATGCTTTTTGGGTATACTGGCTAAGCCTACTCAACATGCTTCATGGTGCAGTTCCCATCTAGAACTCTGCTGAGTGCTCTCTTCCTTGTTTGAAGAGAAATTGGAACTGTAACAATAAGTGAGTCAGTGCCTCACTCTTTTATACAGTCAAAGAAGACGAGATGCTCATTCTCTCAGTTTCAGCACCAGTTTGAGTCCGTTTTCTTTTAATCTGTTATCTCTAGACTGTTCTGCAGGCCTGCCGTCGTGTAGGGAGATGCTCCTTGTTAGAAATGGTGGTCTCTAGTTGGCAGAGGTAGGTACCTTTGTCCAAATAGGGACCCTTGCTTCTAGTCAGGGTAAGGGGGATACACTCCTAAAATAACCCCTGCTCACCCCCTTGGTAGCTTGGCACAAGCAAACAGGCTTATCTCAGAGGCAGTGTGTAAAGCATTTGTGAACACATACAGTAATACAATGAAAACACTACAAATGGACACCACACCAGTTTAGGAAAATAAGTAAACTTTATCTAAACCAAAACAAGACCAAACGACAAAAATCCACAACACAGTAATACAAATATGACTTTCAGATGGTAGAAATAGTTCAGTTCAATGCAAGTTGTAAATGCAACACTTTTCTCAAAAGTACCTTAGATGCGTCATGCAAAACAAACAAAATGGCCGCAGGGAAGGTGATGCGTCGGTTCCTTACACTCAGGGAAGGTGATGCGTCGATTCCTTGCTCCGGGGGAGGTGATGCATTGGTTCCTTACTGCAGCGCAGGGGAGTTAATGCGTCGCTCCTTACCGGAGAGGAGGTGATGCGTCGTTTTCTTACTGCGTGGGGAGTTGATGTGTCTGTTTCTTACTGCGGCCCCCAACGATGCAACAGTCTTGGTACCTCAATGCGATGCGTCGATCCAGTACGATGCGTGGCTTCGTGCAGCAGCATAGCAGGCTTGCGTCGGGATCGGTGCGGTTATCTCGGACTTCGGAGATCGTTGCACCCGATGCGTCGTGCTGCAATTTCTCGAGCCGCGGCAGGCGCTGTGACGGTTTCTTCGGCGATGCATCGGAAACAGGTGCGGATGCGTCACGCTTCTTCGATGTTACGTCGATTTTACAGCTCCCAGCAACGAACAGTCTCTAGAGGTCCTAAACAGCAGCAGGCACCTCTTTGCAGTTTGGAATTCCCAGCAAGGGAATTAAGGGGAGCTGGTGGTGAAGTCTTTGTGTCCCTGAGACTTCAGAACAGGAGGCAGGCTCAGTTTCAAGCCCTTGGAGATCTTTTCTTCAAGCAGGTGACAAAGCAAACAGCAAAGTCCTTTTTCTCCTTTCCTTGGCAGCAAGCAGCCACTGCAGGCCAACCCCAGACAGCAAACAGCACAGGGGCAGTATTCCTCCTCAGCTTATCCGGCTCTTCTCCTTGGCAAGTTTCTAAAAGTGGTATTTTCAAACACAGAATGTAAAAATCACCCTCACTGAAAGATGCATTGTAACATTCTGAGTTCAGGCATACTAAACTAAACTTTACTTTTCTATCTTGTTCCTAGGGTCAGTTATGTTTATAAGATGTTATAAACAAACTCTCCATTCTGTCCTATGAGAACAGATAGCCCTGCAATAGTGAAAAACAAAATTGGCAGTATTTCACTATAAGGACATGCCACACACAACAGGGCATGTCCTACCTTTCACATACAATGCACCCTGCCCACAGGGATACCTTGGGGTGACTAATATGTAGAAAAGGGAAGGTTTAGGGACTGGCAAGTGTGTGCACTTGCCAAGTCGACATGGAAATCCCAGACTGCACACAGGCTCTGCAATGGCAGGCCTGAGTCATATTTTACAAGCTGCTTCTGTGGGTGGCACACTCAGTGCTGCAAGCCCACCAGCAGCATTTGATTTACAGGCCCTGGGCACACATAGTGCACTGTGCTAGGGTCTGACAAGTAAGTCAAATAAGCCAATCATGGAATCATTAATCCATTACAACAATTTACAGGGAGAGAATATGCACTTTAGCATTGATCAGCAGTGGTAAAGTGCCCAGAGTCATAAAACCACCAACAACAGGTCAGAACAAATACAGGAGGAAGGCAAATAGTTCTGGGATGACCCTAAACAGGGCCAAGTCCAACACTCCTCATAACAGTCTGCAGCCTAGAGAACCCAAAACAGAGGCATAAAGAGGTGTGTGTGTTCTGCACCTGGCTGTCAACAGCCACAGTAGACAGGGATCATGGAAGAGACAAAATTCTGTCCTCACCTAAAGGACCCTTCTCACTTTGAACAGAAAGTGCAGGCCCACCATTCACCCCCACAAACTTCCAAATGGCAGTGCCCAGAAACACTAATCAGCAGTTCCTCTCAACAAAAAAACCTAATAGAATTTCTAAAGGAGTCCTCTCTCCTCTGTCCACACTTCATTGTCTATGACTCGTCCCTCCATATTTAGGAACATCAGCAATACACTTCCACTGTCTGGACAAACAACCTCACTTCCTACTTTTGCAAAGGAACAAGTGAGGAGCTTCCAAAATAGAACCTGGAGACCGACATTACTCTCCCTTACTCACATGTGCCACACAGTCCACAAACACACACACACACACATAATATGCATTCAGGATGTTAGCACTAGGATCTGTATAAGCCTTAGAATCTGAGCATTACACAAATGGGTCAATAGGCCTCCGCTGTGGAGACACAAATAAAACATTATGGTCACAACATCGATTCATGCACACTGTACACTTCTACCACCTTTCTACATGCTTAACCCATGATAGGGACAGCTGTCCACTGTTAGAGAAATTTAAGCATGCTTGGTGCACACCTCCAGGTCACAGGACAGGTCCAGGACCTCACTTATATCAAGGAGCGGGCCAAGGCTTCTTAGCACACACTAGATTAGTGTGAGGCCGAGGTGAATATCAAAACCCAGGATACCCGATACTCACAACTGGGCATTGCCAGGTCGAGAACACAACTGTATACCAATCAGGGGAAATTTCCGTTCCAGCAATAATGACCTGGAGGGAGCAGTGATTATATTCTTCCTAGTATAATGCCACCTGTGTAGTCTTTGGCTACTCACCACGAGGCAGGCAAATTATGGAAAAATCTAAGATTTAGTTAGTTAAATAAGTTAATTTCGGGGTCTTGCCCCATAAACCTTTACAAAGAAAAACAAACAACAGTTCATCAATACAAGCCTGAGAGAAATAATCACATTTAGGATACTAATACGTAGAACAATTCGTAAGACGATAACAATAAAATGCGTTCTTTGAATTAGAGTTATCTATACTAATGTGCTTGTAATACTTTGGCTGGTATAAATAGAGTCATATGACAGAAATTAGGATTGATAAAATATACATAAAAACAAATAATTCATGAAAATAATCTATGGTATATTAGTGATATTAGTGCACATATAATACTTTGGCTTGTGCATTTCATTTAAATGTAAAAATAGAAATTACATAACAAGGACTAAAATCAATTAAAAGAATACATAAAAGCAGATAGTTCATTAGGTTGTTTATCAATAGGATAAAATACACTCTTTAATTAGAGATTTTCTTTAGAAATTCAATCCATGTTAATAAGCTCCATTTCAACATGTAACAGACAATTTGTACCGGGAAACTGGGAATTAGTCAAAAAAAACTTTGGAGGGATTAGTTCAGAAGTCATAATGATAGACCCAATGTCTTCCTTTGCAGGCAGACTGAATATAAATAGCGGCTAAGACCAAAAACTATATATGGGCTGTAATCTGTCTGGAGGGTTCGAAAAGCAACTTTAAAATGTTTCACGCCCAAGGTTATGGACAGACAAAAAGTAAAACATCTTCAATCACACCGCTGCAGATTATACAAAATGGGGATTTGTTGGATTAGAATTCCAGTTCCAAGTAAACTTGCTAACCTGGAACATGCCCTGCCTGAATTTTATAAACAGTGTGATTGTGGCATGCTGAGATTGTATCCATATATGGTTGCAATGCATGTACATATTTTTGGACAAGACCACATCCATCAAACCCCCTGGTTTAGCACTGCTATGATGAAAATGAATGTTATGATTCCAGAATGCTTCTTTTACAATTACTTTAGTACTTTTATTGATTGATGTAGGCTCGCTCCAATAAATGCCCAATCCCAGATCATTCAAATATGATTTAATGTGTGAGAACCAGGGAATTACGTGTACTTCTTCCAGGTTCATAATTGCTTCTGTGGCCGGACCTATAGTGCGATAACTCAGGGGTTGACCACAATCTTACCCAAAAGAGGAAAGGTTTTAAGATAGCTAAATCTCAAATCCTTTTGAGTCCGGTATCAAAAAATAAGAGAATCATGAGAGTACTCAGGGGCAGACTAAATAAGAATCTTAAAAAAAATGTTTTCTTTAGAGGTCAGCCCCACAATGTTCCCTATCCCCCAAACTCTGCCCCATAAAGGGCTGCAGTTAGTGCCTTTGTGCGATATATTCAATGGCCAGGGAAACAGATTTGGGGGCGGTGGCCTTATATCTTTTAATGACAGAGGAAGCTCTATGTAATAGAGTCAGTTCACTTTTCAGGATCTCCTGTTACAGGATTTATCTGTTCTGACACCCAGGTTATCAAAATTATCAACTACTTGCAAGTTCAACCCCTTCATTTGAAACCCGCCTCCATGTGACCTGGGGGGATTAAACAACATAATCTTGGTCTTTAAGGTGTTCACTTCCAGACCTCCAGTCAGCAAAATTATTAAGCAGATTCTGCAATCCAGCTGGGATGCGGGAGATCAAAAGCGCATCATCTACATATAGTAGAGCTAGGACGGTAGAGCCACCCAATTTGGGAGAATCATGAACAAGAGCACTAAGGTGTTTGATAACATTGTTTAGATAGAGTGAAAACACGATCGGACCAACACATAGCCTTGATGCAACTCACGGTCAACAGGTATGTGATCAATGAGTTCATCCCCCATCCCTACCTCACTTGGGTAAAGTTTTCCTCATAGAGTCAAATGAGAATACCTAGCGATGCAAGGTTGACTCCCATTGATGCAAGGATGGGCCACAGCCATTGTCTAGAAACTAAATAAAATTCTGCTCTCAAATCCAAGAAGGCCATATATAAGTGGTCCTTGGAAAGACTAAGATACTTTATTGCAATAAGGTTAAGGTGAAAGATATGATTAATCGTACTCACATTAGTGCAGAACCCTGCCTCAGAAGGAGAAAGGATCTGATCTGTGATCCAGTCAAGCAGTTTATCTATGACTTAGCAGCAGAACCCTTTCTGAAGGTTATTGATTAAACTGGTGGGATGATAATTACTGGAGATGGTCCTATCTATTTTTTTTAAACAGTGGTATGATCTTAGCACCATGCCACCAATTGGGGATTCTTTCCCCTGCCATAATTCTAGGAGTTGTTTCTTCATAACCCTAAAAAGTCAGCAACATTTGAGCCACATAAGGCAATTGGAGGGGTGATGAAAGTCCACAATAGCAAGCATAAACATAATTTGATTTGAATGGAGAATTTGAATGAATACCAATGCGCCCTGCAGATCTGTAGTAGCAACTAGATGCCCTACCTATCCTTACCTGTAAATGTGTTAGTGACATGTTCTCCAAGCTAGTGCTGCTCTTCTGTGGTTTCTGGTGCATCAATGGTGATACAACAGGTGTTTCCAGTTAGAGAGTTTGTTCGCCTATTATTTTTGCTCTGCATCTTTTTTTGCTGCATATGTTCTGTTTAGCATTCTGTACTAGCTTTGCTAAGAATAAAAACAGTATTCGAACATATGCGTTTTTGGAGTGATTTGACAGTTTTGTTTTTCATGCTTATATCTATTCTTACGATGTAGATGTTATTGCATGTTGTGCTAGGTTTTTTTTGTTTGCTCGATTGCAGGGTTCACATTTGTGGGTGGGCATGATCTGACAAGTGCATGGTAAATGTAGAACATGATCTCCTTTAAGGTTTAGCAAAGATTGGGTGATTTGTAGCCCATGGGCTTTTGATCGTCATATTATTTCCTGTTCCGTGGGAAAGGGCGTTGTTTTCATGTCCAAACCTCCAATCCCATTCTGCTATTGTTGGTGATATAGACTTTATTGTATCAGGTCCTTAATTACTTTTCTGCACTTTCATGTGGTTTGCTTTGTGAGGCTATGCTGCAATAATTTGATATTTAATGCAATCTCTGTGAATGTAAGCAACACCTTTGTGCTGAAATATAAAGTGTAATATGTAAGGATTTGCAATGCTACACCGTCAGACAAAATATCAAACTGTCACTTAATAGAAACGGGTCACTGTGCCCAATTTTAAAGCTGTTATGTAATCACCAGGCACGGCTATCAGGTGCATCGTGTCAGGGCTGGGCCCATTCGATCTGTCATTTGCATCTACTGGCGAAACAAGCACATTATACACAGTTGTGCCTATCAATAGTACTGTAGGCGCACTGGCACCGGGTACCAGTGGTAGTATGCGCCACTGCACCCCATGTAGGGGCTATATTCTTTACTACCAATCCAGAGGATGGGGTCACAATTTCATGTCTTTAATTAGAGCCCATTGCTCCCAGGCTACAGCACTGATATTATATCGACTCCCGTGCAAAATCTCATTTTTTTCTACTGGCCCGTAAGCGCGAAATGTCATTTTTTAAACTGTCGGTTGTCACAAAGGACAGTGCAAAATTGCCTCACTCTGTTATAATATATTTATCCACACCAATGGTGTTGCAGTGTAAGTGATGTAAGCGCACGTTGTTATACAAAATCACTTAAACATTGCGGGTATGGTGCCAGTGCGCCCTCCTCGACCACATGCTCTCTAGCAGCTTCCACATCTGTTGACTCATTGCAAGAGCCGTATGCCATTTTGCAAAATAAAAAGAGAATAATGGCAGAGCGAGGAATTCTCCTACTACGGGTGTATCTGCCTAACAAAAGCTCACTTGGCAGCCGTGACCCCTGGGGTTCGAATAAAGGGAAGAAATCCCCCCAGATAAACTACTACCAAGCGTGGCTGGCTGCGGCCGTTAATATGTCACGATGAAACGGCGCTATTGTCTGCCGGCTGTGCTGCTGCAGCCCCACGACGCTGTTTCACAGCTGCCGGCTGCTTCATGGATCACACAGACAGACCCCGCGCCACTTTTGAATAATAACCGGAAGGAGCGCCTGGCATTGATTGCTCTACAGAGGATGGAAAAGGTTGCCATTTTGTCTGTGCGAGTTGCTGTATCTGTGAGCTGATCGTTGCCTGCAGAGAGCGGCGGCCTGTTAAATAGCACGTCGCTGACAGCACTACACTCAGATTGAAGATAGTCGAATCTTATACTGAGGACTATATCGAGATTTTTTTGGGGATATATATATATAATCAACCTTTCAGTGGAATAGACAACTTCTGGAAAAGAATACGGTAGATGTGGATGATAGCAGAATGACAGCTTTTTATTTGACCTTTAAGAACACTTATGTTGGAGGAATGATTGCAGCGCACTTGGGATTTCTAAATAGACACTAAACTTTTAATATATGTTTACCCACTTAGAACTGTTATCCTTATTGTTGTCTTTCAAATGACAAAGTGGTTAGTTTTCTAAAAAAGAAACCCGAGTAACATTTGCCACAGACCAATACAATAAATACAAAACACTGTTAGGCAATAGTGTGTGCATATCCGAGTTAAAGCGTCGCTTTATTTCCTAATTAACTCAATGAGGCTGCCCGCGGCCCACGCAGGGGGCCCCCTAAGAGGGCGGCCACCTTAGTGCCACATGAAGGCACATAGCCAGCCAGGCTAGTGTTTGTACCCTCTGGGGTCCGGCGCGTCGCATCATTCCCAGCGGGGGAGCGAGGTATATCTACCTCTTCTGCCCACCTGGCGATCCTTTTTTGCCCAGATTGCACGTCGTTTCCCCCCGCTGGACACGCTGTCGTGTCCCTGGTCTGGCGTCGGTTCTCCCGCTGTTGTGTCCCTGGCGTCGGCTTTGTCCCGGTGAGTGCAGGGGTATTGTCAGCCCCCTCCCACACAAGTCTTTCTCCTTCAGGATGGTAGTT
This sequence comes from Calotriton arnoldi, assembly GCA_963921515.1. NCBI lineage: Eukaryota > Metazoa > Chordata > Amphibia > Caudata > Salamandridae > Calotriton > Calotriton arnoldi. The sequence goes on along the minus strand of CAWUFW010002804.1, from coordinate 1,473,986 downwards.
TGTGGTGTGCGGGGGGACAGTCGAGCGGCGTGGTGGGTGGCCCGAGGCCCCGTGTGCAGTTGCAGTGGAGGCGGGCTGCTCGGTTGCCACCTTGAGTTTTTGTTTCAATTTTGGCAGTTGTGGTATACGGTGGGCCATTTAAGGAGACGATTTGCCTCGGCCATTGGGAGGTCACAGGTTCTCGAGGACCAGGATTCCAGGCGGTGTATCGGGCCCTTTGGGGCGGTTTGCGGTCGTGTGGGACAGGCATGTTGGGTCATATTTTATGTGCCCGCAGCCAGGTCATGCTTGGCCCCCCGAGTCGTTTCTGTAGGCGGGGGCTTTGGCTCATGGGGATGAAAGACCCTAGTCGGCTGCGCTGGCCTCCTGCAGCAAAGGAAATGAGTGGGTATTCGCAGCGGGGAACATCTGAGCGGTGTGGGGTGGCTGCCCGTTGCCCGGTCTGAGCAGGGGCCCCCACTGGTATCGCGTACATGCAATGTCCGGGTTTTAGGACCGCGGCCAGCCTGGTTGGCCGTGGGTTGTATGTCTTCCCCTCATCTCGTTTGGTGGGTTGCCTGCGGAGTTTAGGGGCAGAGCTGACATGGCCTGTAGAAGCCTAGGACCAGCGCGTGTCGCTTGCGTGGCCTAGGCTAAAATAATGGGACGCCACACAGTGTGCTCTTTAAACTAGCGTGGTCCCGACTACCGCCGCGGGCCACGCCTCCTTTATTTATAGCTGCGTTGGCGTGGTACGCCAACGCCAGTGCGTGCACTACGGGCGCGGGAGCACTAGACTGCTACCCGGCCCCTTAAACATTACATTCCTTCTAACCTTTAAATAAAACACAACCAAACAACAAACAGTCGATCTGTTACCAGTTCCTGGGTCGGGGTCTCACGTCCACCACCTGGTACCCTTAGTTCGATCAGCTGGGCATTGACTGTTCCTTATACCAGAAACCCGGCCAACCGGGATGACGGGGCAGGATTGCCCTGTAGGCCGTAACCACAGCCGGCTCCACGTGTCATTGGCAAAACGACACCTCCCCTCGGTGAGCCTCTGTCCAGTGTACCACTCTCCCTGGGACAACGCTGTCGACCCTCCGGTGTTCCGGTCGGCGACAGCTGGCCGTCACTCGCTCCAGCTCCCCCAGCCGCTGGTTCCTCCTCCGGAGTGGTTTCTCCCACATCATCCTCCTCATGTGCAGCTCCCGGAGTCCCTGTTTGGACTTTCTTGAAAAATGAGATATTTCTAGTGAGTTCCTCTGCTCCTTTTCGGGCGGTCACCATCGTGCCTGTCCAACGGGTCACCGTCCAGGGCTGGCACTCGTAGGGGAGACGGAATTTGCTCCCCGGATATCGGTCTTTCACAAACACCTGATCCCTCTCCTGGATGTTCGCCGGGCATGCTCTCCGGTCCCGGCTAGACCGTTCGTTGGTGGTGGTCCTCTTTGCCAGAATCCTGGGGCCATCAATGGGGTTTGGGATCCACGTCGGGTGATGGGGAAGAGTGTCCCGCACCAATCTGCCCAGACAGGCGGGGCCTGGTGCCCTTTCCGTCGTCGAGTGTGGTGTCATCCTGTATTCCCTCAGGAAACTGTAAATGGCTCTGTCCAGGGGGGCATTCTCAGCATGCGCTATCCGGATCACCCTATTGAGTGTGCGCATGAATCTCTCTACTTCCCCATTTGCTTGGGGCCAGCGCGGGGTGACTTTGCGGTGTTGTATCCCCCAGGACTTTAGGTAGTCGGCAAACTCTTGCCCTTGAAAAGGGGGGCCATTGTCCGTTTTGACCATCTCGAAGATCCCATGGGTTGCGATGATCTTCTCGATCTTCGTAATGACCTCCGTGGCGGTCTGGCTTGCCACCACCTCTACCTCTGGATACTTCGTGTAGTCCTCAATGACTACAAGGGCATGTCGCCCATCTGGCAGGTGCCCAAAGTCCATGTTGACCCGCTCCCATGGTCTCCGGGGATTATCCTCTGTGATGACTGGGTGAGGGCGGTCTGGTTGGCCCGAGACCTGGCACCACTGGCAGGTGCGAACAGTTTGTTCAACCAGGTGATCCATCCCCGGGAACCACACCTTTACTCTTAGACGTCCTTTGGTCTTCACGATCCCTTGGTGGCCTCTATGGGCAAGGTCTACGGCTTGTTGGGCCAAACCTGATGGAATGACCAACCGAGGGCCTCTTAGTACACATCCGCTGTTGTCCACAGACAGTTCGTCCTTCACTCTGTGCAACGACTCCAACGCCGCCTTGGCTTGGGGCGTCCTCCGGGACAGTGTGGTCAGGATGGCCCGCCAGTCATTGGCCCTGACTGCCGCTTTAGCCAGATGTAGACACTCGTCCTTTTGGGTGGCCTCCACAATGGCTTCCAAACTGATGGGTAGTGGTCGGGACCTTTCCGCGATGAATCGGACATACTCCTCTGTGTCATTTGCTTCGTCTTCCTCGGCTCTTGTGGCCGCTCTTGGGTGCCTAGACAGGTAGTCCGCCCGGTTGGATGACCCTGGCTTGTACTCCACCTTGTAGTCATACTCCTGCAGCTGGAGAATCCATTTTTCGATCCTCGGTGGTGGCTTGGACACCGAACCCTGGAATAGTGGCACTAGGGGTTTGTGGTCCGTCGTGACGGTGAACGGTTTGCCGTACACGTAAATGTGAAAATAGCGGCACGCCCAGTGGATGGCAATCGCTTCCCGTTCTATCTGGGAATAGCGTTGTTCCGTCTCCGTCAGCAACCTGCTCGCATACGCAATGGGGATCCACTCCCCGCTGGACCCCTGCTGTGTGAGCACGGCCCCTAGCCCGTGCGGGCTGGCGTCCACGGCCACGTTGGTGGGACTAGCCGGATTAAAGTATGCCAAAGTGGTGTCGGCGGATAGCGCTGCCTTTGTGTCCTGAAAGGCTTGCTCCTGGTCAGGACCCCACTGCCATACGGTGGTAGACTTGGTCAGTTCCCGGAGGGGCTTGGTGACATTGGTTAGGCCTGGCATGAAACGTCCACAGAAATTGACCATTCCAAGGAAGCTCCGGACTTCCGAGATGTTAGAGGGCGCTGGAGCTTCTCTGATGTCCCTCACCTTGTCTGGGTCTGGAGCCACTCCTTGGTCAGAAAAGGTGTAGCCAAAAAAACTGATCTTCTTTCTCAGAAATTGGCACTTCTCTTTGTGGAGCGTCAAACCTGAATCCCTGATCCTCTGCAGGACGTTGCGTAGCCTCTGGTGATGATCATCCAGCGAGGTAGCGTACACCAACAGGTCATCACTCACGTTCAGGACCCCCGGGAGTCCGCTGAGGACTTCTCGGATGGTGTTTTGAAACACCTCCGCGGCGCTCGATATCCCGAAGCTGAGGCGTTTGTACCTCCGGAGGCCCACATGCGTTGAGAATGTGGTGATGTACCGTGAGTCCGGGTGTAAGGGAAGCTGATGATACCCTGACCGGCGGTCCATCTTTGAAAACCATTTTGCTCCATTGAGCTCCCCGAGTATATCATCTATGGTAGGTGTTAGGTGACGCTCTCTTTTTATCGCGGCATTGGGGAGTCGCATGTCGACACATATGCGAACCTGGCCAGGCTGCTTCGGCTTCCTAGCCACTACTATAGGGGACACCCATGGGGTCGGTCCTTCAACTTTCTCAATGACCCCTTGTTCTTCCAACGCTTCAAGTTCGGCCTCCACTTTCTGCCTCAGGTGGAAGGCTATGCGCCTGTGCCTCAACGCCACCGGTTGGACCGATGGATCAATGTGGAGGGAGACTTCCTTTCCTTTGAGGCACCCGATTCCTGTGAAGATGTCACCAAACTCGTCCATGATGGTAGACAACTCCTCCTCTTGCACCGCTAGTGCAAATGATATGAGCCGTAGCTCCTCAGCCGTCTGGCCGCTCACCAGCATGCCGTTGCCCTCTTTAGTGACGTACACGGTGGCAGGGGTCTCTTGCTCCTCATGTTTGATTTTCGTCGGGAAACATCCCAGCAGTGGGATGGGCGTCTTCTGGCCATATGCGAATACGCGAATCTTCGCTTCGCGCAGTGATGGTCGGGGGTCCAGCCGGTTGAATACATCCTCCGCCATCAGCTCAATGGATGCTCCCGTGTCTATGGTGGCCTGTACTTCCTGGCGGTGGACCATTACCCTGCACTTCGGCAGCCTTCGTCCCTTCGGTATTGGTTGATTTGCTGCGAACACGTAATGGACAGGGTAGCTACCCTCGTCGTCGTCGTCCATGTCTTCGGGCTCGCGGGCCTCTTCTACCGTCTGAGCCAGCTCTTTTTTGTGTCCTGTGGACCTGCAGACTGCTGCAAAATGATTAACCTTGCCACATGCTGAGCATCTCCGTCCTTTCGCCGGGCATTCCTGCATGCGGTGTGGCGTTCCTCCACAATAAAGAAAGTCAAGTAACACTTTACATGACAAACTGCATGCACTACAGTGTGGGTTCAACAAGTTTAAATCAATGTTGACTAGATCATCAAAATGTATACTAATGCTTTAAAACAAGATATTTAAACAGAAACACGAACAAGCTTCAAATTGATTGTGTTCAATAATTTTTCTTATTGAAAATGTCAAATGATAATTGTATCATGTAAAGCATCAAGACATGTTAACACTACATGATCAGGTATAACTTTTGAACTAATACAAGGTTGTTCAACCTAAGTGCATTTCAAATTTGTACAGTGTTAACTATACACAAACAGTCAAAAATAGCCCGATGCATTTCGGGACGAAGTCCCTTCTTCGGGGGCCACTGTAATGCAAAAAGAATATATATACAAGTAAATATTAACTGCATGATTCGCAATTTTATGAAAAAAACGACAACTTGCCAAGAAAGTTACCGCATAGCTACCAAGGTGAGACACCCTATTGCCTAATTAAGTACATATCGTGGTGGTCATACTGGAAGGTAGAGAGAAAATGAAGAGAAAGAAATGAGAGGAGGAAGAATTGCCGACACCAGTGAATATTACTGCTGAGTCATCCTAGTAATAGCCCCCAACGAGGAAATTGACGACTTGCCAAAAGCTGCTGCCTAGTGCTACATGTTTACGGATTACGTACAAAAAAGAAAGTGCGGAGAAAAGAAGAAAAGAAAGGAAATAAGGAAATAAAGGAAATAAGTGCTAGTGAAAAAATCTGGCAGATGCCGTAAACGCACCTACAGGTCAAGTAACTGAGTGTTAACATATAATGAAATAACACGGATAGACTGGTAAGCTGATAGAGATACGCTACAAGTCAACAACCTGAGAATGACAGGGATAAAAATAAATGAGAAACATGAATTCAAAATAGTGTAAAAAAACATGCCTAAAGCCGTGACATTTAAAAAAATCTAAAAAGATACCTGAAAGTGCGGGTAAACCAACGTAACCATCTGCAACAAAATGCAGAGAAATAGTAAATACAACGAACTTGCAAAGAGCCTCAATGAGCTTCCAGGAACCTGCAACCCAGAGTCTAAAGATCTATAACTCACCGAAACTAGAGAAAACAGCGTCTCGTATAGAAGATCGTGACTGCACCGTAACAGCACATTGCCTCTTTCTGTCCGGTGCGCGCTTCCCTGGGTGCGGGCGCGGCTTCGCTTGGGCCATATTCACTTGTTCCGTCTTGATGGGACGATGAAGGGCTGCCTCCATATGGGACGCTCTCACTCGCGCCAACTCTTTGGATCTCCCCATCGTGAGGATGTCCGCGAGGGGCTTCCCCGACTCCTGGAGGATATGTTCACGGAGTTTGGAGGAGAAACACCCTTGGATAATTTGGGCCCGGATCTCTTCCTGCTCATCGGTGAACCCACACAAAAAATAAATCTTTCTTAGTCTCTGTTAGCCATGGGCTCAAAATGTGCGTTAAGAGCATTGAGCAGTGTCGCGTAGGTCTTGGGGGTTTCCTCTACCAGTGTTTTGTAGATCCGGTGAATGTCCTTCCCACCCAGATGAAGGAGCAGCGCCCTGCGCCTCTCACGGGAGATGCCCGCCCCCTCGAAGTAGAATTGGAGCCTCTCCGTCCAGTCTTTCCACCTTGGGGCCAAAGCATAGGGAGCGCCATCGACTACAAAAGGCTCCATGGCCGGGATTGCCGTCATTTTTGGGGTAATTAGTGGTCCTCCTCGTGGCACGTGCACTGTCCCTCTCCCTGGAACGGGGAACAGCCGCCTGGCCGAGGGCACTAAAGCTGGGAAGACCCTGAGCGCTGCGTGGGGCGATGGGGGCTCAGAATCCAGGTCACTGCCCCTTACCTTCACTCTCTGGGAGCACTGGAGCAGCCTGCCCGATGCCTGCCGGTGATGATGGGCAGCAGGCCTGTCTGGTTGCTGTGTGCCCCTCCTCCAGGGCGCCTGATGCTCAGGTCCAACAGCAGCTGGACCACCTTGTGAGGAGGCCTGTTGGCAGGCCTTCCCTGCAGCTCCACGTGCCTCGTGGTAGAAATCGGCCTGCAGGGTGCAGTACCGCTGTTCGCCACCGGGGGCCCACACGGTGCCCTCGATGACTTGTGCTGCGGCGCGGGCCGTCACCCGCCTCGTCGCCAGTGTAGAAGCCTAGGACCAGCGCGTGTCGCTTGCGTGGCCTAGGCTAAAATAATGGGACGCCACACAGTGTGCTCTTTAAACTAGCGTGGTCCCGACTACTGCCGCGGGCCACGCCTCCTTTATTTATAGCTGCGTTGGCGTGGTACGCCAATGCCAGTGCGTGCACTACGGGCGCGGGAGCACTAGACTGCTACCCGGCCCCTTAAATATTACATTCCTTCTAACCTTTAAATAAAACACAACCAAACAACAAACAGTCGATCTGTTGCCAGTTCCTGGGTCGGGGTCTCACGTCCACCACCTGGCACCCTTAGTTCGATCAGCTGGGCATTGACTGTTCCTTATACCAGAAACCCGGCCAACCGGGATGACGGGGCAGGATTGCCCTGTAGGCCGTAACCACAGCCGGCTCCACGTGTCATTGGCAAAACGACACCTCCCCTCGGTGAGCCTCTGTCCAGTGTACCACTCTCCCTGGGACAACGCCGTCGACCCTCCGGTGTTCCGGTCGGCGACAGCTGGCCGTCACTCGCTCCAGCTCCCCCAGCCGCTGGTTCCTCCTCCGGAGTGGTTTCTCCCACATCATCCTCCTCATGTGCAGCTCCCGGAGTCCCTGTTTGGACTTTCTTGAAAAATGAGATATTTCTAGTGAGTTCCTCTGCTCCTTTTCGGGCGGTCACCATCGTGCCTGTCCGGCGGGTCACCGTCCAGGGCTGGCACTCGTAGGGGAGACGGAATTTGCTCCCCGGATATCTGTCTTTCACAAACACCTGATCCCTCTCCTGGATGTTCGCCGGGCATGCTCTCCGGTCCCGGCTAGACCGTTCGTTGGTGGTGGTCCTCTTTGCCAGAATCCTGGGGCCATCAATGGGGTTTGGGATCCACGTCGGGTGATGGGGAAGAGTGTCCCGCACCAATCTGCCCAGACAGGCGGGGCCTGGTGCCCTTTCCTAGCAGGTGAGGGCGGCCCGCAGCCTCAAACCGTCTCAGAATTGGGCTCCGCTCATGACAGAGTGGTTTTGTGTGCGGGTGGGGGGCGTTCTGGTATTGGCGGCGTGCACCTTCCGGGACCCTCTTCCCAACTACCGCCATGCCCGGAATGGGTGGGTGCCTGTAGCTTCAGAACATTGACCACGAAGCGCGCAGGAAATTAGGGTACAGTGGTGCGGGCAGTGCGTCAAATCGCTAGGTAGAGGGCCAATATGAGGGAGCGGGCTTTGTCATTGCTAGAAGCTGTTTTCAGCACTAAAACTACCTGCTTCACTACGAGGCCGGAAGCAGCTGATCTCCGTCTGTGCCATTTTGGTTGCGAGCTACCCTTCTCATGGTGTCCTCGCCTTAAAGCTCACAGGGGGAGAGGTTTTGGTGGCAAAGCTCGACCCTGTAGCTGCTCTGTCCCTGCTCTGTCCTCAGTGCTCCCCCTGACATCAGCCGAGCACTGGTTTAAGGAAACGTGTCCCGGTTTATGAGGCAGCGTCTCCTGAACCTTTCACCTGCACAGGTTCGAGTCTGTCCCGGCCGGTGATTGTGGTATTTAAATGTTTGAAATGGCCCTGGTGGCGCAGTGTCATGGCCGCCTCGCCTCCAAGCACACAGAGTCGATCCCGACATTAGCCAGAGGTTGATAAGTTTAAAATTACTTTAGTAACACTGTTTGCCGTCTGGGAATGGGCTGAAAGCAAAATCCCGACTGTCAATACATGTGTCTCGATTCTACCCCCCGAACGGCTGAGGCAGTGTTGGTGGGCTGTCCCAGTATGTGTGTATACAGCAGTTGCAGCTGAGTTGGTTCTCTGGCCTCCTGGCGGGGCGAGAGTGTGGTTCGGCAGCAGGGGAATCATTAGCATGTGGGGCCTAGCTGCCACCTTCAAGGCTCTTAGCCGGGTCCCGGTTGTGGCGTCGTTAGCAGTGAGCAGTTTTCAAGGACACCCCTCCAGTTAGGCCTGGAAAGCATCCGGTCCCCCACTGAAGATTGCGAGGGCCTCTGAGCTGCCATGTATGCAGTACACACGCCCAGGGTGCGCAGACTAGATTAACACGGCGAGAAAGTTGTAGTTTTGGAGTTTTGGGACTGTGATGTAACTTCAAAGTGACTCATTATAGATCTTGAACAGCCTCATCATTCCTGAATTGAAGCATTTTCAATAATTTTACATCGAAGCCATAGTAGTGGCTTATTTACCTTTGCAACTATCTTCCATTGACAAGGTCAATAGCCCTGGCTTGCTGTAGGTGGAATGTTATGTGTTGATTATATAGCTGCATGCAATGACTGTAGAGGCAGAACAAAGCAGCACACTATGCTAAGCAAAGATTTCAGCTTAATTGTTTTAGTCCAACGCCGAAGTGAGAGCTTCAAGTGACGGGCCAGAATCATTAGGCAACTGGGCGGCACGACAAAGGACTTTTAACGGCACATGTGAAAATTGTGCATGCTAATTAGTCCATAAGGCCTACCTCTTGCCAGTCAAATGGGGATGACCTGCACAATGGATGAACATGCTTGTTTTAATCAATATTTTGTTTCAGTTAGAAGGGGCGATTAGCGGGGCAGGTGAGGGGTCTAGAGAGGCACACTTGACTAGAATGGCCTGGGTATGGCAGGACAAGCAGTCAGTCAGGGGGACTGGGTGAGGCTGGACTCCCGAAGGTGGGGTGAGAGTTCATAACATGAGTTGAACACCAAAATAGCAATGCAGGGGCTGTTCAATCCAATGATGAAATTTAGACAAATTTGAAAATTATTAATTTTAAAGTTACAATGGCCTATGAGTTCTCTCCTTAAGATGGTTCCCCCAAAACGCATTGAGTATTATATAGTCCACATTTATTCATTCAAACGAGGAAAGTTGGATATTAGGAATTTGGAGTATTTGAGAAGATTTTAATGATATTTAGTCACCAAGATTGATCCTTTCATATAAGGATTTCCACTGGCGTGGAGTGTACACGCTTCTTTGCGGATGGTTCCTTGAGACATGGGAGTACACAGGGTGGATGTCTTTTAATGATGATGCAAGTGAGCTATGCAACGAAGCCATAGTTGGGGCTTGGTTATCTTATGTGGCTAACAGGCATTGACAAAGCCAATAGTACTGGCGAGTAGGTGTATGGTTGATTTTGTAGGGTATAACTGGACAATATTCTTACAGCGAAGCCATAAGTTGTTGCTTATGTAACTTATGCAACTAACAACCATGGACAAAGTCAATAGTCCAAAATTGCTGTAGGTGTAAGGTTACCTGTTGGGTAAATATATGGATACAAGGGCAGATGAGGCAGAACTATGCAGCAGTCTTGGCCAAGCAAAATTTGTAGGCTAAAATGTTTCAAACCAATGCCAAAGAGAGAGCCTCAAGTGTTTGGGCCAGAATCAGCAGGCCACCCGGTGACACTACAAAGTATTTTGGAACGTGCGGATGGCACATTTGAAAAGGGTGCATGCTAATATTCCTTAAGGTTTACTTTGTGCCAGTCCTAAAGGGACGATTTGTACAATAGACGAACAAGCTTGGTTAAAGTAATACTTTGTTCAGTTAGAAGGGGATGATTTGTCTAATTCAGATATGCCTCCTGACAATTATTCTTCTACTTGTAACTTGTTCAGGTCCAGCTTGTCTAAGTTGGGTGGGGGCGAGTTACCCAACAGCTGTTATGTAGCATTGACAGTTCGGATGGCTCGTGGAGTAAGGGATGCTTGGCCTGCTCGCATGGGCAGGTGATTTCTTCGCGGGCTTATCCTTGCATGCTACCCTGTACTTGGTTTATCTGACTAGGGTGATGCAATGGAATTGTTGCAGTCATGTACCGAGAGATGGGGTTTTTCAATACTATGCAACACCATAAACTTAACTGGTTTGAGTAACCAGGCCAAGGAGTGGCTGTGTGACTCTCGGGTGCTGGAGAGGGTCAGTTTGTAGGCATGCCCTTCTAGATGTTTGTTGCAAGCTCGAGGGCATCGCTGCATTGCGGCCAGTGCACAGGCACTGTGTTTCCCCAGGGAGCGGCAAGTGAAGGCAAGGTTCGCCAGGGCCAATTTGTCTGTGGGGTGACTTGTGTAGGCGAAGACGCAGTACAGCTCTTGCACAGTCCCATCATGTCAGAATTGAAGCAGTGCCTTAGGTATATCTGGGCATATATGAATGCCAGGCAAGAATCCAGGGGATTGCAGAGCAAGGCACTCTGTTCTGAGCCTAGTATAGGCAGGCGTAATTAACGTGGTAGGCTCCAGTTCAAACGTGCATCACCTCCTTCAAGATAGTAGGCATTTCTTTAATTGTGAAGTAGGACCCATACAGGACCTCAAGGGAACTATCACCTAGGCTAACCTTGCCAGTGCAAACAATTATGATTCGGGAGGGACTGAGCGCTGCACGTGGGGGCATTCCTTGCTTTAGAAAGATGGGAGCATTAGGAATATTGCATCCCTGGTAGGGGACCGTCTTTTACCCTTGGTCACAGGTGCAGCTCCCAGCAGGTTCACCTAGCCTTTCAGCCTCCTGAGGTCGATAATATGACTACCATTAAGTTGATTATCAACAGACATCTGTTATTCAGAGCCAACAGACCTTTCAGGGTGACGGTGCACTCGAATACACATACATACAGGTTTCTTAGGCAAAGCCACAGGTTTATGCTTTAATTGGATAGAGTCAGAGATCTGAAGGGCCAGTTTTCTGCAGCACGTGGATTATAAATTGGTTAAAACAATAAGCTGGTTCTTCAAAGGCAGGTATTAGTCCCCCCACCCACCTCAAGATCACCCAGACTCCGAATAAGAAATAAAATGGGCTTTCAACAGGCCTGGGCAAACAAATGTAATGCATTTAGTCGCAGCTCCAGCCAGCTGATATCATTGAGAGTTTCAGGGGCAGAGGAGTTGTACCTCCAGGCAACAGGTTCCCATATCAGGAGCAGAGGGAAGCAGATTTTGGGGCAGGTTAGCATACCTCAAAGGTATATCTGTGGGTTTAATGCATGAGTATCTCTGGTCTTAAGGCTGGGTAGAGCCATTCTCACTTAGAGGATGTCCATGTTAAAACTTTGTGCATATGACGGTTCTCATGACCGAGGCGGTTTATTGATCTTTTCAAGGGTGTTAATATGTGTGCAGCACGACTTCTGAGCAAACTAAGTGCAATCTTGTGCAGCTCCATCTGCTAAGATGTGTGCAGGGTGATTTCTGAGCAAACTTGTACAATTTGGCGGAGCACCATGTGCTAATATGTGTGCAGTGTGATTTCTGAGCAAACTATGGGCAATCTTGCGTAGTAGATATAGAATTGTGTTTTGCAACCCTGCATTTCTTTATTTTGCCAGGATCAAAGGTTTGGGTGAGTGGCCATTATCACTTTGCGAGAGTGGCATGATGGGCCGAAAGCAGGAATTGGAGGCATGAGTTTATCCTTCACTGAGATAGTCTGGTTGCGGTTCCCAGGAATGCGTTGGCACAGCTTGCTGTAGAAGCTGTGGCACAGACTGGCGGGAGGCGGATCCCCTCCCAACATTTTGGTCATACACCTGGGAGGCAATGACTTGACTTTCTTGGGTAGGAAGGTCCTGCTGCAAGCGACGAAATCCACTATGTGTAAGTTGAGCAACCAATTAGGTGAATGTGAATTATGGTGGTCTGAGATTACACCACGTTTAGATTGGCATGGGGCCAGGCCTGGTGAGGCCGTGGAAATCTGTTGCAGGGGAGTAAACAGCGACGTGCACAAATTCACAGAACAGAGGGGTTTTGGATTTATCAGACACGGTTTCTTGCATGCCAAGTCCACAGGATGTTTTGATGAGGACAGGGTTCATTTGCCTAGAGTGGGCATGGACCTGTCCCTGTTGGACCTAGGAGGTGCCTTAGAATCAGCTGGGTGTAAGTAAGAATGCTAAGTAAGAATGCCTGCCTTGGTGGGGGGGGCCCTGGGTGTGACGGGTGCCACACCCAGAGCCACGGCAGAGTTACTGGGCGATCCGGAGGCTGAATGGTACATAGGGGTACCCTCTTCAGGAGCACAACAAGGGTGCAAATGCCAAACAACCTCAGGAAGTCCTTACGGCAGGACACTGGAGGAACGACGGCACCCCGTTAGTCCTGTGGGCGGTTGTAAACCTGAGCAACTGGGGGCTTGCCTGGATACGCTCCGCCCCCTCAAGGGGCGTGAGTAAATGGGTGGACTGGTGGTCCACATGATATAAGGGGTAATCCCCCCAAGATGGTGAGAACCGATTGGTTAGGGCCATGGTGCAATTTGGCTCATCAGATGGGCAGGGCAGCTTAGGGGTGTCACTGCTGCCTGCCCTTGGATCGCCCGTAAGTTGACCCACCATGTTGGCATATTTATTATGCAAATAAACCTGCAGCAATGTTTTCTCCAACAAACAGTGTGTCTTGTGTGTTCTTTAATATGAGATTGCTGTGATTTCAGGAGGGGTATGTTGCGGATATTGGCACTATGAGGCTGCCCACGGCCCACACAGGGGGCCCCCTAAGAGGGCGGCTACCTTAGTGCCACATGAAGGCACATAGCCAGCCGGGCTAGTGTTTGTACCCTCTGGGGTCTGGCGCATCACACGTCATTTCCGGCAGGGGGCGAGGTATATCTACCCTCCCACCCACCTGGTGATCATTTTTTTGCCCAGATTACCCGCTGTATCCCTCCCTACCGCTTACCCGGCATGTCGGCTGGTAAGGTGGCTAGGGTAGGTAGGCTGTTAACTTGTTATTTTGTGTTGCAGGCGGAGTTACAGGGTGATCCAGAGGCTGAATGGTACATAGGAGTACCCTCTTCAGGAGCACAACAAGGGTGCAAATGCCAAACAACCCCAGGAAGTCCTTAGGGCAGGACCCTGGAGGAACGACAGCACTCCGTTAGTCCTGGGGAAATTGTTAACCTAAGCAACCGGGGGCTTGCCTGGATACGCTCCGCCCCTGCAAGGGTCATGAGTAAATGTGTGGACTGGTGATCCACATGATGTAAGGGGTAATCCCCCCAAAAGGGTGAGCACCGATTGGTTAGGGCCACAGTGCAATTTGGCTCATCAGGTGGGCAGGGCAGCTTAGGGGTTTCACTGCTGCCTGCCCTTGGAATGCCCGTAAGTTGACCCACCATGTTGGCATATTTATTATGCAAGTAAACCTGCAGCAATGTTTTCTCCAACAAACAATGTGTCTTGTGTGTTCTTTATTATGAGATTGCTGTGATTACAGGAGGGGTATGTTGCTGATATTGGCACTATGGCCATTGTACTAGTGAAAGGAATCGAGAGTGGATGGAACGATCAAAAGTCTTGTGCAAAAGGCACGCAATTATTTTATTTTGTTTTGTGTTGCATGTAGTGACGATTTAGCTGGCATCACATTCATTAGAATACCACCAATGGCACCAGCTGGGGGGTAGTTAGGTTTTAGCTTTAAAACTGACCGAAATTCCCTGAATTATACAAAGTTGATCGTTTATATAATATTTAAGCGCTACACATCATAGACTAGATTCACTATCCTTCACTAAACATTATGACCACTAAATATCAAAGTGTTCTTATTTAATTATCTGATATCTCCTACTTGTTCTATTATATCCTAATCAAAGAGGCAACAGAGATAGAGCAGTCGTACATCCCTATCCTTAGAGCAGTATAAGATAAGTAACACAACAGCGGTGCTCTGAACTATAACACACCTGTTGCCATCAGGGCCGGACTGGCCCAATCGGGTATCCAGCGTTTCCTGGAAGGTTGGAATGGTGGGGGCCAGTTTTGCAGCGGTGTTGCCGGTTCTGCAATATCGGCCCCCAGTAACAAAAGTGCTTCACACTTCACAAGAGTGCCCCCCTACCCCATACCCCGCCCCGTGGGTAGGTCCAACATAATTTTCAAGCCTGCTTTGGGTTCCCAGTCTGGCCATGGTTGCCATGATGTGTGTATCTGGACCAGAGAAACGTGGTCACAGCCCAGGCACAAACAAAACAAGGAATAGTGGAGAACGCCTCACATGTATCCGATATTAGTTGTGCTGGTCTAGGTCAATTAGATCAATTATTTATATATTTCAAATGAATGAACAGAACATTTTTCATTAAGCCATATACAAAATTCCATCAACGCTTCAAATGTTGAGATGAATGACATTTTTACTTGATCCCAGTATTACAAAGAAGCAAACAATGTTATAATTGTTATCAAAAAGATTTCAAAATTTGAAGCGCTGACGGAATTGAAATATATAATTAATTGCACTAATTGACCTTGACTAGCACAACTAATATTGGATACATTTGAGGAGTGCTCTGCTATTCCTTGTTTTGTTCTATTAAACTCAAGGGGTTGGCAGAATGTACTAAATAGATGAAGATGTATGCAGTCAGGTTATGTAGGGCAACTGGCCTCACGTTACACAATCACAATGGTGAAGTCAATTGGAAAAAGAGAAATCCCTTCCATTTATACATGGTCTTCGAAAGTAAACATTAAATGGAATGGAGACTATCTAGAACCACACAACCAAGAGTGAGTTTCACCAGAAGGAGAGTTATTTCATGATACATACAGCAGGGATGATGTTCTTGAAAGATATTCCATTCATTATTTATAAATCAGGGTCTGAGCAAGAGGGAACATTTCTGTGAAGCAGGGTTTTTAGGCAATTTCCACAGACACATTGAAGCCTGTATTTTTCTTCTGTTGGGAGGTCATTACATCATGGTAAGTATATCAGGGGGACATTTGCATTGTTCCATTTTACGTTGATAGTGTAGATATATTTACATTACCCATCCCTGCACCTTTTCTAGCACTAGCCTTTGCCCATCCCTTATCATTAAAAGCCCCTAACTACCCCTAAAGACTACCTCTTTCAGAATCCTAAAAACGTTTTACTAACCCTAAAGTGGACACATCCATGATACCTAAATACCCCTTATTACCTCTAAACACTAACTATCCCTAATCCCTAAAATCTCTCACTACCCCTCAGCACTACCCTGTACCCTAAACCCCCTTACTTCCTCTAAAATGTATCCATATCTGAAACCTACAACCGCTAAATGTCCATAAAAACTACCCATCCCTGAACCCTAAAATCATCTGTTAGTGAATCCTAAAAACTCTTACCACTCAAAAATCCCAACATGTAACCCCCAAAATGTTTACTTTTTTAAATAAAAAATGTAAATTTAAAACTTTCAACCCTATGTCCATAAATAAAAGGATATACATATTGTTGGAAATTGGATTCCTGGTTGGCTGAGGTATGCACCCAGGCCAGGCAGGAACCACTACTCTAATCAGGGTAAGCTAGATACACACTAAAAGACAGCCTTTGCTCCCCCTCTAGTAGCTTGGCACAGAACAGTCAGGCTTATCTAAAGAGGCAATGTGTAATGTATTTGTGCAACACACACACACACACCCCAACACAATGAATACACCACACTAAGACTCCTCACAGGTTTAGTAAAATAAACTATTATATTCTGAACAAAGCAAGACCACAACAACAAAAAATCCAATGTATAGAAGTTGAGATATTCAATTTAAAAGGAATAAATGCAGTAAAGCACTTAGAAGCAAGCAGTGCTAAAAAATGAAAAAAGGTTACTTTAAGTCACGATGGACTGGGATAAAGTCAAAGTTAAGCAGCGGCCAGCTAAAAGACCCATGCGGACATCAGTGAACAAAGTACCTTTTCTGCTTGCAAACTGTGAGATGCGTTGATGTCGAGGCCCGCAGGTGCAGGATACGTCGATCTTCTCCAAGCAGTGAAGGAGATACGTCAGTTCCGAAGACAGGTGCTGGAGCCAGGAGGTATTGAGCGCTGTGCTGGATTTTGCAATGCAGTTGAGGGGATGTGTCGATCCTACCAAGCTGCAGAGGCAGTGATAGGTTGTCCAATGCATCGATATCTGGAGGCAAAGCACTGGTTCCAATGCAATGAGTCGATTTTACTCAAGCAACCAGGTTGATATGCCAGTTCTGCTACACACAGACAGGAGATGCACCGAAATCTATGTTGCAAGTATCTGGGCCACTTCCAGTGAGCCAGGCACAGGAGCAGGGGTAGAGGCATTGATATCCTTGAGTCTGAAGCAATAGTAGGCAAGCCAACAAGCCCTTGGAGCTCACTTAGAGTGAAGGCAGAGTCCAGCTCTCCTTCAGTAGAGTCAGAGAGCAGCAGGGCAATAAACAGAAAAGCAGGACTTCCAGTTCAGCAGTCCAATTGAGTCCTTTAAGCAGCACAGCAGTTCTTCTGGGAGAGCTTTGTTACAAGCCCAGTAGTGTCTGATTTTAGGGGATCAGAGACCCAGTACTTATACCCAAAAGTATCTTTGATGAGGGGTGACATCAAAACAGCTCTCTGAAGTGCACAAGTATCCCTTTCAACGAACGTCCTGTCTGCCAGGCCCTCTATGGGGTAATCAGTCCTTTGTGTGGGGACAGGACACAGCCTTTTCAAGTGAAGTGTTAGGCTCTACCTTCCATCCTGCCCAGGCAAGGCCATCAGAATGCAGATGTATGTAGATGGGTACTCAGACACATCTATTCTCCCTGTGTTGTGGCTGTCTAGAGGGAATGCACAAAGTGTAGCTGTCACCCACCCTAGACATGTATTGGAGACAGGCTATCAGGCACACAGAGCAGTTAGTGTAGATATATGTCAATTTTATAAAAGTTCCATTTCTAAAACAGTAATGTTAAATCCAACTTCACCAGTAAGGAGGATTTATCAGTACCAATCCAAAGATTTGAAACATGAAAATGCAACTCCACTCTGATCAGGAATTACAGCGTAAAAGTGTATTTAGGAAATTCCAATGTTAGCCTATGAGAGGGGTAGGCCTTACAGTAGTGAAAATGAATTTGGGTGTTTGTCACTAAGAGGACATGTAAAGATAAAACACTCATGTCCTACCTTTTACTTAGATGGCACCCTGCCCTTTAAGTTACTTAGGGCTTACCTTAGTGGTGACTCATATGTAATAAAAGGGGGGGGTTAAGGCCTGGCAAGTACTTTGAATTGCCGTGCTACCTGTGTCACATCCCTCGGAGCTGGTTGAATAGAAATGTCAGATTCCTCTGAGTCACCTTCCACCATGAGTACTTCGTCATCGTCCTCTTCATCCCCTTCCATTAATCTAAGTCTTTTTAAAACTTTTCATTTCCCTTGCCTCTCCTGTTGTGTCCTGGTCTCTGTCAGGGTCCACTCCATGTCCCTATCATCATCATCATAAGTGGAGCTTGGGGAAGATGGTGAGTAGTACCCTTCCATTTCCTTGCTGGAGATCTGAGAGCCAATGATTCTAAAAGAAAAGGTTCAACTTCTTGCTCGAAAGGAAGCTCAACCTCCTGTTCTGCGCCAACATCAGACAAATGTACTATTGCTGGCTGCGGCTGCTGTCCATTTTGCTGTGTTTCCTGAAACGATTGTGTACTACTTTGCGAAAGGGACAAATCCAATTCAACATCATTACTCGTTGGCGTCGACATTATTGCACTGGCTGACTCACTGACAGACATGGTACTGGGTTTCGGTTGGGGGGGTGCTGTTGGTGCAGGAGTGCTGCTATCAGCTTGCTCGCTAGAGTTTGCGGTCGGCAGGCCAGTAGTACAAACAATAAATATAATTTAGTGTGGGGACTTAGCAATAATACAGTCTAACTATCCATTCATAAAACCACACCAACATACACTTTAATTGAGTGCAATAAACTCAGGAAGGCTCAGAAAGAGCAACAACAACAACATACAGATGCAACTTTTTCTTTATCTGCATCACGTTGAGATGTGGCATTCAGGGAGAAGCAGGTGACAATGAAATAATCCTTAGACAATGAATGCTGCTGTGCAGTGCACCTATTTCAGTCATGGGGTTGATGCCAGATGTTAGGAAAATGGAAAAAACATATTTTGACCCCAAAAAAAAGAAAAATTATAAAAATTAAATAAACAATTTTTGAAGAAAAAATGTAAAACTTTAAAAAAAAACAAAAAAAAAACTACAAAATGTAAATTAAAAAATTAAACTATTATTTTAAAAAAATATAATAAATAAAAAAATAAATAAAATAAAAAAAATACAAACAAATAAAAAAATTCAAAAAATTAAAATTCAAAAAATTGAAAAAAGAAAATTAAAGATACGGGAAAATATCCACAAGGATGTTAATTTATTAAACTGCTATCATTGTCAACCATCCATGCATGCCTATGGCAAAGGACCACACTGGCTGAACGCACAAAATGGCTGCCAGCCAGAGCCACATGGCCATCAACAACAACTAACACTGAGCAAGGAGGGATGGCCATAAACAGAGAAGACATGCATACCTATGGAGAAAGCACACTAGCTGGCTACACAAAATGGCCTTAAATCAAAGAGGGGGGACGGAAGAGCAGGTTGTTTAAAGAGGTCCTACTCCTATGCTCCTCCAGGTACTAATGTCAAGTATAACACAGGAAGGAGACGCGGGGGAGCTGCTGAGGTGAGACGGCACTGCTCAATCTTCCTTCCAAGTGTTCCCTACAGAGGTTGGGACCCTCCCCTTCACCTATGAAGTAGTGCACTCCTACCTTTGAGGTGGAGATATCATACTGATTCCACATTGGGGACCAGAAACAGACTTCATTCGGTCATCCTCGAATAGCGGGGTGATCCCCCGCCCCACTAGGGGGTATTAATATTTGTATTAAGGTCCTGAAGAAGTGCCCCCCGACGGTTGGGCCAGAAGGGCACGAAACATGTCGACCATGCACCTATAATGCTATCCTGGTACCTAGGGACTACAAGATAGCGCCACTGTTTTTATCTAGTCCTGGACCCATATTGAATTAAAAAGTTCTGGGTTCCCGTGCCTATTTTAAGCCACTTTCTACACATCACTATCCACCGCATTTTGACCACGTGCACTCATCACATACGGCGTCCTCAGATCAAAAGAACTCCGCCAAAGAAGCCACCAGGCCCGTCAGACATTGCAGCGCCGGTCTGACGAGGAGCACCCTCTGATGAAGCATGACACCCTAACAGGTGTGTGAGGGCATTACGATCTGAAATTCAGATCTTCCCGCGACTTAATCCCCAGCCAGGTAGCACCCTCCAGTGCACCGGCTTGATAGAGGAACGATCTCCTTCCTGTGTTATACACAAAATGGCCACCAGCCACATGGTCAGAACAACAACTAGCAAGGAGGTATGGCCACAAACAGAGAAGACATGCAGGCCTATGGCAAAGGCACACTGGCTGGCTACACAAAATGGCCGCCAGCCACATGGTCAAAATAACAACAACCAGCAAGAAGGCATGGCCACAAACAAAGAAGACATGCAAGCCTATGGCAAAAGAACACTGGCTGGTTACACAAAATGGCCACATGGTCAGAACAACAACAACCAGCAAGAAAGCATGGTCACAAACAAAGAAGACATGCAGGCCTATGGGGAAAGGATACTGGCTGGCTACACAACATGGTGGCCAGCCACATTGTTAACCAGCAAGGAGGCATGGGAACAAACAGAGAAAACATGCAGGGCTATGGGGAAAGCAAAGCACACTGGCTGGCTACACAAAATTGTTGCTAGCCACATGGTCATAACAACAACAACCAGTAAGGATGTTGTATATTTCCTAGGGTGTCCATAAACGGGCTTTCCAGACTCATGTCCTTATATAGGCACAATTCGCCTTGCCCTTATATAGGCATAGAATCCCAGACCTTATTTAGGCATAAACCATGCACTCCAAATACAGGCATGGATTCCGACATCCGTCCACCCTAGCCTCACAACGAGTTCATGAAAAAACAGACCCTTAGGCTGCGGGAGTTTCCCTTGCCCAGGACTATTGATTTCTTCAAGGACTCATATATTATGCATGAACCATTATTCCTTAGGGGTTCATTCATGATGTCTTTCGCTGCCCAACTCACGTCAATGCTAACATTTTCAGGTATAAATATACCTTCCCAAACCCCTGTAAATCAGAGGAGACCTCGACTTCAGAGGAGCCCGATTCCCGGCCGGACGCACTGAGAAGACGCTGTCATTCCTGCACGCAGAGAGTCCAGCTTCCAGTGATCTAACTTCCCTTGCGGGGTGTTGGAGTTCGAGTCCGGAAAGAGATTCCTACCTCTCTCATTCTTCAGGTATGGAGCAGACTAGAACCTAGAGGGACTCTTGGCATACTAGACTCTTGGCATACTAAGCTTAACATACTCTTAGTATACTCTAGTCAGGAATACATCACCTACTTCTACTTCTCCCTACACCTAGGACAGGTTAGGTACACTGGGGTAGAACTAGGCTAGAAACGCATCGTATGAGTACTCGCATTTTTAGGCTGTGTCATTTTATGTAAATGCATATATGCTGAAAAGATAATGCTAACGCAGTATTATTTATTTCTACTGCTCACTCTGTACATTATTTATCTCGCATACTGTCTTGTGATCGTAACAGCACATCTAACTTACAACAGAAACAAGACTGTTCAATAAATCTTTTATTGAAACGCCCGTCTGTTATTTCTGTGTAACTTTGAGAGTAACTAAAACCTGCACGACTGAGCTGAGTGAAATAGTTATCTATTGTTTCTACGACTCTGGGACACGTCCTGATTCTGTAAGGGAAACACAGTGGTCATGTTTTGCGGCTGCCAGAAACTACTCCCTTCTTGTTGTCAAGAAGTTTCTAGTGGCCTCTGAGCTAGCTGGCACAAGTAATTAAGTTTAATATACTCGATAGGGACATACCGACCTTAGTCCTATGTCAAACCTATAGGATATATTATTCCAATGCGCAGAGCCTATTAGGGAAATAGGAGCTACACTACTTGGCGCCCAACGGTTTGGTAAGGCAGTAATTCAACGTTAGATACTGAGTAACTCAGCCGTGCTTCTTTTTTTCTCTCTCAGAGACCCCTACCCATATACTCCAAAAGACATCTGGAGTGGGCAGGGTTAGTATCCGCCACGGCTACATAGGGCAGTAGCCTATATATTAGCTGTTTGGTTTGCTCAACGTTGAAGTATACAGTGTTCCAAAATATTGTGCACCTTATCTTTGTTTCCTTGAAACTTGTTCTACATTTTTCATAAAACAAGATGTCCTTAAACAGGGACAATCCCGCCGGAAACGGTGTATCTGCGGCTGCTCCAGCCCAAGCAGCATTTTTTAACAACACCGGTTTAAATGAAACCGAGGAGGGTGTCATTGACATCGCTCCAAACTTAAGAAGAGCCATTACTCTAAAACTTATAAAACATGGCCTACCACCGAGAGGAGGTAGAGCAGTTTTCGTGATTGAGGCACATGAATCCTTTCAGACAGAGGTATTCTATTCATGGGTAATATTTCCTGAATCCAATTCAGTAACTCACACATTTCACTTCTACAAAGAAGATGAACCACCAGAGGAATACATTCCTTTCGAGGATATTGAGATTCCATTAACATACCAAGAGCATCATCTCTGGTTTAAAGGCGCCCTAAAGCATCACAGAAACATAACCAGGCTCGGTCCACTAGGTAGACCAGGAGCAACATGGCCGATTCTAGCCGGCTACACACCTCATCCTGAACTTGACATAATGTCAGATGAGGACTTACTTGTTCAAATACAAGAATTAATAAAAATCTACAGACAATTGGTTCAATATGTCATGCAGACTTTCACAGTCCAACCACCATTAACACTTCCAAATCAAACCCCTCACCAGGGGAATACTCTAAAAATTACACCACAGACTCTATACGCAGTCATGGGTAAAATGCCCACTAAGCGGGAGCAAATTCCATTTTGGATAGCTCAAAAAATTACTCAAATCGAAGCAGTATTTCCAAATACTAGCCCGCATGAGAAACACAGAATCCTAACCATTAGTTTACCGATGGGGATCACACCACAACTGGAAGACTGCACCACTTGGGGCTCAGTCTTTGCTGCCATCTATACTAAAACACACAGCATTCCGTCAATAACTGTAATACCTGATGTCCTAAAACAAATTCAAAACGAATACGGGGCAGAGCCTGCTTTAAATTTAGGTATGAAATTACTGAAAAATTTCGACCAGGTCTCAACAATAATATTATCTAATATTAAAGGGGAGGCAGCAGCAGTGGCGATCCGACAAAAATTAAGGAATTTGATGTTACAGAACATCAAACAGAGCTACCCAGAATAATAGAACAATCTTATGCAGAATTAGGCAGAGATAGTTTGGGTGGAAGACCAGTGAAGCCGAAGCTATCTGAAAGTCCTGAGAAGGACTCAATTAAACAAACTCCTACATCTTCTAAAAAGAAGTGGGAGTCTACTAAACAAAATTCAAATGAGAAAGGTTCTCAATCCCGAGGTAGGTCTCCTCAAAAGGAGCCCTCTGAAAGGAGGTATAACCTCAGGAATAGGGATAATTTGAGAAAACCTGATAGGTATCAAGATAATGATACACGTTCCTCTCGTCCCTTTCAGGTCTCATCACAGACTTCGGAAAGAAGAGGACGAACAGAACATAGAGAAGAACGCGTGAAATCGAAAGACGACAAACACGCTCCAAAAACTAAAGCAAAACCTCAATTCTCCAAAAAGAAAGTAGCAGGTCTGAAAGTAAGACATGCCGAGAATACTGAGAACACAACTCAAGAACGTAGAATGGGCTCAGACAATGCTGGACAGTGCAGCAGAAGTCACAATAGCTCGCCAGAACCTGAAGGAACTTCTGGAGATAGTGGACTTGAATGAGTACATTACAGTAGAGACTGTAGATACCAGCGTTAGTACTCCACAAAAGTTATATGACATAACACTCCGGATGGAGGGAGACAAACCTAGACAGGTTAAAGCACTCTTTTGGGAAAGACTATCAAAGGGTTATGACATACTTCTAGCAGAAAAGGACTGGCCACCACAATTTGTCAGGGAGTGCCCACACGGCGAGGACATGATTATGCCTGCCTTCTCCAATCACATACCAATTCACCTAAAATATACATATGCCAGAAAATGGGCAGTGGCCCAGGCTCCAGCATTATATAAAAATCATGTTGGATGGGATGAGGACTCACCTCACCATAAAATAAATCTGAAACATGAACCAACTGCACAGAGGCAGTATCCTATTAAGCAAGAAGCTAAAAAACAGGTCAGGGAGATCTTAGATCAACTTGAGTACCAAGGGGTGATTGAAACATGCACCTCCTCCATGAACAATCCTTTGTTTCCTGTCTCCAAACCAGACAATACATATCGTCTAGTTTTGGACTACAGACATTTAAACACTTGTTCTAAAACTTTTGCAGTGCAAAATGCACATAGCACAGCATTAATGAATAACATTGTGCGTAAAAAATACAAAACAACATTAGACATCTCAAATGGTTTCTTTTGTCAAAACATAGCACCTGAAAGTAGGTACTTAACGGCATTCTCCATAATGGGGACCCAGCGTCACTTTTGTCGACTCCCACAAGGGTTCAAGAACAGCCCAGGTTTATTCTCAGCGAGAGTAACGGAGTTATTACAAATTTATGACAACGAGGCATTGTCCTATGTCGATGACATCTATCTGACAGACGATGACTTGGAAAAACACTTGAACAGGGTGAGCACCATTATACTGGGATTCGCCTCTGAGGGCTACAAGTTCAACTTTAAAAAGTCCTGAATTGCCCATCTCAATGTCCTATTTTTGGGATATGAGCTTTCAAGTGAAGGCAAGAGCTTGGCAGCTAACTTTCTAGAGAAATGTGCGCTGCTCCAACCTCCAAAGACGCTAAAAAACTTACAATCCATCCTGGGTTTCCTAAATTTTGGAAGAACATACATACTAAACTATGCAGAAAGGGTTAAACCTCTCTACGCATTAATCAAACCTGATTTTTCAATCAAAAACTGGACACAGGAACACACAGAAATTTTGCGTTCACTTCAGGCTAACATGTTAGCAACAAATCACTTACAAACACGTGTAAGTCAAAGAAATTTGGTGATTCGAATAATTTCGGGTCAATGTGGATTCACCTACTTAACCTTCAATGAGGGTGAGAAAGTACCAATCGCATACAAATCACATTTGTACACACAAGCGGAAATGCGCTTCAGTTCAACTGAAAAAATTCTGACAGCAGTTCAAACAGCTGTAGCTAAAGAAAGAGCCTTAGCCCAAGGGAAACGCATAATTGTCGTAACCCCGGTACCAGCTTTAGAAGCGGTCACAAAAGCAAGCATTCCAAATGCTAAAGCACTACATCCGAGATGGATACAATGGGTTAATTCTCTTGCTGCACCTGATGTTGAATATGTTTTTGATCCAGATTTAAAAACACAAGCATTTCTCCAATATGAACAAGAGTGTCCTCTGCCCACTGAGATTCTGCCTCTCGAACAGTATGAATTCATAATTTACACTGACGGATCCGCACAGCCCGCAACAGGGAGTAAGCAAGCTTACAGTGCAGCGTGTGCAATCGTTAAAGGTCGCATGCGAAATGGCATCTTCAGACCTATGGTCACAAAAACTCAATCACTAGGTGATTGTACAGCTCAGCGAGCTGAACTACAGGCATTCAAACTGGCACTTGAGAGTACGGATCGAGAATTCCTCACACTAATCGTGTGCGATTCATTTTACTGTGTTCAGTCGTATAATGACTATATACGAACCTGGCTTGAAAATGGTTTCAAAGATGCGAAGGGTGGCACAATAAAGCACAAATTACTTTGGGAACAAGTAGTTCAGTTGAAAAACGAACTACCAAAGGCTCACGTGATTCACACACTGAGTCATCAACATGATGGCGTTCACGTTGCAGGGAATTCATTGGCTGACGAAGCCGCAAAGGGGGCTGTTCAGACGGCTTCCGTAGCTGCGATCACTCGTTCAAAAACAAAAATAGACGGTGAGATAATGTTGGCTGTAAATGCTTCAAGCAAAGGCAGCAGTGCAGCGTTACCAAAAAAGTTTCCACTCAAGTACTCTTATGTAATTTATGCGAACAACGTTCCTTTTGCTCGAATCCCTGGAGTGGGGGATAGGGTAATTCCAAACATGGAACGAAGAGCAGCCTTGATTTATGAAACTCATTTGGGGGAGGGTCTGTCACATCATGGGATCTCTAAACACAATTTTGAAATTAAAAGAGATGTACTGGTGGCCTGGAATGAATACAGACATTCACATATTCATCAACAACTGCTTAAACTGTAAATTACAGCGAGCGAGCCACCAGACACCATGCTGCGAATGCGGCAGCCCAGTACAGACACCACTGTTAGACAGCATTAGACTATCTACTCGCCTGCGTCCCACTGGACAAAGGCATTCCCGCAAATATTGAATCTAGGTTCCTATGGTTATGGCCTCAGCGCTCGGCTGACGCTCAAACTGTTATAAAAGATTTGCGAGTCTTTATCGGCACATACGCAATAGCCACGCTACATTCTGACCAGGGTCCTGCGTTTAGCTCTAGGGCTTACAAGGAGGCCATGGCCAGTCTGGGCGTTGCATTGCGGTACTCCTCTCCATTCCATCCTGAGGGAAATTCTGTTGTGGAAAGGAAAAACCGGGACATAAAGCAGTCTATAACAGCTAGGGTATTAGGTTCGGGTGATGGATGGGTCAAACACCTCAATAGCGTGCAGCGCGCTCTCAACAATCTGCCAAGAGGTTCTCTAGGGGGGGGGTCACTCCATATGAGGTCCTATTTGGGACAAGAATGTGGGTTCCAGACTTAGAACACGTAGGCACAGTGGTGGAAAATAAACCATTTGATATCAAAGATCGTTTGGCTGTTTTACAGGATCTTAACAAATTAAGAACGAAACAAAGCAACGTATCCCTACAGCCAACCACCACTGGGGAAACATCAGCGGTCCCAGCAAGGCCTGTCTGGATTCCAAAAGTTGGGGATCTAGTCAGAGAAAAAATCGCGGACAAGAAGGAATTTGGACCTTCTTACAGACAACCGGTACCTGTTCTAGCTGTTCAAGGAACAAGAACAGTACTTCTGCCGCCCCTTGCTGGAAGAAAGGAGAAAAGATTTGTGTCCATCGACCTGATCAAACCACAGTATGTGGCCAATACTAAGCAGTAGGCCTCGTGGACTCCGACCTAGTAGCAGACGCACTCCTCTCGCTACTATTCAAGAGGTTCAGACTGAAAGACTGATCACGATCGAGAATTCAGCTGTAACAAATGAAGGACTAAGCAACCAAGCTATGGAACTCATCCCTCTTGACAACCAAATAACAGTTCGTCCAAATACACCTGTCTACATCAATGTGACACGTGAAGAACTGGTTCCTGTGATTTCAACAAATCCTGATGCAATTCCAACAATTGACAGAACTGCTTCTGGCTATTTCATTGACTTTGATACGTTCTCAGAGGATCCAAGCGAACCTGAAACGATGCCAGCATCATTCAAACTCAAGCAGCAAGTACAAGACTTTATTCACTTTCTGAAAAAGACTTATCTGGTTTCTCCATGGATTGAACTCTGGATTACATCTGGACTTTTTGTTTTCCTGCTCTGGCTAGCTTTGGTAACAACTGTAAGCGTGCTTATAAGTGGCAGATACATCCATGTGAACAATGAAGGAAAAGACATAAACGTACTTTTGAAACCTCATAAATCTTCCCATCGTGAAGCAAGAGACTTGTCATCAGTGAACATCACAGCTGTTCCTATACAGGATGGTATAGTGTGGGACAAAACAGATTATGAAATTTTCGGACCTACGGAACAATTGAACATTCCACATTTGTTTAAAATTTCACTAAGTGATTTAATTACGTCCAGTACCTATTCAGATGATTGGGACTTAGAGACTGTTCAAGATATAATGTTTGATCTAGAAAAATCTGCTGCATTTTCTAAAAATGAATATTTAGAGGGTTCATCAGACTATGAGCAACTGTATTGTTATAACCACTATGGTCATCATTATTTGCACAAAACTGCATATCCAAGAAATGTGTTTATGTTTAACCAATGGGAACATTGTCCTACACCACCACAAGGTAGTTCAAAAACTTTTGCTAGTAAATTTCCATATTTTTCAGGTTCTAATACATCTGACCCAGAAACGTTTTACTATAGAAATGTAAACAAAACAGGACTGAAAATTATGTTAACAAATACGAAACAGATTTACTCTGAAGCATTTATTGCCCAACTGTCTACACAGGGTTTCGACTTATGGAAAGACACAATAGAGACGAAAACTGTCTGGGGTAGTAAAGATTGGCAAGTACAGGGTATAGAAGCTTTATTTAGAGCCTGTATCATCCCTGAACAAATACTGTTTTTGAATGAAACCGTCCAACAAACATCTTGTCTTGGATTAGCCAAGATCAAAGAGATGAAATCACCTTCTGTGCCAACACCTGCCAGTGATAATAATACAAAGGCAGTGGTGACAGTTGACAATATACTACAATTCAACAGATCTGATCCAAATTGGAAGAAATGGTTGATCTGGCCCATAGACACAAACAACTGTCAGGAAAGGTTCTTGAACAAAACTCAGGGCTTTACTATTCATAGGCCAGACCCAAGATATGTCCAAAGACAACATCCGGGGGTAGTAACAACATACAGTGTAGGAAAATTATGCCTCGATTGGCTGCATAGATCAACACTACAGGATGTGAAACAACACTTATCCTTACTTACAGGAGACGCAGATCTTAGGGAATTCTTGCTTGGACCAAGAAAACCGCGTCAAAAACGTTTCATATATGCCGGCATTTACGCTGCTTATAATGAAGCATGGAAAGTGTCACAGATAGAGGCCGCAGAACGAATACGTGAACTTGATCGTATTAATTTAGAGAAAACACTCTCTGTGGTCGACAATGGGTTAACAACTTTGTCCTCCAGAATATATTCATTGGATGGCATTGTATCCTCTGCTATCGACATTCTAGAACAAGATTTGGCTATGTTACAACAAGGTCAATCCCAATTACGTTCTATAGTGTTATTGAGCTGGACGCTGCAATCTTTGCGAGCGGGCTATGTGCCTTGGCGTTTCATCAACACGTCGTCTCTGTTTGCAGAATACAATCTCACTGATAAACAGATCGAATTGGCACAAAGAGGAGCAAGGTATACAGTGCTAAGCATTGAAAAACTGGAGAAGTTACCATTCACAGTGGCAGAAAAACCAGCTACAGAATGGGTTATTCATGGCAAAATAACATTACCTGTGACTACTTTTCAGTTTCAGTATTGCCTCAGACAAATGCAAGCAGGCAAATATGAAAGGTTGGGTAAGGAATACATTAAGACATCTTGGGATTTACCGTATACACATAGATGTTGGAGTGGGGATCGTGAAGTGTTTTTGAGCGGTACTAACTGTAAACATGCACTGACCGGTTCACTTATGTGTCAGGACATTTCTTTACACTGGACTTGTAATGGTTCTGTGGCAAATTTGTCTTGCCATCAGCGGGGTACACCAGCTGCTGTGATTAATCCAACGTTTGGACAACTTTCTAACGGGAGTTACCTCATGTTGAATGATCAGAGTTGCTGTGGAATGTTGCCAGGCATCCCATATCTAGTAACGGTCAACTCCAGGGTCACTTGCTGTATGCAAGTATTGTTTCCCCCAATAGACACAGTCAGGGAGTCGCCTCTATGGCCTTCGCTGAACGTCTCTTTTATAAGATTTGATACTTTGAGCAGAATGAAAGCCATGCTTTTACAGCAAACAGTGCCTTTGACCTCGGCCAAAGAAACCTATGATCTACAAGTAGCAAGGACTTCGGCTGAGATACAGACTTTAATACGTACAAACTGCCCTATACATTTCGTAGAAATGATATCACGTATCTTTAACATGTCAGATACGACCGGAATTGTACATGTATTTAAGAGCATTTGCTCCGGTCTGTTAGCACCTTTCCAGGCTATACTTGGAATCATCCCCAACTTTGCACATTCGGTGTTTGGTGGCATACCATTAATTCTCGCACTTGTTGCCGGAATTTTATTCATCTTTCTGCTATTGCGCTATGGCCAGCCTATTTGCAGACATCACTCCGAGCGAAATGGAGAAAGCTCTCCTTGAAAGAAAGTGCCGTGAGCGAATAGTACAGCTATTGGGCATGACTCGTCTACGGGACCTTAATACAACTTGGTTCCTGTCATTCAGACCAATCTGGCAAGATTGCATCTTACCTGTTCTACGATGCCTGCTATGCGGTGAAGAATGCGTGTTGGACGCTTGTCTAACATATCCATCAGCCACGCCAAAGGACGTCGATACTTTGCTGGTCCCGATAACGGCCCATGCTCTGTGTTGTCCCCAGAGGCTACCAATCCTGATGTCAGCATTCATTGAGATCTCACAGACGCTTCCGGCTGCTGCTGAGGTACGAGAGACAACTCCAGGCACACAGGTAACAACGGACGCGAACATTGCTGCGGCGTCCTATGCTGAGAGCGATGCTTCACATCTTTGTGCAGTCAATCTCTTACACGAGGTGTTCCAACTTACACCAACGACAGTGGATGATGTTTTGTCTATTGAAATAGATGATCTCATGTTTACACCAGACCCGTAAACTGACTCTGATTCAGCATACTGTGTTCCAGAGATGCAGTAACAATTTGGCCTTCATTTTTCAAAAACTTGGAACTCTACCAAATTTGAACTTTTTGTCCCATTTTTCGAACGAAAATGGCACTTTAATCTGCTTAAAGTAGAACTAGCCTTATAATACAGACTTGGCAGTACTTCCATGGACACTTAGTTATCTTGTGTGTCTAGAACAGTTCATTTAATTTTCATGACAGGCAATGACTTTGATTTTGAACAAACTTATCGATCATTTTCGTCATATGTAAATATTGCTTTTATATTTCATTCCGATTGCATTTATTCCGAAGTTTATGCTGGAAATGAAAAGCATTGCTTAATGATGTACAGAAACCTTTGCATTTTTAATATGTCTTTTAATGCTTTTAGGATATGTTTTTATATGCAGTACTCCATTTTAATGTTTTAGCATTTTATATGTTTAGCATTTTAGTATTATCGTACACACGAAAGAGGAGTGGGTGTTGTATATTTCCTAGGGTGTCCATAAACGGGCTTTCCAGACTCATGTCCTTATATAGGCACAATTCGCCTTGCCCTTATATAGGCATAAAATCCCAGACCTTATTTAGGCATAAACCATGCACTCCAAACACAGGCATGGATTCCGACATCCGTCCACCCTAGCCTCACAACGAGTTCATGAAAAAACAGACCCTTAGGCTGCGGGACTTTCCCTTGCCCAGGACTATTGATTTCTTCAAGGACTCATATTATGCATGAACCATTATTCCTTAGGGGTTCATTCATGACGTCTTTCGCTGCCCAACTCACGTCAATGCTAACATTTTCAGGTATAAATATACCTTCCCAAACCCCTGTAAATCAGAGGAGACCTCGACTTCAGAGGAGCCCGATTCCCGGCCGGACACACTGAGAAGATGCTGTCATTCCTGCACGCAGAGAGTCCAGCTTCCAGTGATCTAACTTCCCTTTCGGGGTGTTGGAGTTCGAGTCTGGAAAGAGATTCCTACCTCTCTCATTCTTCAGGTATGGAGCAGACTAGAACCTAGAGGGACTCTTGGCATACTAGACTCTTGGCATACTAAGCGTAACATACTCTTAGTATACTCTAGTCAGGACTACATCACCTACTTCTACTTCTCCCTACACCTAGGACAGGTTAGGTACACTGGGGTAGAACTAGGCTAGAAACGCATCGTATGAGTACTCGCATTTTTAGGCTGTGTCATTTTATTTAAATGCATATATGCTGAAAAGATAATGCTAACGCAGTATTATTTATTTCTACTGCTCACTCTGTACATTATTTATCTCGCATACTGTCTTGTGATCGTAACAGCAAATCTAACTTACAACAGAAACAAGACTGTTCAATAAATCTTTTATTGAAACGCCCGTCTGTTATTTCTGTGTAACTTTGAGAGTAACTAAAACCTGCACGACTGAGCTGAGTGAAATAGTTATCTATTGTTTCTACGACTCTGGGACACGTCCTGATTCTGTAAGGGAAACACAGTGGTCATGTTTTGCGGCTGCCAGAAACTACTCCCTTCTTGTTGTCAAGAAGTTTCTAGTGGCCTCTGAGCTAGCTGGCACAAGTAATTAAGTTTAAAATACTCGATAGGGACATACCGACCTTAGTCCTATGTCAAACCTATAGGATATATTATTCCAATGCGCAGAGCCTATTAGGGATATAGGAGCTACACTACAAGGAGGCATGGCGACAAACAGAGAAGACATGCAGGCCTATGGCAAAAGCACACTGGCTGGCTACACAAAATGGCCGCCAGCCACATGGTCACAACAACAAGCAGGAGGCTGGAAAACAAAGAACACATGCAGGCCTATGGTGGACACTAACTTTAGAAAATGGCTCCAGCCACATGACATGGGGAACAACAAAGGCAAATGGTGGCCTATGGCAAACACCTATACACACACACTAGCCAGACAAAAGAGGCATGATAACACAGAGAACACAGCATTAATTCAGCAATACCAAAAATGAAAATTAACAGGGCTAAAAATGTTTACAACAACACACTTCCTCCAAAGCCATTACCCCACCTATACACTGTTTGCAGGAACAAAAGTGAAATACTACTAAAAACACATTTTGTATTTGAATCCAATGTCATCTATGGCCTAAATGATGTTTCAATTCAACAGACACAACAGAAAGAGTTGTTTCATGCACCCATGAATTTTACAGGGCATACTGGCTGGAAGGCCCATTGGCAGACTAGGCCACAAAGTGAATTAAATCTATATTGCAAATTTATTAAAAACCAGCGAGAAAATGTAGTAAACTGTGCAACATTTTTACTTCACAAAAGAGAAAATGAAATGCAAACAAATAACTAGGCCCCCACTAAAACTGCAGGCCGCACCCCACAATACATTTTAAAAATTGAAAAAATGTACAAGTAAATCCAGGTGCATGCCCACAATCAAACAAACATTACCCTAATACACCAATTCTTCAACTTACTTGTGATATCTCAAAAACAAAGTCCTTAAATCCAATGGTATATATGCAGCAGACAAGGAGAGTGATACTCCCAGCTCCAATTCTCATCGAAAAGTGACCAGGAGAGGGACAAAGCACTGGGAGGAGCCTGCTGGACAGGAACAGGAAGTTGGAGTCTCTGGGGCACTTCCTTCTGGTTTAAAAAAAAGATTTAAAAGTGGCTTCTCGCACAAAAAAGCAACTCAAACGGCCAGTCTGAGAAGAAAATCCACTCCAAATGCCTCCCAGCTGCATTCTCAAGCAGAAAAGCTGCTCGACTGCTCCATTTGCGATCGCGATTTCACTAAGAATACTAGATTAGCGCCATTGCAGCCGGTAGCCGTGCCAGTGAGTGTGAAGTCTCGCAGGAGCTCCCTAGCGGTGTGAGAAGTCTCGCTCGCACTCGCAAGTGGCCCAAGACTCTTGGTGCTCGCAGTTGAGAGCCAAAAGAAAACTCGAGCACGCAAACGAAAAACAAACCTCTGCTTTGTGCCTGAAAGAACGAGTGCCTGAATTCCGTAAACTCTGCGAGCGGAGCGGAGTTTACTGCCAGGGTTTAGATGTAATGTGAAAAACAGAAAAATCAATACATGCATTTCTTACTTTACTGCTTCTCAAATGTATAAGTCAGGCTGCACTTTTACTGCTACTGCTATTGTTTTTCACCATTGAGAGACTACAACATAAGTACACTATATGGTCTACTTAAAAACTAACACAGACTAGACAGAATGTGTTGATACCACTCCGACTTTTAAGCCCAGGCTGCTGAAAAATTTGCAAGACTGTTACCTGTTATTTCACATCCTAAATTCTGAGTTATAATGTTACCATTGTAATAAAATTACAAAGGTATTAGAAAGTTGGACTTTCATAATTCAGTTGATATGTCATTATGTAGCCTCGCATGGTTGATGATCATTGAAAAAATCTATTATAGGTAATGTTTAGCAGTACGTTCTTCCATACATCAGATTCGTTAGATAGATATGTATACAGTTGGATATGCACAGCATGTATGGTTTTTTTTCACAATCCAATTTATTTGGTTTTCACCCGGTGTTTCATGATGACTACCACAATGTGATTATCTAGAGCTGACAAGGTTGTAAATTATGACATACTTGTGTAACAATCATACCACTTGTGTTCGAGAAACACATAGACATTTAAAAGTAAAGGTGGATTAACCTATATTTGTGTTTACCACATACATTCTGATATCATTGTAAAACTGTGTTATAAACGCACAATTTTTACAATTACATGTGTGTATTTCTTATAAGCTGTGTTAAAAAACAGGAACACAATACGTTTGTAGAAATGAGTGTGCTCACAAACATTTTACATGTTGTTTTACGCTTCATAAGACATTTTAGAAACAAACTCCACTGAACACGACTTCACTCAACAATCCATAATCAAACATCACACAACTAAAAACACTTATGTTTATAACACTTCACTATACTCCACACTACTCAACTCAACTGCAAATATCTCATTTACCTTTCACTTATCCTTCATGACTATATAATCTTCACTTGTATGTTGATGTGAGCTGCAAAAGAAATCGTTAATATGAACACAAGCTATTTATTGTTTGAAATAGTAGTTCTGAAAATAACTTTTTTCTTCTTTCATATTTTTTCATTTTTTCTGAAGCTTTCTTTTTTTTAACAAGTTAACAGAACCAAAGAACAAATAATGCATTCAACAGGATACAGCAAGGAAAGGAAGTGAGGAGAAAAAAAAATAGGGATGTTGGGGAGGAAGTTGGTAAGCCATAACTAGTTGCCAATGGATGTTGAGGTCTTTCGCCCCGGAAACTGTAACAGTATGGCACAGTAGGCAGTAGGTGGCTGTACTGCCATACTAGTCACATGTGTGGCAATCCTGTCTCCGGAGGTGTGCAGGGACAGTGGTACCAGGAGCTGGTACAGAGAGGCCGACCAATGGCGTAGTTAGGGGTGGAAGCTCAGCCAATGCTCAAAGGGGTTGCAAGTCTGACCTTGTAGCCGCTGATGATGTTCCTGCAGTGGCCTCCTTCAACTCCTGCTCCCACCTTTTCTCGGCTCATGCAAACCTTTGGTAGTGGATGGATACAAGATGTTTCCTCAACCCGGAGGTCCCTTGAAATTGCCTTCTGGCACAGGTTACAGGGGACCAGAGGAGCATTAACCTTTTTTACCTCTGGTGGCAGGGAGAAAAATTGTCACAGCACCAAATCTTTCAATTTCTTCCTCCTGGCCTTCTCTTCCTGCACCAGTCCTTGC
The DNA here is from genome assembly GCA_963921515.1 of Calotriton arnoldi. Lineage (NCBI taxonomy): Eukaryota > Metazoa > Chordata > Amphibia > Caudata > Salamandridae > Calotriton > Calotriton arnoldi. The sequence continues at coordinate 1,439,093 of CAWUFW010002804.1, read as the reverse complement.
CCCTATTCTTTGTCCTACTACTGCTGGCCAGGAAAATGTTGATCGACCATTGTGGTTCAAAGTAACAACAGCTACTTCACCAACTGCAGAAGGAACTAAAGAACAACTTCCTCTTTCAGGTTCTCACTGCTAATGATAAGAAAGGAATGCAAACCTCCTGTGTCATATAATTGGCTGTCTTTTCAGCCAATCAGAATCTTTTTAACATTCGGAACCCACCTCAGTTCTACCGCAATATTATCTAGGAAGTACAGTGGTACCCGCAAAATATATTTAAAAAAATCAAATGCTCAAAAATTTAACAACTACATATGAAAAATACACTATTGCATTACAAGATATATGTTTCTAAAAACTACATTCATAATACATTAAAAATATAAAAGTGAAAGCACTTTCACAATTGGGCTACACAAATAGCCCAAACAGAGCCCAAACCATAGAAATAGATTATAAGCTACAGCTACAGAGTTTAAACAGATGGGCCACCATCACAGTCAAAATCTTAAACAGTCTACTGACTGTTCTAAACTATTATAAATGCATTTATATTTTGCAAAAAATAAACATAGTTAATATGGAAAGCTTTATAGATATGTGAATATATGTGCATATCTTTCAATGACACTTTAAAATTGTAATACTTCTCAATAGTTTTACCATCAAATATACATTTAATATTCTTCACTATATGAAAATGTTGCACAAATTAGCAAAACCAATAAAAGTGAATGAAAAAAAACAAAGATTAAAGCTCAGTTATAGTTAGGGAAATAATATTTGTTTTTAGCATAAACAAAACCATTAAACTACACAAACATTACAAATCTCACAGTTATAAAACACATTTATAATTTATTCAACTCCTTTGCAAAGTTATAACTACGGGTGGGTGGAGCTCGCAAAGTTTCCCTCACGGAATTCCATAGATACAAAAGAAACTCCATGAGATTCCGTGGAGTTCTGCCAATGGGCAGAAAATATGCACAGCACGCTGCTCGCAATGGATGTTAGTGCCGTTAGTAGAGCAGTGCTGGAAAAATCAGTGCAAATGACACCATGTGGTGCGCGAGAGCGTGCAGTCCTTCTAGTTGATTTTGCTGCTGCTCAAGCAGAAAATCAACTCAAGCGCTGGCAAATCTACTCAAGCGCGGGCAAATCTAATTGAGAAGCAGCCCTCTGACTGTGGTCGCTGGCACTGGAAAATCATGGTAGGGGATGCCAAATCTCACTCACGCTTGTCAGCTCGCATTTTTGGAGCCTCGCAGGAAAAAGATTCCGCCACGGGGGCAATTGGTGGAATTTGGCTAGAATCCCGAGTTACCAGAGTAATGCTGAGTTGCCAGATTGTGCCAATTCCACGGCACAATTAAACATTCACCCAACCCTGATTGTAGCTATTGCACTTACATACATGCTATTTTCAGCTCACTAGGCACTCACCTATAACTCGGTCCTTCTTGATACACGGCTTCTAGCCTTTTATATTGCATTACTTACATAATCATATTGCTAAGTTTTATAACAACAATTATGTAACATAAAATCACATAATTTGTCTTTAAGCAGTGCATAGTAGAGTGTAGGCAGGGAAACAAAAATCTTCTTTGACCTGGCGGGAGCATTTTCAAGCTCAAGCTCACCGGGTGGGAGCACACTTGCTCCTCGGGATACAGTGGGCCCCATTGCTGGCTCAGAGGGGGCCACACTCCCCCTCTCTTTTAATTTGAAATAGGCCCTGGGGGTGGGATCCACGGGGCCTCACTGAGTGTCAGAGAGCGGGGCCATATGCCCTCTCCCCTATTTTTTTAAAATTCTGCCCCGGAGCATGGTATTCCCAGTACCCATTAGTGGATCAGTGAGGGGGCCCACGCATGCCCCCCTCCCCATATACCTTAAATAAAGACCCCCAGGACCTGACTCAACCCAAGGTTCCAAATATTAAAATATAAAATTCCAGCAGGAAGCAGAACTCTAGTGGGCAGAGCTCACCTCCATGGCGCAAGCACAAGTGGTCTGAAGAAGCAGAGGAGAAGTGGAATAGTGGAGGAATGTGTGGTGAGTGAGTGGCGAGCTGCCGTGGGTCTGCAGCTGTCAGTTCAAGGGTTCTGGTGGTCTCAAACCCACCCAATTTATAGCTGTGCCCGCCCCCATCACTGTTGAAGGCAAAGCGACACACTGCTCAAGCGCAGGCCTCTGTGGGTAGGAGGTCCACACTGACAAATATTCATCTGATTTTCCTGATTGCCTGCCGCACACTGCCTGCCCGCCCACCCACAATTGGCTCTGCATTGGTGGTATCTGTGCCCCCTCCTCTCTACACGAGGTTGAAAGAAGGTGGTAAGGAGGGAAAGATCATCATTGTAAGAGGCTGGGCAGTGCTAGAGTAAAAATAAAGGCGCAAAGGCTTGAGGGAACAGGTCAGGATCGGACGTGGCAGGCCTAGGTCCTGCCATACAGTTTTGAGCCCCTGGTCCGTGGAAGTGGCCCAACTAGGTCTGAGTGTGCCTTGTGGTCAGGGTGTGATCACCCCCATATTATCCTGCACTACAGAGTGCCCTGCTCTCCCGATCTTCATCCACTCTCCCTGCTCCTCCTTGATCCTCATCTGGGTGAACAAACTGTGGCCATGTCCTTCTGCGTCTCATTGGGAAAAGACAAGCACATCATTTTAATTTGTGAGTGCAATGAGGGCACCCAGGAGTGTACACCAGTCAGTGAAGGTGGCTATTATTCATTAGTAGCATTATGAATTTATCACACCATTGAAGCACGAGAAGCTTCACCTTAAGTATCAGCGAATTGTTGCGACTGGGTCAATACCACGAACATCACGAATAATCTGCAAACTAACCTACAATAGTGAATTCAATGCTTATTGCTAGGCCTGGGCAGAGTTTGCATAGATTCACTCAGCGGAATTGGAGTTACCCAAAAAATTCCACTGAATTCCACAGAATTTCATGCGCTGGCGTGGTAAGATATATGTGCTAATGCTATGATTGTTGAATGCAAGGTGAATGTACAGACTGAGTCCCATTAATAATATTCACCACTAGAGGGCACTGCACACTTAAAATGCAGTGAACTCACTTAACAAATACAACGTTGATTGTTAAACTAACTCAACCTAGCCCCAAGACTTCTTTATTGTGAGCCTTATACCCCCTATCCCTCTGGTGTATGAAATGCATACACACAGTCAAACAAAGAAAAATATACTGGGCACCATGCAGGTTGTCGACCAGATTTGTAAATAACATGGTGTGCATGGTCTGGGGAGGCAACACAGACAATGGGCTAAGTCATCTGGTGGCGACAGGTAAAATCACTGCCGAGCAGGCACCAGCGAGCGAGAGGCAAGCCCTGCCAGGCTGATGCACTGGCCGTGCTGCTGCCCCGCTTCAGTTTTCTCTTTCTCCCATTGGTAGCAGGTGAGCAAAACAGGAGAAAATTTAAAATACTCACTCACTGCCTTCCTTTGATGGGCTGTGTCTGCGGCTAGCAGAAAAAAGAACATCACAGCCCCCAAGAGGGAAGCGGCAGCCTGCATTGTGCTCGGTGTGCACAGTGCGGAAGCCCAGCATGGCAGGGGAGCTGCTGTAGTCTGTCTTCTCACTCTGCAGCTCTTCCCCTGCTGCTGCCACCATCCAGAGCCAGCACATCCGATTCCCAGCCCTAATCCTGCAGGGGTGAGGTGGGGTCAATCTCTGGCCTTGCACTGTCAAATTCAAACATGTTAAATGGAGGTAAGCGTTTCACTTTCACTGGCAGTAACAAATGTGTTTAAAAAAACAAGAAAGCCATAGAAGTGGGTCCCAGACGTGGAACAATGCATTTTCAGAACATGACTACGAGGAGCAAGATGGCGCCCGAATAGATCGCCACGCCGTTCGCCGCCTGCACAGTGCTACTCAGTTGCTCAGCATTTCTCTATGTGCCCTTGAGTCTGGCCTTTGATCAGAAAGCTGCTGGTCTTCGCGCTGGGTAGACACCGGCGGTCTTCCCGTGGATTTGGCTCCGAGTCGCGGGGCGGCAGCCCATTCCTGCTGGATTGTGTTTTGACTGCCACCTTAATCTCTTTCCTTCATACCGCGGCTCCTGCTGAGCCAAGGCAGGCCGTTTCAAAAAGGACAACACGGAGGAGCAACATGGCAGCTTGAGGCACAAGGGGAACTAAGACGCGAGTTCTCCCAACGAGCACCGGAGCTACTGGAATGGCTGCACCGGCGCTGGGTTCCGAATGCAGCACCAGAGGTAAAAGGGATACTGGAGGAGGTGGCAAGAAAGCGGCCCAACGAGTGACTGGGGGAGCCACGCTCAGGGAAGGGGTGGGCTCTCAACCCTCTTTCGCAAACTTGTTTCCCCCCTCCTGTGCTCTGAACCCTAAGGGGAGGAGAACTGATGATCCGGATAATGTGGTGGTCTCTGAACCAACTACTGAGCTTTTGGATTTGGGGCAGCCACCCAACTTGTGCCCCTCCTACTTCAACCCTGAGGCTGGCCAGGAACTACCCCTAAGCTCTGAACTAGACAATCAGGTGTCCCGGCCCGACATAATCATTACCCCTCTGGTTTCGTGCGACTCCAAGGGAACAATCAGCATGAAAGCTTTAGTTCAAAGCGCAGCAACCAACCTTGTGGGTCAAGCTGGGAGGCCCCCGGAGGAACCAGCACTGGAGGAAAGCATTACAACTGCTACGAGTATTGAAAAGGGTATGGTAGCCAGAGGGCAGTATTTACGCCCGATTTCCTCCCCAGAGCTGGCAGGGGAACACTTATTCTCCGTCACCTATGGCTCGGATTCCTCGGTTGGCACGAACTCTTCTTCAAGCGATGATGTACAGTCAGACTCTAACTGCAGCCGCACTACAAATGAGGTAGGCTCCTCGCAGCGCCGGAGGAACACATCAAACAAGCGAAAAGGGAAATGGCATGAAAGTTATAGCCAACTGAAGTGGGATTATTCTGGCTCGCAACTGACCTTCCCCAATGGAGAGGAACCTCCTAGGACCTCGGGGTCGGACAGAACCAGGGTAAGCACAGAGATAGAAGAAGAACCCTCTTTGTCTGCCATTCTGTTGTCAATCAAACAATTCCAAGAAGAAGCTCGGGCGGACAACAGACAAGCAAAGGGTGCAGCCCAAAAACTACAGGGAGGATAAGGAAACTGAACAAGACGTGCTAAGATATTGCTGAACACGTCACGATGATTGAAAATCGCACTGAGAGCCTGGAAGTCGAAGTTAGCTCTTTAAAAACGAAGAGTATCTCCCAAGGCGCTTGCATGACTGATGTCATGTGGAAGTTGGAGGACCAGGAGAACAGGCAGCGCCAGAATAACCTCCGACTTCTGGGGATCCTCGAAGGAGTTGAACGTGACGACCCCCGACGGTTTATCGTGAAGCTGCCGAAAGGCACATTACCCGACCATCCCAATTGGAACTGGGACTCTGAGATACAAAGGGCTCACCGATTCCCTTTTACTATTAAGAAACAGCAGCTTAACAAAGGAGAGAAACCTAGAGTCATCTTGGTGTTTTTTGGCAATTTTTTGGTAAGACAATTGGTATATGAACATGATTGCCCAAACTAAAAAAAATGTTTGAAGGGGTGTCCTTCTTTGCTAAACCAGATTTTAGTCATGCTACAGTCGAACGCAGATGGTGTCTTCGCCAGCTGTTTGCAACTTTCCAACAGCTGGGAGCCCAAGTTTTTTTAATGAATACGGCTAAGCTCGAAATCAATTTAAATGGCTCTTCTCGCAGCTTTACATCAGAAATTAAGGCTCAGGAATATCTTAATGAACTCAAGTCAAAATCTGGGCATAGTTAGCTCTCTTAGTAGGGGGAGGTCTTTTGGTCTTTGAAAACTGCGGTTTGGTATCATAATATTTCCTGGGGTGGAGAGCGAGGGGGGTGGTGGGAAAAGCAGAAATCACACAAACTAATTTGAATATGGCAGTGTTTGGCCTTTTATTTAAACTATGCTGAACGGCTAACAAGGTGGGGCCGGGTGGCGGGGTCCTATTTCGGTGTCCATCATTCAGGCGAGTCCTGATTCCTCAGTTTTTTGGGGGGTAGGGGAGGAGGGTACAGGGGGGGTTCAGGGGGACTGGGAGGCTCAGGAGCGGGGGGGCAGTTCAAGGGTCCCACACCTTGAAACATATTTGTAAATGTGCAAAAATTATGCTTTGTTGCTGTTGTAGAGTGCCTTGGTATTGGTCTATCGTGAGTGTTTGGATTGTGGTTTCTGGTTTTGGAGTTTTTGCTTCTGTGGGTTTGTTTTCCTTGCTCTCTTTTTCTTTCTTTTCTTTTTCTTTTTGGTATTTTTATCTATCACAGTGCAATGGAAACATAGTTAAACTAATATGTCGAACTTAGCGAATTTTAGACTTATCACTCTTAATGTCTGTGGGCTAAATGATTTGCGAAAGAGGCAGAAGGTTTCCCAGGGTTTACCAGTGATGGGGGCAGAGCTTGTCTGCCTTCAAGAAACACACACTGAAGGGACACAGGTTGGTCTTTTAAACACTCTGGGTTATACTCTGATAGGAGGGACCTCACAGAGTGCTCGTGTTAGAGGGGTAGCTATTTTAGCCCGACGCAGTAGCCTTTTCCAGATTAGTCAAACTAAGGTAGACCCTCATGGGAGATGGGTTTTAACAGAGTGTAGGCCCTCATCTAAGCCTTCTTTTACCCTATGCTCGATTTACGGTAGGACTGCAGACGACCCGGGGTAATTAATTGGCTTACTGGGGAGCTGGCTCATTGGCCTCTCCCCATTATAATATGCAGGGATTTGAATATTAATCTACCCTGCGACTGGGCCATGGATAACCAACGGCTTTATACAGGTCGAAAACCCAAAGTTTACAGGCTCTGAGGAATCTATTTCATGTTCACGGACTAATTGATGTATGGTCTCATCTGAGACCGCACCACTCGGGGTATACCTATTATTCCACTCCTCACCAATCACATGCCCGCCTAGATTACTTTTTGGTGTCTGCTTCATTGATCCATGCTGTTCATATCGAGCTTATTCCCCGATTTCTGTCAGATCACAAACCTTTAATTTTAGGGGTTAAGGGAATACTCCTCAGCAAAGAAATCTCTTCCTGGAGCTTTGAGAGGGCCTTATTATTCAACAAGGAATACTACGATTATATAAAAGGCTGGATTCTGGATTTTCTGGAAATAAATAATGGCTCAGCTCAAGTAGGGGTGGTTTGGGATGCCCTAAAGGTGTGTATACGGGGGAAACGCTCCAGTTCTCACTAAGGAATAATAAAAGGGAAAAACAGCTGATCCAAGAGCTCCAAAAGAAATTAGCAAGCGCAGAAGAAAAACTTATTGGGGCAGTTCAGCAAAAGAAGGAAATTGAGCCGGCACACTTGGAGGTTACGGCACCTAGGACATCAATCGGTGAAATCTTAGCTGAGAAAGCTGATTCCAAGTGGGCAGCTGCTAGGGAAAAGGTGTATGAATTTAGTGAGCAAATTGGCCACCAGTTAGCCTTGAGAACTAGACAGCACACTACGAGCAGCGGGATACACTCAATCAGAGACCTGGCTGTCAGGGTAATCACTGAGCCGGACAAAAAATCAGAACAGCTTTCCGCCAGTTTTACCAAGCCCTGTACACTGATGAAGGCATCGATACAGTAGCTACTAGACAAAGAGCTATCGATAATTTCTTAGATCCAATATTAATATCAAGTTTGAGTCTGGAGGATCGCAAATTCTTAGAAGGCTCCCCTTCTTGGGAGGAGAATGCTACTGCAATAACTAGTTTACCCGATGGCAAGGCCGTGGACTCTGACCTTATTCCGGTTGAATTTTATAAAATATTTATTGATCAAATCAAAGATATATTTAAAACCCTGCTTGAACAAATTTTTAATGGCTCAGCCCCTCCTTCCTCTTGGTCGTTGGAAAAAATCATTATTTTCCCTAAAAAGGACAAACCTCTCCAGGATATGGGCTCTTATTGCCCAATAACCTTAATTAATGGAGACTCCAAAATTTATTCTAAAATGTTAGCTTCCCGAATGTCGGTAGTGATTGAAAGATTAGTCTCAAGATGGCAACATGTTTGATGCGACACAGGTTGCAGGAGACCCGATGTCGCTAATCCTTCTTGACGCCAAAAAGGCCTTTGACCGGGTCTCCTGGCTCTTCCTGTGGACCATCATGAAGCGAATGGAGTTAGGGCCTGGTTTTATTCAGGCCTTTAAAGCATTATATATAAATCCCTTGGCTAGCGTCGTGATAAACGGGGTGCAGACAGCAATTTGCAATTACACGAGGGACTCACCAAGGCTGCCCCTGTTCTCCTCTGCTTTTTGCAATGTATATTGATCCATTTATCAAGAAGTTAGAGATCAATCAGGGGATCCCCTTAATATATAGGCATGGATTTGACACCAAAGTTATGGCTTATGCCGATGCTTTAGCACTTGTGACCCCAGATCCCGCAAAGGCAATTGAGGCAATCTAAGGTGAAGCTCAAAGTTTTGTGGAGGTATTGGGCTATGCTTTAAACAAGGAAAAAACTCAAAATATTGTGAATGAGAAAATCAAATGGGCAGATCCCAGAGTGGTTAGCAAGGCCAGATATCTTGGGGTGAACATTCTTTCAAATACTAATACGATTGTTGAGGAAAATCTAGTCCCTTTAGCCTCAGAGATGAAGAAGTCATTTCATCGGCTGAATAATTTGCATCTTTCTCTAGTGGACCAGTGCAACGCATTAAAAATGATTTTTTTCCCAAAGATTTTATATTTTTTTAGAGCTATCCCTCTCGAATTTGCAAACTCAATGTTAAACAAAATTGATAATCTTTTTTCACAGTTTTTATGGGCCTACTCTCAGCCTAGAAGAACCTTAAAGTATTTATCACTTCCTAGGGAGAGAGGTGGATGGGCACTTCCAAACCTAAAACTATACTATTGGGCCACTGTCATGCAGACATGCCCCATATTGCTGCAGAATCATCCCCAAGCATGAACAACAGAACTTTCTTCCCCATTCAAGCTTTTAATCGGCCCAGAAACTTGGGGTTGTTTGTGGCGGCAATTAGAATACGGATATTTTAAGAGAGCAAGGTTCAAGACTCTTATGGGGACCCATAAGGCTTTTACTGCTGTCCACAAACTATTAGGGATTGGAAGATTGAACTACTATACTCCCACCAGAAATAACGAGAAGCTCCCGGACATATTTGGGGGTCATTATTTTTCAAATTGGCTTAAAGCAGGGGTCAATAAATTGGGGGGTTTTGGCCTTTGAAGACCTTAAAATAAAATTTGGCCTTAATCAAATAGAGTTTTTTTAAAATTTGAATCAATTAGGAACTTTTTAGAACGTAAGGTAGGGGGGCTTGCGGGGTTTGGTAAATGCGAGCTTATGGAGAAATTATCCAAGCCTAATGCACCACGAATCGGGACTATCTATGGTATCCTTAATAGCCTTATGCCCGTGGACCTGATTAAGATCTATGGGAAATGGCAGGTGAAATTATGCATCACGGATAAAGCTTTCCTGGTAGCCCTCCGCTCTGCACAAAGTGATCTACTTTCGGCTAACTTGCAAGCTCAGTTTTATAAAACATGTTTCTTTTTGTATTATACCCCAAGTAAAATTGTGAAATGGGGAGCTGGTAAAGGCACTAAGTTCCACCGTTGCTTTGAACAGAGTGCTGATTCTGTACATATGTTTGCAACCTGTGTGAAGCTTGGCCCCTTGATGGAAGATATTTCGGGCTTCTTTAAAACAGTTTTATCCCAAGATGTTCCGTTAACACCTTCTGCCATTTTATTGGGAGTACAGGATACTATAGAAAGAAATAAGGGAGGGGCCCTGATCTTTATCGCTATGGCTATACACAGGCTATGTATCGCTTCGGCATGATTGGACCATAACCTCCCTTCTTTTCATCAGTCGCTGGCCCAATTACTCTCAATTTATAATTTGGAAAAAGCAATATACGCCAAGAAGGGCATTCGGGCCAAAAAAAAGGGATTGGTAATCTGGGAACCACTGACTAAGTGGTCTCGCCAGCCGCCTCTGCAATGAAGGGGGGGTTGAATCACCGTTGTTAAATCAGGAGCTCAGGTAATCAAAACTTTAAGTACTGTGTACTTCTTTAAAAAAAAAATGAATATATATATCTGTGTATATCAATCGGTTTACAGTTGGGAGAACCAAAGTTTGCTTTTTGCTGCTAAGTTGCCTCACCTGCACTTTGCACTCTGCACTTTTGCACAGGACACTTTATATACCGCTAGGTGTACATGTAGCGGGTTCTTGGCACTCAGCACTTTAGGACTCTGTGTTTTTCATGTACCTTTCCTGGCAATCTCTCTTATTTTTCCAGCTCTCTTTGAATTGAATGGTATATATAAGATGGAGTTATCTACAAAAAAGGACTTTCTCCGGATTGTTGTTTACAGATGTTGACCATTGTGGGGCTGGGGGGGCTAGGGTGGGTGGGTGGGCGCTAGGGAAGATGGAATTTTGTTGATTAATTGTACACAGTTGTAAAGGCATTAAAAATTAACAATACATTTTTTTTAAAAAAAGAAGTGGGTCCCAGACATGATCAACACGTTCTGTTCTAGATACTACAACCGGTTTGGCATGCGCCAGTAAACTCTGCTCCATCAGCGGTAGGTGGAGTTTTTTTGACAAACTTTGTGCTCCAATTGGAGCGCGGAGTGCGAAAACTCTGTGAATTCCGCTGGCAGATTGGAGTTTACCTCCAGGCCTACTTATTGCCTAATACTGAGTGAATATTCCATTAACTCTTTCAAGCCTTAGTCTGTAATTCCCTTAACAACGGAATAAAGTATAGTGGCCAAATCAGGCCACAAAAATGTCAATGGCTACAAGGAGCAAGAAGCATGATAAATTGTTGTCTGCCCCAGAGCAACCAATTACCTTAAGCACTGTCAAAGGCGAACCTTTCAAAAAGGGGGGATAAAGTAGTTCTGCATAGCATATTTGACCTCTCCAGTGCTTCCTCCAATGAAGGAGTGGAAGTTGAGGAGGTCGAGGAAGAATTGAGAGAAGAAGGCGCAGAAAAAGGTACTGTGTTCATAACTCCTTTGCAGGATAAGTTGGAGTCTCAGGACCATACATGTAGAGATCCCTCCAAGGTCAGGGGACCAACTATGAGTCTTGCTGCCCAGTCATCTCTCTGTGCATTACAATCAGCTGACATTGCTCAACAGAGTTCTATTCAAATGGCATCAGAGCAGCCCATGATCTTTTTTTTTTTTTTTCAGAGCTTTTTTTTTTTTTGTGAAATCCATATAACATAAAGTTGTTTATCCATAAATACATCCATAAAATTCATTAAATATGTCAAAAATGATACAAAATTGTAAAATAGCACCGATTTGCCGGAAGGGAATAAATCCTAAAATCCATAAAGATAGACAATATGAACATTTAAGCCAGTATTCAAAAAAGAAGAGAAAAAAATAATAATAATAATAATAAAAGCGTAATATCTTACAACAGCATCCCCTGCCTATCATTGACACAAGCAAAACAATTGATTAAACCTTAAATACTTTAAGCATATACATAAAAATCAGCGAGTATGTGCAAAATACGAATTCATCCTATATTCAATGATATAGCTAGGTTACAAGAAAATATCGAATGTCATATAATAGATTAAAATACTGGTATTACAATACATAAATATCAAACATACTGGGAATATCTCTGAAAAGATAAGCTGAATTTTGAGAACTTAATCAAAATAATCTGCCCAAACCCTCTCAAACTTCTTAAGTCCACCAATTCGCAATGCATAGGCTCGTTCACTTTTTTTTACTTGCTTTATTTTCCGGACCCATTCATATATAGATGGTTTAAGATCTGATCACCATCTCTGAAGCAGAAGTGATCTGGCGACAGCCATTGCAATATATAATAATTTGATCAGTTTGTCTGAAAGAAGAAGGTCTGGGTCATAGCCAAGTACTATTAGCGAAGTATTCAAACCTATTGAAATACCACATTCGAGTCCCAGATAGTGAAAAATGTCATTCCAGAATCTCTGAATCGAAGGGCATTGTAATATGATATGTACCAAATTGGCTGAAGGATGGTTATGGCAACGAAAGCACTGCGCTGATTGATTAGAATAAATCTTAGATAGAAAAAGTGGAGTTCTATAAAGTAGCCATTTACTAAAAAACAACATCCTTCGCCAATCATCTCCCCTTAATGTGCTAAAATTGAGATTATTAACTGCTGACCACATACTCGCTGTAATTTCCATCTCCTCATGTTTTGCCCATTTCGTTCTGGCCTTCCCCTGCAGATCGATACACTTAATTGAGGCTAAACACTTTTTCCATTCCCCAGGTTTCTTAAATACCGTATCTTCTAATAGATCATATACTAAACTTTTCCATTCGATGATCTGGACCAAATCAAGTTTACTCAAGAACTTACTAAAAATATTATATGACCCAAGGAGAAGGAAGTCATTTGGAATTAAATAAGACATTTCAACTATGTTCAGCCATTTATCATTCCTTAAAAAATCAGAAATTTTCCCAAATCCAGCCTTGGCTCATTTTTGTGTAATTACTGATGATTCTCTAATCCCAGATAGTAAGATAGGGCCAGATAACGGAGGTGAGGAGTTAATTGCAGGGATAGAATATCTTCTATAAAAAGCCTGGCGTTTATGGAAAAGCCACTGTATGCACTTATACCGTACTAATTTAGGAGATTTAACAATTGTTAATGGACAGTGGATCTGTTTTTCTTTACAAATTAAGAGGGTCATTACAATGACTGGTGGATCGCCACCGCCCGTATGGCGGTGGCGATCCGCCCGCCATTTCCCACCGCCCGCTTGCCATTTCCCCCCTGCCATATTACGATGGCGGGGGGAGCCCGGCAGATGGAAAGACCGTCCGCCGGTTTTCCGCTGGTCCCACAGGGGACCGGGCGGTAAAGGACCCTAATATGGTGGCGGTGTCTGCATATTAGGATGTTGGCGGAGAGCAGCCTTTCCATGGCGGTGTTGCCGCCATGGAAAGGCATGTGGTCTTTGCTTCTGGGGGCCTGTTGCGGGCCCCCAGGATTTTGGGGGGTGCACATGGGGGTACCCCCTACATTTGAATGCACAAGGTGGTAGGCACCGCGCGGTGCCTGTCACGTTGTGCATTCAAATGCACAACATGCGTTTTTCGCATTGTGGCGGGTGCTGGTGACAGCACCGCCCGCCGCAATGCGAACAATACGGGATGCCACCGCCACCGTGGCAGTGGCATCCTAATACCCATGGCGGGACCGCCGCACCCCTTGCGGACGGTCCCGCATTCCGTTGCGGTGGGCATCGCCATCGTAATGTGCCCCTAAGTTCATAAAATAATTAATAAAAAGACCCGATTGTAATTCCGGCTTAAATCTAGACATATAGGGGCCGATTCCGATCTCGGTCGGAGGCGCACCCAATACCATTCGGTCGGGAAAAAAGCCATGCGAAAGCCAGTTTCCCGACCGATCCGTACAGCACACCGAACGAGCAAGTACGATGCGCACAACAGCAAAAATTCCGGCCGAGCCGTACTCACCCAAACCAGGTCCTGTTCTCCGACCGAGGCGAATCCGGAAACGCCGAATCGAGTCGCACGGAAGGGAAAATGCAGCCCCGTCCGGCCGGACAAGTACGATGCGCTTCCGTACGCGCCGAACCCGTCGCTACGCACGGCACGTCAAAGCATCCGGGAGAGGCGCACATAAGCTCCGAATCGCGCCACAACACGATCCACGGCTACGAGACGAACACAGCACAGACGAGGACGACGCGAAGCGACGAGGACGAAGCGAAGCGACGAGGACGAAGCCAAGCGACGAGGACGACGCGAAGCAACGAGAAGGACGAACGACACGAACCAACCATGAATCCCTTCGTCCCGATCATACCAATATTCTACATCTACTACCGGAACAGGCACGGACGCGTACGGCGCAGAAGGTAAGTCAGACACCAACCACAAAACACATACAACACGTACACGACACATCACACACATACACTGGGAATCTGAATATACTTGCAACAGCAGCACCATAGGGGCGGGATGCCCATCACCAATGCCACATATGCACACAGGGGCCTGAATGCGCGCCACCACCCCAACCCAGGGGGGCTGGATGCCCACCACTACTACCACCCTCACCCAGGGGGCTGGATGCCTACCACTACTACCACCCTCACCCAGGGGTGGCAGGATGCCTACCACTACTACCACCCTTAGCCAGGGTGGCAGGATGCCTACCACTACTACCACCCTTAGCCAGGGGGCAGGATGCCTACCACTACTACCACCCTTAGCCAGGGGGCAGGATGCCCACCACTACTACCACCCTTAGCCAGGGGGGCTGGATGCCTACCACTACTACCACCCTTAGCCAGGGGGCAGGATGCCCACCACTACTACCACCCTCACCCAGGGGGGCTGGATGCCTACCACTACTACCACCCTCACCCAGGGGTGGCAGGATGCCTACCACTACTACCACCCTTAGCCAGGGGGCTGGATGCCTACCACTACTACCACCCTTAGCCAGGGGGCAGGATGCCCACCACTACTACCACCCTCACCCAGGGGGCTGGATGCCTACCACTACTACCACCCTTAGCCAGGGTGGCAGGATGCCTACCACTACTACCACCCTCACCCAGGGGTGGCAGGATGCCTACCACTACTACCACCCTTAGCCAGGGGGCTGGATGCCTACCACTACTACCACCCTTAGCCAGGGGGCAGGATGCCCACCACTACTACCACCCTCACCCAGGGGGGCTGGATGCCTACCACTACTACCACCCTTAGCCAGGGGGCAGGATGCCTACCACTACTACCACCCTCACCCAGGGGGCAGGATGCCCACCACTACTACCACCCTTAGCCAGGGTGGCAGGATGCCTACCACTACTACCACCCTTAGCCAGGGGGCAGGATGCCTACCACTACTACCACCCTTAGCCAGGGTGGCAGGATGCCTACCACTACTACCACCCTTAGCCAGGGTGGCAGGATGCCTACCACTACTACCACCCTTAGCCAGGGGGGCAGGATGCCTACCACTACTACCACCCTTAGCCAGGGGGCAGGATGCCTACCACTACTACCACCCTTAGCCAGGGGGCAGGATGCCTACCACTACTACCACCCCAACCCAGGGGGGCTGGATGCCTACCACTACTACCACCCTTAGCCAGGGGGCAGGATGCCCACCACTACTACCACCCTCACCCACGGGGGGCAGGATGCCTACCACTACTACCACCCTTAGCCAGGGTGGCAGGATGCCTACCACTACTACCACCCTTAGCCAGGGGGCAGGATGCCTACCACTACTACCACCCCAACCCAGGGGGGCTGGATGCCTACCACTACTACCACCCTTAGCCAGGGGGGCTGGATGCCTACCACTACTACCACCCTTAGCCAGGGGGCAGGATGCCCACCACTACTACCACCCTCACCCAGGGTGGCTGGATGCCTACCACTACTACCACCCTCACCCAGGGGTGGCAGGATGCCTACCACTACTACCACCCTTAGCCAGGGTGGCAGGATGCCTACCACTACTACCACCCTTAGCCAGGGGGCAGGATGCCTACCACTACTACCACCCTTAGCCAGGGGGCAGGATGCCTACCACTACTACCACCCTTAGCCAGGGGGGCAGGATGCCCACCACTACTACCACCCTTAGCCAGGGGGGCTGGATGCCCACCACTACTACCACCCTTAGCCAGGGGGGCTGGATGCCTACCACTACTACCACCCTTAGCCAGGGGGCAGGATGCCCACCACTACTACCACCCTCACCCAGGGGGGCTGGATGCCTACCACTACTACCACCCTCACCCAGGGGGGCAGGATGCCTACCACTACTACCACCCTCACCCAGGGGGCAGGATGCCTACCACTACTACCACCCTTAGCCAGGGGGCTGGATGCCTACCACTACTACCACCCTCACCCAGGGGGGCAGGATGCCTACCACTACTACCACCCTTAGCCAGGGGGGCTGGATGCCTACCACTACTACCACCCTTAGCCAGGGTGGCAGGATGCCTACCACTACTACCACCCTTAGCCAGGGGGCAGGATGCCTACCACTACTACCACCCTTAGCCAGGGGGCAGGATGCCTACCACTACTACCACCCTTAGCCAGGGGGCAGGATGCCCACCACTACTACCACCCTTAGCCAGGGGGCTGGATGCCCACCACTACTACCACCCTTAGCCAGGGGGGCTGGATGCCTACCACTACTACCACCCTTAGCCAGGGGGCAGGATGCCCACCACTACTACCACCCTCACCCAGGGGGGCTGGATGCCTACCACTACTACCACCCTCACCCAGGGGGCAGGATGCCTACCACTACTACCACCCTCACCCAGGGGGGCAGGATGCCTACCACTACTACCACCCTTAGCCAGGGGGGCTGGATGCCTACCACTACTACCACCCTCACCCAGGGGGGCAGGATGCCTACCACTACTACCACCCTTAGCCAGGGGGGCTGGATGCCTACCACTACTACCACCCCAACCCAGGGGGGCTGGATGCCTACCACTACTACCACCCTTAGCCAGGGGGCAGGATGCCCACCACTACTACCACCCTCACCCACGGGGGCAGGATGCCTACCACTACTACCACCCTTAGCCAGGGGGGCAGGATGCCCACCACTACTACCACCCTTAGCCAGGGGGCAGGATGCCCACCACTACTACCACCCTCACCCACGGGGGGCAGGATGCCCACCACTACTACCACCCTCACCCAGGGGGGCAGGATGCCTACCACTACTACCACCCTCACCCAGGGGGGCTGGATGCCTACCACTACTACCACCCCCACTCATAGGATGGACAATGCATGACACAACAAGCACACCACAACCTAGGGAATGCAAGATTAAGACATCCCCCCACCACCATGACAAGCGTGTGTAGGCTGTGTCAAATGCCTACAACACCGAACATGACTTTCAACATACAATGTGACCCCCTAGCACATGTGCCACACATATATGTGTGTGGCACCCACAATGCAAGCAGCCCATGACCATTGTGGCAATGGGGCCTAAACCCCCATCATCACAGTGACCAAAAAGGTAAGTGTGGGGTCCATAGCTGAAGCACATTTTGACCATTGTGGCAATGGGGTCTAAACCCCCATCATCACAGTGACCAAAAGGCAAGTGTGGGGTCCATAGCTGAAGCACATTTTGACCATTGTGGCAATGGGGTCTACACCCTCATCATCACAGTGACCAAAAGGTAATTGTTGACAAAGAAAGAGCTGCAACTGCCAAACTGCATGGATCATTCCTGCTCACAGAACCAAAAACTCATCTGTGGCAAAGTAGTGTATGTGTCCCATTGCAACATAAATTGGGGGAGCCAAATACTGCAGTGCAAATGAAACATTCCTTTGGCCATGTGCAGACAAACAACACCCATGGGGGCTGAGACCGTCAACAGTCATCAATGACACAATGACAGAAGTGACCATCAGAATGCAGAACCACATATTTGCACCAATGGGCACACAAATGCAGATACCCTGTGGAGACAGCAGATGTGAGGTGAACAGATACCATACCATGGCAGCAATGGGACACACAAACCATGATCACTGTGCTGACCGATGACCTAGGAGTCCCAGGGACAGCAGGGGAAACACACCAAACAACATACAGCCAATGGCACACCCAAGATATGCCAATGCAGTGGTGCAGATGCACAAACACAAACAGGCAGACCAACACTGTCATCATACACAGCAGGTGAGGGGTGGGGGTGCCAGTGTCCCCAGGCAACCACACAACACATGAGGAGAGCTGAATACCAATCATACAGATGTGCATACACTGCCACACTAAGGTAACTCATGGATCCAAATCCCCTATGTGGGCAAGCAGGCATTGTCAGGTGAGAGGGAGCACAAAACACACATGTCACACAGGCACGTAGGAACAACAACTGACACAGCAAGTCACAGACACACCACAGCACCACCCCCAGGGCCCCCACAATGTGGTGACCCTGGGCTGAATAAAAATACCACTGTGATGACAAAGCTAAATGTCGTTCACACTATGAACCACAGTCAGGTGTCCTGAGCAACAAACTACCATCACACCTACACAAGCACAAATCAATCAGCATGGCCAGTAAGCCAAGGCCAACATGGAGGCAGGGGCCTAGCCGGGCAACAACTCTCATCTGCACACACTCAACACCACACCCCTCGACCTCCAACAATGTGCAGCAGTGAAGTACACATGCACTGGTGACATTGCACATGCACCCATGACTATTCCAGGGTGGTGGGTGGGAACCAAGGTGTAGAAACACATCACACATGGACACTCAACAAGACTCCTGAATGTCTGACACACTGCACACTACGCTGTACATGGACATGACGGCAATACCACACCGACCAATGGGATCCCAGCCACAGTCACACACCAATGAAGAAGCCAAGGTCACCCACAAAGAACACACATAGACAACTTCCAACATTGCAGCTCTGACCCTGAGGAGTGGCAGCAGTCACACACACAACATGTCACAATCACTGAAAGATAACACAAACTGGAAATCACATGACAGGGGCAAACAACAAGTGCCAAGGGGAAACCTGACTGTGACCCATCTGCGTCTGCACACAAACTCAGCCCTGACAGCAAACACACCTATGGGTGACACCCTGATGACCAGTAATGTGCCATGCACCCACATCACAGAGAACACAGGGAGAAGACTTTGGGGAACATAGCTCAAGTCAGCAAGCATCACAAACAGGTACAACACTAGGGATCACAGCATGCGCAGATGAATGGAAGTGAACACACAGACATGCACATACAACACACACCTTGGGTGCAGGCAATGTCACACGTGTACACACTGCCATGAGGGGACTCCACTCCTGTGTGAGGAAAGCTGTGCCATATGTTGCCTCAGTAGGGCCCCATCATGTCAGCTGAGCACTTGGTCACACAATCAACAATTAGCACCAAATGAGGGCTCCCATCACATCAGCCTGGTCATGGATGTGCCAACGGAATCATCAGCACAGATCCAACACACTTGTATAGCAATGTTGCACTGACTACACGGATGAGTCCCTCCCCATTGATGCCCAAACCTGCATGTCCACTGGAGATGGCAACACGGTCAGGGAAGTAGACAAATGCAACGATGGCAGGCACAACAGATGTGCAGGGGTGGAAGCCACAG
This sequence comes from Calotriton arnoldi, assembly GCA_963921515.1. Lineage (NCBI taxonomy): Eukaryota > Metazoa > Chordata > Amphibia > Caudata > Salamandridae > Calotriton > Calotriton arnoldi. The sequence goes on along the minus strand of CAWUFW010002804.1, from coordinate 1,419,776 downwards.
ATATGAAATTGCCAATGTAAGTAGGAAACCCATTGCCAAATACTGAACACATGACACCCTCAGATGCTGCTATTGATGACATGGATACACCACATGATAGGACACATTCCCCCTGGACCACATGGGTTCCTGCACAGTAACACTTCATAATCATGAGACCAGATATCACCATCACTGCAGCAAGGGCATGGTTAGCTGCACCAACAACATGTACATCTGAAGCATGAGCACTAGAGAAAAGAAAGTTGCTTTATTCAGCATATGTGTTGAGGCCAAACGAAGTCCTGAAAAAGAGCAAAGGCCAATGGCCAGTCCATTGTCAAAGTTCAAACAGGGTGACACTGGCAGATGTCACCCTACGCATGCCTGCACAATACCAGGGACAATCCACTAGGAGGGGCAACCGGGGGGCAGGCCAGGCACCGCAGGGACAGGATCAGGGCTCACCAGGGGGAGTCAGGGAAGGGGTGGTGGGTGCAGGAGAGCCACTGACAACTGCAGTGGAGGTGTCTGACATGGTGTGTGCCGGCACAACTGGGGGCATGACACAGATGTCGTGGGTGCCGGCACAACTGCAGTGGACCCTGCAGATGGGGTGGACAGGTCCGCCACTGCAGTGCCCAAGTCAGACAGGGCGGTAGTGGACTCCACTGCAGTGCCTACCTCCAGGGGAGGAGAATGGGGAACAGGCAAGGTGGGTTGGACAGAGGGGGGACACCCTCACCACATCAGTGGCACAGACAAGCGCAGCGGGGGGTGTGGTGCTGGGAGAGCAAGTGGCAGGGGAGAAGGCCGGAGCATCTTGGGGATGGTATATCTGTGGGTGGGGGAACCTGGGGCAGGGTGTGGTGGGGGCACCTGTGCAGTGGGGGCCTGAGGGATGGAGGACGGAGACCTTGTGCCTGAGCTGCAGGGTGGTGGCGGGGTCTTGCTCTTAGCACTCCGGGGGGACTTGCGGGTGGGGGCCTCAGTCCGTCTGCGCCTGGGGGAGGGTGTCCGGGGGCGAGGGGCACTCTGCTCCGTGTGGGTGGGCTTCCTCTTCCCCCGGGATGCTGGAGCAGCTTCATCGGTGGGGAAGAGGCCGAGGTCACAGAGGAAGAGCTGCTGTGACTTTGGGGTTGCAGGTGAGGCAAGGGAGGGTGCTTTGGAGGAGAGGGAACTGAGGACTGCGCAGTGCATGTGGATGCGTGTGTGTGTTCCAGGGCCCCATCCCCTGTGAGTCTGGCTTCAGTCCCCTGAATGTGCGTGCGTGTGCGTTTTGTCATTGGCGTGTGTGTCAGTGTGCTGGATGTGTGTGTGCTGGTGTGTGCCTGTGCCAGTGTGTGTGTGCCTGGGATGGGTAAGGTGCTGGGGAGTGTGGATGGAGCAGAGGCAGGAGGGGTGAGGGACCGTTTGAGGAGGGACACTGCTGCCGTCAGGGAGGAGTCCATGGACCTATTGCCCCTCTGTAGGTCAGACATGCCCGATGAGATGCCCTCCATGAACGACACCAGCTGAGTCAACAGCGCGGTGTGCGCATGGAGGACACTCAGCATGGCTGTCTGCCCTACATGGAGCTGGCGAAGGAGGTACACAGACTCCTCACTCAGGGCAGCAGGGGACACAGGGGCAGGGGGTGCGGTGCCTGGCCCAAAGGAGACACGCTCCCGGACATGGGAGCCTCCACGGACCTGGGGAATGGGAGCCGATGGGAGGGCGGTGGTGGTGCTGGTGGTGGCGGGGACAGCAACACTAGCTGGGGTGTGGTGGCTGCTGACACCCGCCTCCACAAGGGAGTCATCCTCCGAGTTGCTCTGGTCCTCAGCTGAGGTGGATGCTGCTGAGGACTCCTCGGTGTGGCTCCCCTCGCCCTCCGTGCCACTGGGTCCCTCCGACCACTCCTCGGCTGCTGACCCAGTCTGGCTCTCCGGCTCCTCCTGGTCCGTGGAGCTGTCCCCTTCCGTGGCCGTGGATGTATCTGCAAACAATGGGGAAACAGACAGACATCAGTCACCTGCACCAAACGCACACACCACTGTGAGCACAGCACATTACAGAGCAAGCCCTGGCATCATTAGTTGTACATTGCTAAAAGTGCCCTAATTGAACAGGAGAAGTCAATTGTCAGTCTGATGCCAAGCATGGCACTCACATCCCACATGGCCTTGCACCCATCTGTCTGGTGTCTGTTGGATTGCAACACCCCAGTGTTGACACATGCACCAAGTACACAGTAGTTGGACAGTGCAGAGGACACGGTGTGGACACATCACAGCTCTTGCCACTGAGTCAGTACAGGTTTACGGATGTAAGGGATGCCCAGAGTCAAATAGGAAATGCATGTGATGCATACCAGCGACAGACACCATGATGCACCCATGTCCTGATAGCCAGCGCCACTATGGTGTGCATGTAGCACATGTCACTCCCCTGCAGGATCACCAATCAGTAGACACATGCCATGGCGGAGGCATGACTGCAAAGTCATACATCACTGTCTCAGTGATGTATGACTTTGCAGCCAGACAACAACACTCTGCACTGTGTCACAATAGTAGGTCATGGGGAATGCAAGTCCTGGAGCTGCACAAGTGCACATGTACATCCCCCCACAACACATCCTCTTAACCCTCATCTGTCCAGGTCATACCTATTGGACATATGGGAGACCTGTGACACTACCCTCGGAACCTGAGCCCCTCACACTCTGCTGTGCATGGGGAACAGCTGCCTGAACTTCACATTTACATGCCCCAGTCTGCATGGGCAGCTGATCAGACACCTATGTGTCACACAAGTATCGTCTCCTATGGTCACATCTCCAGTGGCATGCTGAGCCCCTACCAAGAAACTCCACAGCAGTCCTGGCGACTAATCCACAGCACACTGACACAGAGGCAGACACCTGAGGGGTCAAATCACTGTGCACAATGTGTCCTCTGATACACGGGAGTGGGAGTACAGAGTGTATTGTATGGCCTGGAGTAGGCATGACTGTCCAGCCCCACATGAATGAGGGATGAGCCCTGGACTGTAGGCAGCTGGCTAAGTATGTGTGACACACGTCATATACATACTCCTGGGGCCCAAACATTGTTCCCACCCGCAGCATGGGTGTGTGCCAGGTACCCCAGCCACATGTGGTGGATCAGCTCAGCAATTGGACCACAGATCAAAGTAACACGCTGAATACATGTCAGAATACAGGCATTGTGTAAGCAATGGACCCACCCATGATGCCCACCACAGAGTCAGGGAAACAGATGCTGTCTCCCACCTTGAGTCAAGCAAACTGCAAGGACACAGTCCTAAGTGACAGAATTCCCTGCATGTAAGGGCCACACCTGGGTATCAGATGAGGAGTGGGCAGTGCACAATAGAGGGACATGGCTCCTGGACAACATGACTGCTGTACTGTGGCAGTTCAACCTGGCCCGAGGAGGGCACATAACATGTTAGACAGAGTACACAGTGCAGTCTTTGACTCACCCCTCCTTGCTGCTCTCTGGCCTTCAGCTGCCCATCCAGGTCTGGAAAGACCACCGCCAGGATCCTGAGCATGTGGGGGTCAGGGTCCGTGTTCCGCCCCTCCTGCGAGGAGGCGACAGCTTCAGCTGGACCCGTGCAATCCTCCGGGTCCAGCCCCGAAGGTCCTGCCACCTCTTTTGGCAGTTGCGGATCCGGCGCTTGTAGACCCCCACGGACCGGACAGCCCGGACGATGTCCTTCCAGATCTCATGCTTCCGATGGGCAGAAGCCTGTCAGGATGACAAAGTGATAAGGCCATTACTACACATGCAACATATCCGTGCATGACACAGTTGCATATACATGTCGCAATCACAGGGGCACATGGTGTACCCAGGCAGTGCACGGCTGCCCATGGACAGTTTTCCAGAAGTCACTACATGGTATCATAGCATGGGGAGTAAAACCCTGTTCAGAAGCACTGTCACTGCACCATACCTGTCCAGTGCAAGTCACTACACACTATGGGGGTGACAACTACTCAGTGAGCCTGCTAGCCAGTGGTGTGCTGACTCTCAGCCTTGCTAGTCAGACAAAATGCACATTCAGAAAGGCAGTGCACAGAACACTCACCTGCTCCCCTGGTGTCCCATACAGCTTGCTGTACTGTGGAAGTAGGCTGTCCAGCAGGGCCTGGTTCTCTTCAAGGCTGAAGGCTGGGGCTCTCTCCACAGTACGTGCCATTGCAGGGTCCAGAGGGGCAGAGACAGCAGCAGTGCAGTGGCAGATGTCGTCCTGGAGCATGTAGTGCAGGCAAGTGGGCTCTCAGGGGAACATGCAGCAATATATATGTGCTGGAGAGGCAGATACTGTCCCTTGTGTCCAAAGTGATAGGTCCAAGTCGTTTGCATCTTCTGAATCTGGCCAATCCATGGAATAGCAGCACCAAAACACGCCCACAGCATCCTTCAAAATTTCAACTTCATGACATACATGATTTTGCAACATTGTTGTGGGTGACCAACTGATTTTCCAGCAACCGACTCGTTCGAATATTCGAAAACGCGTCCGTTGCCAGGCAAGCCCATTGTCAATGGGTGCGCACCGATCGGTCCATTGAGGTACAACGCGCACAGGGGTACAACGCGTACCCGCACACATTGAATGCAATGGGCCGGCCGGAGGCACCGATCGGTCCATTGCAGTACAACGCGCACAGGGGTACAACGCGTACCCGCACACATTGAATGCAATGGGCCGGCCGGAGGCACCGATCGGTCCATTGCAGTACAACGCGCACAGGGGTACAACGCGTACCCGCACACATTGAATGCAATGGGCCGGCCGGAGGCACCGATCGGTCCATTGCAGTACAACGCGCACAGGGGTACAACGCGTACCCGCACACATTGAATGCAATGGGCCGGCCGGAGGCACCGATCGGTCCATTGCAGTACAACGCGCACAGGGGTACAACGCGTGCACCGCGCACATTGAATGCAATGGGCCGGCCGGAGGCACCGATCGGTCCATTGCAGTACAACGCGCACAGGGGTACAACGCGTACCCGCACACATTGAATGCAATGGGCCGGCCGGAGGCACCGATCGGTCCATTGCAGTACAACGCGCACAGGGGTACAACGCGTACCCGCACACATTGAAAGCAATGGGCCGGCCGGAGGCACCGATCGGTCCATTGCTGTTCAACGCATCACTGTACATGTGACTGGCATATGTCAGCATGCCTGTCTCAGATGGACATATGCCAGCCACAGATAGCTCCCAGGGAGTGAGGGGCACACCTACATCACGACAGCCTGTCCAAACCTTATCATAAGGCATGTAAGGCTGCATTTCCTATTGTGTGTATGTTGGTGTACATGTTGTCCTGTGGGTGTCACCTGTGGGCAGCCACCCCCAGGCTGTGCACGTGTTAATGGGGACAGGATCCTGGGTGTTACGTGTACGTGACCACTGTGATGTGCAACTGTTCATATCTGTGCATGTGCCATGGTCACATTTCACAGTGGTGTTTGTGTATGTCATGTCACATACCCCGTGAGTCCCATGTGGGACGGTATGTTTGAGCCAGGGTGTCCCAGTGGCACAATAGTGATGGCCCTCCACAGTCTTTGTGCATGTAGTGTTTACAATGTCTCTGATTTCATGTGCACAATGGGAGACAGTCTCCACATCCACGTTGTGTGTGCATGGACTCTGATGTTGTGCGTGTGTGTCACAGACGTCCATGGCTCTCCTGCCATGGCAAGTGTGGCCACTACCTGTGGGGGTCATGTTTGTTTTGTTGTGGTGTACACATGATACTCCAGGTGATGCCAGTGTCCATGTGGCATTACAGGGTCCCTGGGAATGTGCCTGTCGTTGAGCTGTGGTGCCTGGGGCACATCTGTCCTCACATGTCACTGGGGGGTGACTGTGACACAGCATCATGATATCCAATGGGCCAACCTGGGACAAATTGATGCCACCTGTAGGACCGTGTTGACAGATGTTGGCCATGTATGTACCATACATGTCGTTCCGGTACTGCACACTTCATGTAGTTGTGCCTCATGATGATGTATGTTGGGATCTTGAGTGTGTTCAATGCCGCATATGTGGGGTGACTGACGATCTTGCTTACTTCTCCTCTGCACTGCAGGGCTCCTGCTGTCCATCGGCCATTCCCAGACCTGGCAACGATGGTGGAACGGGACAGCATCCGACGGTACCGCTTCACCAGGCAGCTGATTGAGGATTTGGCAGTGCAGTTGTCCCCACATTTGCAGCCTGGCCGGCCGTATCCTACAGCGCTGACCCCCAAGGTGAAGGTGATGGCAGCCCTACACTTCTTTGCCACCGGTACCTTCCAACATACTGTGGCGTCTGCTGGTGGGATGTCACAGACCATGTTCAGCCGTGTGCTCCGCGATTTCTTGGCGGCAATGTTGCTCTTCCTGAACCGGTACATCTATTTCCCTAGACTGCGACGACTCACTGACGTGAAGAGTGACTTTTATGCCCTGGGGAGGATGCCGCATGTCATTGGCTCCATTGATGGGACACATGTGGCTTTGGTACCACCACAGGCCCAGGAGCAGGCCTACAGGAACCGCAAGCACTACCACTCGGTCAATGCACTGGTGGTGTGTCTTGCAGACATGACCATCACACACGTGTGTGCCCGTTTCCCTGGTTCAGCACACGATGCCTTTGTGATGAGGAGTAGTCGCATCCCCAGGTTGATGGCACAGATGCAGAACCAGCGTGCCTGGCTTGTCGGTGTGTACTGACTTTGTGCCATTGTGTGTGATCTGATCTGTAGTATTCCGCCCACTTTTCCAAGTCAGCTGATGTGCACTTGTCTGTCCGTAGGTGACTCGGGATACCCCAACATGCCGTGGTTGCTGACACCCCTCAGGAACCCTGTGACACCTGCCCAGATGCGCTACAATGAGGCACATGGTCGGACCAGGAGAGTGATTGAGCGGACCTTTGGTCTCCTGAAGAGCCGCTTCCGCTGCCTGGACAAGACCGGAGGGTCCCTCCCATATGCCCCTGCGAAAGTGTGCAAGATTATCATCGTCTGCTGCATGCTCCACAACCTGGCAGTGCGGAAGGAGTTGCCTCTCATCCAGGATGACGATGACCAACATCCGCCACCTGTGGAGGATCCTGGCCTGGACCACGATGCCAGTGACGATGATGATGATGATGGTGATGGTGATGTCCGCACACAGCTCATCACCAACTTCTTTAGCTGAATGTGAGTATCCTGAGGTGTCATGTCAATGATGTGAGTTGGCATGATGTGTGGGTGGTGCTCTGGTGCTGTTGGAGTGTGTCCATGGGCTACTTGACTGGATGTGTGTTGCGATGTGTGGTGACAGGTGGGCTGTACTCCCCAACAGTGTTGACATGCTAACTTGGTTCTGGGTGGGTATCTTGTAACATGTATTGTGCATGAGTTTTGCTGTTCTGTCCTGTACTCCATTGCTTTTGACTGTGTGTCATTTCTGTCCTTCACAGGGTACTTTCAGATTCGTTTGGTCAACTGTGTCCACCGACAACGTGATTGCACATCCAGGCTGGTAGCTGTTGTGTCCCTACAGGTGATGTGCGCCACACCCATGGACTTCCTTCTGTCTACAGTTGTTGACTGTGTGCCCGCTACCAGGTGGGGTTACCTTGCATCTGTAGTGGTTACGGCATGTTGCTACTGTGTAATAAACCTGTGCTTCACTTAGTGATGTGCGTTGTCTGTGGTCACACATTTGACTGCCATTTGCTTACTGCACCTGTGGGCTACTTGACTACAACTGGGAATGGGTGTGGTGTCTGTGCATTGCACCGTCTTCCCTGGCAACATCAGTGTAGGCAATGAGTCAGATGGCCTAGGTGTGTATGTGTTGTGTAGCCCTGGTGGTGTGTCTCCCTCATATGTGTCACGTTGCCTGTACTCACATGCCTGTGTTGTCCTTGCTGTTGCAGTTCGCATACACAGTGTAATTTTGTTGTTCATCATCCCCATAACAGTACCCACGTTGGAATCACGACAGAGGCAAGTATGGTGTATTATTGTGTTTATTGTGATACATCTGTGATAATAGTGCATAGGATGGATTGTGCTGTACATGAATCTTGCAATCCCAAGTTCCTAGATGAATAGAAAGTCCAGGTAGACAGGATCCCCAGTATCGGGGCCACAGTTGTCTGACACATTGTTCCAACTTGTACTCCCCATGCAATGTGTGGGAGTAGTGTTGCCATCAACAGGGTGAACAGTCTGTGCACAAAGGCGAAAATCCAGAACAGGTTCAGGCTTCCTGGGAGTTGCGCTTGGCCATCAGCCTCTCACTTTCCCCTCCTCGGACGACCCCTCTTCTTGGGGGGGGCCCTCAAGTGCAGGCTGCTGCGGTGCAGGGGACTCTCCGCCAGAGTCCTCCTCCCTCCCTGTGGCAGTTGCAGTTTGTTCGGTACCAGATGTTGTTGGCACACAGGGAGGTGTGGACTGGTTGCTGTTCATCTGGCGGAGGCATTGTAAAATGTCCCTGTGCACCGCCGTCATCTCATGTAGTACATCCCACTTGGACTCCACGCGGGTCATGTGGGAGTCCACACGTGACATGTGGGAGTCCACACGTGACATGTGTGACTCCACATGGGACATGTGGGAGTCCAAGCGGGCATGATGGGCAGCCTGCTGCTGTTTGATGTCTCTGAGGAGCCCCACTACCTGGCTGAGCTCTCCGGTGCTGGACTGGTACGCATCAGCTATGCGTACCAGTTGTGGGTCTTCATGCACACCAGCAACGTCTGCAAGCAGCGACCTCTGTCTCCCACCCCTCCCACCACCCCTGCTGACATGTGCAGTGTGTGCAGTTGCACGCACAGATAACCCTGGTCCACCTTGGGGGTTGGTGGTGGTGGTGGTGTCCATGGCCCCAGGTTGGTCCAGGGTCACTGCGCTGGTGTTGTTCCTTATTCTGTCCATGTCGGCAGGGATGGTATTCGTGGTGACAGTCGTTGGAGGGGTGGGTGCAGGGGGTGCAGCTGGTGGACCTGCTGGTGCTGCAGCTGGTGGTCCTGCTGGTGCAGCATGTTGACTTGCACCGGATGTGCCAGGTTGTTCTTCATCGTCCGAGGAGGACAGAGGCTGTACGACGCCAGTGAGCTCGGCATCCTCTTGAGCCTGGGACTGGGACTCCTCAGCGTCTGCTGCTGTGTCCCTATCATCACCTGTTTTTGGGAGACACAAACAATGTATGTCATGTTTCTGCAGGCATCAGTGGTTGACACACCTGACAGTTGTGACTGTGCCTCGGGGTGCGGGCCTGTACATTGTATTGTCCTAAGTCGTCACAGTCAGGGGTTGATATTGGTGTGGCACATTGTCCTGCATTATTTGGGCATTTCTATGTATTCTCTGGGGTGTGAACATGGTCTGCATTGATTGTGTTTGGTTGACAGCCAGACCTCCTTCCCACCCACCCACCCACCCAGTCAGTTATCCCACCATGGAACGTGCTTGCATTGCAGGGAGTGTAAGTTGTCTCTCAGGATGTCAGTCAGAGGTGTCCTGCTGTTTGTTGGTGCACAGTTGGCAGCAGGGCCTTGTGCTCCCCGCAGCAGTAGCCAGTGTCAGCCATCTTGTGAGTCCTTCTCCACTCCCTGTGATGTGAGCATGGTTCAGGGTGGTGTTGATGGGCCAGTTGTGAGGCTGAGCAATGTCTGTGACTACGACTCCCATCATGCTATTGCCTCCACCCCCTTCCCAGCATGCCCATGCTTCCTTCCTTTTGACTCTGCTTCCCTGTGGGGTGGGCTGGCTGTGCTGACAGGATGGCTGGGAGTGTTGTCCTGGCAGTTGTTTGGCTAAGAGTCCCAAGAGTGTCCCTGTGCTTCACACAACATAACCCAGGGTGGTGGTGCTTTGTGGGATCTTGTGTTAGGATGGAGGGCATTGCATTCTACCAGGTGGGTACTGTGGAGTTTGTGTTGGGGGGGGTGTGAGGGGAGGTGCTGGTGACTATGGTCAGTGCTGCAAGTCCCCCTTCCCACCCAGCCAGCCGGATATCCCACCATGGAACGTGCTTGCATTGCAGGGAGTGTAAGTTGTCTCTCAGGATGTCAGTCAGTGGTGTCCTGCTGTTTGTTGGTGCACAGTTGGCAGCAGGGCCTTGTGCTCCCCACAGCAGTAGCCAGTGTCAGCCATCTTGTGAGTCCTTCTCCACTCCCTGTGATGTGAGCATGGTTCAGGGTGGTGTTGATGGGCCAGTTGTGAGGCTGAGCAATGTCTGTGACTACGACTCCCATCATGCTATTGCCTCCACCCCCTTCCCAGCATGCCCATGCTTCCTTCCTTTTGACTCTGCTTCCCTGTGGGGTGGGCTGGCTGTGCTGACAGGATGGCTGGGAGTGTTGTCCTGGCAGTTGTTTGGCTAAGAGTCCCAAGAGTGTCCCTGTGCTTCACACAACATAACCCAGGGTGGTGGTGCTTTGTGGGATCTTGTGTTAGGATGGAGGGCATTGCATTCTACCAGGTGGGTACTGTGGAGTTTGTGTTGGGGGGGGTGTGAGGGGAGGTGCTGGTGACTATGGTCAGTGCTGCAAGTCCCCCTTCCCACCCAGCCAGCCGGATATCCCACCATGGAACGTGCTTGCATTGCAGGGAGTGGAAGTTGTCTCTCAGGATGTCAGTCAGTGGTGTCCTGCTGTTGGTTGATGTGCAGTTCCCAGCATGCCCTTGTGCTCCCCACGACACAGCAACAGTGTCAGACATCTTTGATGGGCCTTTCTACTCTCTGTGGGATGTGCATGCGTGAGTGTGAGCTTGCTGGGCCATGTGGTGGGGGATGTAGAGCTGTGACTACGACTCCCATCATGCTATTGCCTCCACCCCCTTCCCAGCATGCCCATGCTTCCTTCCTTTTGACTCTGCTTCCCTGTGGGGTGGGCTGGCTGTGCTGACAGGATGGCTGGGAGTGTTGTCCTGGCAGTTGTTTGGCTAAGAGTCCCAAGAGTGTCCCTGTGCTTCACACAACATAACCCAGGGTGGTGGTGCTTTGTGGGATCTTGTGTTAGGATGGAGGGCATTGCATTCTACCAGGTGGGTACTGTGGAGTTTGTGTTGGGGGGGGGTGTGAGGGGAGGTGCTGGTGACTATGGTCAGTGCTGCAAGTCCCCCTTCCCACCCAGCCAGCCAGCCAGATATCCCACCATGGAACGTGCTTGCATTGCAGGGAGTGTAAGTTGTCTCTCAGGATGTCAGTCAGTGGTGTCCTGCTGTTTGTTGGTGCACAGTTGGCAGCAGAGCCTTGTGCTCCCCACAGCAGTAGCCAGTGTCAGCCATCTTGTGAGTCCTTCTCCACTCCCTGTGATGTGAGCATGGTTCAGGGTGGTGTTGATGGGACAGTTGTGGGGGGGAGCAATATGTGTGAGTGCGACTCCCATGATGCTATTGGCTACACTGACTTGGCCAGCATACACAGAATTCCTTCCTTTGAGTGGTCTTCACTGTGTGTTGGTGTTGTTGTGGTGGCTACATGTGTGGATGTGTGTGTTAGTTCTATTTGTGCCACTGCCTAGCTGTAGTTGTGGTTGTGTTTGTACATGTGTTGGCACAGTTGGATGTGACTTTTTTGATGGCATGTGTTGTGTTTATCTGACTGACATACACATTTTGGGATGATTCTGTTCTAGTTGCTGTGTAATTGCTATGAGTGCATGGTTTGACTCTCCCCTTGACAGTGATGTGTGTGTTTTGTGGCAGTTTATTGTGTACATTTGTTGTGTACTCACCAGGCTCTGGGATGTCCTCTAGTCCATATACGCTCACTGGCGGAAGGATGGCCCGCACCTTCTCCTCCCAGGGCCTGAGGTATACTGGCTTGGCAGGAGGGCCACTGCCGGTGTATTGGCTCAGGTGGTAGTCTTTCTTGAGCAGCTCCCGGACCCTCCTGCGCACGTCATACCACCTGTTCTGGATGTCGGTCTTTGTGCGCCGACATGGTGATTGGGCGTTCACCCTGTTGATGATCCTCTCCCACATCTTGGTTTTCTGCGACATGGGGGTCTGTTGGACCAGAGTGCCAAACAGCTGTGGCTCCACCCTGAGGATCTCGTCTACCATGACTTCCAATTCACTATCTAGGAACTTGGGATTCTTCTTGGGGGGCATGGTGATGGGTGGTGATAGTGGGTGCTGTGTGTGTTGGTGTGCAGGTGAGGGTGTGTGGGTGTGTGTTGTGCTGGGTGTATGTGAGGTAGGTATTTGTTGGTGTGCTGCTGGTGTGTGGCTTGTGTGAGGGATGAGCTGTGGGTGTGTGGTTGCTTTCTCTTGGGTGCTGGCAGTGGAATGGCATTTGCAAAGGCTCATGGTAGTGATTTGTGTCCTTTATATAGGTGGAGTTGTTGGTGTGTCTTTGTTCTCTGTCCCCACCCCCCAGTATTTATTGGCTTGGTAATTGCTTGTTTGGCCTTTTTTTGGTTGATTTTTCCTTTGTGCTGTTTGTGTATGTTGGAAACGTTCTTGTGACCGAGTCGGACCCTGCATTGGTCTCGTACGGTGTTTTCCGTTTCGTTCACGCTGTGTTTGTGCAGTTTTGTATGCTGCGTACGCGTCGGTCGCGGTGTATTGTGTTGCTTCGGCTCGGTTTTGTATGCGTGTCGGTCGTACGGCTTGTCCTCCGTCCGACTCGGTCGTGTTTTCGCGCCTTGCATCGTACTTTGCAGGTTGGAGTTGGCGGGTACGATTCGGTCGGATTTGTTCCGGGTGCGTGTCGGTCGGTTGGATTCGCGTGTTTTTCCGGCCGGATTGCTATTTTCCGAGCGGGTCGGTCGGTCGGCTTGGTTTCCTGACGTGTCGGTCGGATTTATCGCGGCTTGCATCGTACTTGGCGTGTCGGGCGCCACTGGTACGTGTCGGTCGGTATTTTTTCCGGATCCGAGTCGGTCGGTGCTTTTTCCGGCCCGAATCGGAATCGACCCCATTGTCTCTCATTTATCTTTCTTTGAATAGCGTTTTAGTTTGTGGTTGTGCAGGTGTTTATTAATGTTTATATGTTTACAGTGATGAGCGCTGTTTCCCTTTTGGGGGGCCTTTATATGTTTAAACCTAACACAGGTTAGCCTTAACATGTTTTTTTAATCTGGTAGCTATGTTTTGAGTTATAATATAAAGGTGTCTAAAATACCTGCAGGTTCAAATACGCTTTTTAAAAAACATTTATTTTAATTTAATTTTACTAGTGAATGCAATTCACATCATAGCGTGTGCCTGTGTTCTCTTTCACTAAAATTGTATTGGTATTTATATATTATTTTTCACCCTTTAAGGCCATTTAAATGAAATAGAAAAAACTTACAGTTTGGACAATTGATAGTGATCTGGTTAGAAAGGTCAGCCTAGGGATTCAGCTGGATTTGCTACTTGTCTGAGTCTTTCCGAGTCTGGGGCAGGTCACACAAACACTCAGGGCCAGCTTGAACGTTTGTTGGGCCTGGTGCAACAATATCTGTTGCTGCCCATGACTTCCTTCTCCACAGACTCCTTCACTACAACCTTCTTCCACAGGTGCCCCTCATCTCTCCATACCCCTGTCTCACATTTATTTCATTTCTTTTATAGCCCTACTCATCCCAATGTACGGTGTTAGAGTGCTTTATATCTAAGGCTCCCTGTTTTCCGTTTTTACGGAGTTTTACAGATACATACAGACAGAAAACAATGTGTTTTCTGTTTGCATTTATTTTTTAAAGTGGATAAATACAGAACATTGTGCTTCTTTTAAGTGACTCTCTGTGCCGTCGTTCATGAATTATAGACCAGCAGCTGAGCAGATGAACAGCATGGGAAATTAAAAAACAGGATTACATTTCTTTAAATAACGGCATATGTCAACATTCATTTATGGTATGATGCTAGTATTTACAAGTGGATGTATTGTTATGTAATATTTGGCAGCTTAAATAGCTAATATTTGGCAGCTTAAATAGCACGTCTATCAGTTAAATAGATATGGAAATGCACAGTTTTACAACTTAATTTATCCACAAAACACAAAATAAATATGGATGAATACAGTTAAAATGGCCAAAAAATAAATATGGATAAATGCAGACGGAAATGGTAAAAAAATAAATACCATAAAACCAGGAGCCCTATTTATATCATACAAACATATTACACATAGACAATGAATCATACAAGTGTAAATCAATGTATAGGAAATGTTACATAACACAATGAGAGCTACCAGGTGTAAGAGTCAGATGTCGTCCATACTGGTAGGCATTATATGCTAAGATTGCTTGGGCTGGACACAAACTCGGAATTTAAAATATAGCTCAGAGGTTAGCATTGTCTATACTAATAGGAATGTTTTAATGTCCAAAAGAACTCCATTAACACAATTAGAATAAATAACGATTGAGGAAAAACACATAAGGTTTTAAACCTATGCCTTGTACTTTGCATGCAGATTTTGATAACAGTTTATAGCTCACTGTTCTACATTACTAGAATTGTAACTTGCAAACTGCCAAAACAACAAAAAAAAACTCTGTAACAAAAACAGTAACCCACAGTACTATCGACATAAAATACAAATTTGTGACCTGCTTATTTTGTGCTTTGCAGGAGGCACATTAACTATTCATTGTTTCTTTCTAATAATTCAAAACTGTGACAAAAAAACTGATTTCTCATGCAAGTACATTATTCATCAGAGTTACCTTGCCAATATTATTATATAGAAAATGTTTGGGTACATAAAGATCTCTGCAGGCTGATTTTGTGTCATCCTGACACTCCTGACCTATCTTAAAGCTGACACTGCAAGCTCCTTCTGTGGCCTCTGCTTTGCAGTTCCGCTCCAGTGTTGGGCTCTAAGGCTCTGCTATGTGAATTTCAGAAGCAGTTGGAAGAAGGTGAAACTAACTACTAACTTCCAGTAATCACAACAGACATTCGTGTGCAGGTGTGCTAATTGCCCCACACACACTTCACCTCTAAGAGGCCCTAGGCTTCAAATGAGAGGCATTTTAAGTGCATTATATTTTTAAAGTCACCACTGCCATAAATGATAGGCCTCTGCCAGCCTCTCTGGTTTGCTGGAGCTGTGTAGCACTCATCTGACATGTATGATGCAGGGTCTCTCAGCATCATGTGAGCTATGGGGGGCCTCCGTTATGCCCTAGGGATGAGCCACTAAAGACTTGAGCCAGACACCTGGTTCTGGCTCGGCTCAATCAATCAATCAATCACAGAATTTGTAGAGCGCACTACTTACCCGCGAGGGTCTCAAGGCGCTGGGGAGAAAAAAGGGGGGGGTGCTGCTACTGGTCGAACAGCCAGGTCTTGAGTAGCCTCCTGAAGGTCAGCAGGTCTTGGGTCTGTCGTAGGCTTAGTGGAAGGGTGTTCCAGGTCTTGGCGGCGAGGTGTGAGAAGGATCTGCCGCCGGTGGTTGTTCTTCGAATGCGAGGGACGGTGGCGAGGGAGAGGTCGGTTGGGGACGTAGAAGAAGAGTCATCTGTTGAGGTAGGCTGGGCCAGTCTTGTGGAGTGCCTTGTGTGCGTGGATGAGGAGTTTGAAGGAGATTCTCCTGTCGACGGGGAGCCAGTGCAGGTTCCTCAGGTGGGGGGTGATGTGGCTGTGGCGTGGTACGTCGAGGATCAGGCGTGCGGAGGCGTTTTGTAGGCGTTGCAGTCGCTTGATGAGCTTGGCCGGGGCTCCCGCCTAGAGGGCGTTCCCATAGTCAAGTCTGCTACTGACGAGGGCCTGGGTGACTGTTCTTCTTGTATCTGTCGGGATCCACCTGTAGATCTTGCGAAGCATGCGGAGGGTGTTGAAGCAGGAGGAGGAGACTGCGTTGACTTGCTTAGCCATGGAGAGCGTTGAGTCGAGGATGACTCCCAGGTTGCGTGCGTGGTCGGTGGGTGTCGGGGCTGCTCCCAGTGTCGTTGGCCACCACGAGTCGTCCCAGGCTGAGGGGTTGGAGCCGAGGATGAGGACCTCTGTCTTGTCCGTGTTCAGCTTTAGTCAGCTGATCTTCATCCAATCGGCGACGGCCTTCATTCCTTCATGGAGATTGGATTTGGCGGCGAGGGGGTCCTTGGTGAGGGAGAGGATCAGTTGAGTGTCGTCGGCATAGGAGATTATGTTGAGGTCGTGCTGTCTGGCGATGCGTGCGAGCGGGGCCATGTAGATGTTGAACAGTGTTGGGCTGAGGGAAGATCCCTGGGGTACGCCGCAGATGATCTTGGAGGCTTCGGATCGGAAAGGTGGGAGGCGGACTCTCTGGGTTCTGCCGTCGAGGAAGGAGGTGGTCCATTCCAGGGCCTTGTCTCGGATCCCTGCGTCGTGGAGGCGTGCGCGTAGAGTGCGGGGCAGACAGTGTCGAAGGCGGCGGAGAGGTCCAGCAGGATGAGGGCTGCGGTCTCACCGTTGTCCAGCAGGGTCCTGATGTCGTCGGTGGCGGCGATGAGGGCAGTCTCAGTGCTGTGGTTGCTGCGGAACCCTGATTGGGATGGGTCCAGGATGCTGTTTTCTTCGAGGTATCGGGTTAGCTGTTTGTTGACGATCTTCTCGATGACCTTGGCTGGGAACGGAAGCAGGGAGATGGGCCGGAAGTTCTTGAGGTCTCTCGGGTCCGCCTTGGGTTTTTTGAGTAGGGCGTTGATCTCTGCGTGTTTGATAACGTTGCACAGGTGGGGTGCGATGGAGCTGCTGGCTTTGTTGAAGATGTGGTGCGGGAAAGGGTCTGACGGGGAGCCGGAGTGTATTGTGCTCATGGTCTTGATGGTGTCATCGATGTTCACGCTGGCCCAGGCTGGCAAGGGGTCATGGTCGATGGTGTGCAGCGGGTCTGGTGTATCTATCTTAGTAGGGGCTGTCTGGGTGTTGAAGCTGTCGTGGATGTCGGCGATCTTGCGGTGGAAGAAGGTGGCGAGGGAATCGCACAGGGCTTGCGACGGCGGGATGTCGTTGGTGTTGGAGCTGGGGTTGGAGAGTTCCTTCACGATGTTGAAGAGCTCCTTGCTGTTGTGTGTGTTGTTGTCGAGGTGGTCTTTGAAGGAGATTCTCTTGGCGGACCTGATGAGGTGGTGGTGGTTACGGATGGCGTCTTTGTGGGCTGCGTGGCTGTCCGGTGTCTTATCACTGTGCCATTTCTTCTCTAGTTTCCGGCAGGTACGCTTGGAAGCTTGGAGTTCCGGGGTGAACCAGCTGGCTCTTTTGGTGGTGTCGCTGTAGGTGAGTTTTTTCAGCAGGGCGAGGGTGTTGGCACAGTCGTCTATCCATCGTCTGAGGTTGCAGGCAGCGTCGTCGGTGTTGGATGGGTCGGAGGGAGGGCTGAGAGCGAGGTTTGCCCGTAGTTGGTCTTCGGTGACTTTGCTCCAGCAGCGGCGTGGGATTTGTTGGGTGCGGTGGTGTGTGGTGGGTTTCTGGAAGGTGAAGTGGATGAAGCGGTGGTCGGTCCAGAGGAGTTCCGTGGTGTGGCTGAAGGAGACGTGGGAGCTTGAGGAGAAGACGGGGTCGAGCGTGTGGCCGGCGGAATGAGTCGGTGTTGTGATGAGCTGTCTCAGTCCGAGGTTGGCGAGGTTGTCGATCAGGGTGGTGGAGTTGCTGTCGTTGTTGTTCTCCAGGTGAAAATTCAGGTCTCCGAGGAGGATGTAGTCGGTAGAGGTCAGGGCGTGCGTGCTGATGAAGTCGGCGATGGAGTCGCTGAACTGGGGTCGGGGCCCAGGGGGTCTGTAGACAAGGGTGCCTCTAAGGGTGGTGTTGGGGTCCGTGTGGATCTGGAAGTGCATGTGTTCGGCAGTGCAGAGAAAGTCGTCGGTGCTGGTCGAGACCCTGATGGAGTTCTTGTGGACGATGGCGATTCCTCCTCCTACTCCGTTGACGCGGTCTCTGCGGGTGATCAAGGTTCACCTGGACTCTTGAGCCCAAAACAAGCCAAGCTTTCCATGCTCACACCTCATTTCTGTAGCCCCTAACCAACCCTCACCTACCTGTGCAGCCGATGAGGAGCAGGCCAGCAGCACTGCTCAAACGTCGTTCTGCATTTTATTTATTACATCCTAAGAGGTTTTTTATTTATTACATCCCAAAAGGCTCAAGTGGGCTGATTAAAAAAAATGCCATGGAGTGCTGTGGATGAGTTGTTGAACCTCTCCTGGTGATGGCCTCTTGTTTAAGTGAGGTGAATCCAGTGATACAAAAATGTTTTTAAAAAAAATGAGTGTCCTGTTTTCCCTTAACTTAGTAAGTTCATTCTCTTGTGTTCGACCTTTATTTAACATAGTATAATAATTTAGCTCCTGGATAAGCGTCCTTTGAAGTTACACCAGAGAGATAAGGAAAAACCCAGCCTGTGGTGAATGAGCAACCATTGATGTAACCACCAAGAAACATTGGTCAAAATCCCAGCTTACGCTCTTGGCCAAATGGTGTTAATATTTACAAGAAAGAAGTGACTCAAACAGATAGACTCACCAAAAAACAAAAATATATTACCACTACAACGTTTCAGCCTCCGCCTTCCTCATGTAGTACAAGATGGTTTGCTCAGAGGCTGCACAGATTACACTGCTGGATTTTCAAAAAGTATCAAGAGTGAAGATTTTATATGGAATGTGGACTCAATGCAGTCCTGAGATCTCTTGAGATATGCAGTGATCAGGGTGTGTTGTCGATGTTCAGTCCATCTGGATGCAATGATTTCAAATGGTAGATCCAGAGGTTTTCTCTGGAGTGCAGTAGTTCTTCCTTTAAGACATGTTTCACAGGGATAATCTTCAAATCTGATAGTAAATTATCCACAAGGGTGAAATGATTGGCTACAGGCTGGTCAAGTTTCTTATTAATTATTGCTGATTTGTGGTTTCTGGATTGTGAACAAAGGTCATCCACTGTTTGGCCTACATATTCTTTTCACAGCTTTGGAGCTGGCACTGCATCACATAAATAATGCATGTTGAGCGGCATGTAAGATGCTGTCTTATTCCATAGGTCGTTCTCGTAACAGAACTAGTTACTGATGATGTTTGTAAAAGGTATTCACACGTGATGCACCTTTTAGAGTCCCTGCATCTGTTACAGCTTGCTTGAGTTCGGCTCTCACTACAATTGATCATAAATTGAGAGCTCTATGTTAAGCAATGACTGGTGGTTTTGAAAAAACCTTTTGCAATTTTTCACATGTGGACAGTAAGTAAAAAATGTTTGCATTATATTTCTGTAGTCAGGATCTGATGGATGATAGTCAAGCACAAATGGAATTCTGTCACATTTGTTTCTGCTGTTGTTATTCCAAATAAGTCCTTCCTTGGGTTGCTGCTCGCCCCCTCCCCCTTTTAATTTCATTCAGGCTCCGGTGAAGTGGTGGTCCCCGGGGCACTTGATGGGCAATGGAGGGGGTCTGCGCGGCCTCCCTCCTTTTTTTTATAAAGCCCTGCAGAGGTGGTGGTTCCCAGGGCTGGCAGGAGCCTCAGGAGGACGGCCTCCTCTGTAAATTTACCAATTGGCCTGCCCTGGGGAGGTGGCAGTCCCGGGACCAAGGACCAAGATTGGCAATTGAGAGGGGGTCCTAGTGCACCACCACCACTTTTCAAAGATATAAATAAGCCCCGGGGACTTGGCCCATCAGGGGGCCCATGTCTAATTAAGCCTGGGAGACATCGCTTTTTTGTTCCCACAGGGATTTGAGAATCTTTATGATCTTCCCCAACCATAATTATAAAAAAAGACAATTTTATGGGCCCTGGCGGGTTCCCTTGGGGTCCCTGCCACCAGGCCCAGGGGGTCAGGGTATTCCTACCCTGCCTCCTTTTCTTTTTTTTATTCATTTTTGTTTGGGACTCGGCTGAATCTGAGTCCCAAGATGGCTGGAAACACTTCAAGGTTGAAGTTTTGCCAGTCAATCAGATCTTTGCACAAGATTGTTATAATTCGCGGAGCATCTGCTTCCCTAGATATACAAATAAAATCTCAAGAACTACTGAACGGATTTACACTAAATAACAAAAAACACGCTTTCTGGACTAAAAGCTACAGTTCTGGGAAATTTGGTGTAATTCTATCCAACGGTTCGAGCTGTAGTCGTGTTCAAAATCCCTGTGGGAAATTGCATGGGGAAAACGCGTTTTGGGATCTTTTTTTCTCAGGTTACAGGGACATTATAGTTCGGCTCAGATTTCACTTGTACAAAAGCAGTGAAATTCAGCAGTTATAGTTACCTGAGCCATAACTATAACTTACGCCCCGCATTGCACTGCTTATGACCTCACATATTATATCACTCATGACATGGTCAGTGACATCACTCATGACATTACTGATGACATCTCATATGACATCAAAGATGACATCATCAACAGAACCACTCACACACCCACTCACACTCCCATACTACCTCTCATATGCTCCAGCGACTTGCCGGTCCCACATTTTCTTTCACTTTTTTAAAATTTAATATAGGAAGGAGGCCTCATGGCCCCCCTGCCCTGGGCCTATTTCGGCCCTAGGGACCCCATCCCCAGGCCCGGCCTCTCTTCTTGGTGTCCTCTCCCACCCAGGGAACCCAGTAATTTTTATTGCGGACCGTGTGGGGAGCCTCAAGGCACCCGTGCTCCCTGCCGGCTCCCCGCATCCTGCGGCAGTCGGCATTGCTT
The DNA here is from genome assembly GCA_963921515.1 of Calotriton arnoldi. NCBI lineage: Eukaryota > Metazoa > Chordata > Amphibia > Caudata > Salamandridae > Calotriton > Calotriton arnoldi. Next base: position 1,399,155 of record CAWUFW010002804.1, on the reverse strand, counting down.
TTACAGAGAGGGAGTTGCTAACATGCAGCTCCCTCTCTGTAAAAGCAACTGTGCTTTGCTTACAGCAAGCAAGAGCATTTTAAAAGGTAAAATTCCCGCCAAGCCATAGCAAACAGCTAGGTCCCGGGGGTGGGCACCCCGGGACATAGAACGAGCCGGCCCTGGGTGGTGGCAGTCCCTGGGGCCATTTTTTGCTGCAGTAGGAGGGGCACCCCTCCTTTCTTATAGTTTTCCCCGGTAGGTGGTTGGTCCCCGGGGCTATGGGGGGCTATGAAGCCCCCCGCTTTCAATTGAACTTAAGCCCCAGGGAGATGGTGGTCCCCAGGGCTGGTGGAGTCTGCATGCCCCCGCATTACTTGTAATTAAAGCATCCTCAGAGGCTGTGGATAGAGGGTCCACGCGCCCCTCCGCAATATTTTCTGTATAAGCCCCGGGGAGGTGGTGGTCCCTGGGGTTGCGGGGGAGGCCGTACGGGCCTCCCCTGCAGTTTTTTCTAATCAAGCCCCAGGGAGGTGGTGGTCCCTGGGGCACCAGTAAGCCCCAGAAGGGGGGCCCATGTGCCCCCTTCATTTAATATTTAAATGTCCCCAGTACCTGGCCCGCCCGGGGGCCAATTAGTAACAAAGTGCAGGCTCGTTTTTTTAGCACTCTAATGATCTGGTGTTGAAGTTATCTTACCTACAGTCTCTCTTCACTGATTATGCATGAAAGCAGAATAACTCACCTTTTCTATATTGCCTTATGATTAAGACCCGGGAGCGGCTGAAACGCGTTATGGAATTGGGCACTTCAATGATAAATACTTGCGAATTATGAACGGTTGGAGGGCTTGCTGCATGTTTTTGGAATGGTGCATGTTTTCGTTTGGAATACACATATGTATTTATATATACATTATGTATACATATATATACACATGTGTGTATGTGTAAATATATATGTATATGTATATATATATATATATATATATATATATATATATATATATATATATATATATATATATATATATATATATATATGTATATATGTGAAGAATGCTGATGCAGCCACGCCAGCAAAGAACGCCCACACTCCAAGGGTACTTTTAAACACGTTTATTCAAGCTAACGCGTTTCGACCACCAAGGTCTTTTTCAAAGCTCAATACCATTTCCAATGTGCTCAATTGCTTTCAACACATACAACTCAGTGTTAACATGGTAGACAGACTTCCCCAATATATTACAATCATATATGGAGATTTACGAAGACAGACTCCCTGTCAACAAAAAATTAAAACATTTCAAACAACAAGTGGACTGCAATACACAGTGGGGGAAAATAAAAATTTACCAAAGAAAAATTCAGATTTCATCATAAATGCACTAACACATTCCAGGGTTACTAGTGGTTTAAAAAGAGGAGAAATCAATGTGGGTTAAGTTGTATCACATGCATTCTAAATTACTAAAAAGTGTAGTTGGCCAGTGCCAAGCACAGGAGTCTTGTTCGATATCTTAGCAGCATGGTCCAGTGACCTACAGACATATTAGCCATCAGCATTCCAGGTATAGATCTCCCATTCAGAGTCCCACAGATGCCCTTCAATTGTGAACACACTGCTATAAAAAGGAAGACCCCAATTGTACAACAAGTAACCACAGGAAAAGAAGGAAAATAGAGAAGGGTAAATTGCCTGAATTAAGGTGAAGGTAGTAGGTTCAGGGAGAAGGTGAGAGAACCCCTTTTGAGACTAAAGGTAAAAAGTGAGAAGTAGAGAACCAAGAAAAGAATGGGGGAACAAAGCGGGCTGTCCCAGAAAATCATGATGCTGGTGAATCATGGCTTCACCCTTCAACCCAGATAGACATGGAGCTCCTCATCCTGGTTGAGGCCGCCCAGCTGTTTGCTGCGTAGACGGATGATGTACTCCGACTCTAGTCTCTTCAGCGCTCGTTCTCAATCTCCCCCTCTCGTGCGTGCCGGTATCCTGTCAATGCCAAAGAAAGAGATCTTAAGATTCTTGATGTTAGGGCTATGTAGCATGTTGCAATGTCTGGCCATAGGATATGAAGCATCATTGTTCCTGATAGCTCTCAGGTGTTCCAAGATTCTCTTTTTGACAGGAAGAATGGTGCTACCTACATAGCGCAGGCCACAAATGCAAAACAAAACATACACAACAAAATCAGTATTGCAGTTCATAAAGTGCTTAATTTTATGTTTCCTGCCACTGGGTAGTGACACCATTTTAACATTAGTGCTGTGTGTGCATGCTTTGCACTTACCACACTTGTGAAAACCTGGGAGTTCCCTCAACCAGGTACTTCCAGGTGAATGCCCTGTGTCCTCATAGGAGTGCACAAGCATGTCCTTAAGAGAGCTACTTCTCCGATATGTAATCTGTGGATAGGGGCTAACTAGCTTCCCAATGGTTAAATCTGATTTCACTAAGTGCCAATGTCTCTTGACAATAGCACATACCTCTGTAGATTTGGAATTGTAGGTGGTGATCACCCTCACTGTTTGTTCCCTTTCCCTCTTTGTTTGGGTTTCAGGAGACTACTTCTGTCCACACTTTTTGCTTTTTTCACTGCTGCCTCAATTGCTTTGTTTGTGTACCCCCTGCTCAAAAACGTATCCACCATCCTCTTTTCTTCTGTATCATAGGATTGTACGGTACTACAATTCCTCTTTGCTCTGAGGAGCTCGCAGTATGGGATGCTCCATTTAAGTTTAGTTTAGTGATGGCTTCGGGCATGTAAAATGCTGTTTCCCGCAGTGGCCTTCCTATGCAGTTTGTAATTATAGTGTCCCCATCCACTTGTACCATGATATCTAGGAAGTCTATCCTGCTGTTGTCGGTTATACTAGTGAACTTCAGGTTGAGGTCATTCTCAGATATCTTACCTAAAAGGTATCCAGCTTCTTTTGTGGACCATCCCATATCAGAAAAATATCATTAATGTAACGTGTCCACAAAATAAGCTGTTGAGAGTAATCCTTAAATTCTTCTGCCCAGATGTACTCTGACTCCCACCACCCCATGAACATGCAGGCATAACTTGGGCCGAAGCAACTTCCCATGGCAGTTCCGGTAAGTTGTTTATACCATTGGTTGCCAAACAGAAGATAGTTATGTTCAAGACAAAACTGTAACATATCAATAAGGGCCATGGTGTGATCATATGTTGCTAGTGGTCTGTCCCTGAAAAAATGTCTAGAAGCCTTTAGCGCCAAGTCATGTTTTATGCAAGTGTAGAGGGAAACCACATCTATTGTTGTAAGACCATAGCTCGATTTCCATGGGATATCAGAAATGTTAAAAATGAAGGCCATACTGTTCGACAATATGAGGGAAGGCTACACACATATGGGAACAGAAAATGGTCAAGATAGATGGAAGCATTCTCCAGAAGACTGTTTTTGGCAGAAATGATAGGCCTAGCTGGTGGTTCTGTACTATGCTTGTGTACCTCCTGTAACATATAAAAACATGGTACTATGGGTTTCTTAACAGTTAAGAATAACAATTCATCCATACTCAAAATGCCCCTCTCATGCCAACTGGACACCATACTGTGGAAAAGATCAATTGTTAGGCCATGTTGAGCAGCATTGGTCTTCTTGTAACTACCAGAAAAGTCCAGTTGTCTCTTTGCCTCTGCTGTGTACTTTTGTACATCCCACAGCATAACATTCCCCCCTTTGTCCGATGGTTTGATGACAAAGGACTTGGCTTTCTGTAGTGATTCCAAGGCTGCTCGTTGGCCCTTAGTTAGATTAGTTGCAAACTGGTTGTTATTCCTTAATTCCAATTGTATGAGGTCACGTAGGACCACCTCATGGAAAGTATCTATGATGTCATGTCGTGTTATTGGGTTAAACCCGGATTTGAGTTTGAGATCACTTCGACTCCTTTTGTTCACCTCCAAATCCAAATTTTCCAGTAGTTCCCGTTCGGAAACCTAATTCTTCTCACCCAATTCTAACTCCCTCATAGATGCCAAACCATCAATGTCACCAATAGTTACTATGTTAGAAGCTGAAACGGCAGAAGTAGATCCATTGTCCCCCATCCCCAGGATCCCACTAGATTGTTTATGGGCATGAATATGTATTAGCTACTGGCGTTCGCTAGTAGGTAGTTATGAATAAGATGTAGTTTCCATAGAGCATTTTTTTTATTTGCCAATAACTTTGGCTTTGTTTGACGAATCCTCGCTGATGTCATTTGAGATGTCATCAGTGATGTCACTGACCATGTCATGAGTGATGTAATATGTGAAGTCATAAGAACTGCATTGCGGGGGCATAAGTTATTGTTAGCTCAGGTAACTATAACTGCTGAATTTCACTGGTATTGTACAAATCAAATCTTAGCCCAACTATATTGTCCCTGTAACATTTGTTTTTTTCAGTGAAAAAAAACAAAAAAATTAAAATCAAAGGCTGCAGGGATATTATAGTTAGAGAATTGCAAAAACCTCAGAAATTCACGGAAAAAACTAAAGGTTACAAGGACATTATAGTTAGACTCAGTTTTCACTAGTACAAAAAGAGAAATTCAGCAGTTATAGTTAGCTGAGCTAACTCTAACTTACACCCCCACAATGCACTGCTGATGACCTCACATATGACATTACCGATGACATCTTAAATGACATCACTGATGACATCTCAAATGGCTTTTTAGTAAGCTGCCCATCATCCTGGCAAAAGGGCAGAAGGACGTTGCATACCGCTAATGTATATGTGGCTGAACCAAATGGGCGGGGCTTCAGGCAAGTTTACATACCTCTAGTTTTTAAAAGTTTAGAAAATGATCTCTGGTCTCAGCAGCAGATAACAAGAAAGTACCCCCTCATTTCAGGGACTACGTGAGATATCGCACTCGAGAAAAGCAAGGATGCAAACACCACCATCACAGATTACAGATAACTTTTCAGTGGAAATGCAGAGAAGACACACTTGATTTGCCTTGGCCATGCAAAGTTAGGATCATTAGTACTTTACAGAAATGGAGCTTCAACGTGGGCACCTGCTTTGTTTATATCTGTAAGTGCTTCCTGTTGAGGTTTCATTTCTGGTAAATGAGCATTGTGCCAGAATAAATCCTGCCCTGCGTATTTATCCAAGACACCACCATTTTGTGCAGCACCTCTACCCAACTGGAGTACTTTATACTGGCTAATTAGTGAGTGCTACTTCATTGGGTAAATGTATAGTGCATCTTTTACACTACAGCTGCGTAAAGGAAACCGAAGAAATGTCTACAGTGACCTTGTGTGTCTATAACTTTGCCTGTGTGATTGTTGCTTGAGCGTCTTCAATAGATAACTTTACACGGTGGAACTGCAGAGAAAACACACTTGGATGATGTGTTTTCTTTTATTTTACTATGGGGAAGGGTGCGTGCGCCCCCCCCAGTGCCGATTTCAACCCCAGGGACCCCCTCCCCTGGGTACCGGCCATGTCACCGCAATGGGACTTCGGGGGGACCCTTAGGCCCCCCGTGGTCCCATCCGGCTCTCCTCCTTCTGCACGAGCTGGCATTTGAAAGGCAGCTCCCTATCTGTCAGAGCAAATGTTTTCATCTGCTTTCCTGCATGATTAGGAAACAGATGAAAACTTTGCTTTCTGCAAGCTGGAGCTGTTTGACAGCCCCCGCTTGCAGAAATCAGAATTATGTTTGCTTTTGCTTGGTGGTAGTTGTTATCTCCCACCAAGCAAAAGCAAACAGCTACCTTCCAAGGGTGGGCACCTTGGAAGGTATCAGGAGCTGACCCTGGGGGTGGTTGTCCCATGGGCCAGAAATGGTTCTGCTAGGGGGACCCCGCGGCCCCCCTCCATCGTGCAATTTAGCCCCGGGGAGGTGGTGGTCCCTGGGGCAAGAGGTGCGCGACAGACCCCATATATTAATTTATATCAGCCCCAAGGAGGTGGTAGTTCCCAGGGCTGCCGGGGGCCACTCAGCCTCCCTTTTAAATTTAATAAATTGCCCTAGGGAGGTGGTGGTCCCCAGGCCACAGGTGGGCCCAGTGGGCCCACCCGCATATATATTTTGATAGTGCCCCAGGGAAGTGGCGGTCCCTGGGGTTGCAGGGGTAGCGTGGGCCACCCACATTGATTTAACTTAATTTCCCCAGGGAGGTGGCAGTTCCTGGGGCGCAAGCCTGCCCATTGGGCCCGACTGCCTGTATATTTTGATCGTGCCCAGGGATGTGGCAGTCCCCAGGGCTGTAGGGAGGCTGAGTGGGACACCCGCATTAATTTAACTAAATTTCCCTGTGGAGGTGGCAGTCCCTGGGGTGCAGCTGGGCCCATCGGGCCCAACCACATATATATTTTGATAGCTCCCTGAGGAGGGGGCAGTCCCTGGGGCTGTGGGGGGGCTGCACAGGCAGCCCCCTACATTAATTTACTTGATTTGCCCTGGGGAGGTGGTGACGGTCCCCAAGGTGCGGATGAGCTCATCAGGCCCACTAGCATATATAATTTGATAGTGCCCCAGGGAGGTGGCAGTCCGTGGGGCAGCGAGGGAGCCTCGCCGGGCCCCTGCATTTATTTAAACATTTGCCCCGGGGAGGTGACGGGCACCGGGGCATGGGGAGTGCTGTGCTAGCATCCCCCACATATTCAAATTTGCTGATGCCCCCGAGACCTGCTCCACCCGGGGTTTAAGATCACAGAAGCATGGGAGCCCATGCTTCTTTCTTTTTTTTCAGCGGGAGCCGCTGTTCCGGTGCGGCTTCTGACGAAAATATTTCAAAAATATGTTTTTTGCCCTGTGGGACTCACTCACTCACTCACTCAAGGTATTCCTACCCTGCCCCCTTCTCTTTTTTTAACATTTTTTTCTGGTACTCGACTGAAGCCAAGTACCAAGATGGCTGCCAATACTTCCTTGTTTGAAGTGTTGGCAGCCAATCAGATTTGAGCATGGGGACTGTCGGAGGATCCGCGTCTCTATGTATATAAATTCGGATTTTCCTTAATATTTTTAAAACTACTGAACAGATTGATGCCAATTTACTAAAAAGTCAGTTTCTGCCAAATTTGGTGTAATTCCGTTCAGCAGTTCGGCCTGTAGTCATGTCTAAAATCTCTTTGGGAATTACCATGGGAAAATACATTTTGGGACACCCTCTTTTTCTTGTCCCCCGCTTGACGAATCCCCACAAAGTTTCAAGACAGTAGCTAAGTGAGCATCATACTAGTTTTGAAAATTTCACGAGGATTCATCAAATGACGCCAAAGTTATTGGCAAATAAAAAAACACTCATCCTATGGAAACTAGGTCCTAACTATAACTACCTACTGGCGACCTCCATTAGGACATGTATATATGTATGTATATATATATTTGCTTAGGTTATTGGGCAGGAAGTGAGGACAATCAGATCGCAATAGTAGTGAAGCTTCTTTGACACTTCTGTCACTGTACAGCCTTCATCTCTATGAGGTTCAGTGCAGGAATGTTGAATTGGGCATAGCTTTATTGTGACTATAGTGAAATTGTATGTTAATAGCAGAGAAGCAACTTCATTTGTAGTTAATAATTTGTAGGACAGGGAACTTTTTTTAGGATAGAGATGAAAAGGGGAAAGGATTGGTAATTCAAGAAGTAGTTTTTTTTTGCCTTAAGTGATCAAATGTTCTTTAATGTTGTTATGTGTGGCTCTGGTAGAGAGCCACTAGCGTGAATAACTGGATTCAAATCCAGTAATTTACTGGTATGATATAGCAACAGTTGGTTAACCAAAGATGTAACCCACTGTTGCTAAGTCATAATGGAATTCCAGGCTGCTCTGACTGGCCCTGTAAGAGACTGTCAGAGGAGTGCTGGAAACCAGGCAGCTCAGCTTTATTGGGAGGGCACAGAAAGTGGTGGAAGTGGGTGGCAGACCAGGTGTTTTGTTTTTACGTTTTGAATACAGAACAGAAGCCATGTTATGTATGGCTCCCCCATTACTCCTCTGCCCCTATGTAGCAGTTGAAAGCAGGGGTAGATGATTTTGGGGACCATACATGTTGTCTATTTGATGTCACTTAGAACACCTCAGAGAAAAACACATCAGTGTAATTCACAGTTTTTTTAAAAATAACTTTATTAAAGTTTTATTAATAACAGAAATAAACAGAGACATAATATTATGGATCAATAATCACAGTGTACAAGACAATCATCAAACATACATTCTTATTACCAGTTGGTGTTGCATAAAATAAACACACGTCATTGATCGCAGCCTCGTCCACTGCTGTTTAGCACACCACCCTGTCACATCAGGACATGAACATCAGTACTTTACATTGCATTGTCAGCCTGCAACTACAATACTAACCAGCCATAATAGGGAGGGACCCCAAAGGGACTACCAAACCGTTAGGCTCTAACTTGCCTACGCAGCATACATTCTCAAGTCTTACTCGGAACCAGGGGTGTCCACACTTCCAGACTTGTTATCTTTGGAAGCCAAATAGGTTTGGTACAATTCCCCAAAATTTTTAGGGCGGTTGCGCGGGGGGAGAAGACCGCTGTAGTTTTCAGTTTGAGTACTGTTGTACACCATGTCTCTCGACCAGCATGCCATAGTGGGTGCCGGACCGCAAGACCAGCACATTGCTACTCTGCACCTAGCAATCAGAAGCCCCATGTCGACCAGACGCCGTACAGCTTTTGGCAAGGGAGCAGAGTACCCTAAAAGGGCCAGCATAGGATCGGAAGTCAGCGCGGTAGCAATGATGTCTCCCAGGGTTTTAAAAATCTGGGCCCAAAAGTTGGCAAACCCCAGGCACAACCTAGCTAGATGAAAAAAGTCAGCCAAGTCTGCACCACAGCGCTCCCAGTCGGCCGAATCGCGCAGCCCATACCTGTGCAGCCTCTCCGAGGTGTAGTATACCCTGTTAAGAAATTTGAAGTGTATCAGCCTGTGGCGGCCATTTAAGGAGATACGTTTCGTGCTCTCGCAACAGTACTTCCATGTTTTGTCATCGATTTCTTTACCTAAATCCTCCTGCCAGGCCAGCCTTGCCTTAGTGTAGTGATTTTCCCGGTACCCCTGAGCCAGTTTGTAGATATTAGATACAATACGAACTGGTGTGTCAGTTTTTATCATATATGTGAGTGGAGCTACCTCAGGCAGCTCGTCTAAGTCGCTGCCTAAAATCAACTTCAACGATTGCCTTGCCCTATGGAATTAGAATCTTGTAAGCAATGTGTCATGTTGATCCAACGTCACCACATCGTCCCACGTCTTCACTTTGCCCTCTGTAAACATATCACCATTGTTGTGATGTTAATAGAGCTAAGTGCCTGGGTAACCCCCCTATCTTTGCATGAAGGTAGCTAGAGGCACCACTCCAGTGGTGTCAGTGGGGAGTATAAAATGGCTCCTGCCTGTAGATTCAGGAGGCATTGCCAGGCGTGCACTGTTGAGTTGATAGAATCCAAGATTCCAGTTCTGCGATCTGGAGGGTTAAACAAAAGGGCTGGCAGCGGGAGCGCCGACGCCACAACTCTTTCAATCTGAATGTGTAGAATACCGGCAGGGCCGTGTATCCAGTAGTGTGCATGCACGCTTTGTGCCGCCCTATAATATAGATCTAAATCCGGGGCTCCTAGACCACCCATATGATACGGCAGCGTGGGTACATCCCATCTAACCCGAGCGTGTTTCCCAGCCCATGCTAATTTCACAAGCAGTGATGTAAGTGTGCGAAAGAAGGAGCTAGGGAGGACCATAGGGACGTTAGTAAATAAAAACAAGAACCTGGGGAGTACGACCATTTTCATGATAGAGACCCTGCCAGCCAAGGATAATGGCAACCGAATCCAACGGTCAATGTCATCTTCAAGTTTGCTAACTGCAACCCCGTAGTTCTCCCTAAAGACGATTTCCGAGTCTGATTGAACCTTAATTCCCAAATAACGCACCGGTTCCGATGTCCATTGCAGCGGATAATCTGGGGTGAAAGGAGATGTGGCCAGAGAGAGTGGAAACATTATTGATTTCGTCCAGTTGACCCTTAGGCCAGACAGCTTGCCAAACTTGACCACTTTGCGTAGTATCGGCGACATATTATGTTCAGGGTCTCTAATATATAGCAGCGTGTCATCCGCATATGTGGATATTGTCAAAGCGTATCCCGGGAAGCGTATTCCCCTGTGGCTGTGGTACTCCCGAAGTTCGCAGGCCAGGGGCTCCGCCACCAACCCATAAAGCATCGGGGAAAGTGGGCATCCCTGCCTCGTGCCTCATGTTATTTTAATCGAGTCAGTGACCATATTGCCGATTTTAATTCTAGCTGTGGGCGTGTTGTAAAGGACGCATACCATTTGTAAAAATATGGCTCCCAGCCCTAGTCGCGCCAGAACATGATTCATAAATGTCCATTCCACCGAATCGAACGCTTTTTCCATATCAAGGAACACCGCAACTGCCTTTACATCTTGTCGTGTTTGTTGTAACGCCCCAAACACCGTTCATAAATTATAAGTCAGATTTCTACTAGGGACAAACCCCGCTTGTTCTGGTGCCACCAACAATGGCACTAATGGAGCTAGACGGTTAGCTAATATTTTAGCATATAGTTTTGTGTCGACATTGAGGAGCGAGAGTCGGCGGTACGATGCACATTCCGTCGGCTGCTTATCTGGTTTTAGAATGGCAACGATTAATGCTTCCCTCATCGATGGTGGCATCAAGCCACTAGCACTAATCTCCTCAAACAACGTGGATAAGTGTGGGATGAGTAAATCTTTGAACTTTTTGTAAAAAGAGACCGTTAGGCCTTCTACACCCGGCGCACTACTAGATTTCATCCCGGTCAGCGCTGCAGTTATTTCCTCCACCTCCAAAGGTTGCATTAGGTATTCCCGATGAGCGTTCGTTAGCCAGGGAAGCTTAACGTGGGCTAAATAATCTAATATTTCTGTGTCTAGTCCCTTACTAGTTGAGGAGTACAGTGTCGTATAATACTGTCGAAATCTACTAGCTATCCCTGCCGGATCAGTAATAGGCTCCCCTTCCTCATTGTTAAGTGTGGGCACTCCTGTCATCTCCCGACGTTGTTTTAGCAGCGAGGCCAGCACTGAGCCTGGCCATTCACCCTCGCCATAGGTGCGGACAGTCATATATTTGCCTAAATGTTTGAGCTCTGAGTCTGCCGTTTCATGATATTCTTTCAGCAGTTCTTGAAATTGTTCTTTAGCACTATCGTCCTCACCATTAAGGAACCTATGTTCTAGCAACTTTAAGCTGCCCTCCAGATCTGAAAGTCGTTTGCGGAGCACGCGTAGGACTCCAGAGTGTTTAGCCATGGCTATTCCCCGGATATAAACCTTAAAGGTTTCCCACACCACAGAGAAAGTGTCAACTGACCCTATGTTGCACTCAAAGAAGGTTTCAATAACGTCTGACAGTTCTGATTTAAATGCAGTATCAAGCAGTGAGTATGGGGGGAAATGCCAGGTGATGGGGGGGATATGTTTTTGTGGAGTATCGATGACCAATTTCACAGGCAAGTGATCAGAAAAGGTGCGTGGAAGCACAACACAGTCACAAATATGAGTGTATACGTCTCTAGAAGCCAGCCAATAATCGATTCTAGTGTGCAAGTCATGATATGCAGAGTAGTGGGTGAACCCTCCTTTCCCGGGCGAGCGTGATCTCCATACGTCACATAGGTCTAGCTGTGTTGCCACATCTACGATAGTCCGTGCAGCAGCTGAGGGGCGCCGGTCCGGACCTCCCGACCTATCCAGCCGCAGATCTAAGACACAGTTAAAGTCTCCCCCCCACAGCTGGACATACTTCCCATAGCTCCGCATTTTCTCCAGCAAAGCAGCATAGAAATTTGGGTTATCATAATTAGGACCATATATGTTGACTAGGAGCAAGTCTAGTCCCTTCCCGCGACATCGCGAGATAGCGAATCTCCCCTCCGAGTCCGTGTCTAGTGGTACCAATTTAAGTTCTGCTTTCGGGTTAACCCAAGTGATCACCCCAAGGGCATGAGTTGTAAACCCCGCAGCTTGTGTATTTCCCTGCAGCCCCCTACAGCGGAGCATACTGCTATAAAGAGGCAAGAGCGATTCCTGCAAAAGGGCGATGTCTATGTCGTGTCTACTGAGATATGACAGGACCTTTCTCAACTTTCTGTCGTCATTAAGGCCACGGACATTCCAGGTCAAAATGTTTAACCTACCAGTTTGTGTCTGTGCCATGGTTATTGGTGCAAAGCCTCGCTGCATCTTGTATATATGCCCTGGTATCACTCCATACTATTATATGGCATAGTGTGTTACTCTTGATCCAGTTAGTCAGTACTGCTTGAGTGCCAAGCAATGAATGATGTCTCTGTTACGCCTCTCCCCCCCACCCACACCTTGCATACCCCAACTCTGTAATGGCAAAATCCCCAGAATAAGCCCACTGCGTCATAACAAAAAACACATACATAATATATAAACAGCAAACAACATCGGCTGCACGCCAGGTTGTGGTTCACACGCGCAGGCAGATGTTGCCTGTACCCTCTATCTGCTATCCTTGATAGGCTAATAGCCTACGCCGTCCGCCATCTAGCAAATATAATGCATCTGTCTCACAACATGGTAGGTCGGAGACTGCATCATTAGTCGGCTTCGTAGTGCAGAGCACAGATATGTGAATCGACCTACAGTCTGTTAACACTATTACCATATCATAGTGCCCGTCACCAGCTAGCAGATCCACACTTTCCTCACCTCCCCCCACATCAGCAGCAATTCATGTATTACTCAGTGTACAGCTCCCAAACCCCTCAAGCCATAATCTTATCTGTCAAGTTGAGAGTTCGGGCAATTAATCTTGATCCTCCAGACTGCCTCCAGTCGCTCCGTCGCGTTCAGGCAGCTCGTTGCTGTGCGCTCTATCCTTTGACCATTCCTTCAAGGCTTTCTGCAATACTTTAGGGTCCGTGAAGATCCTGGAACGGCCCTGTCGGTTCACGCGAAGTCTCGCCGGGTACAACTTGGCATAGTCCAGATTTTGATCCTGCAGTTGCCTCTTTAATGGTGCAAATTGTCTACGTGCCTCCTGCACGCGAAGCGTAAAGTCCGGATAGAGCGAAATAGCCAATCCTTCATAGGTCAGTGTTTGTTTCTCACGAGCCGCCTTCAGCGCCACATCCCTGTATCGGTAATTCAGCAGTTTGGCGAGGATAGGCCTCGGTGCTGCTCCTGGTGGAGGTTTCGGGCCCATCGAACGGTGCACTCGCTCCACCACGAACATTGGGGAGAATGTGCTTCGGTTCTGCAGCGTTGTCCTAGCTCCTCCACAAATAGTTCCATGTTTCCCACACTTGTGGATTCCGGAAGACCCGTAATACGAATATTACTTCTTCAGGACCGAGCTTCAAGGTCCTCCGCCTTATCCTGTAGGGTTCTTAGCAGCTTCCCCATCTGCTTTTGCTCAGTGTCCATTTGTGTCTGAGCCTCCTCCACTTCCGTGACTCTGCGCTCCGTCATGTCGAGCCGCTCCGCCTGCTTATCCATGCGCTCTGTCATACGGTCCATTCAGTATGCCAGAGAGTCTATTTTACTATCGATGGTGGTCAACCTCTTTTGCGTAGCAGCTAGTATAATACGGATGTCACCCTCCGGCGACTCCGGCACGTCAGCATGTTCGTTCATTCCCTCTTCTGGTGTGTGCTCCCGGTTTCTGGATTTTCTCTGCTCGAAGTGGAACTTGGGCTGTGATTTGTCAACTTTCCCCATAGCTGCTGCGCGCAATTGTACCACAGCCAATTTCACGGTGCGCTCCCGGGGGCTGCAGCTCTGTACTTAAGCACTGTCGCAATATGTTCCCCCTCTGGGTAATCCAGTTGCTGCTATTGTTATGCCTCAGCTAGGGCTCTGCCTCGCCAAGCAGCGGGATGAGTAAAAGGCGCTATGAGCTACAAAAGTGCTTAGGGTGGGCTGGGAAAGGTTTCACCGCACTAGGCGAGGTGTGGTTAAAGGAGGCCAATCAGCACCACCTAGACCATAGCAAGAGAGAGTTCCGAGAGGTCCTGTGGCAGCTTTAGAATTATTAGTAGTGCCCCGGGGAGGTCTGTGATGCGAGGGCTCTGTACTTCAGGGGTGTAGGAGTGATGAGTGTCAGTGCCGGTGCCCAGTCCCCCACCGCTGCACCGGAAGGCCCGCGACCCGCATTGGCCAATAGCCAGGCCGTGCTCCTCACCTCAGGCTCAATGAGCAGGTCGCACCTCAAAGCGTGTACTGACGAGGTCTTAAAATGGCCGCACCAGGCCTCACGCTGCTTCAAATGCTCGCACCTCCGCCTCTCGCCTGACCAGGGAAGGAGGAACAAGCGCTCTCCGTGCGATCGCAGGGAGCCAAGCACGGCTTTCCGCACCGCTCAGCAACACTCCGGTTGGCGTCAGGGACCAAGAATCGCCCGCGGACACAGGGTCCCCAGCCCAGCGGTTGCCTCTGCTCCTCACGTCACAGCAGGGGCCTCAAGTCTGCGTTTGCTCCTGGGCTCAGCACGGCAGGAGTTTTGCAGCCACCCTCCTCTACTCATTGTGTGCCGGGGCTCCAAGTGTTTAGCGCTCTGATTCAATCTCTGGCGCCGCCGGGGGACACACCTCCGTTATCGCCGCAGGCGTGTAGTTAGATGGAGTCACCGCTCGTTCTTAGCCGACTCGCTTCCCAAGTCTTAGATCTGGGCTACGCACCTCGGCGCCAGGCCTCTGCAGCAGTCCTCCGCTCTGGTGCTGGCAGTTAGTTGCAGTGCATCCCAGACAGCCCAAAATGATTGTGGCTCTCTCCAGAGCCGATACCGATTTAGCTGGTGGCTACATAGCTTCACAGATGCCGGATTCTTATCGGATCTTTAGATGGCACGATGGAGCTCTCAAACTATGTGGCCATCTTGGGCCCAGGCAAGCTCCGCACCCCCTGTAATTCACTGTTACCCAGCCATAACTCTATATCATAGGCAGTACTACTAATCAGTTTCTTCTTTTGCTTTCTTCCTTTTAGGACCACCAGAGAACAAGAGAATGACCAAGACCAAAATGTTCTCAAAGGCTGAGGGTAAAAATGGCCCAGCCCCACGACTTCTGAAAGCACTTCCTCAGATACTGGCAAGTCATGTTTATTTATTTGCAATTCTTAGATTTAACAATTAATCACACCTAAAACGCAGCATGGCTGTCTGTATTTTCCCTTTTTGTGTTTTCCTAACTTTTCACCAACTATCTCTTTAGTGCCTATTAACCCTGCACACCTCCTAGCCACTTGTTTGGCTGGGCCTAGTGCATGCAACAGGAATGGATCAAACCAGCCTTCCAACTGTTTTTTTTGGGCCGGTGCATTGTGGATTGGGGACTGGTGTCTCCGGTCCCTGGTCTGCCTGGGTTTTTGGTAGCCCTGATGTTGCTATGTCTGCTTCGGTTTCTGCCCGGTCCCTCTTCATGTTTTCTGCCCCCTCGGTGGGTTGTGCACCTGTGTGCCCTCTGGGCTTGTTCTTCCTTGGATTGTGATGTCTCCACGGGTCTTTTAGGCTGGTGGTGGGGCCTTAGCTCTACCTCTGTTTGTCATGGCCTCGCTCTGCCTTTGTTTTGCCCCTCATTTGCCTGTGCCAGTTGGGTTGGCGGTGCCTTCTCTAGCCTTGTCTCCTGGTTGGGGGCTTCCTGGTTGTGGGGTGGCTTTCCTTCGTGAAGTGTCCAGCTCGGGCCGTTAGGGCCTTGGGGTCGCCTTTTGCATTTCTGCCGATGGCCCTTTTTGGCTTCCCTTTCTCGGATCCCCTTGCTTGGGTGTGGGTCTTTCAGACCCCTGGTGGTTCTGTGCCTGGCATGCCTGGGGGCCGGGCCGGTTTCCTTGCCCTTTCCTCTGGCCTCTATTCTGCACCTGCCTTTCCCTGGGGCAAGCTGGGCCGTGACATTGGTGTGTCGGTGCGGGCCGCTTCTGTTCTGCCCTGGATTTCTGCTGCTTTTTGTTCCCTTGGTGGCCTAATTGTGGCTGGTTCCTGCGTCTTTATTTCTGCCCCTGATGGTCGGGGGTTTCGGGGTTGTGGGATTGGCCCTGTGCTGCGCCTTCCGAGCCTGGGGGAACGCTGTGTTGGTGGCCTCCAGTCTTGCTGGCATGTCTGTGGTTCTGTCAGCTGGCTTCTTGGGGGACTCTGGGGGCATCTGCAGGGGTTGGGCTGTGGGCCGTCCTGTTTGTCTCTCCTGTTCTTGTGGCCCTTCTGCGGATAGTCTTGGGACTCGCTTGTGGTGGTTCCTTGGTGTTGTCTTTTGTCCGCTGGGCCGTTTGTTCGGCTGTTTGGTTGGTTGGGGGTTTTTCCTCCCTTCCGGGTTCCTGGGTTCCTCTTTGGTGTCCCGGGGCATGGCCATCTCTGGTCCTGTCTTTTCGCTTTAGGTCAAACCCCTGAGTTTGTGGTTGTGGGTGTCATCCTTGGTGTATGTTGTGCGGAGTGGGGTCTTCCCTGTTGGCCCTGTTTGGTCTTTGGGTTCCCCTGGTCTCGGGGTCCTTGGGTCTTTGCCTCACCCCTCTCTTGATGCTGTGCCCTGGTCTGGTTCGGGGTCTGCGGGTGTTCGCCCCTTGCTTTTCCTTGGGCGGGGTCCTGTTGTTGGCCCCGTTCTTGGTGGGGTGTGGTGCCTTTCCGGGTTCTGCCCTCTGGTTCTCCCCCTGCCATTTCCTGTCCTGGTGTGGTCTGTGTTTCTCTGCCTGGTCTTTCTGGTTGGTCTTCGGGCGGCTGGTGTTCTGGTGCTTGCCCGTGTCCCCTGCGTACTCTGTGGGTGCCTCCGTCCTGGCCTGTTGGCCTGTCCCTGTGCCCTGGCTCCTTCTTCCAATTTGGGTGTTTTGGGCAGTTGTCCTGTGTCAGCGCTAGTGGTTGGTGCTGGACATTCCTGCCCTGGGGCCTGGTCCTCCTACGGATATTTTTTTCAGGGCGGTGCCCTCCGGGCTCTCTGGTGGCTGGGTGTGTCAGGTTGGATGGGGGGGGCTTGCTCTTTGTCGTTGCTCCCTCCCTTCATGGTTTGGTCTGTGTGGGCCTCCCCTTGGTTGGTCCTCTGGATCTGTGCCTTGGTCCTGTTGGCTGGCCCTGTCCTCTTGGTCTGGGCTGGTCTGCTGTGGGGCTCCCCAGTGGTGTTGTGGTTGGTCCTGTTGTTGGCTGTGTCGCCCTTTGTCTCATTGTTTGGGCTGGGACTGTTGGGTCATTCCTATCTACCCCTCATCTCTCTTGTGGAGTTTGTTGTGGGTATTTTCGGCAGTGTTGGGCGTTCTTTCCATTGTCTGCTTGAGGTCATGCTCTGTCGGTTCTGCTGCCGGGCCTGTGGGGCTGCTTGGTGGTCCTGGGCTTGGTGGCCTTTTAGCCGGGTGGGCACCCTTCCGGGCCTTTTGTTCCCTGTGGGGTGTTTCTGCTGTTCTGGTCCTCCTTGGGCTGGTTGTTTCTGGTGGCCTGGTTGCTTTGGCCCCTCTGGGGCTTCACCTTTGTGCTTGGGGTCTCTGGGGTTTGCCTCCTTCCGGCTTTTGCTTGTTTGTCTTTGCCTTGTCACCTTCGGGGGCTGGCTCCCGTCTGCTTGGCGGTTTTGGGGGTTGGGGTCCATGGGGCCTGGGTGCCCTGTTTGTCCTTTTTTCTGTGGTTGGTTGTCTCCTTGGTGCTGCTGGTGACTTCTGCTTCTGGGGTGCTGGTTCGTCCGGTCCTTGGTTATGTCCCTGTTGGTGTGGCTCTGGGTAGTACTGGTTATCTACTCCCAGTGGGAGGTGGTGGAGTTAGGGGTCCCAACATTCCCCTGTTCTTTTTTTTTGTCTGGGAAATGGCCATCTCCATAAATAAGGAATGGGACGAGGACAACGGGACCAGGAGTACTGAAGATTACCGGTAAGTAATAGAGCAATAGCTCTCACGAGACACCAAAAGCTGTCTCTAGGTAAGACCTAAAAAGGATCAAAAGGTGGTCAAGGCTGCTTCACTTCATCTTAGTTGTGAAAAGCCCTTTTAGCTGTAAGTTCAACAGAATTTCCCTATGGAAATTAACATATGATCTAGCTCTTATGCAAATACTCTCACCACGTAATCTTTGACTCATTATTTGCGTGTAGCATATGAATTAGTCCTATTATCCAAAATATAATATTGCTAATAAATTGGTCAAAAATATACATTTGACTGGTAAAATCATTGTTGAAAAGCAATCTTTTTTCGAAAATCAAGGTCATTGAAATAAATATACTAAACGACATTTAAAACTTTACTTTAAAGCTAAAATGTGGGTTCCAACTCACTAAAACGTTCATGCATTGGAAATACACAGTACACCATATCAAGAAACTTTAAAGTGCGACTAGTTAACTTAATCACCTGAATGTACCTTGCTTTGATTACTTACACTTCAGGTGGACTAGTAATCAAGCTTCTTCAATGCCTTATATGATCATTTTCAACAGAGCCAAATGTATCCCAGTCTAGTTTACACAGCAATCAGCAAGCTATTTATTTCTGATTAATACATAAAGTTTGCCATTCCCAGCAGGGTACTGATGAGAATAATCTGTCAATGTCCTGCTAATTCCCTGCTTGATTGCCTTTGGTCAGTACAGGCGCATAAGCACAGTAAAAGCAAACCACTTTTTGTGCGTATTTGAAAAATAAAAAACAAATGTGCTTTAGCTTGATCGGTTAGCATATTATAGAAGTTTGCAGCTTTCGAAAGAAGAGAGAAAAACTGATTGACAACAGAAAATAGAGTAAGGATGCATTTTTAGAATTTAGAGAATGGCAGAAATACATTGGTAAGATTAAATAAGCCTATATGTGTCTAAAGAGTTTTTCACCGAGCTTATGCTTACTGGATTTCTCAAGTGAGAAACCATAGCGTAGCTAGTATTCGGCTTCAACTCTTTCCTATGTTCAGCATATTGTCCAGTTACATCCAAAGCAGTTTTGGCCCAAGCACATCTACGTGGTGACTTCATCAGGTTCATGATGCCAAGCAGCTCATGTATAGTGGTGTGTTTCAACCCTCAAATTACTCAACCCTTTGAGGAATATCAGTGAATTTGGATTTGCTCTTCAATATCTCTCCTCCTCGCCAACTACATACGTTCATTCTCATACATCAGGGTCTGCTTCTGGTTGTTTACCTTCAACTTACTCTTCTCAGTAACATCAACGTGACCGTTCTTGAGTATTTTCTGTATATATAGGCCACTACTTTCTTTTCATTATCCATATTTTTGTATTTTGCTATTTGTTTTTGTACTGTTCACTTGTTTTCCTGTAATTAACACCGAAAATAAAATGCACCGCAGAACATTGCTATGGCGTTAGTTGCCAACATAAAGAGTAACTGACACATCTAAGATGGCAGCTATTGTTGTGTAGTTTTCTTTTATTGTTAAAGTAAGATAGGTCTACAAATACAAGGAGCGTGTGCATACTTATAGAAGAAGCATGCCTGCGCTGGGTTTCTGCGGAATTAAGGAACTTTTTATTTGGTAGTAAGTAGCTGGTGTGCTGTGACATGGCTCAATATGAAATAACGCTGTCTCCGTAACTGCTCAGTTTATCATTATTTCAGGTCAGAGAGGGGGGATGGAGTTAACACTAAAAACAAAAAACTCAAATTTTGATTTTATTTTTTTAGCTTGGCACTGCGTGTAATTGAGGCAATGCTCATTGGAGGAATTATAGAAATTACGTTTGCTGAGCTAGAATTCATATTTTTAAAATTTTGATGCTTCCTTTTTTCAGATTGATACTGGTTGACCCTCACGCTTAAAATATTTAATTCAGTGGGAGAGCCAGCTGAGCCACAGCAGAACCATAGTTCTGGCGTGTCCCTAAGTACCAAAGAACGAGCCAAACCATCCAAAGATTTTCTACGTAAATAATAGAGCAAATGGCAAGGAAAAATAAAATATAAATTTTTTCAAATTAAAAATAGGTTATTTCTTGAATGCTTGTTTTAAGAAAGTAAATTAGATGTCATCACTGTATTGGCTTCTATTAAAAGTAATTGTTAAAACATGAATATTTCCTCACCTTTAACACCCTGACTAGCCCGGGAGTCACTTTTGATATGCTGGTGTAATGTGGTGTAATCTTGGGAATTTCAAATTGTGAAAATTATGCATAATGCCTTAGATTACATCATTATGTAGCCTCGATTAAACCAGAGGGCATATTTACAAGCCCCTATCACCACAGGAACGTCACTTTTAACGATGTTCCTGTGGCGATAGGGACTTTGTGGCATTTGCATTTTGTTCTTAACACCAGGCTCCACTATTCCCTTGTAAATATGCCCCCAGATGTCGGTTCGGAACAAATACTATCACTCAAGCACGAGATCATGATCGACACATGTAAGCAATGTGTACAACCTGATCATGAACAGCATTACTTTAATGAGAGACTGATAAAAAGAACTGAAAAATTGATTTTGAGTTAACTTTTTACCCAAGTGGATGTTCGAGTAATTTTTGAATACTAAATGCAATTTTATATTAATTGTATTTGTTTAATTTTTAGGGTTTACAGAGGAAGTGCCAATGAGAGTGAGGATACTGTTTATACATAATCAAATTTCTCTTCCTGTCCTGATGACTCCTGATTAATTGTGGAGCATAGAGGTTAGTGGTTAATGCTATTTTCTCCCTTTGCTTGTGTTTTTGTGAATTTTGTCCTGATTTGTCTTCATACTGTGGTGTCATTTACTTTTGCAGTATTTTTTACATACTTTTCATATTCTCACTGTTGTTTTGCTAGACATATTTTTTAGTATTTTAGTGGCTTGTGTATCACTTTGCATTTATACCAAATGTATGTTATTTTATTGTCTGCATGTGCCTGTTAGAGGCTACGGTGAGGGTAGCTCCAAGAGTCCAGGCCCATGGAGCCAGACATTTTTCCTTTGATCTTCTGTGTATGATTGCCCACCATTTGGTGTGTGTGTTTAAAATAGAACCCCATAGGAAATGCTGGTAAAATAAATTTATTTATTTTGATTTTTTAAATCTATATACACAATTAATTTATGGTTAACTATTTTAAATATAAATAATTATTTTTCATTTAAAACGAGATGGGAATTTAATTTTTAGGTCGAGCCTAGGCAGTGCGCATGCGCTATCTGGAAGACCTGAAGTAAATACTATACGGAGTGCAATCCTGCCTGCTGCTTGGGATTGGTTCACTCCTGTGCCTCTCTTGCTTGCTGGCTCCTCTTTGGTAGATTCTCCGGAGACATCACTTCCGTTATCGGGCAGCAGCACCGCCCAACTACAGTTTCCCTACACTGTGAGTGTTTATATATTATTTTGGGGACTACTTCTTTTTAGGTCGAGCATGTCACAATCACATGCATACATAATCAGCACGGCGCTCGTTATGAACGCTGCGCTGATAATGGTTTCATTGTTTTCTCCACCCCCCGCTCTCACTCCCCCCTACCCCCTCCTTTCTCCCTCCGGTGACGTATTAGTGGCGCGTCGGTGTGAGGATGCGGTGGCTCGTAGTTGTGTCCTCAGGATTATGGGGTCGTGTACCTGGAGACTTAAGGCAGCGTTGCCTGAGCAGTTGGTACCAGGCACATGTGTATGAGAAGCATGGGGACCCGCGGCTCAGCCTGCGATTGGAACGATGGAAGCTTCCGGATCTGGGGAATGCTGGGGTTCGTGTGAAAATGCTGGCTGCACCCATCAACCCGTCTGACCTCAACATGATCCAAGGTACATATGCTCTGCTCCCTGATCTGCCAGCTGTTGGTGGTAATGAAGGGGTCGGGGAGGTGCTAGCGGTTGGTAGTGACGTATATATACAGTCAAAAGCACAAGGCTAATATCACTATTGTTTAATGCCCTTTTACATCGAACAAATAACTGGTGGTTCCTTCGCTAGCCCAGTCCAGAATGGTGCTTTTTATTCCCTTTTTAGTGTTTCTAACAATCCAGTATGGAGGCCTGTGATGTGACTATTGTTTCTTGTTTCCTGTCCTCCTCTATAAAAGAATGGCTTACGCCTTCCGTAGCTGCATCACAATGCATCCGTAGTATCTGCTGACATGCTTATTGCCCCTTAAGTAATTGGTTTGCGCCCTGGGGTTTTTCTCCTTTGAGATTCTACACCTGGTTGATGGTACCCAGGTTCGTACTGGTACAGAAAATAGGCCCTGGCACCAAAATAAAAGTGGCCCCCATTAGTGAATTAGACTGCTAAAAAAAAGAGCCCATGTTTACACATTGGGTCAGTTTTGAACTTGTAAAGAAACACTGTCTAGGAGTTTTGCAAGGTATAGAAGACTGTGTGGATTTGAGCTTGCTGCAGGCAATGTTTGTAGTATTATCAGGGAAATCAACAGTAAACAAGCATTTGCAATGCAATCGGTCTCGCATTTATGCAAGTTTAAGCTATTGGCATTGTAAATGACAATCAGGTACATGCATCAACCATTTTTGCGAGCGCAAACAGTGCGATTCGCAAAAATCGGCCGTTTGCGCCTGCAAAAAGGGCATTTGCAAATAATTGCGATTTCTCAAATTGCGATTGCATTTAAGGAATCACATTTTGCGATTCCTTAAATGCAATGCAAGAACCACTTCAAAATAGCGATTTCGCTACTAGGGGGCGCAAATTACCATGAAGTTGAACTTGATGGTAATTTGCAAAAACTTTGAAAAATGCTCTAAACATTTTTCAAAGTTGTAGGTTAGGGCATGTGTGTGTGCAACATGTGTGCACAGAGCACTTTCAGGGGTGCAACAGGGTGTCCTTTGGACACCCTTGCACCCTTGAAATTGCATGCGCAATTTGCGAGTACCTATTGGTACTCGCAAATTGCGCATGCAATCTCCCATTCATTCCTATGGGCCTGTAGGCCCATAGGAATGAATGGGAAGACATTCCTTAAGTGCGACACAATTTGCGAGTCGCAATTAAGGAATGTTTAGGAATCTCTATTTCAATAGCGATTCCTACATGCATAGGCTTTTGAGAGTCCTTAATTGCGATTCCTTAATATTCGCAATTAAGGACTCGCAAAAGCTTTTCTTGATGCATGTGCCTGAATGCCTTTTATTTATGTTTTAAAAACGAAAACAAAAATAAAAGGCATTGTTATTTGCAATGTCGATAGCTCAAACTCGAGTAAATGCGAGACCTATTGCATTGCAAATGCTTGTTATTAAAATATAATAATGTTTTTTCAAATTAATTTTAGGCATAGATTTGTTTACTTTTTAATCTATAATACAAAAACATAAAAATGTAACATTAGGTAGGATTTTTTTAAATAAAGCTGTAAACAATAATTTTAAATGAATTTAATATTAGTAACTTAAGTAATTAATTTATAATTAAGTTAATAGGTCTTTATATGAATATAAAAATAGTTTACACATGTAACGCAAAAATCATTGTAGTAATTCTTTGTCAAGTTTAATAAACGTTTTTTTACTTTTCCCTATACCTAGCCATATGGAGATCTCCGTCCCAGAGATGGAGAGCTTCCTATTTGAAAGCATAGGGAAACATTTTGAAAGTTTATTAGACCTGGAAAAAAATATTAAAAATATTTGTATTTTTCATATCAATGTAAATAGTTTTTATATATTTACTTTATATGAACAACAAACTCAAAAAAGCTACAATACTATTAACTTTATTATGAATTAAATATGTATTTTTTTTTTTTAAATTAAACATACACCAGAGTCAGGGAACAGAAACAATTACAAATTCATCAAGGAATAAGAACAAGACTTAAGCAAAAGGCATTCTATGGGAAGCAGCAAAACATAACCAACAACCAAATGACAAATTTGTTATAGATAATAGAGGAGAGCAGCATAGTGAAAGAAGAAGTAAACCCATGTGTCCTGGCCAGTAAATTAAACCGTCATCCAAAGCCAAACTGGGTCCACATATACTGCTCAACCTCCACTTTCATGGATCATTCTCTACCAATGTCATCTCCAGCATACTAATTCAAAAATTCCTGCCACCAGTTCCAAGTATCGGGGTCTCACTAGAAAGGTAGAAGCATTCCAGCACGAGTCTGATCAGGGAGATTGAAAATAACTATAAACCTTCTAAATGAGACGGGATAACCGGTGAGTGTCCCATCATAATCAACTTTGGATCCATCACCACCAGAAAATTTGATATACTATACATCTTAGGGAAAACTACATCCAAAAATAAATGCAAAGCGGGATAAGAAGCAAAAATACGGACCACCTTAGTCCCATCATGCCTGCAAGGAAAACAACGGTCATCCCCCCAAAGCTTCATAAGAAAGACATGGTAAGGAGCATAATAAAAGTAATTAATGCATTTAAAATGATGCACCTTGATGCGTGACACGTTGAGCGCCATCTGCGCTGGAATATGACTTCACCTCAAATCACCAGCTCTTACCTCTATGTTGAGAAGCTGGCTTTATTTATTAGCCCTAAGCTGGAACAGATCCCCTGAGTGATCCTGAGAGAAAAGATAGATTAGCATATAAACCAGACCAATGTTTCTCTTTTCTGGAGCTTTCATTGCCAGCTCTATTAAAGGATTATCTGAACATCGAATCTCATCTTCATTAAGGCTAGAAAGGAAGTGTTGTACTTGCAGATACCTTAAAAAACAAGTATGAGGAAAAAAGAACTGCTGCTGCAAATTCTCAGAAGAGAGAAGAACATCCCCCTCAAACAATTGATCCAGGATAAGGAGTTTAGCCCTTTCCCAATTCTCCCAAAAACAATCATGAACACAGGAGAGTAAATTGGGGTTATATCCAAGTTAAATAAACTGATTGAGCAGGGTAAGGTCAGATAGTATTTGCTTAACAGAACCCCAAATAAGATGGAAGACCTTTAGAGTCTTTTTAAATTGGGTTCTCTTGAAATACATTGCGGAGTTGACCAGTGCACCCCTATAGAAAATGTGGCCTTCCTCATTCATTCTCCTGCAATCTTCTCTTTCGCCATTAGAGGGTGGTAGCTGCTTTGGTGTCAATAATCCTGAGCTGCAGGCACACATACCAGCAGCAGATTTACAGTGGATGGAAACGCCTCTTGTGTCCACACACTCACAGGGACGCTGAAATTCCTTCTGTAAGACAGGTAAATGAGAGAATGGGAACCCAATGGAACCCAAGGCTCTTTCAGTAAAGAAAGAACCCAGGCTAAATCCTTACTTTGGTGGTAACATGAGGACAGAGAAATGGAGATGCCTCGGCTACAGCCCAACTAAACAAGAGTGCCTTAAACAGCTTTCACTTTTCACCAGAGAGAAGCTTGACCCACCTGTGCAGGTATTCTGGAAGTATAAGAGAGTTGGGAGAGAAGTGTTGGTGTAAGAATGAGATGGGCTGTGACAACAAGCAGCTTTCAGAAGGAAAGGAAAACAGCCAGCAGTGACGAATACTGTGCATTTTTGCCCTGCATTATGGAAGTTAGCATTTTAGCTGCTGTAGTTGTAGACTTGATGAGTTCCTGGCACCCGGCGTGGGAGTCCAGGTAATGGTGGCTGGCTGCATTACCACCCACCCTTGACGAGGCTTCTGCAAATATCCTCCAACAACCCTATGCCACCCAGAGACACCCCCATGTTCAGCAGTTTTAGCCCCGCCTCTCACATTTGATGCAGTAGTTGACTCTGTCTTCCCTCTTCACACTTTTCTATTCCATTTTGTTTTTGTCTGCAAAGAAGCTGGGAAGATCGGAGGAAAACTTTATGCTGCTGATTCTGAATATTTTGTTGAGATAGAATATCCTGTACTGATGTGTGTAAGTTCTGAGAGTATCTTGCGCTTGCTTCTGAATGCTGCCCTGCATCATTCCTGCTAGAGTTCAGTAATTGTAAAAATCGTATCTTTTCAGTGCCGGGCTTGCTTAAGGTGCACTTTTATTAGGACCTCTTCTGCTTACATTCTCTTCAAAAATGGTTGCTACATCACAATGTTGCACCTGCAACAGGGCAAAATGTATATGTGTGTTTCTTGAGTTTTTGCTTGAGGTCCCTGTCTCCTGGAAGCAAGACGTGGCAGTATTTGTGGAGCATATGAATTTTACGTGAAAAATATATTTTCCTATACGCTAAAGAAATCTGGGAGAGAGAAGCAGACAAACAGCTTGCACAGACAGAAAAGGGCTGATTAGGGAGGAGAGAGCTGTTAGCATTACAGAGTTTAGGAAATTACTCTTACTCCACCCGCTCTCAGAACTTCGCGGAAATTGGCAGAGTTTTTGCGTAACTCTGCGATATTCCGTGGAGTGAAACTCCATGAAATCCTCCCAGGACTAATCTGGACCTCTAACCTTACTAGGTATCGAATGGTATCGAATGGTATGTACAATCACAGAATATGACGTTCTTTGGCAGGGCAAACCATCACCCTTCTCAGGAATGTAAACAGAATTCAGCTGGAACAGTGGCAGCGAAATGCTAATCTGTCTAAACAGAGGACTGGTGTCATTTATATAGTAAACTTTACCCATGTTACCATGCTGGAGCTCTAGTCGGACCATCATTATTGATTCTACCCTTGCAGAGCTGTCGCCGAGCGGACTACAGCAAACATCAACATTTTTCACAATGAACTTAAGCCTGGCATAAAATATGCCTATGAAGAAGTGTAAATGTAAGCCATCCATTTCAGAAAATATTATCCCATATGGTCGCGCATGCAAATGTGTGTCAAGAGTCAGAAAGAAAGATATTGTCAACTTGTAAAATTGTGGTATTCCCAGTCTGAGGCCTATGTAACCACATGACAGTTCAACTCTCCTAGCCTTCTTAGATCTTTAGGCTCCTTGCCGTCAGCAGGGAGTTTCAATGCCCACATTTTCTGACATGGACAGAACGCCCATGGCCTGGGAGTCATGACTTTTTTTAAACCCCCTGTAGGCAGCTCCATCAAATCTACAAAGCTCCGAGCTAGAAACAAAATCAATATCTATATCACTTTAATTATTGCACGCTCCTTAGTAAACCATTTAGATGAAATTAATGATTTGCTGATTTCTGGGAATTTAGGTCATCTATTTATCACTGAAACTTGGACAGCAATGACTTCAACCTGAACTTAGGAAAAAACCTGGCCCAATGGTTTCAAAATTATTATTCTTCCCAGTCCTTAACCCCACGCAAGGACTCCCATTGATCTTAGTTTGATCCATTCCTGTTGCATGCACTAGGCCCAGCCAAACAAGTGGCTAGAAAGTGAACAGAAACCCCAAGGAACCAAGCTTAAATGGCAAGACCAAGCCCAAGCGGAAAGAGACAGAACCCTGCCAACATCGCAGGGACCCAAACCCAGTCACAGAAACACCAGGGACACAGCAGGCAGAAACCCCGCCATGGAAGACAGAGACTGCGCAACAGAAGCCAGGGACTCCAAGACAGAGCAAACACAAAAGCCCCAGACCCAAGCATCCCACAGCAGAAAGAAGGTGGAAAAAAACCCGCCACTCGGACAACACCCTTGACAGTACTGCCGCCAAAAGAACGGCTCCACCAGCCAGCCCTCGTGAGCCCCAAAGCCAGAGCGGCAGGGCAAAGCCAAATACCGGCCCAATGGTAACCAGGTGCCCCACCACCACCCAAGGGCAGCAGCAACGCAAGGCCATAGAAGAGGCACAGCCCGGTGAAGGGGAACAACAGGGCCCCCAAGCAGGAGCGAAACACGGAAAAGTTGTGAAAAAAGCAGGGGAAAACCGCAAGTCGGCACACCCTCTTCAGGGCAGGCAGACACCAGGCAACACTGGCCGCCACACCAACACCCCCTCATGCCAGCCAGAAGCAAAAGAGGAGAAACAAAGGGAGCAGCAGAGGCCGATGTAAAAAGGATGACCCACAACACCTAGCCCCCACTGGTGGCAAACGACCCGGCAGCTGGGAGACCACTGACCCCCAAAAATGGCTAAGGCACCCAAAAAGGAACAAAAAAGAGGGGAGACAAAAAAACGCAATGCAGTACCCGCCCCCGGGGCAGGCAGATGCCGCACCACACCGTCTGCCCCCACCAGCCAGCCCAGGTGCTCTCTAGAACCCCAGCGAAGGGCAACAGGCAAACCCCTACACTGGCCACCATGTACTCCAGGGGCACCACCAGTGCAACCCTCGAGCCACCAGCCACCCACGAACAGTCGTGCATGACCAGCGGGAGGCACCAGAGGTGAAGGGCTTCAACAGACAGCCACAGCTCTATGGCCCATGCCAGCCCACATAGAACGCCCCACTCCAAGCCCCCACTGGCTGGAATGAAACACAGAGAGCAGGGAGGCCAGGGACACCAAACAGCCTGACTGTGCCTGGAAGAAACATGCCAGCCAGAAAGGCAACAAAAAGAGGCGAGGAAAACTGCTATGCGGTACTCACCACCAGGGAATACAGACTCCACACCTCACTGCCTGTCTCCACCAGCGAGCCCAGGCACACTCCAACACTCCAGAACTGGGCCAAAGGCAAACTGCTTTCACAACAGCCCACCAGGCACGCCAGGGTCATCACCAAGCCAGCCCCGAGCTGCCATACAGCTTCCAGCACACCTTCCATCCCAGCCCAGCCACCAGTAAGACGTGCCCTGCAACCTGGAACAGACCGGGAGGGCCAGCGTATCAGCCGCAAAGGGCCGAACGGCAACATTCGCACCTCCCGGCAAGCCCAGCAGGCCAGGAGGCACCACGCAGCACGTCCAGGAGAGCCCAGCAGCTGGACGGGAACCCGCAGAAGATTGCAGCAGGAGCAGCACTAGCAACCTTGTTCCATTCAGTCTGCAGACAGAAAAAAGAACAGGCGGAATGCTGAGTAGGTGCTGGTTATGTACTCCCAGTGGGAGTAGTTGGGGTTAGGGGTCCCTGCATTCCTCAGTTCTTTATTCTGTCAGGGAGATAGTCATCTCCATAAGTAAGGAATGGGACGAGGACTGGAGGGAATGGGGGGGTAATGTCACCACACATCACACAGCACAGTAGATACACATTCACATACACTCATATACATATTCAGAAAGGAGCTATTGGACAGCCTAGACATTGGCTACTGTGGTTTTAGCTGGTTTTATGGACACTCACAGTACTGTCAATCAACGTTGCTATCTGCCCAGCCCATTGAGCAGAAGTGAACATCATCTGATTGCATCTGTTGGTGTCTGTCGGTGTCTCCTGGCAAGCACCTGACCAACATGGTAGCAGGCTGTTCATGCAACGTAAACACAAACCATAACTTTGCTTTTTTGATGTAATAGTTTATGAATAACACTTGTGCAATTACTTTGACAGTGCACCTCCAATCATGTATGTTTGGTAAAAGAACAGAATGGCTACAGAATAAAAATGCACATCATGGTATTTAGTAAATGTTAAGCACAAGGTCTGGGTGTTTTTGATTAGCCTCTTGCTGGGTGGTTTCATCCATCACTTGTGGTGTTAACGGTGAGTCAGGATGCTGACTCATCGAACACACAGGGGCATATTTACAAGCCCCTAACACCACCAGAGCGTCACGTTTCCAGACGCTCCGGTGGCGTTGCTTCCTACCCAATATTTACAAGGTGGCATTAAGCCACTTAACGTGGCTTAATGCCACCTTGTAAATATGCCCCTTTTTTGCAGCAGTCTGCTGCTGCAAAGGGGCGGCCAATGGGTGTTGTTGTGGGCGTTCCACCGCAATACCTATTAATTTTTGACTCTGCCCCATATTTACAAGGCTGGGGCAGCACCAAAAAATAAGGCCAGGTAAAACCTGGTCTTAGGATGGCAATACAAGGAGAAATTATTAATTTCTCCTCGTATTTTGCTCTTTCTATGTGTGCTGAATTTTACAGCACACCAAGAAACAGCAAATCGCCTTTAAATATTTTTATGTACAGGAAGGTGTCCCTTCCTGCATATAAACAATCGCCCCTGTAGTGCTGGCACCCCTGCAACATGGCGCAAGGGTGCCTGCGCTGGGGCTAGGCAGCTTTTATGGAGCCAGCGCTAGGGGAAATGCGGGACTGCACTGTATTTTTGTAACTATAATTTACTGACCAGTGACTATCTTACCTTTAGCCCCTTAAGGTCACTATAGAAATTCACATTTATGTGTCCATTTTAGGTACATGATTTCCCTTTCTACCTTACAACCCTTATAACGAGGAGAAAAAGTGTCAACCACTATCAGCCACTCACCTCCTTATTCTTATTACCCCTGGTTGCAAGTGAAGTAGTGCTCTACCTGCCTAGTTGCAGGGGTCAAATTGTTCCCAGAAAAAGACCAAAGGGTGGGTTGGGAGTGGAGTAGGACAAATATCAGAGTTTATTTTGGATGTTGGACATTTGTTAACATCCATCCTCATTTTTCAAATACCTTTTTTTGATTTTTTTTTTCTCTCTTAGGTTTGTATACGCCAATATCCTACCCAGGCCTCACTAGTTATTTTTACGAATCTGTCAATCTTACACGTGTCAGCAATAAGTGTACATGTTATTTTCTTAAGTTTATTTTTCAAGGTGGTTGTAAGGTAGAAAGGGAAATCATGTACCTAAAATGGACACATAAATGTGAATTTCCAGGAAGCGGATCAGGAAGTCGGGTTGAGTGTTTATCTCCAAGTGGGTGTAGGCAAGCAGCGCTCAAAAACTGTCTGTACTGAGGTTACTGCTGCAAAGGGATGGTGGGTGGTATATACAGAGTGTTGACACTGCCTGGCAGAAAACTCAGCATTTTCGGAGTCTACGTTGTGTGATGGCACCTTGTCTGTGAAGTCAAGTTTCGGAATTACTATACTTCACACTGTTTGCAGATAGCAGCGGCCATCTTGGATTACAGGGTATAACATTTCTTGTGTGTCAGGCATCCTTGCTAGGCAATCAAGGTGTTAAGTAGCTACAGATAGCCCTCTTGCTTTATATATTTGAGGTTAATGCTTATGGATATTATCTGCTTGAGAGTTCGCTAAGAATAATCAAATTACCGAAAAGCATTCTGAAAGTCAATGTGTCTTAGAAAACAAACTTTGAACTACGTTTTTTTTAGAGACTTGAACTATTGAACCATTTTGTTTTGATATTAATGTCGAAGACTCTTGTAACAATGAAAATCTTTTGAGCATGTATTCTTTTTGAAGCTGTTAAAGCATAAATATGACTGCAAAGTATGGGTCATCTAGGTGCCAAATCTATAAGACATTCCTAGGTTGATGTAAAATAGTGCTTCTGCCTTTTTCTTCCTAAACACAATGAGGAAATTACGATATTTCAACGGCACCAACTCAACAATGGGAATAGAAATAATGTCTTCCACTGTAGAGGCAGCAATAGAACACATTTTTAGTGCAACTCCCCTTTAGGGGAGATTGACGTTTGAGTTTCACAAAAGGTATAAGACCGATAGAACTATACAGTATCCGATTGCCAATGTATGAAGCGATTATGTTGTACTAATCAAGATACAAAGTAAACACAAGGAGATGATGGACAGAGCGCTGAAACTTTTCAGACACTCACCCCCAGTCACAGATCTGGGTTGAATCCATCATCGTTCTTTAGCTCACTTCGCCACCCCAGTTCAGACACAGCTATATGCAAATCAGTCTTGACCCTGTGCCTCATGGGAACAGTCCAGCCCGAACTGCCAAGCCATGTCTTCCCTGGACCGGAAACAAGCATCCTGGGACCTGGGGGTGAGTGTCTGAAAAGTTTCAGCGCGCCGTCCATCATCTCCTTGTGTTTGCTTTGTTCACCCTAAGTTGGCAGGGTATGCCCAGACGTGGGTCCCTTGCTCACTTTGCCACTGGATTCAAGCTAGCCTGGCTGATGAAGGGTGTTACCCAGAAACCAGTCCCAGGATGCTTGTTTCCGGTTCAGGTAAGACCTGGCTTGGCAGTTCGGGCTGGACTGTTCCCATGAGGCACAGGGTCAATACTGATTTGCATATAGCTGCATCTGAACTGAGGTGGCAAAGTGAGCTAAAGAATGATGATGGATTCAACCCAGATCTGTGACTGGGAGTGAGTGTCTGAAAAGTTTCAGCGCTCCGTCCATCATCTCCTTGTGTTTGCTCTACTCAAGATACAACCAAAATAAGCTGCAATTTAGGAGAGTTTAAAATGACAACGCATAATCTTTTACTATGTGGCTGTATAAATGTCATTAATAAAGGTAGCATGCAAAGAGTATTGGGTCAAGCTATCAACACAATGCAATCTACCACCATAACCTGCTCCACTTTATTCTTAATCATCATTAATTCCAAGTTCTTATCAAAGTCCTAGTCAATGAAAGTACCAGTCTCCCCTGAATCAAGTAGAACTGATAAATGACAGTGTTTTATTAACTTGTAAGACCACATCTAAAATGAAATGAAAGAAATACAGATTCAATAAAAGTTTAAAAAGTTATTTTAAGGGAGCCTTCAATTGCTCAGGAGGTGAGCCTCTTTTTCCTCTACAGTCTCTTATCCCCCTGCGACTGATTCTTTGCTCATTCGGGACAAAATTTCATATAATGCTTTTCAGAACTATAGTAAGCAGAGATTTCTTAAACACAATATTATTTGTCTTTCCTGGAAAGAGGTTGATGTATTGCATCAAACTGCTGATATGTTGGGGATGATGATCTGCTCTTTTCTGGCTGAGTCACAGTTTTTATTTTATCCCTTTCAAGGTTTTTAACTGTATGCTTCTTGTCCCCTTTGCCTTCGGCCCATCTGTGATCTGTTGATAATAGTAGAGTTATAAGGGCCTTGCAATCTGTAGGTCCATTAATTATTTATGCTAGTGTGTCCTTTAACATCATTTAATCCTCTGATATAAGATAGTGAAGCTGACCCAAATATGCAGTGTAATCTTTCTTAAACAAGACAGTATCATACAGAAGGCAACTACAATGTGCTATGAGGGGCATCACTCAAGTTGCTACAACTCCTGATAACTAGGAAAGCATTAATGCCACCTTAGCCTCTGGCGTAGGAAATCTCAAAGTTCTACACTGGAAGTGCACACTACATAGATTGATAGACATCTTAAGATTCTGGGGATGTCCAGAAAAAACATTTGGGTGCTGCTAATGACATATGGGGTGGTTTACAAACTGTAGGGAAGAATATGACTCATTACAACGTGTACTAATACCACGTGTGCCATTACAACGCAGGTATTACTACGCGTTGTAAATTACAACTACATGCTATTACATCGCATATTTTTACCACGCATATGCCTTTACCACGCATGCCATTACAACGCAAAGACATGCGTGGTAAAGGTATATGTGTGGTAAAAGTATGAAATGTAAGAGACACTACCCTGCCCTACCCTAATCCCTAATGTCGTATCCCTGCACAACCCTCCCCCGACCCCCAGTCCTCTCCCTCCATTAACACTACCCAGCATGACCCCCAACACTACCCTGCACTACACACACACTCCAACACTACCCTAAACCCTAAAACACTACCCTGCACTACACACACATCACAACACTACCCTAAACCCTAAAACACTACCCTGCACTACACGCACACCCCGACACTACCCTAAACCCTAAAACACTACCCTGCAATACACACATACCACAACACTACCCTAAACACTAAAACACTACCCTGCACTACGCGCACACCCTGACACTACCCTAAACCCTAAAACTCTACCCTGCGCTACACACACACCCCCCGGCACTACCCTAAACCCTAAAACACTACCCTGTGCTATACGCACACCCCAACACTACCCTAAACCCTAAAACACTACCCTGCACTACACGCACACCCCAGCACTACCCTAAACCCTAAAACACTACCCTGCACTACACACACACACCACAACACTACCCTAAACCCTAAAAAATTAACCCCCACCCCAGGCTCAATCCCCCTCACCCCTCTCTCCTCGTGTTTCCTCTCTCCTCCTCTCACGTCGGCTGAGGGGGCTGCATGGTGCATGTCGTTGAGAGGAAATGGAAGAGCCTCAGTTTCCTCACAACGAGGTGGATCGCCATTACATCGCATGCTTTATAAAAGCGCATGCGATGTAAAAAAATGCATAGTAATGGCTACGCGTTGTTACATCGCATGCGTTGTAACACTTGCGATGTAATGGCATGCGGGGAAACCGCCACTGTTGTAATGGCTGTTTCCCGTAGGGAATAGCATTGGAGTTTAGAATATGGGACTGGATTGTCTAGTGGAATTAGCAACACTAGTTGTAGAACCTTGAGGTGTCAATGAGATCCTGGGTTCTGCTTGTTGCTTATCTAAATGGGGTGACAACCTCACTGCCTGTTCACATTAGTATACATTTTCAGAACAGGATTCTGCAGCATTCTTTTACAATGCATTGATTTTCTACTGAATATAATTCAATGATAAAGCATTCAGATGCAGGATACCCAGCACAGAGTCCACATGGGCCTCTCAATTTGTCAGGTTCAATTATAGCTGGGGGAGCACTATGGATTCGAAGTTTGGCCCAGTCACACTCTAAGACACAGGGGGGCATATTCTCAAGGAGCTATCGCCGAGTTATCGGCACTTTATCGCAGCCAAAGTCGCGCTAAATTTACCGCCCCAGTCACAAGCTGGTGCTAACAGCCCATAACACCAGTTTTCCTGCGAAAGCAGTCGCAAAAAACATCGCCACAGATGACCCCGGCAACTAACGCTAATGAGATGCAGAGTAGGCGTTCCCGAGCAAAAACCCGCGACAACACTACACCTCAACATTCTCAACGACTAGCCACATCAGCGATAAGACCACAAAACAGGCGATAAGGCACGTTAGCAGCAGGAAACTAACACCTGCTCTGACCTGGTGTAAAGTCGGACGACAAGCTGCACCATCAAAGGGAGCCCAGCCCAGAGCCACACAGGAAGAACAACGGATGCAATGGAGCCACTCACCATGCACCCTGGAGCCCCGAGGGGGCAACAAAACCCACCGCCACCACCCCCAGGACCGCCACCCCCCCAACGGACCCCCCCCCAGACCACCACAGAGGCAGCGTAGACAAAGACAGCGGACATACAGGAAATGCACCAGCCCTACAGACCTAACACCAGACAATGCCAATGCCCACTACAGGCCCAAAAGGACAACCATCCTCCGCATCCTGAACATCATTGCCCACAGGCTGACGGTACCAACACAGCGGACAACCAACATCCCTCCGCAGACAAAGCTGCTGGCTGTGCTGCACCTGTTGGCCTCTGGTATCCTCCCAAACAACAACCGCCTGAGTCGGAGGAGTCTCACAGCCAGCCCCATCCAAGTTCCTCACACCTGGCCTGGATGCCCTCACCAGCTAGGGACCCCAGCACCCATACATCCCCCACAATGCGCAGGAACAGTTGGGGACCAAGCAAGGACTATATGCCATAGCCGGATCCCCGCACGTGTCGGGGGCAATCGACTGCACACTTGTCCCACTTTGGCCCCTGCCAACACCGCATACAATACCCCAACAGAAATAACACGCATCCCATCAATGTGCAGGCAATAGTGGACCACAGGGGACTCCTCACCAATGTCATAGCCAACTACCCAGGCAGTGTGCATGATCCCTTCATCTTCCAACAGTCCAACATCAACCAGCGCTTCCAGGATGGCACCAATGGAAATGCACTCCACGTTGGCAAGTACCAAATGAACACACCACACACCTCAACTCCACAATCATGCAACTCACAACTCTGGCACTGCACACGTCACAAAATCACATACAACATGCCAAATAACTTACTGTGGCACACGTGGTTAGCCATGTACATGAGCCATCAACGGCATGGCACCTCAGCCACACAATACCCAAATGTGGGGAGAGGTGGGAACCAGGCATGTGCGAAGGAGGCAAGTGACCCATGAATGAGAATGTACACAATGCCAAGTGTTGCAGAGATGTGCTGGACAGACTGCAGTATGCAGACCACAGACATAGCCATGTCTACATGCACTGCTGGTGTTTGGAGTGTAGTGGACAGTGGACACAACCATGTCGCCCCAGCCAGTGGGGAAGATCACGGAAATGTAGCTTGTGACGTCCCCCCCTGTAAGTGTGCGCGGAGTGGGCTGGCCCGGAGGACCCCAGGCCAGCGTAGGGGTGTGAATAAAAAGCACGTAGCCCTGGGCGTGGTTCTCTTCTGGAATGCCCAACGTGCCTGCTAGGGCGGTGCCTCCCACCCCGCCACGAGGCCGACGCGGTTGCCTTGAGCGGTGTGGCCTGCGATCCTGTGCGCCTGCTGCACCCCGGGCCACGGGTCCCCGAACCTGTCATGCCGGCCCCTGCGCAGCTAGGCCTCATTGCTCACCTACCGACACCGGCGTGTGTCGAAGAGGGCCCACCACGTGCCGGCGCAAGCTCCAAGCCCGAAGCCCGCGACCTTGGCAGCCTCCTCAGACCATCACGGCCTCTGCGACACAGGCCAGCATTACTCCTTTCTTGTTGACGTACTCCACCGCTGCCTCCGGCCTACACTACGGTCAAGTAGGTCACACATTTGGAACTGAGTCTTGATTATGCAATGGCAGAGTACACACCTTATGGCTGAGTTTATATCACTGTACTCCCTTCGATGTGGTGCCACCAACTTTGTGCATAGCATTCGAACTACACCTGTCTGTGGTCCCTTGCTGACTACTGCCTTCGCCCCACACTGCTGTCGAGTGGGTCACACATCTGGAACTGAGTCTTGTTTTCTGCATGGCGGAGTTCATATCAATGTACGCAAGGAGACGAGTAAGAGGAAGACGCGGTTCAGTCTGGAGGAGAAAAGGACCGTCGTTTCGGAGGTGATCGAACACTGCCGACAACTGCTCTGGTGTCACTAACTCTGTGCATCACGGGCCAACAACACGTGGCTGTGGGCCCCTGCTGACCACTGCCTCGGGCCCACACTGCGGTCAAGTAGGTCACACATTTGGAACTGAGTCTTGATTACACAATGGCCGAGTACACACTTCATGGCTGAGTTTAACTCACTATACTCCCTTCAATGTGGTGACACAAAGTATGTGCTGGGCATCCCAACCACACGTGTCTGTGGGCCCTTGATGTCTACGCCTTCGGACTACACTGCGGTCCTGCAGGCCCCACACAAATCCATGCCAGTCCGTACCAGGCAGGACACAGCATCATCGCTGGCTAAACACCCGCTCAGCTCTGTCGCTACTGCCTCGGTCAACCACGAGTCACCCCACATGCCATTTCAACGACGTGTGTCAGTGTTCCAGGAGGAGCTCGCTGAACAGCGGTTGGCCCGCGCTGGCCGCTGCCTCCGGACTACACATCGGTCGAGTAGGGCAATCATTGGGAACTCAGTCATGATTCATTTATGGCAGACCTGATATCATTGTACTGGCCTCGTCGCAGACTGCATCCCCTTCCAGCTCCGGGGCCACTAAGTCTGTTCCCCGACAACCATGGACACTTTCTTCTTGAGATTTGTTGGCGACTGAGTCCATGGACTGGAGGTTGTCTTCATCATCATGTCGGTGATACTGACTATGTGGCCAAAACGAGGCAGTAGCATTCCACTCCTCCATTTGCCGCTTCCGGCCGGCTCCTGCCCTCTGCATCATGCCCAGGAGGACACCTTCCACTGACCCCCGCAAACCTACGCTACATTCACCTTCGACATCAACGAGGACCCGCCCACCTCGCGTGGCCCTAGCTCACTGCACCGCAAGTCACCGTCCCATGGCGGTGTGCCTGTGCTGGCCGCAGTGCATCCGGGGCCACTAACTCTGTGCAGCTCAATCATGGCCCCAGTCTGGTGGCATGTTGGATGGCCTCTGGGTCGATGGCCTAGGGGTCATCAACGCCATGTGTCTGTGGCCCTGTGCTGTCCACTGCCTCCACCCTCAACTGCGGTCAACCTGGGCTCACACATCAAATCGAGTCCTGACCTGCCTGGACGTCGCATCACCGCAGGATGCACGCGCCACCACCGCCAGGACCAACTACAGACAACAGGTGCCAGAGTCGGAAGTGTCTTACTGCCAGACTTTCAGAGTAGCTCACACCAGTCATGGGTGCCATCATCAGCTTGATACCCTGCTCAGCTCCTCAGGTGCCACTAACTCAGTGCACCACAAATCAAGGACCATTCTGCTTGCATGTAGGGTGAACACTGTACTCTCTCCGGCAACCACCATGATGCTTCACAATTGTTTCTGTTATGCTGATGTTTTATGTTTCTGCTTCAATTGTGATCACTGTTCAAGTTGTTGCCAGCACCAACAACTCCCTGCGGGCTGGCTTACACTCACCCCACACACATCCAGCACATGCATCACTGTACATGTGACCATGCCAATAAAGGTGTCGAGCGCACGTGCTCGTGGCCAGTTCAACGAACTATCTGAGTGTGTCTGTGTGGTCATGATGTATGCATTAGGGCCCCGGCACAAACAACCTTACATTGTGCCGTATGCAGAGGACGCAGCCATGTCACCGCATGCAGAGGGTGGGACGTTGCACATCTAGCTTTGTCGTCCCCCACCCAATAAGTAAGAGGAGTGAACTTGGCTGGCGTACGCCAGTCCGGCGTGGGGTGTGGGTGATTATCACTTGGCTCTGGGTGTGGTTCAGTACTGGAAATGTGTAAAGGCATGTGTCCCTGCTGCAGTGTGGTTCTCCGTTGGGGTGTGTAGGTGGTCCATGATGGGACTTTGACACCCACGTATGGGATCTAGTTCGTCTCCCATGAGGTAGTACCCCACCCGCACATGTTCGGCCAGCCCCTTCTGGCAGTCTGACAGCTGGCCTTGTAATGGGATGTGTGCTTAGGTGGGCTGCTGTGAGCCAGCCGGGGTGGTGGGTGCGTCCAGCTGTGTTGTCCGTGCAGGGGGTGGTGTGTCCTAGGTGCAGCTGGACTGCCCTGCTCCTGGAGCTCTATTGCCTGAGATGTCCATGGACTGTTGTAGGGCGTCAGTGTCAGAAGTGTGGAGGTCCTCTTCAGCATCACTGATGGGTTGTCTGATCTGCTCTGCTGGAGGTGTTGTTTGTCCCTCTGCAATGTGAAGGGGAGATGCTTGTTGACATTGTGTTGGCATGTATGTTGACGCATTGTTCGGGTTTACATACAGACTGCATGACAATGTACATTGTGACTGTTTTGGATTGGCAGACTATTTGATCCGGGATAGTGGACAATTGGACTACATGACGTAGGTGATGTTGTACACGTACATTTTCATCTCACAGTTTCCTGCTATGTCCGATGTGATTGGCCATTTTCTACGCACAGGCGGAGCCAGTTGTGTCCTCTGTTCTGCAATGTAAGTGTTGCACTGGGTCGCACATTGCCGTCCATGTGGATGTGCTGTGATTGCTATGTGTGTGCTGCATTGTGTGAGATTCGCACCTGCTGCTGTGATTTTGCTGCCCCTTATCCCTTGGAGGCGGTGTGCCTTTGGCTTTTGTGCTTTTGAGGTGCTGTGATGTTGGCGACTGGGGTCATTTGTGCTCCTGGATGGATTTTGTTCTCTTGTGCATTGTTTGTCTGCAGATGTATTGTTGACGTCAGTGGTTGTTTGTGCACGTGGATGTGTCAGGGTGTGACCTGCTCCTTCCGGATGTAGTCCACACTCAGCCACCTCAGTCTCATGGCGTTCACAGTGTCATGGTGATTGTACTCCGGCCATGCTGCTCATCATGTGGTGTCACTTGCATTGTCAGTGTGGCTCTCGCACACGCATCTTTGCTGTTTTTCGCACTGGTGCATGTGTGTGTAGTGGAATTGGTGTTGTGTGGGGTGGGACCCCTTCGGGCACATGGTGGATGGGGGCCTACTTGGTGTTTGTATGTGTGCTGCAGTGTGCCACGGGGATCAGGGACATGACCCAGGGCCGTTGTGGGTGTGCAGTGTGCTACACGTCGTTGTGCATGTGTGCCATTGTGCCCGTCCCCCCAGTCCCTGTTAGTTACTCACCCTGTTGATGTTTTGTCAAGTCATGTCGAGCAGTGTCCGGACTCCCGACTCCTTGCACCGTCTCCACACTCAAGACTGTGTCCACCATTTGCTCCAGCTCCTCCTGTGGCGCAGGACTCCCACCTCCATTCGCCGTTACTGCCTTCCGGGTGGCAGCGGGTTTCTGCTTGGTTTGGCTTTTGACTTCGTGCCAGCGCATCTTGGCCTCCTCGGCAGTCCGACTGCATTCACGATGGAATGCCATTTTTCCGTCTGTGTTGCCAATGACACGGTGGTGGAGACGGACAGTTGTTGTTAGTGCTCTGTCACCTCCGTGACGACGGTCAGGTTGTCATGCGGACTGTACCCCGTCTTCCTCTTCCTCTTCTCCTTGGCCTTCCCCGACCTCGAGGTTCCTTGCTGGTGGTCTGTGGGGCTTGTGGGGTTCGCGTTTACTTGGGCACTCGTTCCGGGTGCGTCCATGTTGCTATGCATTTTATTTTGTTTATGGTGTTTTTTTCTTGTTCGGCTTTTATGGTGCATTTTCCTGCCAGGCGCGTGGGAATTGCAGGTCTGTCGCTGGTTATCGCTGTTTTTTTTTTCGAGGTTGGCCTCATCGCAACTTTATTCGCGTTGGTGTTTTGCATTTTTTGGGCGTCGCGTGTTTTTTACGCGGTCATTTGGTGCGTTATCGTGGGACTATTGCATGGTGCCGCCAGGTTGAGAATGCTACGTTAACACGGCGTTGTTTTCCCGCGATGGACTGCGATGTGAGAAGTTGCGTTAAGCTAAACTTGCGGTGGTTATCACACGTTCTTGAGAATATGCCCCAGGGAGTAGTAAGAGAGCCAAAGGGGAAATGGAAAGAAAACACAGCATTGAGAGCAGCTCTCCTGTGCCTTCTTCTGTACCAATTCAGTCTTGATGTTTCAGATACCTATGAAATAAAGACAATTGTCAGATCTTTAAATTTCAACTGACTTGCTGTTGCTAGATATATGTGT
The DNA here is from genome assembly GCA_963921515.1 of Calotriton arnoldi. Lineage (NCBI taxonomy): Eukaryota > Metazoa > Chordata > Amphibia > Caudata > Salamandridae > Calotriton > Calotriton arnoldi. The sequence goes on along the minus strand of CAWUFW010002804.1, from coordinate 1,358,292 downwards.
ATCAATATACCTTATTTTGTACTGATGCTGTCTGCAGGTATTTACTCCTGTTATCTAAATTATGGAACTGGCAAATCCTGTACAAAAACAAGATAATAGTGATAATTACTTCCTTTCAATTATTTTCAGTGTCCACCCACAACCCTCCTAGTCTGTATAAAGATATGTCTCAGAAAGGATATGCAGAAGATTTAGTCACAATAAAGGCAGATTCCTTCTTCATTTAACTTTTGTTTGGTGTCTCCAAACATGTTAAAAAAATAAACTTGGGTCAGTGAGAAATTGTAAGAGACTGAAATAGACTAGAGCTCCAAAAACAGGTCCCAAAAAATACCTGTCTGTCTCCGCCGGCGAGAGGCACACAGGTGACACAGCCCAGATGCACTGAGAGAACCCTCTCAAGTGACCCTCCCTGATCTCATGGGATCTTACCCTACCTACTAAGGGAATATCTACTCCTTTCATTTAGGGACATAATACCCCTTAAAGCAGCTCCATACACTTTGTTTTAATAATGACAGAGGGATCACTTTATTAAAAATTAATCACTCTCCCTCCAGCCATTTTTTAATACACTTTCTAGGACTTCACTGCCACTTACACCCACGCACCCATACGGCTTCATCAAAAGATCTCCGAAAAAGAGACCCTTCGGGGGATCCGTAGGGCATTGCAGCGCCAGCCCGACGAGGAGCAAAAGCCCAATGATGAAGCATGACATCCTTCGGGGTGTGTGAGGGCATCAAGATGAGGACACCCTGCCTCCCACAAGCAGAGTAGCACACGACAAGAGTACCCCCTACTTACCTCCTCTCCATCTCCACTCAGGAACGGTGACTCCCTTTGGTATAAGTTTAATTTCGGGAGCACGGGTCACCGGACCTTTTAGAATAGCTCCTAGAGTCCCCCTCTTTTGATAAATAGGGTAAATGAATCATACTCTTTTTAACTCAGTGTACTGTGCTACTACAGATTTACATGTACACATACATGTTCTTCATTAAGATTCTGCTGAGTAGGCATTTATTACTTTTTCCTCTCTTTCCTTTATCTGTTAACTCTGACAGGAGAACCATGATCATGTAACACATTTTCCAGTCTTATGGACCTACAGCAGTCACCTTTTGCCCACTTGTTATCTCTGCTCCTTGAGATTCTGCATAGTTCCTGTCCCCATGTCCTCATTTGAAAGGGCAGTTAACCTACCATCTTAATTTTTGCAAGTTTCACCATAGCTAAATGAATGCTCTGTGATCTCTGTGGATAGGTCTGTAAAACGTTTACTATTTTAACAGAATTACTTTCTCCTACAGAACAGGTTAAATTCTGACAGATCTCATCTGAATCTCACATCATAGTTTAACACCAAAGAGGTACCATGCAGACATATCTGTGCATCCAACATAGTTCCAATGCACCATGTAGACAAATGTCATAGTATTCTCAACAAAACCTATTACCCACATCAGACTCCTTACTCCTTTTAAGAATGCTTATAATCTATTCTTCCACAAAATAATATGTTACATGTTTTTTAAATCCTACTTCTCACAACATACAAAAAGAGATACATTTTGAGAGTCTATCAGGAAAATGATTGTCAAAGTGTATTTTTTGTTTTAAATTTCAGAATTTCCAGATAGTCAAAGTTCTTGCTGCTTTGCTTAGAAGTGTCTTGTACATATAGGACCTCATTAGAAGTATGGTGAAGCAGTATCGTTGGAGGGACACTGCTCTGCCATCCTACAAATGGCCAGGTGTTTCCAAATATAAACTTAGCCGGTAAAAGCATAACTGGAGAGGGCAAGAGCTGCGGACAGAGGCACAGTCTGGTATCCACCTGCCCCTTCCTGTACCATGGGAAAGCAGACAACACTCTCCCAGGCTCATACATGCATTCTCGGGCCTCAGGTGCCTGCCCAACATCCCACCCCACCTACCAACCAACAGCAATCCCCTTCCTGCATTTATCACCAACAAATGGAATTGGAAAATTCTCTATTATTGGACCCAGAATTAGGTTTGACATGTTGAAACAGACCTGGTAACACCGGGTCATCATTTTATTCTCCATTCAGGGTCAATAACATGTAATGTTCTAAATTCGATGCAGGGATACTGGATGGAACTGTGGAATCTGGGACAACGATATCCAAGCACCAAATAACGGGGATCTCATAGTGAGGCCCAGAGGGATTCTTTTGTCAGCTATCATTCTGTTTTAATGACTGAGCAAGTTTTATGGAATGATTGGAGAGAAACAGGGTCAGCAGGCTTATAGGGCAATCAGGCAGTGCCCAATGGCTGTCTGACATGTCAGTGTGTGGGCCGCTTTTTGAGTGTTTGTGAGATTGTTTTATGGTCTGAAGGACTAGTTTTTTTCATTGATTTCCCTGATATTAAAACAAACATTGCCTGTAGCAAGCTCAAATCCATGCAGTCTTCCATACCTTTCAAAACACTCACAGGGCGTGTCCCTATAAATTCAAAACTGCTCCAATTGGAAACACTTTTTTATGTATCTAATTAACTAGTGGGACCACTTTTATTTTAGCGCTGGAGCCCATTTTCTGTCCCAGTCCTACATTGGAGAGAAATCACCACTGGAGTGGTGTGATGATAGCGATGAGAAATTGAAATCAGGCAGGCTATTTCTTGCATTGATAACCTGGACAAGATTAGTTCCTTTACTATTATGTGGTAGTGATTGACTGGTTGCTGCTTTTTCAAGGCGAAGACGGTGAATCTGTTACTGTTAATGTTTGGTAAGTTAATAATGGTCAAATTAACAAACTATGCATTCATTAATATGTTACTTTATTTAATTGACAGCGATGAACCAGGATTTATAGGGGTGTCTGCTCATAACATGTTTAATATATTTAATTGTTTACTCAAGGTGTTAAATCATGCAAGCTCAAGAAACTATCCATTTCTTAATAAATACTAAAATTGCATTTGCTTGTAGGTCATATAATCTGCGTCGTTTTTGTTGAGAGCTGATACTGGTGAGAATTTTAGGTAATCGTGGGTGTTCTACTTCTGACTGCACAATGTTTGCCTTTCTACCCTGCAGCAAATGTCCTGCTATTTTCTGTGCAGTATTTTTTGTTTAGTTTCCCTGGTTTCCGCAGTATTCCGTTACCTCATGTCTTTCCAAGCCCTTCAGTTTTGTTAAGATTTGCTTACAGCAATGTACATTGCTATAAACCTACAAAGGTCTGAAATAGCTTTATTTTTTATCGGAAGACGACACTATTCATCATGAATGCACTGCCTGTCAAGATCAACCAAGCAGTTGGTTTTGACAAACTTTACTCCCTCCAGGCAAGCCATAGTTCAAGTGTTATATAAACTAACATGAGAAAATGTGGCTTTTGAAATCTCGATGCTTCAGCGTCCGTGGAGACTTGGGAGATATTAAGCCTAAACTGTGAAATAGACATAAAATCCATAGAAAAGTGTTACTTCTATCTTTTCAGAACATTTTACATTTGCAATGTTTTACTTAGTTTAATAAACACAAGTCTGACTGCTAAGGAGAATGATAAATGTTGTTATTCACATCGTGGGCTGAAACAAATTGACAGGCGTGTCAATGGCCAACGTCCTCAAAATGTATTTACGTTCAAGCAGAAATGCACGCTAACCGTGATTACATACATTAACTGATGTTAACAAATTATGCCAATTTATTTTTTCTGCAGACATTGTATTTACAGCATTTTAAAGTACTATTGTTGTATGAAGATATTTTAATGACTACGAACTACGCAATCAAATATATTCAGTGTTTGAGTGATAATATCAACAGGTATTAAATTGGTGTTAGACTTTAATATCGAGACAAAATATCGCAGATAAGAATTTCCTTAGAATATACTTAGTAGTAAAAATCACAGAAATAATGTTTGTTTTAACATCTATTTATTTTTATGTATATAGATTTTTTAATGCATTTTGTGTAGTTCATATAGCGTGTATTAGTGTTTTTTTGTATTGTTCATATTTTCAAGCGTATTTAATTATAGTCTATTTTATTATGATAGTTTTTGGGGGTGGGTAATTGGGTTTATATTAAAGAGAAGTTGTAAGAAAAGTGTTTTAAAATGCTTTTGCTACATTTTAAAATATAATATGTATATTTTACATTTTACAAATAAATACATGTTAATGTGGCAATTCATTATTTATATTATATAATTATTTAATTGGTAGTTATTATTTTACTGTAGAATTATTTCTAAGTGATTTGTTTCTTGTTATTCAAAATTAAACATCTTATATTTAACATTTAATAAGACAGTTATTTAAAAAAGAATATTTAAAATATTAATTTTCTGGTTGTTTTTTTTGTATAGTTATATGCTTGGGGTGAGACTTTTAAAATATTTTCTTTTTGTTATCTGATTGATAATTATTTATTTTGTGAATTATTTAAATTTTTTAAATTGTCTGGAATAATAACTATTAATATTCTTATAAAAGTTGTTGTTTATGTTATATTGAAATGTTTTTATTTGAACATTTAATATTTAATAAAATTTAAGGTATCGAGTTATTCTTTTTTTAAAAAATTATCTTTTATGTTTTGGACGCTAAAAAGTTTATATGATGTTTTTTAAGTCCATATATTTTTCCAATTTGGGGTAATTTCACCACTTTCTACAATGTGGCTAAGGGCCTGATTTAGAGTCCTGCGGATGGGATTTACTGCATTAGGGCAACGGAGTAAAGTCCTCCATTGCACTGTGGTAGTACATGCCTGCCTAATTTAGAGATGTCCCCCTGCCCAGCAGACATCTCTTGCATTGACAGGAACTACTGTCATGGCAGTTCCTATCAATTCCTTGAAATTTGAACGGACAAATCTGTCACCATGATGGAGCCGTATCGCATTCAAAGTGGAATTTTGTTTTTCAAAATAAGAAAAGCAATGAGTTCCTCACCATAGGAGTGTTCACCCATGGCGTGAGGGTCATTTTGCAGTTTTCACGGACAGTGACAACTTGCTATTTGTTTGCCCACTCTAAATAGGGTGGGTGGACAAATGGCAAAATCTCCGATGGCCCTTACTCCATCGGGCAGTTGGAGGTGTATATTGGCAGCAGAGACAGAGCAGTCTTTGCAGTCGACATACTGAAGCTCCATCTGACTCTAATTGAGGCGGGCGGACCCTCAGTTTGGTGGAGAGGGTACTCCATTGCCTTTGTGACAGAGTACCCTCTCTGTCAGACTGTAAACCAGTCCCTAAGTCTGGAGTGGCAAGAGTAAATCAGAGCCCCAATGCTACAGAGTAAATCACTTGCCCCAATGTGGTTACATTTGTAGTGGTAACAACATTGTAATTTAATTTTGTAAGATACTTTATACAAAGTTTAACTTTTTATTAACACTAATTTATGCATGTTGTAGAGATAAACATTTTAAAAATGTGACTTTAAATGTTACTTTTTTAATTTATGAAGCAAAAGACAGTGTTTTTAGTATCTTTAATTTACAAATTATACATTTATAAAAATTATGACTTTTTTTCTATCTGTATGACTATAAAATATTATTATTGTTTCGAAAATACAAGGGAGACCCAAGGATGCCAAGGGACCACGGGTAGTATTATGTTGTAAGGAACAAAGTGTCCCTTATCAGTATTTTTTATCAAACATATGTTTATTAGGTTTTTTCCACATATATCAAAGAATAGCAATATCATTCCGCTCAGCGCAGTGAGCACCAACATTTCGATAAGACTGAAATGGTAAAGCAGTATACATTCTCCAGAGTGTGCCCAGCCCCGCTGCTAAAAGAACGCTAGTGAAAAATACATTGGCTATCACGGCGGGGGTGCGGGTTATCCCTTGTGGCAACCGCCATATTTAGCATCATAATTAGGTGCCTCATCTTGTGTCTGCAAGGACATCTAAGCAAATCTTTCCAGCTGAGGGACTCTAATGGGGCGTATTTGAAGAATTTAAGAAACCAACTCCCCGAACCCAAAGAACCCCATACCCCCCTCCCCTCCTCCCCCCTCCCAAACTATGGTGGCAGCAAAATCAGAGATAAGATAGCCACTGAGGGCAAGAACAAATGCATTTAATATTGAAAGAGGTGTAATGCGCGAACCGTATTGGGACAGACAGCTGACGGGAGCCCCCGGGAGAGGAAGGCCACCAATGGTCCCCACCGGAACTCGAAGTTCTTATAGTTATCGTAAAAGATATCAGCCATTCTTTCCATGCTTAGAAGCCGCCAGAGCCGTGAATGCCAAAGGGAGATCGCCGGGGCCTCCCTCTGTTTCCAGGCGGCTGCTAAAGTCACCTTAGCCGCTCCTATACATAGCCACATAATGGCTTTGTCCACACGTGTCTGGTATACTAAAGTAGGATCTCGTAACCCCAAGAGGACCTCCGCCATAGTGGTTGGGATGGGGTACCCCAGAATATCTTTAATGTGTGCTAGTATTTCTGCCCAAAAGGGGCGTATCGTTGGGCAGTCCCACCAGATGTGTCGAAAGTCACCCAAGAGGCCGCAGCCTCTCCAGCAGCGGTCAGTAGTGTTGGGAAAGATCTGTTTGAGTCTAGAAGGATGGGGATACCAATCCATCATGGTCTTTAGGTGTGCTTCTCGGAGGTCTATGGAGTGATTAAACTTAAAAATGTCGGACCACAAGTGAGACCACTCTCTCCCCGATACAGTGCGCTGCAGTATCCCCTCCCACATAGCCATGTAGCGCGGGCGTGGTGAGGTTGAAGTGGTAAGTAAAAAATTATAGATGAAAGATATCACCCCCTTCATTGTGGTGGACTTAGAAAGGAAGGATTCGAATACAGTGGGAGGCCGCGTGGCCGCATCTCGGACCCCCGGAGCGAGAGCCCAGTGAAGCAGCTGGGCATGATGGAACCGTTCTGAGTCAGCCAGGCCGTATTCCCTTTTACAGTTATCAAAAGTTAAGGGATCGTAATTGTGAAAGAGGTGCGTCAGGGCGAGACAAACCCCCTCTCGCCAAGCATCAAAGGGCCCCTCTTGCATTCCTGGGGGGAAGGCAGGGTTGAAGTGCAACGGTGTAAACGGCGAGGGAAAAGTGGTCCATCTATCATCTCCCGATACCGGGTCCCACACTCACAGGGTGGTTCGTGTGGGGGTGCTACAGTACACATTCTTGGGTCTGTCTCGTTTGGGGCACCAAGCGAGATCCCAAATCGTCTGCCCTGTGACACTACGGTCCATATGTAACCAGTGCTTATCTGATTCCGGTTTGGACCACTCAGTCAGCACCCTCAACTGTGCCGCCTTGTAATATAAGTGAATGTCGGGTAGCCCCACTCCTCCCTCCGCTCGGGAGCGACGCAACAACGAAAACGACAAGCGGGCACGTCCCTATTGCCATATGTATTGAAGGACCACAGATTTAATTCTACGAAAGAAGTCCCTGTCGGGTTCTATCGGTAAGGCTTGGAACAAGTAGAGAAGTTTAGGAAGGAGAGTCATCTTGACCGCATGAATGCGGCCAAGCCAAGAAAGAAAGAGTGGCTTCCATCTCCCCAGCTCCTCCTGCATTCGCACGAGACTGGGGGGAAAGTTGGCAGCATATAGTCCTTCCACCCTGGGCATTATCTGTATTCCTAGGTATTGTATGGATGAGGTTGCCCATTTGAGGGGAGTGAGGGGTTGTAGCCGGTGCACCTCCGCCTGCGAGAGTGTAAGGTTAAGGATATATGACTTGCTCATATTTATTTTAAAGCCTGCCACCTCTTCAAAGCGTTCCAGTTCCGTCTTTAAATGGGGGAGGGAGTGCTCGGGCTCAGCTAGCGACAAAAGGACGTCGTCCGCAAAAAGAGAGATCTTATGGGAATCCCCACTAAAGGGGATGCCATGTATGTCGGGGTTGGCTCTGATAACTACTGCCAAGGGTTCGATACTCAGAGCAAAAAGAAGGGGCGAGAGGGGGCATCCCTGTTGTGTACCTCTAGAATGAGAAAAAGTGGATGACGGGAATCCATTTACCTGCACCCGGGAGCGAGGTTGAACATAGTTGGCCCGAATCATAGTGAGAAATTTAGAGGAGAATCCAAAGCTAGTGAGGGTATTGAATAAAAAAGCCCAATCGACCCGGTCAAAAGCCTTTTCGGCATCTAGCCCTGCCAATACCGCGGGAATATGTCGTTTGTTAGCCTTTTCTATGAGGTGGACTATGCGACGCGTGTTATCGTGTGTTTGCCGGCCCTTAATAAACCCTGATTGATCTGGGTGGATAAGATCAGGCATAAGATCGTTCAACCGTTTAGCCAGAATAGAGGAATAGAGTTTCGCGTCGAGATTTAGTAGAGCGATGGGGCGGTAAGAGGCGCATATCTGAGGGCCTTTCCCGGGTTTTGGTATAACTGATATCACCGCCTCGGATAGAGACCCCGTCGTCTCACCCTCTGTCGCCATCCTATTAAACAAGCGAGTGAGGTGCGGAGTGATATCGGGGGCAAAAGTTTTATAGAAAAGAGCGGTGTAGCCGTCCGGGCCAGGAGCCTTATGGGGCTTAAGTGCTTGTATGGCCGCGTTTACCTCGTCAGACATGATGGGAGCAACAAGAGTTTCATTCCAATCAGGTGAAACCTGAGGAAGGCGCAGTGTCTGCAGGTACTCACATTGGGCTTCAGGGTCTAGGTGGTCTCCTGAATATAGCGTCTTATAAAAAGAGCCAAAGCGTTCTGCCTTTTCTTCATCTTTGTGTGTAGTCTCCCCGTTGGGTCCTAGAATACCTCCTATATATTCCCGTTCTCGTTTTCCCCTAAGTTGCCTAGCTAGGTGCCTACCCACCTTGTTCCCCTGGGAGTAAGAGAGATGTCGGAGCTTGAGAAGCGTGAATTCTGCCCTGTTACTATAAATGGATCTAAGTTTGCCCCTTAGTGCCGTTAGTTTGCGAAGGTTGTCTCGAGTGGGATTAGCTTTGTGTGTGCGCTCGACAGAAGCAACTTCAATTTCCAGCGCCTCCCTCTCCACAATTCTCTGTGCGTTTAGTGCTGAGTTGAGGGCGATACATTTCCCTCGGATGACCGCTTTAAACGTGTCCCAGTTAGTGTATTCCGAGGTGTCTTCAGGCTTATTAAATTCAAAAAAATCGGTGATGCTTTCTCTCAGCTTAGTGCGAGCTTCTTTATCGCGCGTGAGGGATGGTGGGAAAAACCATCGGGGAGTGGTGGAGACACTGCCGCGCCAAGCAACGCAAATGGAAAGGAGACTGTGGTCCGACACTGAAAGGGGGAAGATCTTAGGTGCCTGGAGGGCGCCTAGCAGAGATTGACTGATAAAAATGTAGTCGAGTCGGGAGTATGTGTGGTGGACATGGGAGTAAAAAGTATAGTCCCGGGATTGAGGGTGAAGTGTTCGCCAAGTATCTATCAGACCTAGATCGTGAAAGTGTTGTTTAGTGGTAGAGGTGAAGGAGCCCAGGTCTGAGTGGTGCGTGTGAGTACTGTCAATATCTCCCTGCCATGTCAGATTAAAATCGCCCAAGACAATCAGTGGTCCCTCTCCAAAGTCCGAAATCCTCCCTACCAGTGTGTTTAAGAATGCCGCTTGTCCCGTATTGGGAGCATACAGTGCCACGAAGGTGCAAAGCTTGCCCATCAAACGGCCCTTGACCATAACCCATCGGCCATCTTTATCTGAACGGTAGTCCAGCGGCTGAAACTTAATGTTGGAGTGGAACAGGAGTGCTACACCTCTATGTTTTGTTAAGGCAGATGATTTGTATATTAGGGGATAGCGCTTGTGACGGAGGCGTGAATTCTTTGATCTAGATAGGTGTGTCTCTTGTAGGGCTACTACATCAAGGTGATGATCTATAATATATTTCCACACTTTGTGCCGTTTCTGAGGAGTTAAGCCCTTAACGTTCCAAGAACCGATAGTTATCGTCATGGTATTAAAGTAGAGGTAATAGCTCAAAGACACCTTCTGCCGGTCCAGCCGGATATGCAAGCAAGACCTCCTCCAGCATGTCTATCTCCCTTGGCAGTGCCCCACATATATAGATAGAGATAAACGAAGAAGCCTCTAGTAAGTAAAATAAAAAAGTTGCCACCATCGCCCTCCCTCCCCCCCTCAACCCCCCCCAAAAAAAACATAAACAGTAACAACAAGTGCGGCAAAACGGCCGCTAACCGGTCCCTGTTCGCGGGCATCCTGCCCATCAGGGATTCGGGGGACCAAGAGTCCGAGGACCCCGTCCGCGCCGTCTGGAGGTAATTCACAATAAAAAAACATACCGCTTGAGTGGTCATAGCGTAGGTGTCGTTCCAGAGCTGTGTGCAGGATAAGCGAAAAGTCTCTGCGCGGAGTCATAGATATGGACCACAGTTCCGCATCTCTAGAAAACAGATTTGGGCTTGGGGCCCCGCCCTAGGGCCACGGTGGGTTCTTTGTCAAAGGTAGTAGTTAGGTATAGTTCACCCACAGGACCATCGGGCCACTCCTCCCCCTCGCTACAGAGCATGTCGTACTATAAGGTGTGGCATGATGCAGTGTGTTTTCTCAAGAGTGCGCGAGACAGAGCCGGGTCCAGGTAGGGTGTATGTGCTGGCAGTTCATTTGCGGCCTCTCCTTGTGCCCATAGACCATGTTGTTGACTGTGGAGGCCCTCGCTGAGATTCTCGGGGGTTATTATGATCGGAGCCAGTCCCAACCGGCGGGAGACCTAGGAGCTCCAAGCCCTCTCGAAGGTCAGTGATATGCCGCTGCTTGGTGTTGAGCTCAAAAGCGAGTCCGAATGGGTAGGTCCACCGGTATCGAATTTTATCCTCACGTAGTTTGGTGGTAATAGGTCGGAACATCTGCCTCAGTGCCAAAGTGGACTGTGCTAGGTCTTGGTAGATCGAACAGGAGTGGTTCTGAAAGGTGACAGTCCCCTTGTTCCTAGCAGCTAGGAGCACCGCCTCTTTAACTTTGTAGGAGTGGAATTTCGCCAGCACGTCACGGGGGCGCCTCTCCCCGCCGGGGCGCAGGACTCCCACACGATGGACCCTTTCTAGCTTCAGTGAGAGGGTATGTGGACCCAGAACCTCGGAGAAGAGCCCCTCTAGGAAAGCCTCAAGATCTGTCCCTTCTGCTCCCTCCGCCAGATCCCTGACGCGTAGATTCTCCCTCCGTGCTCTATTCTCATGATCTTCTGCCTTGAGCTGCGTCTGGTGGAGCTGATCTTGGAGGGTGCGCACATCCTCACGCAGGTCGGAGGAGAGCTTCTCCTGCTCCTGTTGGTGTGCCTCCACATCGAGCATTCTGGTGCCCACCGAGTCGACATCTTGTTGTAGGGAGGTCAGTCTTCCCGTAAGGTCCGTCCTCAATTGCTCTATGGACGTTTTAATGTCCTGGGTAAGGTCTTTACACAGCTCAGTTTTGAAGTCTTTTAGCGTAGACAGGAGATCCGCCTTTGTGAGGGCCATGTCGGCAGACTCCGCGTCTCCACACAGCGTTGAGCGTTTATCTGAGGGGCCAAAAAAGTCCGAGACCTTGTTGGGTGTCTTGGTCGTCCCTCTCTTAGGCGGCATACGGACCGGCCCGGATGGATCCCCACAACCGCGGTGTCCGCGGGAGGAGGCTCGGGAGTCAGGACGCGGGAGCCTCCACCTCCAGGAGCCCCCGGCAGGCCCGTGGCATAGATCGAAGCAGAGGCAGCAAGCAGGTGTCGACCCGTAGTTCAGATCTCAACTCGGGGCTCCAGGCGTCTTAAGGTTTATTCGGGTCCGCTAAGTGGAAACACTCCCCTCCGGAGAGCCGAAGAGCATGGGTTGCAGTAGCAGCGGAGGGCTCGCTTAGGGGAAAGCGTCGTAGCTCGTTGTGGCCCTCGGGCCCTGTCTCAATCCTCGACCCCAGCTCGTACTCCCGGCCCTTCACCACCCCGGGCGAGCGCTATTTTACGGGGTGTAAGTAACAGCGAGGGAGGGCCCCCACGGTGATAAAAGCGTTCGTGGGGCCTCAGCCGCTCAGCAGGCAGGGCGAAGGGAAGCAGGAGGTGGTGACGCTCATCAAGGTGGCACACCGCAATTATTTAGGCTCTGGGCCCCTGGGACCGAAGGCAGGACACGGCCCCGCACCTCCGTGTAGGCGCCATCTTAGGGTCAGGCATGGCGGTAAATCGCCGATGAAGCTGCACTCCGGGCTAGTTCTTTAAATCATATCCCCCGGCCAAGCCTACCGTAGCATTGTCTGTAGAAGCGAGAAGCAGGCCTGGCAGCAGGGGTCACCCGGTCCACGGCGTCTTATATCGTTCAGTCTGGTCGGGAGGCCGCCATTTTGAGTTGCGCCTGATGTTCTTCAACGAGCCTCACCGGGTCTTCTCCTGCGGCTCCGGAGACGCTTAAGGGCTCCCCCACTGTGCTTCACTCATTCCGCTGTGCATAGAAGAGCTTTACAGCGTGCGGGATGCAGTAAGACCGCTGCTGTCTGCTCCGGCACAATGCGCGGACCGGGAGCCGAGACGGACTACGTCTGCTCGGCCATCTCGCCCGGCCACGCCCCCCTTATCAGTATTTTAGGTAATGATACATTACACTGAGAATATAAATATAACCCAGGGAATTTTCAATCAACTTTTAAAACATAAATTAATACATAAATTAAAGAGTAAGGGTAGTACCCCTATGGGGTGCACTTATAGAGGTCAGTAACACATGCAAACAAAAAAAGATGAGTGACTAAAACATATAACATTAGAGTCACAGCTCTATAGAACACAGCACTAAGGCACCCAATTATACATTACATATAGTCAGAAGGGTCAGAGTGATTAGGTTGACAAAATTTCGACCCGCATAAATCCGAGGATCGTCATCAGGACAATGCAATGTTTGCCTGGACCCATACACATTTGTGAGAAAAATATCTCAATACAAAAACCTGTAGGGGAGGCAAACTAAGAAAGAGTTGGAAAGAAGGGAAAGAAAAAAGAATACAATTAAAAAATAGTCAAAGGCTGTTCTGTCTGCATAAGTGAAATTTCATGCAACAAAACCTCCATGCTAAGGTCACTGTGAATTTCCTTTCAACTAGTGACTATGATTGAATGAAGGGGCAAACAATCGCAGTCGCTGTGGTAGTGGTGATGGTGTTCTAGCATCAATGTTTGCCAAGGTGATAGAATGCAGTAGCATGGACTACGGTGTATCTAGTGATGACAGATATGAAAGGTCACATGAGGCATAAGTTATGAGTGGTTGTTTGGACGGTGAGATTTTGGTCAATGAATACCAATGAAATCCCTATTACAGCATTGGATATAATTTCAAAATATCAACACATATCAGTGACTGTAGAATAGAAGGAAAGTCAAAAAGATCTTAGCTTCAGGAGATAAACACAGAGTCTTGTCTTTAAGACCCGTGTAAAACAATAAATCTGTTAAAAGTAATTAAAACTAAAAACCAGTATAACAGATACATAGTCTCCACAAATTATCACTTACATATTTACTCCGATATTTCTGTCTATAGCATGACCTTTAATTAATTTTGGCTAGACCTAAATGCATATTCAGTTCCTCTTCAATGTTAAGACCCGTGGGACCTTAGAATCCAACAATATAATATAAGAACTCTCCCATCTCCTTAATTTCAATCCGAATTATGAACTCTTACAGATCTTGGAGCATAGTCTATTTCATAGAACTTGAGTAAATTACAATTACTTTTATGGATATATCTGAATTGCCTGGCTACTGGGTAATGCAAATCAACATTCTGACTTGCATGCATATGTTCCAATACCTTTTTATCAAATGGGTGCATAGTACTACCAACATACAGCTTCTTGCATGGGCATGATAAGACATAGACTGTGCAGTCCATCGTGCATGTGATGCATTTGGTGATTTTGTTACTGTGCTCATGAGGAATATGGTATTCAAAGACATAGTCACTAAATTTACAGGCATTACAGGTTTGACAATTATAAAACCCTTGTATCTTCGTGGATTCTTTCTATGATATTCATGTGGCATAGTTCCCCCTCAATTTGTCCCTAAGACTCAAGCTCTTTTTGCATGTTATCTTTGGACAAGAGGGGATTTGTTCACCAATAACTGGATTTGAACTTAGTATGGACCAATGCATTTGTAGAACATTCCTAATTTTACCCACCATATTACTATATGTGGTAATAAATATTGTCAACTCCTCTTCCTTCTCCATTCTCTTGTTTCTACTCTCACCTTTGTGTAGGAGAGCTTCTTTTTTCACATTTTGTAACCTTGTCATAGCATCCTTCAGCGTAGATTCAAAGTAACCTCGTTCTTTAAACCTATTTATCATAAAGCCTTGCTCAGCTAGAAAATGTGCCTCCGTACAGCCATTTTTCTTTGTCCTCAAGAGTTCCCCATATGGGATGCTCTGAATGAGGTTCTTGGGGTGGCTACTGTTTGCAAGGAACAGGCTATTGACTGTAGTTTTTTTGCTGAACAATTTTGTGGTAAGTATATCTCCACATACTGCCACACTGATGTCAAGAAAATCAACTAAATGGCAACTGATGTTATTAGAGAAATGCAAATTCAGGTTGTTCTGATTAAATCTGTCAATAAAATAATTTGCTTCACTCTCCAATCCATTCCAAATATCAAATACAGCACTTATAAACATGATCCATAAAATGACTTGGTCATATCCCATTATCACACTGAGGATTTGCTCCTCCCACCAGCCCGTGGAAAGATTCACATAGCTGGGGGTGAAGCAGGTCCCCATCGTTGAGTTGTCTGTACACAGTGGAGACAAGCAGAAATGCATTGTAGACACCAATCCATCAAGCAACATCTCACTATACATTAAGTTGGACAGCAATCTTGATCGCAAATAATATTGAGAGGTATGTACTTCAGAGATATGTACAATACTAGTGTTCAAACTGTCAACATCCAGTGTAATCAGTAAGCAATCCTTCTTTTAATGGATAAATTATATGTGTGTTAGAAAATCCCTTGTATCTTGTATGTGCAAAGACATTCTCAAGCAAAATCCCAATCGCAAAGACAATTGATCACCCTGGGTGGTTTAACTGGATTCTTGTGAATTTTGGACAGGAGATAGAGGATAGGGAATCTGGGATTATAGCACTTAAGATCTTCAGGTTTCTAGATACGAAGAACTGGGATGATTGCAATCATCAGGCTTATAGATACGAAAACCAATGAGCAACATATTACCCTTGAAATTGCATGAATAACATAATGATTTGCAAAGTTCCAATATATCTGCTAGTGTGATTGGTTACATGACTTCTGGTAGTAGACCTTTGTCTGTTGTGTTGGCACTTTGGAAATCTATAAGTTGTTTCCTTTATGGCTTGCTCAACATTCCATGAGAATGGTGTTATGCTGAAACGTGTCGCGGCTTGCAGCTGAATCTTTAATAAGCCACAGATTTGCAGCAGCAAAAACAAGTGTATGTCAGGGTTCCTGGAGGTGGTTACTGTGAAAAAATAGAAATATATCTATCACGTTACTTTAACCTTCAACTTTTAATTTTGTCAGTCAATATATATATATATATATATATATATATATATATATATATATATATTATTGACTGAAAAAAATGAAAGGTTAAAGTAACATGATAGATAGGTCAGATAAATAGATTTGTGTAACAAGGTGGGTATCTCACAATAAAGACAACGGTAGTTGATATAACTTGAAAGTAGTTTATTCTCATGAAGAATCTCATCCATCAGTTCACTCCAGTTGGGAGACAGGCTAAGCTTCAACTGACTCCCCAGTTCCCTTGACATCATAGGATTTTGATGCCATAGCATCAGGAGCACAAGCTCAGAATGCCACACATCTCCCTTCTTTACAAAGTATACCCCAACCTTATTGAAAGGAAACAGCACCTGCACAAATGCAAATGATTACAAAGCATTTCGCACAACAAGGCAAAGAAGATAAAAAATGTCTTTTTTTAACAAATAAAAAAAAACATAAGATGTGGCTAACATTTCTTAAAATAGCAATACTAAACCTTAGATTAAAACACATATTCACTCAAATACACTGGAGGTGTCGACTTCCTCACAGACCTCCGAACAGGCTCAGTATTTTTGTAGGAGCCCACAAGATCAGTTTCCACTCGGGTTTCCCGACTCAAAAGATGATCCTGAACCAAATCATCCCTGATTACAACAACTCTGTTTAAGTTCCATATGTGATAGTCACTAGTCTTGACAGCATTATTAAAGACTTTGATGACTTGCCTAGGTTTTAAAAACCCTGTAGAAGATCCTCTTTTACACAGATTTTTAACTAAAACCCAGTCTCCCACCTTGACAACAGTTCTTTTAACACTCTTTCTTAGGTCATAAAGCTCTTTATGAGCTTCACTCTTCTTAGCTTCTGTCGACCTCCAATCACACCCCTCATTATACTCATCACGGCTTGATTGCATGTCATTGAACCAAGTGGATGCTACGAGGGTGTTGGCACGCCTACCCCTGAATAACTCAAAAGGGGTTTTCTTGGTAACAGCATGAGGGGACACTCTGTATACTTCTACCTTTTTGAATATTTCCTTCCACCAATCCAAACCTGCACTTTTGGCCATGTCTATGGTTTCTTTCAAAACACGATTAAAACGCTCTATCATTCCATTGGTCTCCGGGTGATATAGTGAGCATTTCTTATGTTTAATTCTACGTTCACTCAAAAACCTCTCCATTTCTCTTGAAACTAACTGTACCCCATTGTCTGTAAGAATGACATCAGGTATACCCTCTCTAGCCATACGCTCTTCAAAAATGCTTTCACATGCCTTGTTTCAATACCATGCTTGATGGCTATTTCAGGCCACCTGGAAAATAAATCAACAAGAACTAGAATGTACCACTCACAACCTGTAGAACGAATGGGACCAACTATATCTTACCCAACTTCCTTCCATGGACCACTAGGACGCTCCCTTATTACCATGGGTTGAACCTTTGGTTTTGCTACTTTTTTACTTAACGCACACTGAACACAATCTCTGACAACACGTTCCACATGCAAATCCATACCCGGCCACCAGTAAGTCAATCTGAGTCTCTCCTTTGTCTTGAACATTCCTTGATGATCTGCATGAGCTAAAGAGATAAGTTCCTCCATAAGGGATACTGGGGGAACCAACCTAATGCCCCTGACCAACAGGCCTTCTTGCTCTGACATTTCATCCCTAACATGCCAATATTTTTCTACTTCCTCATCTCCTTTGGGTTTGATGTTCCAACCTCCCTTCACCCAATCCAGAACTCTAACCATACCATGATCAGCGTCAAGAGCTTCATGCCACCTTTCCTTGGCAATGCTACCACCTTCTATGAAACAGACTACTTCCTCACCTTGCTCACTCTCAGCAGATAAGCTCTTGTCATCACCATCTACCAAACGGGATAAGGCATCTGCTACTTTGTTCTCGACACCTGGCAAATATTTAATGTCAAAATCAAACTCTTGTAGCGCCACTACCCATTTGGTGATCCTACTAGAAATTGCATCAGTACCTTTTTTGTTAAAAAATCTCGCATAAGGGTTTGTGGTCCGTCCTTACTTCAAACACACAGCCCCACAGGAGATTTCTTAATTTATTTACAGACCAATATACTGCGAGGGCTTCTCTTTCCACAACAGAATAGCGCATTTCAGTACCCCTCATATTCCTCGAAAGGAACAGAATTACATCATCGTGCCCTTGATTCCTCTGTAATAAAACAGCACCTAGTCCCTTTATGCTAGCATCAGTTATCAGGATTGACCTCTTCTTGGGATCAAAACTTCTCAATTTTGGTGCACAACTCGATCTTTCCTTAAATATGCAAAGCTCTTCTTCACACGCTTGATCCCATATAAACTCACATCCTTTACGAAGCAAGGCTCTTATGTGGAAACACAAAGTAGCAAAACCATGGACAAATTTACTGTAGCATTCAGCCATTCCTAGAAAACTCATTAATTCTTCCTTATTAGTAGGAGAATGTAACTTGCGAATGGCATCAACCAAGTCCTCTTTGGGCATCACACCACCCGCAGAAATAGAATGTCCCAAATAGTCAATGGACTCCCTCCTGAATTTACATTTTTCTATTTTGACTGTCAGATTAAATTCATTGAGTCTGTTTAAAACACGCATGACCCTCTCATCATGTTCTACATTATCTCTCCCAAAGATCAATATATCATCCTGATATATTCTCACACCAGTTAGTCCTTTCATGACATTCTCTAAAGCTCTCTGAAAAACCGAGGCTGCTGAGACTAATCCAAAAGGAAGTCTAGTAAAACGATAAGTCCCAAAAGGAGTCACAAATGCTGTAAGGTCTTTAGAGGCTTAATCAAGCTTAATCTGATGATAAGCAGATTTGAGATCAATGGTGGTAAACACCTTGGCACCCTGCAATAACATCAACATGTCAGCTATCTTAGGTAATGGATAACAGTCTACCACCACATGCTTGTTTAGCTCCCTCAGATCAACACACAGGCGTAAACTGCCATCAGCTTTCTTGGCTGCTACAACAGGAGAAAGCCACTGTGTTCCTTCCACCTCTTCAATAACACCATCTGTATTTAGCCTCTCCAACTCTGCTTGCACAAGCTCACGCACAGCCTTAGATACATTATGCAGTTTACTACACACAGGCTTCGCACCATCAACAAGACATATGTGATGAACGTAATTTCAAAAACATCCCAGCGTTTCACAGAACACTTCCTCAACAGATGTATAAAATTCTCTGAAGAATTATATGGTACATATGTTCTTTACCTCAAAATTTTCTTTCAATTTAATAGGTGGTGATTCATTAGGATCTAAAATCACCCTGAGGTCTCTCTGGTAAAACCAATTCATATATATTTCTGAAATATATATTTTCGCATTAGTAAACCTTCCCTTGTATTCAACAAGACCCCAAAAGTAACCAAGCAACTTAATTGGCTCTCCCCCATATGCACAAGACCTCATATCAGGTCGCTACACTTTTGTTTTATCTTTGACCTTCTTTAAGTAGAAGTCTTTAGAAACTATGGTGATTTTAGTCCTGAATCAAAAAGAACATTGATTGTTTCACCTTCCACCAATATTTCATCGATTGGGCTTTACTATCAGCATTTTCAGTGACTTGTAATAGCATCTGCTCACACTCTACACGAGAAAGTGGATCACTAAACTATATGCACTATCATCATTAATTTCATTTACCTTTCCTTTAAATGTCTTACCTTTACAGACAGCAGCAAATGACCTCTCCTCTTACAATTACTACAAGTAGCTTTGCAAGCGGGACATTGTTTGTCCTTTGCTAAGTGTCCTACTTCCCCACAATGAAAAAATCTACCTTGAAAGGTGTTTGACTTTTCTAACTTGTCAAAATGACTTCTCTTTTTTTCATGTTCTTTTTGTGGTTGTTTGACAACTTGAACAGAATCCTTCTTATCACCTTCCTTTCTTATGACTTCCATGCATTTGATGGAATGTTCGATCCTCTTTGCAATGAGTAGGACATCCTCAAGAGAAGGTTCATCTTTTTGCCAGAGTTCTTCTCTTACACACTCTATGTTACACCCCAACATAAATTGATCCCTAATCCTTTCATCGACTGTGGAATCAAATTTGCATGTTGAGGCAAGTTTCCTCAAACTAGTTATATAGTTCTCTATGGTCTCATCCTCTAACTGACTTCTGCGGCCAAAATGATATCGTTCAAGGATGGTGCTAACTTTGGGTAAATAATGTTTGTCCAATTTAGCAATGCAAATTTCGAACTCATTAAGGTCTCCATCATACATATCAGGCAGATGATCAAATACTTCTTGTCCTTCTGACCCTAGACAATGTAACAGTAGTGCTGTTTTTCTTTCAGCACTTAGAGAAGAGCCACACACCCTGGTGTACCTTTCAAACACCTTACGCCATTTTGCCACTTAATAGGCAGATCACCAGGAGATGACAAAAAGAAAGGTGGTGCAGTAACGTATTGCATATTGAACACACTCCCACAATGTAACAGTAAATAAAAGGAAATTCAAAAACACAAAAGATAAGCACTAGGAATAAATATTATGCGAGAAAACGTTGAAAGAAAATGACAAGCATAAGTTACAAGCGTGTGAGAATTAATATGTGTGTATGACACTGTAAAACAAGCTTAAGAGATAAAGTGTGCATGTCACTGAATAAAATTGATACGCAATATAAGGCTCAAAGATGTGTTTGTAACAATAAGTGTGCGTGTCACTGATTTCTGATGCTCGAATGGAATGCACAAAGGAAACTTGAGCAGCAGTACTTTGTAAACAGTGTGCGTATCACTTGAAATCGATGACACACCAGGATTTATATAATCTTTGTTACCTGTGATCGAAATAGTGTGTGTGTCACTCTAAGACACGTATGGAATTATAAATGAGGCTCCTCGTAAGTTAAGAAAAAAATGTGTGTGTCACTGAAACTCAACGACACGCAAAGCACAGTGAAGGAGCTGCTATAGCTATGTGCTTATCGGCAAAAGAAAACTCCATTAAAGATGGCTGCCATGTAAGCGTAACGTCACAACAGTGAGGTCAAAGGGAGACACTGATGCTGAGAGTCCTTCGCTTGATCACACCGCGAAGCGTTCATGTAAGTCTAAGTGGAGCACGGCGTTCTGGTGCCCACTCTACAGCAAGCGAGTCCACGAGAGAAGTCATTTCAAAAACGCTGCATCGAGTGTTATGAGTAGGGTTCCCAGAATGACCATAATAATAAGGAACAGCCGTAATGAAACGAAACAGTACCTTGGGTGGGTTTCTTTGAAATAGCTGTCCGGACACGCCCGTAGAAATAATGAAACAGCTATCACCTTGATTCAAAACACTGAAGGTCGATTTTGAGATCCTTTCCAATAACATCCAATTATCCTCTGTCGCCAGTGTAACAAGGTGGGCATCTCACAATGAAGACAACGGTAGTTGATATAACTTGAATGTAGTTTATTCTAAGGAAGAATCTCATCCATCAGTTCACTCCGGTTGGGAGACAGGCTAAGCTTCAACTGACTCCCCAGTTCACTTGACATCAAAGGATTCTGATGCCATAGCAATAGAAGCACAAGCTCAGAATGCCACAAATTGTTTTTGTTTTTAAAAAACGTGGAAATTCACTGAAAAAAACAATGGTTAAAGTAACATTATAGTTAGGTGAATATGTTAGTGGCAACATTAACATTTTGAACTAAAAAAACACAGACATTCACCAGTTATAGTTAGCAGAGCTAACTATAACTTGAGCCCTGCCATGCACTGCTTAGGACCTCACTCATGACATGTTCTATGACATCACTTTTAAAATCTCAAACGTTATCATTGATGATACCACTGATGACATCATCCAAACTTCTTTTGCACACAAATTTTATGCTCAATCAAAGAATAGAAAAACGGTTATGGTACAAAATTGCCGCACTCTGTGTGGTTCCTATCAAATACGTGCTCACTCCGAGGGTCAACCGTTCAGAACACCCCAGAAGACATATATCATGAAAATTGCAAGTGAATGAGCACTGTATGGTTGACTAGTTGTTCCTTAGGAAACTAGTCATTTGTGTCACACTGACCTCAACATCCATCAATGATCCAAACTCCAAAAATTAAATATAAGCTATGATCCCAAAGGAAGCATCAGATTGTCACGTATATGCTTTTTGTTCTTTTTTCTTGCTTTAATTCTTTTCACATTTGTGACGTATAAAAATGCAGCCAATGCGTTTCATCCCACAGCATGGGGACTTCTTCAGGGCTGTTAAAAAAGACACAAAACAACAACTTGAAAATCACTTGAACATTAAAAGTACAGAAACATTTTTACAATACTCAAAGACAAGACATTCTCCAGGACACTGAGCCCAAAGTGCAATCTCAATAACATTTAAGACAAATATTAAAACAACATAGAACAATGTTTAAATGTTTACTACGTATAACAATGAAGTTTGTGGGAACACAACAAAAAGAAAGACACTTGTACATTGCACCCTTCCTTCAAATGTTATACTAGGGAACCATACTATCAAGTCAGAATTATAGACTAAATTCACGTATTTCTTTTCTGTTTGTCCAATGCCCCGTTAATATTTACAACCTGACTTGATGCTCAAATATGTGACAAAAAATGTAATTGTCAATATGATTATTATCTTTCACGTATAAATTGCTTGTGCTGAATATAAATCGGAATATGCCTCATAAATGATTCCATTATACCAATCTCATAGAGATTAATAGGTACCCAAAAACTGAAAAACAATGGACTCCTCATAGTGTGTTATTGATATCACTTACCAAATGCTTAAACTTGCAGACCATAAGTCATTAAGAAATATTTCTGTGTCGAGAATCCATAAGTGAACAAATCATTTCTAAAAGAGAGGGCAAAATTTTGCAAAATAATCCCCTTATCCGTAAAGTGTAAGCTTAACTCTCCACAACTACTATCATGTTTAAATTGTCATTTTGCTTACTGAAGTATTATCTGTAGGTCTTTGGTCAAGATGAGAGACACCATGCGTGCATACGAGCCCTATAATTTGCATGGGTTTGTCATAATAGCCGTCTCATTGAAATCACTCTGGCTTGTGCTTGTTACATGGTAGTCTGCACAAAAAAGACAGAAAAAAGCAACTAATTTCAAGCTCGTTATAAACAAATGTAATTACATAGACCCTCATAAGTAATGAGTTCTGCTAGCCTAAACTCTGATAATCTCGAATATCAAGATTCAATCTTTGAATCATCCAGATGTTCATCCCATAGTACTGGATAAACATATAAGTCTTTTATGACCCAGTTTCTTTCTACACTCAGCATGTTTATAAAGTCAGGCAAGTCTCCTGGTTTGGTCTATTACAGAAGAGCCCCGAATCTCTACTCACCAACATTACAATAACACCACCAAGGCATGTATCTGCCTTGTGTTAATGGCAGGGTTGTAGCAGTTAAACAAGCGCATTACCAGTCATCGGTCTACAGGAATCATATAATCGTCTAGTTTTGTTGGTCATTTACTTATTCACCTCACCTTCAATTTCTTGGATTTAACCTACCGCAAATGTCCCGGCATGTCCAAGGGCAAGAAAACAAACTCTTGCCTGCATGCCATTTAAATCGTCATGCAATAACAGGAATCACATGTTGCACCTGTGTATCACGAAGAGAACCACTACAAGGTAAGTTGAGGAGTCAGCCATCTTGTAACGGCCCTGAAATAAGTAAGCAGATATACGTCTTTGCCTAAAACAACCCCGAAAATTGGAAAAAAAAGTCAGTCTAAACTCACAAAGTTAGTTTACGAGACCTACCCATCATAATGTATTATACATAGCCAAAATGTATAGATTTAAAAAAAATTTTTAAATGAAAATATATATCCATAATTACTCAAATTAATATAATGGTAAATCCCGAATATTGTCAATTTAATCTTAGACAACATTTGTAGGACCAAGAGTTATTGTACTCGCTTATCAAAGTTGTCGTCATTGAAATAATTATAATATGTTCATAAGTAACCAACGTCATGATAGATAGACATTCTTCCATCTTTGTAAATGTCTAGTTGTTAGAAGTGTCAACTTGAACGGCAGCTATTCATCCCATCTTCAACAGTCACTTCAAAATATGTGGACAAAAAACATCAGACCCTTTAAAAAAGAAATGTTTTTGAAAGCTATACGTTTTGGCCATGTACAATACATTGATATTCGAGACTATCTGAGTTCAGGCTAGCAGAACTCATTACTTATGAGGGTCTATGTAATTACAGTTGTTTATAACGAGCTTAAAATTAGTTGCTTTTTTGGGGTTTTTTTTGTGCAGACTACTGTGTGACAAGCACAAGCCAGAGTGATTTTATGACAAACCCATGCAAATTATAGGGATCGTATGCACACATGGTGTCTCTCATCTTGACCGTAGACCAACAGATAAAACTTTGGTAAGTGAAATGACAATTTAAACATGATAGTAGTTGTAGAGAGTTAAGTTTTCGGATTAAGGGATTATTTAGAAAAATGTTGCTCTCTCTTTTAGATATGATTTGTTCACTTATGGATTCTCGACACAGCAATATTTCTTAACGGCTAATGGTCTGGACGTTTAAGTATTTGGTAAATGATATAGATAACACACTATGAGGAGTCCATTGGTTTTCTGTTTTGGGGTACCTACTAATCTCTATGAGATTGGTAAAATGTAAGCATGTATGAGGCATATTCCGATTTGTATGCAGCACAGGCACTTTATATGTGAAAGATAATAATCATATTGAAAATCTAAAAATTGTTCCCATATTTGAACATCAAGTCAAGTTGTAAATATCAACGGGGCATTGGACAAACAAAAAAGGAATACGTGAATTTAATCTAATTTTGACTTGACAGTATGGTTCCCTAGCATAACATGTGAACAAGGGTGCATTGCACAATTGTCTTTCTTTTTGTCGTGTCCTCATAAACTTCATTGTTATATGTAGTAAACATTTAAACATTTTTCTACGTTGTTTTAATAATTGTCTTAAATGTTATTGAGATTTTACATTGGGCATTATGTCCTGGAGAATGTCTTGTCTTTGAGTATTGTAAAAATGTTTCTGTACTTATGATGTTCACATGATTTTTATGTTGTTGTTTTGTGTGTTTTTTAACATCCCTGAAGAAGTCCCCATGTTGTGAGATGAAACGCGTTAGCTGTTTTTTTATATGTCACAAATGTGAAAAGAAGTAAAGCAATAAAAGAAAGAACAAAAAGCATATGTGTGACAATCTGATGCTTTCTTTGGGATCATATCTGATAATTTTGGAGTTTGGATCATTGATAGATATTGAGATCAGTGTGACACAAATGACTAGTTTCTTAAGGAACAACTACTCAACCATAAAGTGCTCCTTCACTTGCAATTTTCATGATCTATGTCTTTTGGGGTGTTATGAATGGTTGACCCTAGGAGTGAGCACGTATTTGAAAGGAACCACACAGAGTGCGGCAATTTTGTACCATAACTGTTTTTCTATTCTTTGGTTGAAAACTGTTTTTTGTCAGCATCTGTTTCCTTTTCCATAATAATTCACAGAGATAAGTCATGACACTCTTTGATGATGACAGAGAGGAACTGACCAAGGCTCTATTTATTAGAACCCCTACACTAGTTACACTAACAAGAGATAGAAATGTTAACCCTAATGAGGTTCTGAAAAGTAAGTTCAACAAATTAGAAAAACTTAAAAAACAAGAACTTTCCAAATGGTGGGGCAGAATAACACTCAAAAAACATCTAGAGAGCGAAAAACTACCACGAGGCCTACGCATTCTCACCTCTCCCAATTTCGATGATTTGGATAGTGATCTATTTCAGGAATGGAAAGAGAATTTATTAACAGTTCAGCGACTATGATGAATTTCTTGGTGAAACATGCCGAAATAAAATCGCCCAAATTGAGAAAGGATATACATAAATTAGAAAAAGAAATAATTGACTTGAACCTAAAGGAAGCTACAAACAAGAACTCTGCCGTCCTTAAAGACCAAACACAGAAACATCAGAACATGGTTAAAAATAGGAAAATGTGCAAGATTTTAAGGGATGACTGTGACTATAATAACGGTGGTGTGTATACCTTTGCAAAACGATTCGATCAAGCAGTCATCCGACAGAAGCAAGCCCAACAGGATACTCCAGTTAGACTTTCAGCAGAGAAAGCAGTTCAGATGTTACTTCTATTGATGACGCTACATCTAGTACCTCCAAACCCATGTTTATTCCCCTTGCCTCCTCTACTTTTTTATACTTTTTTAGGGGAACTAAAGAGGTACCGTATGAGTGTCAAACAAAATCCAGTATATGCAAGAGGGGGTAGGAGGGGGAAATCAAGAAAAAATAGATACGCACACCGGAGTCAAAACACGACGACAAACTAAAAGGATACAGTGATAGGTATGAGCACTGGTACAAACTATGTGAATTCTGTTAACTTGATTGTGAATCTATCTGATCATGTTTTGAAAAATGATGAAATCAATGTCCTGAACAAAGGTTTGGGCATTTGTTCTACTAATGATTGTGATTTCTCAGAGGTTCAAATTGATTTGTTTAAATTCATTAGAACATTCAAACTTAAGAGCTTTTTTGCTATGGATCCTCAGAGAATATATGATATTTATAAATCTACTGAATTATCGAACATGACCATTTCAGATGTCAAGGATGTTCTTTGTCTATTGTCCCTTCATAATGAGCTTAATATTAATATCGAAGATCTGTTAATGGAATTACATATTCAATCATATTTAAACTGTGACAGCAATCTGAGACTGAAATCAAAATGTGTCCCACAAAATATACAGTTCAGTGGAATTGAGCACTTTTTAGGTCTCGCCTGCGTTGCAGTGCATGCGCTGCTCGCTTGCGAGATCTATAGTCGTTGGTTTTCTGTCGGGCTTCTTTGGAAGTGGGGTTGGTGCACGCCCTGTCTCCCTTAGGCCCCACCCACCCGGACTGGACTCGTCGTCACTTGCTGGTCATGCGCGCTGCGTCTTTTCACTTCTCCCGCGGTGGGCATGTCGGCACTTGTTCTTCTCAGCGTCCTTCAGCATCGCAGCAAGCTTCCTGGCCTCGGCGGCGGGCTCATTGCACTCACCAGTGCTTCTTGCTTGTTTTTTTTCATTCCCGCAATGGCGTGGCGATATGGTTAGTTGCATTGGCAAACATGCCTTTTTTCTCTTTATTTATCTTGGTTTCAATCGCGGCACTCGCGCTTAACTGTAAAGATCTTAAGCTAAAGCGCGGTGCCACGATTGCTCAAAAAGTAAAGAAATAGAAAAAAACTTTTTTTTTTCAATTTCTTTACTTTTGACCCATTCGCGGCACCCGCTTTAGCTTAAGATCTTTACAGTTAAAGCGCGAGTGCGGCGATAAAACCAAAGTAAATAAAGAGAGAAAAAAACGATGTGTCCGCCATTTTTTCACTTTATTTACTTTGCTTTCAATCGCGGCACTCACGCTTTGGCTGTAAACATCTCAAGCTAAAGCGCGGGTGCGCTGATTGCTTCAAAGTAAAGACATAGAAAAAAATGTTGTTTTCTATTTCTTTAGTTTTGAAGCAATCAGGGCACCAGCGCTTTAGCTTAAGATGTTTACAGTTAACAGCGAGTGCCACGACTAAGGCAAATGCGTGTTTAGTTTGTTTTCCTGTGCAACTGGTCATTTAGGCATTGCACACAATCAATTATACTCCCGGGATTGATTACATAAACGCTGAGCTGAGGGGCCATTATGTAGGAAGGGGTATTTACAGAGCCCTCCCTCGCTGTTGCAATGTTACCTCCCCCCAGCCTGTCCTGTGATTGAGGCTCTGGGGGCCCGGGGCCCTGGCAGGCAGAGTTGCATATTTCCATCTGTGTAGTGTGTATTAAATTGTGGACGGCTGCTTGTTTTTGTGCAAAGGCTAGCTTTACCCATCACGAGCTGGGGGTGACTTCATGTCACTGCGCCTCGCGTGCGCTTTGTTCTGAAGGCACTTCATGCTGAGAGTCACTAGCCAGACACAGACCCGTCTGCTAATTATTGGATGAAATCCGAGACCGGGTTTTTATGATCCGTCATTGTCCAATTAATGGAGCCTCTTTCATCATTTTGCATGGAGATGTTTTTCGTGGTGCTGCTAACACTATTGGGGGCATGACCCGCTCGTCCTACACAAGACCAAAACAGGACTGCCGTGGTATTTCTGGTGTTAGCGATGAGAAAGGGAGATGAGTGAAGGCACACCTCACTCGGACAGTCTCGGAGCATCCAGCAATTTCGGAATGATTTATTGCCACTTTGGGAGCACTCTGACATTGTTTTCCTAATGCCAAGCAGAATTAGTACAACGACGGCTGATAACGCTATTCAGCATACTATTAGAATGCCATGGTTTGTACAATGTATATTATTGCATTATGGATCTTGTAGTGCCTTTGATAGTCACATGACTGTTACGTAGCACTTGCAATCAATTTAAATATAACCTACCTGTGAGCAAGGCGCAACAACGCCGAAACGCGTAAGGTTTAAGTGGCTGATGGAATTCAATTGCTTGAACTGCACCAGACCGGGCTCGGCAAATCTTCTTTGATATATATATGTATATATATATATATATATATATATATATATATATGAACACCACATCCGACTCCTCACAACGAAACCGGGGGAAACATTAAGCCATTCCATCTTTTTAATTCAGCATTACGCTGCGACGCGTTTCGGCAATTCCTGCCTTGATCATACAGTGATCGCTGCTCCATCAACACACATTTTAAAGCCACAGAGTAACAAGGTCACATGACCCGAGATTCGCTATAGACAGCAAAGAAAGACTTTTGTATGTACATCTTCTCGGTAACAAGCACTCACATTTTTCCACTTTTCTTAGAAACAAACTGTTTTAAATATTACAATTCATTCATATGAATTTGTGACTTATGTGTAAAACAGAGAATAACAATTATACTTTCATTGTATTCCAATTTCATTGTTCATCATAAAGTGCCTGTGCATTATACTTTCACCTTCTGATATTTCAATATGGTATAAAAAGGCAAGTGCCTAACTTCCAATGTTAAAAACCTTCACATCGAAAAACATAACAATAAAATGATGCATCTCATTCTATATCGTAGTTAGATTAATCTACTACAAAGAGATATTTGCATATCGACTTCATTAAACTTCATAAAGTGCTTTTTTACTCCTATATATATATATATATATATATAGAGAGAGAGAGGTGTATTTCCACTACACTATTATTATGCCCTGTATGGGCTTATATTTCCAACCTGGGGCCTTCATCAAAAGTGACCATGCTTGATCAGATAGTTACTATGTGCTTTCTGCAGAACTTAAGATTAAAACCTAATAATCCTAATACATTTAAATGTGTTCAGAAAGTGACAGTGCTATTTTGTAAAACAGGCTCAAACTATTTGTGCCCACAGCTCTTCGTCACTGTTCAAGCCCCATGGGGTTTGAGTTCTCATTTGAATGATGTACCTTGATTTGATTCATCTAAGTGCTCTGATTCTGTCTCCTTTCTCTTTTTGTGGTACCTGATTCACACAAAAGAAGCATAGGATGCTGCTGTTACTTAAGCAGCATAAACAGAAAAGCTTTGCAAAGGATCACAGAGACTATGAGTCAAGTCAAGAAACGAGAAACCAAAATCTGTTAAGCACAAGAGATACCTCAGAATCAGAGGTGGAAACTGATCATTCAGAAACTGAAGTGTCAAGGGAATTTTCCAGACCCAGCACTAGTGGAGGGGTAAATTTTCCACAAGAGAATCAAGTCATCAATGAGTAGTGGAAAAAAATCACCCAAAGACCACGTCCGCTAGACCTTGGGGATAAATTCAGAAGAGGGGGAAAAAAGAAATAAAACAGTCAGCCCTGCAAAGGATAACCAGGATCAAGAGAGGAGGATATCGCAAATGAAACTGGAAAATCTCACTATCATAAATCTATCAGACAGAACGCTATCAACAACTGAATGCTCAGTGTTGCAAATGGGACTCACTTTTTGCCCAACATCAGGATGGGACTATACACAGATATCTGTAAACTAGTATCAATTCATAAGAAAATTGAAATTGAAAAAAATCCACATGTTGAATCCTAAACAAAGTGCAATGGAGCCAACAAATACAATGGAACCCACTGACAATTTAACAGGCTGGAAAGGTTGGAAATTTAAGCCATAAGGGCATAATAATAGTGTAGGATTCACACCTCTCTATGCGATCTATAGCCCATTTAGGGCAACAATGTTATATTGGTACTACATCATTGCAGGCAGGCTACAATGAATCATATTATGCAGTTCTGGCATTTATTTGATGCATATAGACATTTATTTATCATTTTCTTGGTACATAACGTATTATGTTTTGATGGGGCAAGTGTGAGCATAGCCTGGTTTGGAATGGATCTGAGAGAGGAAAAGAAAAAATATTTTACAAGAAATATTTGATTTGGCTTTATAAAAATGCTTGGTTTTCAGTGTGTTATTTATGAAATATTTATGGAAATGCACATTCTAATGTATTTTTGGAACTTTGAATTAATATCTTAAGACCCAGTCTATGGTTGAAGTGACATTTATGATTAAAGGCAACGATGTACCATGTATTTAAACACATTACAAAATGGCCGCCTTAATAACATATGTTAGTTTGAGAGGTGTCGGAGGCCCATCATCTGTTTCCATTTCACTCTTGCCGTTCAATAGTGTTGGTTGAGTATTTAAAGTACACAATGTTAAATGGACGCTGACATTGACAAAGGCCATGGGGCCGAAACACATCTGCCAGTTTGTTGTTGTGAGTACAATGTAATAAAGATGTATTAGCAATCGCTTCTGAGTGCGCAACGTTCCTGTGTGGAGAGAAACTTGAAAACCAATAGTAAGTTTTTCATAGTTATGAATTGTTGTTTATTTATTTTGTGAGGTGGTGGGTCTCACACACTTTGATAAAGGCTTAGAAAAGCCAAAACGCATCAGTGAGCTGGAAATGGCTGCTATATGAAAAAAGAAAAAGAAAATTCACACACTTACCGGACTGCCCACTGTTCTTTGGTTTGCTGAAGTTTGAAAGAACATGCAGGCTGGAGTCACACCGGCCACAGAGCACCCGCATGAAGGTGGATGAAACGGTTTTTGTGACAGACAGGAGTTTTGGAATTTGAACGGTTTCTACCGCTGCTGTTCGGAGAACACCATTGAGGTCTGAGCGGTGAGCACCAGGACAGGGGAGCGTGAGTAGCCCACCTGTTGTTGGGAGTCTCCCAGTAACGGGCTTGACGAAGTGATTGGCAGCAGTGTCTGTAATCGAGTGAGGAGATGCACTCAATCACGGGAAGTGGTGTGGTGAAAAAAAAGGATATAGTGCAGCAATGGATTCCAACGATGGTGACTTGGCAAGGCTGTAAGCGAGCAAACAGGTGTTCGATGACGATACTAATGCTGGGAGCTCCAGCCAGGGATGAAGTACGAGAAGCGTTAACTCAGGTACTGTGACATTGCGGCAAAAATTGTTCATGCTTAAAAAACTGGCAATAACAGAGATTAGTAAATGTTGGGAATTAACACCACTTTCCCGTTACATTGAAGTTAATCAGGTTCCATGGGGGTTACGGATTTTTACAGATTCCACGTATGAGAGACCACATCCAGAATTGCTGTAAGAGTGGCCTAATTTTACTGATAAATCCAGCAGAGGCATGATTTAAATTTTAGTTAAGTATGCTGAATTGGATTTACGAAGGATTCGGTATTAACTTAATAATTTGAAAAGAGAACTGGAACAGCAGGAAGATCAGCATACGGAGAAGGATTGGTATACAAAAATGTAACCAAGATTGAATAAATATGAGGAAGAGATCAAATTAAAAAAGCAGCAAGCGTGATTATGCAGAGGTAAGAATTCTGACCTTCGCTATAAAATATTATGTCTTCCGCAAAGGAATGCAACAGGAGGATATCTGGAAAAACAAGACAATATTTCTACAGCCTCTAGCTCTGATGTGAGTACAGATAATGAGGACCTGTCTGAACAAGTCCAGAGAGCAGAGATGTTGGGTTTTCACAACTAGTACCGACTACTCCGACAGGCGGACAAACCGAAAAAAGATCACCCTCCTTTGAGAGGGAAAAGAAAGGGAAAAGGAAGAGGGAAATGTGTTGGCAGAGGCACAGGGTCAGAAAAGAAGTGGGGAGAGACAGCGTTGACAGGACAAAGAACATATCAGAGCAACAAGAATAACTTGCCCCCAAAGTAACTGTTATGAACCTCTCCAAATGTGAACTTTTTAATGATGAAGTGTCCCAGCTGGAACTAGGCTTGTCATTTTGCCCAAATTCTGGTTACAATTATGCACAAACATGCATTGATTAATATTTGTTTATTCGAAACATCAAATTGAAAAAGGTACATCAGCTTTCTAAAAATAAATGTAACAGGCAGCAACCTGATGTCCCGCAGTGTGATTTTCAGATTGGGGATGTGGAAAGTTTATTTGCACTGGAATCCTTATACAGAGAGAGCAAATGTGGCATTGCTAATGTGGAAATAGGTACTGGGGGATCTAGGGATAGACTGGGAGACTCCTAGCGGTAGTGGTTTCACACCAAAATTAAAATTAATTCCCACCCTACCACATTATAATTTGGACATTTTCCACAAGATCATGATCAGGGAACTGACCAAGATCAAGGAGACGAGTAGAAAAAATCTAGACAAAATTTCACAACCACAAAGAGAGGCCCTCATATCCTTGGAGAATGATAAATCTATAGTAATTAAGCCCTCGGATAAAGGGGTGAATGTTGTGATCCTTGATGCCAAGAAAAAAGAAAGAGAAGTCTTGAGACAGCTATCTCAGAATGACTGTTACAAGGAGATTACAGTGGACGTTTATAAAAGATCGATGCAACGATGGGAGAACACCTAGTGGATTGGCAGGATAGGGGGATCCTAGATTTTGACGAGTACATTTTCTTAAGATCAGACCACCTCAAAGTACCATCATTTTACATACTACCTAAGTAAATAAAAACAGCATCAACCCCCAGGGAGACCAATAGTCTCTTCTAATGAGAGCTTCCTTGAAAATACAGTGATTTATATAGACTCCCTTCTTTTCCCATATGCAGCAGCCCTTCGCTCATACTGTAGAGATAGTGGAGATTTTCTATCCAAGATTTCAAATATTGAATGGTCAGAGTCATATCTTATGGTCACAATGGATGTTGTGTTGCTTTATACCTGCATAGAACACAATTTTGGGGTTAAAGCATGTGAATATTTCTTAAGAAAGAGATTGGCTGTGTTTTTCGAGCATAACAAAATGCTACTGAGTATGAGTACGTTTTGTCTCTAAGAAAACATCTTTGTTTGTGACGGGGCCTTCTAGAGACAGAAGGTTGGAACTGCTATGGGCACCAGCTTTGCCCCCAGCTTAGCAAATCTCAAGATGGGCTGGTGGGAGGAGCAGGTGACCTGGGGGAAGACAATCAGGAATATTTGCCCCATATTTTGATTTAGTCCTGTGATATTGATGATTTGTTTATTTTTTGGAGTGGACCTATAGAAAAGGCACTTGAATATGTAGCTAAATTGAATGATAACTCATATAATCTTAAATTTACGGCCACTATTAGTTTACAGGAAATTGCTTTGTTAGATGTACTATTACAAATAGAAAGAGGGAAGATACAATCAACTGTGCACCGAACGTTAACAGCAGGAAACAGCACCTTACACTTTAAGAGCCAACATCCCAAAAATCTAATTGAAAGTATTCTTTATGGCAAGACTTTAAGGTTAAAGAGAATTTGTAGCAGCCAGGAAGAATTTGAGAAGCAGGCCTCAGAAATGAGAAAGAGGTTTAGAGAGAGCGGCAATACACCGAAAGTATTGAATGTGACCAGTAAAAAGGCGCAATCCCTGACCAGGGTACAACTCCTCCATCCCAATGTGATGAAACATAAAGAAAGTGATAGTATAAGATTTATAACTACCTTTAATTCAGCCTCATTAAGGGTAAGAAATGATTTACACAGGCATTGGTCCATCCTCAAAAATGATGGGGTGATTGGTCCCGATCTGCAAGGTAAACCAGCTATCACCTAAAGAAAGGGTAAATGCCTGGGAGATGATTCGACCCATAGTTATCATGCCAAATCTCAGAGAACAGATACGTGGTTGACCCAACCAAAAGGATTTCATAGGTTAAGTCATTGTAAAGCATGCAAGTCTACTCAAAATACCATTGAATATTTTACTGCCAGTGGGTACAAGAGGAAAATCGGTCATTTTTACAACTGTGCATCAGACCATTGCTTATATGTATCGATGTGCCCATGTCCACTTATGTATGTGGGTAGTACCATTTTCCCACTGCATAAGCGGATTCTGAAACATCAAAGAGCAATCCGAAATTTGGATTTCTTGTAACCTGTAGCAAGGCATTTTTATGATCACCACAAAAGTGTTGTCTCTCTACTGAGATTTTTTGCAGTAGATAGGGTGGTGCCTAGCTTGAGAGGTGGAGATAGAGTATAACACCTGGGACTCTGGAATCCAGATGCATTCTCGGCTTGCAAACCAAAACCCCAACAGGACTCAATAGGGATGAAGAGATGGAGGTGAATGTAGGATAAATAGTCACGGTTGACCTGGTAATTTGTATAAGATCAGAAGAGGAGGTAGAAGATTGTGGCCAGGCCCATAAAAGGAAAATAAGGAGGAATAAGAGAAAAACAGCATCAATAACATCGTCTGTGGGAAAAATTAAAGAGGGATAAATTCAGAGAAAAAGGAAATGGTATGTCCTGGTTGCACATGGACTCGGTTGTAGAACTTCTTTGTGAGATGTGGGCACTGGCCCAAGATGTTTGCTTGGAGTACTGTCCATATTATGGCATTAAGAGCAAGACAAAGAAATATAGTGATTTCACCAGCCAAGCCATAAGAGTCTTATCATCACAATGTATAATTTGAGACAGAGCCATGAATGAGTTTAATGGTGAATAGAGCTGAGGGGATTTTAAAATATAAGATATAGGATGAATTGGATATTTAATATTGGTATTTGTTTAAATAAAACGAATTTCGTTTCTCGCGCTGCATCACATTTGGTGATGCAGCGCGAGACGAAATCGTTTTATTTATTTATATGTGTACTTACCTGTAATCGCCCGTAATCTGTAGTTTACTACCCCCCACCCTGCCCCTCCCTCACCCCATGTCAGCGCCCGGCGGCACTCCCACCACCGACCGCTACTGAGCCCTGTGTGTGCAGACAAGAGAGGTGCAGAAAGAGGCAAGAGAGGTGCAGAAAGAAGGGAAGGGTGCAGAAAGAAGCAACAGAGGTGCAGGAAGACGCAAGAGAAGTGCAAAAAGAAGCAACAGAGGTGCAGAAAGAGGCAAGAGAAGTTCAGAAAGAGGCAGCAGAGGTGCAGAAACAGGCAGAAGAGGTGCAGAAAGAGAGAACGGGGTGCAGAAAGAGAGAAGATGGGTGCCGAAAGAGGCAAGAGGGGTGCAGAAATTTGCAAGTGAGGTGCAGAAAGAAGCAAGAGCAGTGCAGTAAGAAACAACAGAGGTACAGAAGGAGGCAAGAGGGGTACAGAAAGAGGCAAAAGAAGAGCCGGAACAAGCAAAAGAGATGCGGAAAGAGGCTAGAGGGGTGCAGAAAGAGGCAAGAGAGGTGCACAAAGAGGGAAGAGAGGTACACAAAGAGGGAAGAAGGGTGCAGAAAGAGGCAAGTGAGGTGCAGAAAGAAGCAAGAGAGGTGTAGAAAGAAGCAAGAGAAGTGCAGAAAGAAACAACAGAGGTGCAGAAAGTAGCAAGAGCAGTGCAGAAAGAACCAACAGAGGTGCAGAAAGAGGCAAGAGGGGTGCAGAAAGAGGCAAGAGAAGTGCAGAAAGAAGCAAAAGAGGTGCAGAAAGAACCAAGAGACGTGCAGGAAAAGGGAAGAAGGGTGCAGAAAGAGGCCCGAGGGGTGCAGAAAGAGGCAAGAGGGGTACAGAAAGAAGCAAGAGAAGTGCAGAAAGAAGGAACAGACGTACAGAAAGAGGAAAGAGGCGTGCAGAAAGAGGCAAGAGAAGTGCAGAAAGAAGCAAAAGAGGTCCAGAAAGAGGCAAGAGGGGTGCAGAAAGAGGCAAGAGCAGTGCAGAAAGAACCAAGAGACGTGCAGGAAAAGGGAAGAAGGGTGCAGTAAGAGGCCCGAGGGGTACAGAAAGAAGCAAGAGAGGTATAGAAAGAAGCAAGAGAAGTGCAGAAAGAAGCAACACAGGTGCAGAAAGAGGCAAGAGGGGTGCAGAAAGAGGCAAGAGAAGTGCAGAAAGAGGCAGCAGAGGTGAAGAAACAGGCAGAAGAGGTGCTGAAAGAGGGAACAGGGGTACAGAAAGAGAGAAGAGGGGTGCCAAACGAGGCAAGAGGGGTGTAGAAATGTGCAAGAGAGGTACAGAAAGAAGCAAGAGCAGTGCAGTAAGAAACAACAGAGGGGAAAAAGGAGGCAAGAGGGGTACAGAAAGAGGCAAAACAAGAGCAGAAACAAGCAAAAGAGATGCAGAAAGAGGCTAGAGGGGTGCAGAAAGAGGCAAGAGAGGTGCAGAAAGAGGGAAGAGAGGTGCACAAAGAGAGAAGAAGGTGCAGAAAGAGGCAAATGGGTTGCAGAAAGAAGCAAGAGAGGTATAGAAAGAAGCAAGAGAAGTGCAGAAAGAAACTACAGAGGTGCAGAAAGAAGCAAGAGCAGTGCAGAAAGAACCAACAGAGGTGCAGAAAGAGGCACGATGGGTGCAGAAAGAGGCAAGAGAAGTGCAGAAAGATGCAAAAGAGGTACAGAAAGAGGCAAGAGGGGTGCAGGAAGAGGCAAGAGCAGTGCAGAAAGAACCAAGAGACGTGGAGGAAAAGGGAAGAAGGGTGCAGAAAGAGGCCCGAGGGGTACAGAAAGAAGCAAGAGAGGTGTAGAAAGAAGCAAGAGAAGTGCAGAAAGTAGCAACAGAGGTACAGAAAGAGGCAAGAGGAGTGCAGAAAGAGGCAAGAGAAGTGCAGAAGGAAGCAACAGAGGTATAGAAAGAGGCAAGAAAAGTGCAGAAAGAGGCAAGAGAGTTGCAGAAACAGGAAAAAGAGGGTGAACAAAGAGGGAACAGGGGTGCGCACAGAGGCAAGAGAGGTACAGAAAGATCCAACAGAGGTGTAGAAAGAGGCAAGAGGGGTGCAGAAATGTGCAAGGGAGTAGCAGCTAGAAGCAAGAGCAGTGCAGAAAGAACCAACAGAGGTGCAGAAAGAGGCAAGAGGGGTGCAGAAAGAGGCAAGAGAGGAGTAGAAAGAGGCAAGAGAGGTGCACACACAGGCAGGAGGGATGCAGAAATTTGCAAGAGAGGTGCAGAAAGAAGCAAGAGAAGTGCAGAAGGAAGCAACAGAGGTGCAGAAAGAGGCAAGAGGGGTGCAGAAAGAAGCAAAAGAAGTGCAGAAAGAAGGAACAGAGGTGCAGAAAGAGGCAAGAGGGGTGCAGAAAGAAGCAAGAGAAGTGCAGAAGCAGGCAAAAGAGGTGCACAAAGAGGGAACAGGGGTGCACACAGAGGCAAGAGAGGTACAGAAAGAACCAACAGAGGTGCAGAAAGAGGCAAGAAAGTAGCAGATAGAAGCAAGAGCAGTGCAGAAAGATCCAACAGATGTGCAGAAAGAGGCAAGAGGGGTGCAGAAAGAGGCAAGAAAAGTGCAGAAAAAGGCAAAAGAGGTATAGAAAGAGGCAAGAGGGGGGCACAAAGAGGCAAGAGAGGTGCACACAGAGGCACGAGGGGTGCAGAAATTTGCAAGAGAGGTACAGAAAGAAGCAAGAGTAGTGCAGAAAGAAGCAAGAGAGGTGCAGAAAGAGGGAAGAGGGGTGCAGAAAGAGGAAAGAGGGGTGCAGAAATTTGCAACACAGGTGCTGAAAGAAACAAGAGCAGTACAGAAACAACCAAGAGAGGTGCAGAAAGAGGCAAGAGGGGTGTAGAAAGAGGCAAGAGAAGTGCAGAAAGAAGTGACAGTGATGCAGAAAGGGGGAATTGGGGTGGAGAGAGAGGCAAGAGGGATACAGAAAGAAACAAGAGAGGTGCAGAAAGAAACAAAAAAAGTGCAGAAAGAAGGAACAGAGGTGCAGATAGAGGCAAGAGAGGTGCAGAAAGAGGGATGAGGGGTTTGAAAGAGGCACAAGGGGTGCAGAAAGAGGGAAGAGAGGTGTAGAAAGAGGGAAGAGAAGTGCATAAAGAAGCAACAGTGATGCAGAAAGGGGGAAGTGGGGTGGAGAAAGAGGCAAGAGGGATTCAGAAAGAAACAAGAGAGGTGCAGAAAGAAACAAAAGAAGTGCAGAAAGAAGGAACAGAGGTGCAGATAGAGGCAAGAGGGGTGCAGAAAGAGGGAAGAGGGGTGTGAAAGAGGCATGAGGGTGCAGAAAGAAGCAAAGAAGTGCAGAAAGAAGCAAGAGTAGTGCAGAAAGAAGCAACAGAGGTGCAGAAAGAGGCAAGAGGGATGCAAAAACATGGAAGAGTGTTGCAGAAAGAAGCAACAGAGGTGCAGAAAGAGGCAAGAGGGGTGCAGAAAGAGGCAAGAGCAGTGCAGAAAGAACCAAGTGATGTGCAGAAAGAGGCAAGAGAGGTGCAGAAAGAGGCAAGAGATGTGCAGAAAAAGGGAAGAAGGGTGCAGAAAGAAGCAAGCGAAGTGCAGAAAGAGGCAAGTGAGGTGCAGAAAGAGGCAAGAGAACTGCAGAAAGAGGCAAGAGAGTTGCAGAAACAGGCAAAAGGGGTGCAGAAAGAGGGAACAGGTGTGCAGACAGAGGCAAGAGAAGTGCAGGAAGAGGGAAGAGGAGTACAGAAAGAGGCAAGAGGGATATAGAAATTTGCAACAGAGGTGCAGAAAGAAGCAAGAGCTGTGCAGAAAGAACCAACAGAGGTGCAGAAAGAGGCAAGAGGGATACAGAAAGAGGCAAGAAAAGTTCAGAAAGAAGCAAAAGAGGTGCAGAAAGAGGCAAGAGAACTGCAGATAAAGGCAAGAGAGGTGCAGAAAGAGGCAGGAGAGGTGCACAAAGAGGCAAAAGGGGTACAGAAAGACACAAGAGGGGTGCAGGAAGAAGCAAGAGAAGTGCAGAAAGAAGCAACAGAGGTGCTGAAAGAGGTAAGAGGGGTGCAGAAAGAGGCAAGAGAAGTGTAGAAAGAAGCAACAGAGGTGCCGAAAGAGGCAAGAGAGGTGCAGAAACAGGCAAGAAAGGTGCAGAAAGAGGGAACAGGGGTGCAAAAAGAGGTAAGAGGGATACATAAATTTGCAAGAGAGGTGCAGAAAGGAGCATGAGCAGTGCAGAAAGAAGCAAGAGAAGTGCAGAAAGAAGCAAGAGAGGTGGAGAAATAGGGAAGAGGGATGCAGAAATTTGAAAAAGAGGTACAGAAAGAAGCAAGAGCAGTGCAGAAAGAACCAACAGAGGTGCAAAAAGAGGCAAGTGGGGTGCAGAAAGAGGTAGGAGAGGTGCACAAAGAGGCAAGAGGGGTACTGAAAGAGGCAGAAGGGGTGCAGGAAGAAGGAAGAGAAGTTCAGAAAGAAGCAACAGAGGTACAGAAAGAGGCAAGAGAGGTGCAGAAAGAGGCAAGAGACGTGCAGAAAGAACCAAGAGACGTGCAGGAAAAGGGAAGAAGGGTGCAGAAAGAGGCCCGAGGGGTGCAGAAAGAGGCAAGAGGGGTGCAGAAAGAAGCAAGTGAGGTGCAGAAAGAGGCAACAGAGGTGCAGAAAGACGCAAGAGAGGTGCAGAAACAAGCAAGAGAGGTACAGAAAGAGGCAAGAGAATTGCTGAAAGTAGCAACAGAAGTGTAGAGAGAAGCAAGAAAAGTGCAGAAAGAGGCAAGTGAGATGCAGAAAGAGGCAAGAGAGGTGCAGAAAATGGCAATAGAACTGCAGAAAGAGGCAAGAGGGATGCAAAAAAGGTAAGAAGGGTGCAGAAAGAAGCAATAGAGGTGCAGAAAGAGGGAAGACGAGTACAGAAATGGGCAAAACAAGTGCAGAAAGGGGCAACAGAGGTGCAGAAGGAGGCAAGAGAACTGCAGAAAGAGGCAAGAAAGTTCCAGAAATAGGCAAAAGAGGTGCAGAAAGAGGGAACAGGGGTGCAGACAGAGGCAAGAGAGGTACAGAAAGTGGGAAGAGGGGTGCAGGACAAGGCAAGAGGGGTGCAGAAAGTTGCAAGAGAGGTACAGAAAGAAGCAAGAGCAGTGCAAAAGAACTAACAGAAGTGCAGAAAGAGGCAAGAGGGGTGCAGAAAGAGGCAAGAGAAGTAAAGACAGAAGCAACAGAGGTGCAGAAAGAGGCAAGAGAAGTACAGAAAGAGGCAAGAGAGGTGCATAAACAGGCAGGAGAGGTGTAGAAAGAGGGAACAGGGGTACAGAAAGAGGCAAAAGAGGTGCAGAAAGAGGGAAGAAGGGTGCAAAAAGAGGCAAGAGGGGTACAGAAAGAAGCAACTGATGTGCAGAAAGAGGCAACAGAGGTGCAGAAAGAGGCAAGAGAAATGCAGAAAGTACAAGAGATGAGCAGAACGAGGCAAAAGAAGTGCAGAAAAAGAAAGAAAGGTGCACAAAGAAGCAACAGAAATGCAGAAAGAGGCAAGAGAGGCGCAGAAAGAAGCAAGACTGGTTTACACACCATTAGTACCAATTTAATACCCACATTTAGCAATAAGTAACAGGTGACCATTCTAGGTTTGCAAAGGGCCTTCCACCACGCTGTAACACTTGTTGCTGCATTTTGGTAACGTTTGAGCCGTTTGAGCTAGAAACAAGGTTTTTTTTGTTCAAATCTGCAGATTATGCAGCAGATGATGGATTATGTGGCAAATGCGGAAAATGTATAATTGTGCAAAAGTCAATGCAGCCAAGCAGTCGCATAATTCCAGTGGCTCATACCTCTGACTAGGTCCAGAAGTGCTCCTCAGTGGTTCCTTCTTTTTTTTTTGTCTCATTGAGTTTATACTTTAGCTTTTATGGAAACGAGGAAGACTAAACCTGAGGTTACAACTCCACAACACAGACTATCATACCCCACAATTACTCTCCATAACACATAGCTCTACACTACATAATTCATATACACTAAATACCACATACTTTCTATCCACATAATTTCACTGCACAACATACCACATAATTCCACTACACACAACGTACATCCACTCCACTCCAAGAAACATTAATAAAACACTTTTACATTTACAACGCCAATAGCTCTAACTCTCGCAAATACAAAACCTATTACATTGCAAATGCTTCTTCAACTGGTAGTCGTGTTTGCAGAGTGGTGGACAAAGGGGGCTAGGCCTCCAACCAGCGCTCAGGAATTACACTGTGTAGGACTTACAGGAGCCTTGGACCACCTCTCAGCAATCCCACTGTGTGGGGCTTACTAGAGATAACAGGAGGGCTAGTTGGCCCCAAGGACATCCTTGTCACGCCCCCTTTGTCCATCTCTCTGCAAACACGCCTCCTGGCGCACTCTTGGTTGGGGATGAAGTCCCCTTTGCTGTTGGGGGTCCTTCGGGGCCAACTAGCCTACCTGTTGCCTCCAGTAAGCCCCACACAGTGGGATTGCTGAGAGGTGGACACAGGCAACGCACCCATTCTCCACCACTCTGCAAACGCACTTCCTGGCGCACTCTTGGTTGGGGGATGAAGTCCCCTTGCCTCCTGAGGGTCCCTGGGGCCAACTAGCCCTCCTGTTATCTCTAGTAAGCCCCACACAGTGGGATTTCTGAGAGGTGGTCCAAGGCCACACACCCTTTTTCCACCACTCTGCAAACGCAGCTCCTGGCACACTGCTGCTCGGGGGATGAAGTCTACTTTACTCCTGAGGCCTTCAGGACACAAGGGGACCACACCAGCAGTGCACCAAGAGGCCCATTTGCAGAGTGGTGTAAAAAGGGGCATGGCCTGGTACCACCTCTCAGCAATTCCACTGTGTGGGGCTTACTGGAGGTAACAGGTGGACTAGTTGGCCCCTAAGGACCCTCACCATCAAAGGGGACTTCATCCCTTAACCCAGATCGCACCAGGAGGCGCGTTTGCAGAGTCGTGCAGAGAGGGGGCGGGGACTACCTGGAGTTGCAGCCTCCTTTTCTTTACCTATGTTAGGAAGGGGGGCCATGTGGCCCCCCTTCCCTTGATCCTATTTGGGCCCTGGGGACCCCATCCCACAGTGCTTGTCCCATTTTTTCTTAAATTTAAATAAAACGGGAGGGGGACCGCGCGGCCCCCCTCCCAAGGCTGATTTCTGCCCCCGGGACCTGATCCCTCGGGGCTGGGCCATTATTTAAATTATTTATTTAAGGAAGGGGGGGCTACGTGGCCCCCCCTTCCCTGGGCCATTTTCGGCCGCAGGGACCCCATCCCCCGGGGCCCCGTCATTCCTTTTTTTTTTTTAAAGGGAGGGGGGCCTCCTGAGGCCAATTATGGCCCCAGGGACCCCATCCCCCGGGGCCTGGCCTTACATTGGGGACTGCGGGGGAGCCCCAATGCCCCCTCGGTCCCAGCCGGCTCCCCGCCTCCTGTGGGAGCCGGCATTGCTTTAGGACAAGGGGAGCTGCTGACATGCAGCTCCCCTTGTCCAAAAGCAATCTGCTTCTCTTCATGGAAGCGAGAGCAGGTTTCCTGCTCTCACTTCCATGAAGAGAAGCATAGTTTCCAATGACGGCTCCCGCCCTGCCATTGCAAACTGCAATGTCCCAGGGGTGGGCACCCCAGGACATTGCCGGAGCTGGCCCTGGGGGGTGGCAGTCCCCAGGGCC
Source organism: Calotriton arnoldi (assembly GCA_963921515.1). Lineage (NCBI taxonomy): Eukaryota > Metazoa > Chordata > Amphibia > Caudata > Salamandridae > Calotriton > Calotriton arnoldi. The sequence goes on along the minus strand of CAWUFW010002804.1, from coordinate 1,315,910 downwards.
AAGGAGGGCTCCATGAGGGGGGCCGGGTTTCCCCACTCCAACATATTTGAAGCCCTGGGGAGGTGGTGGTCCCCGGGGCCCGCTACGGACCCCGTTTTATTTTAGTCAATTTTTTGGGGAGGTGGTGGTCCCTGGGGCACTGTGGGGGCAGAAGCCCCCCCACACTTTTATTTATATTGAAGCCCCGGGGAGGTGGCGGTCCCCAGGGCTTGGGGGGCCCATGAGGCCCCCCGCACATAATTACACGAATGCCCCAGGGAGGTGGTGGTCCCCGGTACAGCATGGGGGGCAGGAGCCCCCCACCCATAATTGATACAAGCCCCAGGGAGGTGGCGGTCCCTGGGGCTGCGGGGACACACACGTGCCCCCGCATAATATTAATCATGCCCCAGGGAGGTGGCGTTCCCCGGGGCTGCGGGGTCCCCCGCAGGCCCCGGCTACATATATTTTTTCATTGCCCCGGGGACCTGGCTCACCCGGGGGCTGATTAAAACGAAGCTCAGGAGACCACGGTTCGTTTTTTTTTTTTTCCCGGCCGGATTCGCGCACCCAGCACGAATTCTGCCGATCCCCCGGGGCTGGGCCATTATTTAAATTATTTATTTAAGGAAGGGGGGGGCCGCATGGCCCCCCCTTCCCTGGGCCATTTTTGGCCTCAGGGACCCTATCCCCCGGGGCCCGGTCATTCCTTTTTTTTTTTAAAAAGGGAGGGGGGCTGCGTGGCCCCCCTCCTGAGGCCAATTATGGCCCCAGGGATCCCATCCCCCAGGGCCTGGACTTAAATTGGAGACCGGGGGGGAGCCCCAATGTCCCCTTGGTCCCAGCCGGCTCCCCGCCTCCTGCGGGAGCCGGCATTGTTTTTGGACAAGGGGAGCTGCTGACATGCAGCTCCCCTTGTCCAAAAGCAATCTGCTTCTCTTCATGGAAGCAAGAGCAGGTTTCCTGCTCTTGCTTCCATGAAGAGAAGCATGGCTCCCGCCCTGCCATTGCAAACTGCAATGTCCCAGGGGTGGGCACCCCGGGACATTGCCAGAGCCGGGCCTGGGGGGTGGCAGTCCCCAGGGCCAAGGAGGGCTCCATGAGGGGGGCCGCGTTTCCCCACTCCAACATATTTGAAGCCCTGGGGAAGTGGTGGTCCCCTGGGCCCGCTTCGGACCCCCGTATTTATTTTAGTCAATTCCCCGGGGAGGTGGTGGTCCCTGGGGCAGTGTGGTGGGGCAGAAGCCCCCCCACACTTTTATTTATATTGAAGCCCCGGGGAGGTGGTGGTCCCCGGGGCTTGGGGGCCCGTGAGGCCCCCCGCACATAATTACACATATGCCCCAGGGAGGTGGTGGTCCCCGGTACAGCATGGGGGGGCAGGAGCCCCCCACCCATAATTGATACAAGCCCCGGGGAGGTGGCGGTCCCTAGGGCTGCGGGGGGACACACGTGCCCCCGCATAATATTAATCATGCCCCAGGGAGGTGGCGTTCCCCGGGGCTGCGGGGTCCCCCGCAGGCCCCCGCTACATATATTTTTTCATTGCCCCGGGGACCTGGCCCACCCGGGGGCTGATTAAAATGAAGCTCGGGAGACCACGGTTCGTTTTTTAAATTTTTCGGCCGGATTCGCGCACCCAGCACGAATTCTGCCGATCCCCCGGGGCTGGGTGATTATTTAAATTATTTATTTAAGGAAGGGGGGGCCGCATGGCCCCCCCTTCCCTGGGCCATTTTTGGCCACGGGGACCCCATCCCCCAGGGCCCGGTCATTCCTTTTTTTTTTAAAAAGGGAGGGGGGGCTGCGTGGCCCCCCTCCTGAGGCCAATTATGGCCCCAGGGATCCCATCCCCCAGGGCCTGGCCTTAAATTGGGGACCAGGGGGGAGCCCCAATGCCCCCTCGGTCAAAGCCGGCTCCCCGCCTCCTGCGGGAGCCGGCATTGCGTTTGGACAAGGGGAGCTGCTGACATGCAGCTCCCCTTGTCCAAAAGCAATCTGCTTCTCTTCATGGAAGCAAGAGCAGGTTTCCTGCTCTTGCTTCCATGAATAGAAGCATAGTTTCCAATGACAGGGCGGCAGCCGTGCTCCCGCCCTGCCATTGCAAACTGCAATGTCCCAGGGGTGGGCACCCCAGGACATTGCCGTAGCCGGCCCTGGGGGGTGGTGGTCCCCAGGGCCAAGGTGGGCTCCACGAGGGGGGGCGCGTTTCCCCACTCCAACATATTTGAAGCCCTGGGGAGGTGGTGGTCCCCAGGGCCCGCTACGGACCCCCGTATTTATTTTAGTCAATTCCCCGGGGAGGTGGTGGTCCCTGGGGCAGTGTGGCGGGGCAGAAGCCCCCCCACACTTTTATTTATATTGAAGCCCCGGGGAGGTGGCGGTCCCTGGGGTTTAGGGGGCCCGTGAGGCCCCCGCACATAATTACACATATGCCCCAGGGAGGTGGTGGTCCCCGGTACAGCATGGGGGGGCAGAAGCCCCCCACGCATAATTGATACAAGACCCAGGGAGGTGGCGGTCCCTGGGGCTGGGGGGGACACGTGCCCCCCGCATAATATTAATCATGCCCCGGGGAGGTGGCGTTCCCCGGGGCTGCGGGGTCCCACACAGGCCCCCGCTACATATATGTTTTCATTGCCCCTGGGACGAAGCACGGGAGACCGCAGTTCATTTTTTAAAATTTTTCAGCCAGATTCGCGCACCCAGCATGAATTCTGCTGATTCTTTTTAAAAAAAATGCTTTTTGTGGGCCTGGGGGTCCTTGTGGGACCCCCTGATTTCTTGTGACTCAGTTTTACCGAGTCACAAGATGGCTGCCAACACTTCCTGGTTTGGAGTGTTGGCAGCCAATCAGAATGAAGCTTGTGCTCGGGAGGGTTTGCGAATCCTCCTCGGTGCTCAGATATCGATTTTTTTATTTTTTTTATTTCTCAGCAACTACTGAACGGATTTACACCATTTAAAGAAAAAACGCTTTCTGAACCAATACCTACCTTTTTGCCAAATTTGGTGTAATTCCGTTCAGCAGTTCGGTCAGTAGCTTTGTCTAAAGTTCCTATGGAAATTAACATAGGGGAAAACGTGTTTTGGGACCCCCCTTTTTTCTTGGCCCCCGCTTGACGAATCACCCCGAAACTTTCAAGACAGGAGCTGACCTGAGCGAACCATTAGTTTTGAAACTTTCGCAAAGATTCGTCAAACGGCGCCAAAGATATTGGCAAAAGAAAACACGCTTTTTGAATAGAAACAGGGTCCTAACTATAACTACCTACTGGCGACCGCCAGTAGGTAATATATACATACATATATATATATATATATATATATATATATATATATATATATATATATATATATATATATATATATATATATATATATATATATATATATATATATATATATATATATATATATATATATACGGGTTTTAATGCAATATGAAGATATCAGAAATGAGCCTTTGCAATTTTATGGTTTTTTCCATCTACTTAATGTCATGGTTAGATTTTACTGGTCTATGCCCTGAGAAATCAGAATACCAGTATTATTAAGTAAATTCTGATAAATCGAATGTGGGTTAGTATTAATGCACTAGCACTTTGACTCTATCTAATCCAGCTTCAGAATTAATGTTGACAATCGGCGATTCAATGCTAAAATTATGCACTGGTTCGTGAGATCCCATGAAATCACAATATTGGTACCAAGTATATAATTCTGATAATTGAAAATGTGGGTCATTGATATTGCACTAGCACTTTACTTCTGAATTAGTTTTTACTTTAGAACCAGTATTGACAATCCGTGATGTACTGCCTAATTGTGTTTGGTTCTTTCAATGCTGCAATCTATTTACTATATTCAATCAGTTATAGATGCTAATTTGCACATGTTTTGCGTATTTGCACATTCATTATGTATTTGCACATTGTATCAAATTCATGAATTCTGTGTCAGTTATTATGGGAACTGCGTATTTGCACAATTATAGTATATTTCAGGATTTTATCATTTTATGCAGATGGTTATCGCAATTCAAAATTGTAGTTTAAATTTTAGCATTTTGATGTTAACATGAAATGGAAATTTTGGCCCTGATTCAATATTTACTTTCAGTCTGTTTTTTAGCTTCACAAACATGGCGTAATTGTTTTTAGAGTCATTAGTGCGCACTTGGTATTTATTGTGCTTCCTGTCAGGTGGCGCGTCATGTGATCAAGCTCGCGCGAGGCGAGCAAAACGCGTCATGGCGGGCACTATGCCCGAACAATAGGAGATTAATTTGGGAATAAATCTGACACTACATCCACTCAACATCGGAGTTGTCTGAATTTCTTGGAGATACTTTGAGGTCCGTGCCTGGGTGCTCTGCCGAAGGATTGGCAGGCCAGGAGTTGGAGTGGATATATATATATATATATATATATATATATATATATATATATATACATATACACATATACGGAGAAGCTGATAAAATCCTGAACTATACAACTCATTTTGCGTCCTGAGAGTACGTTATTCCCTTTTGTGGACTTTGTTGGTAATTTGCTGGCCGGCTGCTTCACCGGCGTACGTACCACCTTCCACGGGTCCGTGGTCTGGGTAGAATCACGAGTTTGGAGAAATATATATATATACGTGTATATATATGTATATATACACATATATTTTCACAGAAAAAACAAATGTTACAGGGACATCATAGTTAGGCTCACATTTCACTCATAGAAAACCATTGAAATACGACAGTTATAGTTAACTATCATTTCCACCCCCACAATGTACTGCTTATGACTTCACATATTACATCACTCATGACATGGTCAGTGACATCACTGATGACACTACTAATGACATCTCAAATGACATCACTGATGTCATCATCCAGTGAGTGTAAGTGTTTTGTAAATCTTACTGAGATTCAAAGATATACACTAAGGAACTGCATAAGTTAAATTAGTATTCTTTGTGCTCTACTGATAAGTTACTCTATTTGTAACATATGTCATCTGAATAGGTGTGTCAGTGTCTGAATCCTTGTGTGAATAGATGTCTGAGTGGCTGTATGGATGAGTGAGTGGCTGTATGTCTGAATAATTAAGTGTGTGAGTGGCTGTATGGGTGAAAGAGTGGCTGTGTGAGTCACTGTGTTGGTGAGTGAATGCTGTTTTAGTGGGTGTATGGGTAGGTGAATGTGTGTGTTAGTGGCTAAATGAGTGATTGAGTGGCTGTGTGAGTCTCTCTATGAGTGAGTGTGTGAGTACCTGTATTGGTGAAAGAGTCGGTGTATAAGTGGCTATGTGGGTGAGTTTCTGGTTTTGTGTCTGACTATATGCATGGATCAGTGGGTGTGACAGTGGTGTATGGATCAGTGACAAGGTTTGCTAGAGACTGTATAGGTGAGAGAGTGGGCGTGAGACTATCTGTATGAGTGAGTCACTAAGTGCACGAGTGGTGATGGGTTGAGTGACTGGGTAGTGTGTATATAGTTGAGTGAGTGACTGTGTGAGTGGGTTATTAGTGAGTATGTGCTTATGACAGTAAGTGTATCTAAGTAACTAAGTTCATGTGTTATTATCTATAACACTAAGTGAGCCACTGTGTGAGTATATGAGTGACTCCAAGTCTGAGACTCTGTATGGGTGTATGAGTTGGTGCATTAGTTTCTGTATGTCTGTGAGACTGAGTGTGTGAGTGACTGTATTGGTGAGTGAGTGGGTGTATGAGTGAGTGTATAGTTGAGTGAGTGGCTATGTCTGTGGCTGTATACAAGAATCAGTGAGAGTTTTAGTAGCTATATGGGTGAGTATATAAGTATGTGACTTGCTCCATTGATGTATCTGTGGGTGTGTGAGTACTTGTTCAGGTGAGTCAGTTGTTGTGTTAGTGTCTGTATCAGTTAGTTAATGGGTGTGTGAGAGTGTCTATGGATAAGTTAGTGGATGTGTGAATATTTGAATGGGTCTGTGAAAGTAGTGTGTGGATGTGCTAGTGGGTGTATGAGAGGTTGTATGGGGTATGAGTGGGTGTGAATGGTTCTGTGGATGATGTCATCAGTGATGTCACTGACCATGTCATGAGTGATGTAATATGTGAGGCCATAAGCAGTGCATTACAGGGGCATAAGTTATAGTTAGCTCAAATAACAATTAGGAGTTTTGCTACTCTGCGCACCACTTGGAGCACAGTGTTTGGCAAAAAACCGTTGCATTCTACCCCTACTCACCATTACCTGCTGTCTGCAACCTCTGCCAGACTTAGATGGATGCTCCCGGTTCTCTCGAATATGACGTTACCAAAGAAGAGATCCACAGCCATACACAAAGGGGTCGATTCCGATTCGGGCCGGAAATTTCCCCGACCGAGCCGGACCCGGAGAGATTTCCGACCGAATCGGACCCGTGCAGTCCGACCGAACGAGTCCGATGCGTCCGTATGTTATCGGACACGAGTCGGTCGGACTCCCATTGAACTCAATGGGAGCCGGTCGTACAACGCGTACGCGGGCTCCCATTGCCTCCAATGGGTGCGAGGCGGACAAGGGCGCCCCTACAGCGAGTACGCCGCGAAGCGCCTCGCGGCGTACACGCACAGGTAGGGGGACCCTTGGGTCCCCCTGTGTGCGCCTCGCACGGGTACGTGTACAGGGGGTCCGACACGGACCCCCAAAGTACGGCTCCGACAGCGAGTTCGAGTCGGACGGCGCGAGTCGGTCGGAGCGGTCGAGGTGCGCATCGTGCTCACCCGGCCGGAAAACGTCTCCATTGCGCGGTGCGAATCGGGTCCGACCGAGTCGGTCGGAGCGGTACGGTCCGGGTACGAGTCGGTCGGAGCGGTCGGGTCGCCCGGACGAGTCGGTCGGCGAATTCGCATCGTACTCGCTCGGCCGGACCCGCGTACGGTTCGGTCGGGTAACAGGCTTTCGCATGGCTTTTTTCCCGACCGAATGGTATTGGGTGCGCCTCCGACCGAGATCGGAATCGGCCCCAAAGCTTCCTGCTAATCCCATGACTAGTTATATCAGTTGATAGGAGTACTAAAGATGTGTTCAGTAGGCATGGAAACAAAGGAAGAACAGTAAACCACACAACGAGTATCTAACTGGAGGATCTAACTGTAGTTTTAGCCAACATAGAGCACTTCCTAGAACGGGAGTATCCAACTGCTTTAGATAAAAGTCCAAGATAGCATTTCCATTCCTGCCCCTGTACCTGACTCGAGCGAGCCCCGACTAACACTTGGCCTGACAAATGTATCAACATTGTATTGCACCACCCCCTGTCTTGCCCTTTAGTTATACCTTTTGACATCAGCAATGCTGAAATTGCCAATAGGAAAATAGTTTGAATTCATATGTTTACAATATCGTTATCATCATTGTAATACATAACCACCACACTGTGGGCAGCTTACTAATAAGACAGCCTGTATCACGGCACACCTTATATATCCTCATCAACCAATTGTCATTCCAACACCGGGGAACTGTCCAAAGTAATTATCAGTTTATGTACAGATACAGTAGTCTAATACTGACTTTAAGAGCATCTTGCATCAAAGAATCAGAGAGGGGAAGGGCGCACACAGCGTACATTCAAATCCTTTCACTGGAGTGACTTTCAAGTACATGTTTGACAAATATACATTTAAAAACCATGATGGGCGTAAATGGCTCCTAAACATGATCAGCTCCTAGTGTTCCGCAAACCACTTTGGCATGTCCAGGTTGTAGCGCTCTGTCCAATCGGCTCAGCCCCAGAATTCAGCCTAATGTCCTTTGTCCTTTGTTAATGTTTTAACAGATGTTATGTGCCCGTAATTTGAACACTTCTGGGTTGTTAACTAATCAATCCCACTGCTGAACATTTCTAAGAATCTGCATGATCGCAGGCAGCAGAGGCTACTGGAAGCAGAGGAGCCTGAGGTGGGGAGCAGACAAGATCCCTTGGTGGGTGCCTGGCAGGGAGCTGCAGGATCGCTGAGGCACAGCAGGGAGAGGATCGACAGGGGCTGCAACTGCAAACCTCCAGCAAACAGGTACGTGCCTAGCACTGCCGGAGTGACCGGGTCTGTGCTGTGGCTGAGAAGAGGTGTTTGGAGCAGCACCTCTGGGCTGGAAAGCTCCTGTCAGTACACAGAGCAGCTCCGTGCATGAATGGAACTCCATGAAGTAGAGCGGAGTTTTGGGACGCTTCACAGAGCTCCTTGAAACGTAACTCTGTGAAATCCTCCCAGGCCTAATAACTATTGAATTTCAAAGGTTTTGTATGAGAGAAATGTCAGCCTAACTATAACATTCATGTAACCTTTGTTTTTTTTAGTGAATTTCTAAGGTTTTGTTATTTCATTTCCTAACTATAATGTCCCCGCAACCTTTGTTTTTTTTCAGTGAATTTAAAAAAAAAATTACATTCTATTTCCTAACACTAACTTCAAAACTTTGACAGTGAGTCTGTTAGTGGTTGTGTAGGTTGGTGACTTTCTGTTTGAGTGAATCTATGAGTCTCTGAGTGGATGTCTGAGTGTTTATGTGGGTGTATGAGTGTGTGTGAGTAGCTGTATAGGACTGTGAGTGGGTGTATGACTGGTTCTATGAGTGGGTGTATGCGTGTGTGAGTGGCTGTGTTGGTGTATGAATGAATGCAACAGTAGCTGTATACTTGTTTTAGTGGTGTAGCTGTCATGGTTTCCAATTACTTATGTGTGATATATTCAAGATTTCAGTGTATTTATAAGTGACATTCAAGACAAATTGTGTGACACTTATAGTGACAGTTTCAGGTCAGCAAAATCAAGCAATAAAGTCAATGCAAATATATACATACAAAAAATTACACCCATTTGAGCATCAACAAACTGTAAGAAAATCTTGAAACTGTCGCAAAGGAGCTGAAATGCAAGGACACTAAACTACTGTCCTGTGATAAAAACAGTAATCTACTGACTTATCCATAATAAATACACTTCTGTGATAAGCTGGTACACTTTCATTTTTTTGCAGGCATAATAAGGTATCTGTGATACTTTATGGGGAGTCAGAACTGTCAGTGCTCAAAACTCCGACCTGTTTACAGAAGTAACCTACTGAGTTATGAACATAGTATGGATGCTATGCGTTCTTTGCAGCAGGTGCATTAACCCTCTATGCTACATTATTGCTTCTGCAACTAGACAAATTGGGAACATTAATAATGGGACTTTTAGTCCACTTACTAACTCACTTATGGGCCTATTACGATGGCGGTCGGATGACGCCGCCCGGCCGGCGTTGGCAACCGCCGGACCTGCGGCAGACATCCGCCGCGATCGCAAGCCAGAAAACCGCCTGTCAGATTAGGATGGCGGTGGTGACCGCAGCGGTGGGAAATTCCGACTGCCGCTTTTCCACCGGTTGCCATCCGCACTCCTGCCCTGCAGACGGAGAAGGACCGGGATAATGGTGGCAGTGCAGGGCAGGCTCCGCCGGCACGATTATGATGCCGGCGGTAGCCAGCCTTTCCTCAGCGGTCAGACCGCCATGGAAAGGCATGCGGTGATTGTCTTCCGGGGGCCCGTTGCGGGCCCCCAATGTTTTGTGGGGGGGGTGGGTGCACCGGGGGGGTACCCATGATCCCCCCCTACATGCCCCTGTACCAGGTGGCAGGCACTGTGCAGTGCCTGCCACACAGTGCAGGGAAATGCAGGACATGCTCATTTGGACATCGCTGCGGTTCTGCAGGCAGCAGCAACCGCTGCAATGTTAAGGCCCGCGATCCGACCGCCACGGTCGGATTTCGAGCAAGGAACTAATGTGACCGGCGGTTATGGCACGGGCCTTGCGGGCGGTCTTTTCCCGTTACCATGGCGGTCGGGGAGGTTTTCCGACCGCCATCGTAATAGGCCCCATAGTTAGGGGCAATGCTTGGAAAAATAAGGAGTGCCTCAGGCTAATGGTATCACTGAAGCAATCTGTGGACACTGCAGCAATCTGTGGATAAAGGCACTCAGGTCATTTGCTGATGAAGATAGGAGAGGTGCTTATGTTCCTTAGTGTCTGCAGAACTATATAAGTTGTGATGAGAGGTGACTAAAAATTGTATTTTTACTTTTTAAACAGTTTTTTGAGTTCTGCAGTTCCTCTGTGGCATTGGAAACATAGAGGAGCGAAACTCTATGGTTTTTGTCCCTATCATGTGATCGGAATGGGCCTGTGGTTCCACTTCGTTGTTTTGTAAAAATGTTAAAACTTATTTTTAAGTATATAGGTGTCACTGTTTGTAAATGTACCATAAGGCTGGGCACATATTTAGTTTTTAATAAATAAGTTGTTTTACGATTTACATAGACTCACAAATCTGCTGCTTCTGACCCACTGATCTGCTTGATGTGAAAAGAAGATTCTCCTATTTTATCGGTTAATATTGGACCACACCTATTTTTGAGTAGGACCCTTCCCTAAAACAGTTATTCTTATTCTAGCTGTTGTGGGAGAAACTTCTCTTTGGATATCTTCCACAGATATTGCTTTAGATAATGGCTGAAGGGAGTGCTGCACCTCCACCTGATGAACCTGTGCTAATGCCAGAAGAAGAAGAAGATGAAGAACTGCCTTCAACATAGAGAAAGGAGAGTGAGGTCTGGCAGTTTTTCACCATACCCAGTGGTGGAAAGAAACTTTCTGCAAGATTTGTAAAATGTAACTTCTGTGGAAAGGAATTGTCTCTTGGCACAGCAAAAAAATATAGCCATAGAACATCAAGCATGTGGAAACATCTGCACAATTCACAAACGGGCATATGTGCGAATAATCGGGAAGGAAGAAGCTCAGATGCCGCAGCTGGATCATCATCGACTGCACATGCCACTCCTTCAGAGATCAGAATACCAACTGCCTGAATTGGGAAGCATATTTACCCACTGTGCCACCTGCCACAAGCTTGTGGTAGCGAAGGTGAAGAATGTCACCGATTGTTTTGTACAGGTGAAAAAGCACCACAACTAGTTTTTTTTAATTATTTTGTTTTCAAATAACTGTTCTACAGCACCATTGTGCTTTGGAAATGCAAAGTTTCTGCATTTAGTTTTTCACCAAAGTTCGTTTCAAATTTTTGGAAGGAAAGAAAAAAACAACGAAAAAAATAAAAAAACTTTATTTTAGAACCACCAATGAATCAAACATTGCTGTGTCTGACTCTTTATAATTCTTGTGTATTTTTGACTGTATGTTGATAGGAGTATGAATAACTGTCTCTATGGGTGTGTTAGTGTCTGTATCAGTATGTCCCAGGTGTCTCAGTGTATATATGAGTGAGGGTGTCATTGAATGCATCATTGTGTCTATGGGTGTCTCCGTGTATGTATCAGTGAGTGCGAGAGTGTCCCAGTATGTGTATGAGTAAGTGTGTTAGTGAATGGATTGGTGGGTGCAATGGTGTGACAGTGTATGTATTCATGCATTCCAGGGTGTCTGAGTGTGTGTATTAATAAGTATTTGAGTGAGTCAGTAAGTTTATCAGTGTGTCCATGGCTGTGTCATTATATGTATCAGTGTGTCCCAGGGTGTTTGACTGTATGTATACGTGAGTGTGTGAGTGTGTCAGTGAATGCATCAGTGTGTCCGAGGTATTTTAGTGTATGTATCAGTTTGTCCCAGAGTGTCTGAGTGTATGTATAACTGAGTGTGTGAATGTGTCCATGAATACATCAGTGTGTCCATGGGTGTGCCAGTGTTTGTATCAGTGTGTTTCAGGGTGTTTGAATTATTTGTATAAGTGAGTGAGTGAGTATGTCAATAAATGCATCAGTGTGTCCATGGTTGTGTCAGTGTATCTGAGTGTGTCAGTAAATGCATCGGTATGTCTATGGGTGTGTCAGTGTATGTATCAGTGTAACCTAGAGTGTCTTAGTGTATGTATAAGTGAGTATGTCAGTGTGTCAGTGAATGTATCAATGTATTTATGGTTGTGTTAGTCTATGTATCAGGGTGTCCCAGAGTGTCTGAGCGTATGTATGAGTGAGTGTGTAAGTGAATGCATCAGTGTGTGCTTGAGTGTCCCAGTATATGTATGAGTATGTCCTGGGGTGTTTGAGTGTATGTATGAGTGAGTGTCTGAGTGAGACAGTGAATGCATCAGTGTGTGCTTGAGTGTCTCAGTTTATGTATGAGTGTGTCTTGGGGTGTTTGCTTGTATGTACAAGTGAGTGTCTGAGTGACTCAGCGAATGCTTCAGTGTGTGCTTGGCTGTCCCAGTATATGTAGGAGTGTGTTCTGCAGTATTTGAGTGTATCTATGAGTGAGTGGCTGAATGTATCAGTATGTGTTTAGCTATATCAGTAAGTGTATGAGTGTGTCCTGCAGTGTTTGAATGTATGTATGAGTGAGAATCTGAGTGAGACAGTGAGTGCATCAGTGTGTGCTTGAGTGTCCTAAGTTTATGTATGAGTGTGTCTTGGGATGTTTGAGTGTATGTACAAGTGAGTGTCTGAGTGACTCAGTAAATGCTTTAGTGTGTGCTTGGCTGTCCTAGTATATGTATGAGTGTGTCCTGCGGTGTTTGGGTGTATGTATGAGTGAGTGAGTCAGTGATTGTACCAATGAGTGCTTGGGTGTCTCAGTATATGTATGAGTGTGCCCTGGGGTGTTTGAGTGTGTGTATGTGTGAGTGTCTGAGTAATTCTGTGAATGCATTAGTGTATTTGCTTTGTTGTGTCAGTATATGTATGAATGCGTCTAGGGTTGTTTCAGTGTGTGTATATCACTTAGTGTCTGAGCATGTCAGTGCATGTATCAGTGTGTACGTGGCTGTGTCAGTATATGAATGATTGTAACCCAGGGTGTCTGAGTGTACATATCAGTGAGTGTCTGAGTATGTAAGTGAATGTGTTAGTGTTCCTTTGGGTAAATCTGTATATGTATGATTATGTTCCAGGATGCTTCAGTGTATGTATCAGTGAGTGTCTGAATGAGTTAGTGAATGCATCAGTGTGTTTGCATGGCTGTTTTACTATATGTATGAGTGTGTCCTGGGTGTCTGTATCAGTGAGTGTGTAACTGACTCAGTAACAGTATCAGTGTGTGTCAGTATATGTATGAGTGTGTGCAGGGTGTATGAGTGTATGCATGGGTGTTTCAGTGAATACAACAGTATCTACCTGGATGTATGACTGTATACATCAGTGGGTGCCTGGATATGTTACTCTATGCATCAGTGTGTGCCTGAGTGTACGGATTAGTGTGTACCTGGGTGTGTGAGTGTATGCATGAGGGTGTTACTGGGTGTGCAAGTGTATGTTTCATTTTGTGTGTCTGTGTGTACATAAGTGTGAGATTGAGTATACCAATGTATACCATCAGTGTGTGCAAGGATGTGTCAGTATCTGTATCAGAGTCAGCTTGAGTTTGACACGGTATTCAGCAACATCTGCTTTCCTGTCTTATTGGATGTATTATAAAGGAGAAAGATGTAATTAGTCACCTGCATTACTGCAATAAATGGTTCCATTGATCTGTGGTAAAAGAGAGAAAACATAAATATAAGTTATTGTTTCAAATTTGGATAACAAAGTTTAAGTTTCTGCAATAGAAATGTTCATGTTGATAATAAAACATCACAAAGGTACAAAATTGTAAAGCAATTATAGTTTTAATTTTGTCTTTTTTGCTGTTCTCAGCTTTCACACTTGTACACTGTAAACGATGTACTGCATGAAGCTTCATCCTTGAACAGCAGAGAAAAACAATCATTTACATTGTAGAAAAAAACCAGAACTGCACAATATGGCACTATAATTATGTGACACTATGCATTGCACGCACTACAACTAGTCAATAAATTATTTTATCTACAGCTACTGAACTAGTCTAAAGAAACATATTGAAAAAATTTAAATATTATGATCTTGCACGCAGTCCAATACTCAAAATAGATATAAATCATATTTGAATTTTGGAGACTGTTTTGAAGACTTCACCCCTGGTAGGCTGAATGATGCCTTAAACACTGATGATCCATGAAGAACAAACACTGCATAACACTTTTTAAACAGTAATCCTCCTTAGAACTTTGGTTGAAGAAAGAAGAGTATGAATTTGGAAGCTTGACTGGCAGTTTTTGTTTCAATGTAAGCTTGCTGTCATTGCATTCCTTCCATCCACTTATACTTCTTAAATACACAGTGTAGTTTCCTGAAGTTATAAGAAGTCAGAGAGCACGTGTCGCGGTGTGCGGACTGAATAATTAAGGAATAGTGACACCCTGTCCCGGTCCAGACTTATGGTCACTTCAAAAAACAGAAACTAAGGACAGAAAAAGAGTTCTTAAATACACAGTGCATTTTCCTGAAGTTATAAGAAGTCAGAGAGCACTTGTTGCGGTGTGCGAACTGAATAATTTAGGAATAGTAACACCCTGCCACGGTCCAGACTTATGGTCACTTCAAAAAACAGAAACTAAGGACGGAAAAAGAGTACCACATGACCAAAAGAAGAAAATAACTCAGAAATCAAAGGGAAAGTGTCCCATTTGATTTGATTTAATTTGATTTCATGAAGGGATCCTACAAAATATCCTTTAGGTCCTGACGAAAGCCATCGACCTATAGGGCGTTAAACAGGCTGAAACATGTTGGCCTGGCTCTTCTAAAGAATGATGTGATAGACACCAATTACCTCTATTTTCACATCTCCTATTCTTTTAACCATACCACTACCTTCTTTGTTCACATGATGGACCCCGCACGGTCTCAGATTCACAAGACAATCCCTCCTGATGCGGGAAAAGACCCAATGATGTGACGATCAGTATCAAAGTATGCCAACAGAAGACATACCTATGGCGGAACAACACTGAAGAGGGTCTCACAAAAATGTGGGTGGTGCACCCTCATGGTTTAAACACAATTCTTCCACTCCTTTTGATTGTTCATGTGAATACCAGGGAGGTTGAGAGAAACTTAAACTTCTCTCTCCCTCCTTTGATTCTTGAGTCATAAGAAGTCCTTCATGAAAGATGATAGCCACTGTACTGTAGGTTCTTTCAGAAATTGAAATATGTCCTGCTTTGAAGTTTGTTATTTCCATTTCCATTTTAGATCCACCAGTTCTCTGTATCTGCAATGCAGACATAGAATCTGAGCTACAATTTGGGAAGGTGATATTTTGGCTAGCCTTTTTGATCAGTCTGTCAAAAGGCACAGTTTTAGAATCCAGTAATGTCAAGTAGAGAAATCGTTCAGAATTGATTTGAGTGGTAGATGTGAAAGAGCAATCTTCGCAGTTATGGTTCCATTAGTAACTCAGTCCAACTAAGTCATCAATATTTACTTCTTCTTCTAAAACTTCAAGGATGACCATTGAAATTCATGTGCTTCTTGTTGAGAGTTGAGAGTAAATATTAGTAATCTGCTACATATATCTAAAAGGTCTCTAATGCCTGGAGCAGAATGTATTACAGTTCTGTCGCTGAGTAAAAGTTAGAGCAAATGATACAGTGCAAAACACAACCATCATCATCATCAGGGGACTTTATTTCGATCACTGTAGATCATAAAAGTTTAAGACATAAAAAAACAACCCATATACATGAAAACAAATAAATAACAATAAATATAGTTAAAAATAGAATAGGAAAAAATAAAAAACAATATAAAAGTGCTAATGATAAAACAAAAGCAATGCAGCTTGTAAATTCATACAAATGAGCAACATGGCAATAATGGAATCCTAATAGGAAAAATCAGCATTATACCAAAATCAATAAAGAACCAGGACACCAATCTAAGACACTTCACAAACTAAAAACTGCTCATACTTTTGCCAAACAGAAAACCA
The DNA here is from genome assembly GCA_963921515.1 of Calotriton arnoldi. NCBI lineage: Eukaryota > Metazoa > Chordata > Amphibia > Caudata > Salamandridae > Calotriton > Calotriton arnoldi. Next base: position 1,300,114 of record CAWUFW010002804.1, on the reverse strand, counting down.
CAATCCGGCTTGTATCTGATTGCAATATTCGAGATGCCTCCTGATGATTCCTAATACCCAGGATTTTGCAAAGAGGAATAATCTACTTAGAGTGAAGCTGATTGTAAGATGGGCAAAAAAAAACATGAATAAGAGATTCAGCACTCCCTCGACAACCCATGCAAACATCATCAATGGTATTAATTCCATTTTGCCAACTCCTAGTAAAGGATTTAACAGGTAAAGATCCATACCTGAACTGAACATAACGTTTTCTCACTATAGGAGGGACAATGTCATCAATGGTGCTCTCATAAGAAGCCACTGGTTTAATATCAGAAAATGCTAGAGATAATGAACCCTTACATTGCATAATGTTAGTTACTGCAACATTTACCCAAAAGGTCACTTTGATACTGGCCTTAGTGATAGAGCACATGGATTCAGGAGAAATACAGTACATACCCAGGTTCAGTCTGTGGAGTAGAGCCTTTACAGCACTGAGCCACAGCATCCTGCGGAACCAGCAAATCTTTTAGGCCTATCCTATAAGATTCCAAAGCTGGTGTGGTTCTAAGCCGATACCAAAGAACAAGATTCTACACTCAAGCTTTTGCGCAGTTTTCTTTCTGGCCATGTCTAAGTACATACGGGTCAGTGGAGTACTTGCTAGAAGGCTTAATAAAGACCTTAAAAGCCTATGATCCACTATATGAATTTGCATGCAGCCCCAAAGCTCATACAAAACTGACCCTAAAGCTTTAACATTTCAGAACCTCTTATCTGTGTTTTGTTGAATTTGATATACAAGATATGGTAAATGAAACAGTACATTGAGAACAACATTTGCATAGCAGTTGACACCGGAACTGTTTTCTAACTGGTATCCTACAGTATCTCCCTCATTTTCCACTTTTTTCTCCTTGACGCCTTCTAGCTTGTCCTTGTTTCCGTTCTATTCTTGAACATCCATCTACCCTCTTGTAAGCTTCTGTTTTGGATGGATTATCCATTTCTCATAAATAGGATACTGGGCTAAATGAAGAGCGTATAGACTTCTTAACCGATTGTACTCTCTTACATAGCTTGTATCAGCACTAACTTTCTTATCATCAAGTTCAACTAAAAATAAACCGGACAATGTTCTAATTCGGGATAATGATACATAAGATATCCCTTCTTTAATTACTGTACTTACAATATTGATAAAAGCTGTGTCTATGCTTAAACCTTGAGATTTATGGACAGTTATTGAATATGTTAGAGACACTGGAAACTGTTGCTGCAGCACATATAAGTCCTTCACAAGCAAAAAAACATACAATACATTGACCGATCTGCTTGACACCATCAATCTGTTCAAATTTTATGGCTAAGTACTCAACCTCCTCCCTAGTTGGAAAATTAATGAAATCGATAACTTTGCCCATAGCACCGTTTACTAACCCTTTCTCTACATTTAAACTATGCTGCAAAATTACTCAACACTTTTTGCACACATGTAAACACTTTTCTAATCCTGCAATCCTCGACCCAGACTTTTCCAAACAATCCAATTTTGCTTGTAGTTTCTCAGATAGTAGTATTGTTACTCCATCGTGTTCCATTTAATCAATTGCTGTAATTTCCAAAATATCTTCTTTCTCCAGCTACAGTAAATTGATTTAATTTGGAGCATTCTTGAAGTGTAGGCATTAAACAGACTAGGGTTTTGTCTTTTTCAATCAAATCGTACATTAGTTGTGCTGCTAGGTTGTCAGATGAAAATAGCTTCTTGGTAAGTCAACTTTCCAAAGCTGTTTCCTCTCTTTTGCCAAACTCCTACTCTAATGTCTTTCAGGATTTCTCCATATTCCACATTGCATGCTTGATGCATATTCTTCACTAGTTCCTTGTATTCGAAGTTTAGCCAAATATTTACATTGCCAATACTTCCCAAAGAATTTCTTGTTTCATTATGGAGTAGTGTCTTGAAAACAGGCTGTAGTTTGACGGGGGCAAGTTGCAGCAGGTCACCGAAGACAATTAAATGTTTTTCTCCAAATAGCACATCATACTCGGTTCTTAAAATCTGCTTCATTCTTAAGTGCACAAAGGCAAGCATTAAGTTAAAAACCATACTCACCTCATCGATGATTAAAAGCTTTTGGTTCTTCAATACTCTGGGCACCTCATGACAAGCTGCACCAAATAACTTCTGGTATTCCTGTTTATTGTCATGTTCAACAGGTAGCATAAATAGTCAGTGTAAAGTAATTCCTTTAATGTTGTGTGCAGATAATCCAGTTGGTGCTGTTACTACACATGATAAATTTGATTCTGTAGTCTTCTGTAGGCAAACAGTGAGAACTTTAATTAGAAAACTTTTCCTAGTGCCAGGTTGATCACTGATGTATAGCAGTATTGGTTTAAATGAAGAGCATTCACCATATTTCTTCTCAAACAGAAATCCATGCTCTATTTTATCTTTTAATTTGATATAAATGTATTTCTGTTCGTCTTTCAATTGCACTAATAAGGGTTTGAAATCAACAGTTTCCTCTCTTGCTTGTTGCACTGCAGTCTCCATCTCACTTATGCCTATAGCTGCTTCTTTTTGAATAACTAGTTGTCCAAGTGGATCTTAACTCAGTGATCTAGAACTTTGGCTGCTTTGTGAACTTTCTGTAGCTACCTCAGCAGCAATGGTTTCTTCCTGTTCCATCTCATCAATCAACATTTGCAAGTAGTTTGAAAAAACTGGTTACTAAGGGCCAGATGTACGACCCGCCAATTTGCGAGTCGCAAATTGCGTCACATTTGCGACTCGCAAATTGGTATGCACAACAGTGTCTGAGACACTGTTTGCGATTCCCAATGGGGTCGCGAATTGCAAGGCTCATGAATATTCATGAGCCACTCGCAATTTGCGACCCCATTTGGAATGGCAGGCACTCCCAGTGATGGTGGCCTGCTAGGCTAAGCAGACCTCCATGTCTGGGACTGCTTTTAAATAAAGCAGTTTTTTTTTATGCAGCCCATTTTCCTTAAAGGAAAACGGGATGCATTTTTAAAAAAAAATGAAACGTTTTCGTTTCATTTTTTAAGGGCAGGTAGTGGTCCCTGGGACCACTGCCTGCCCTTAAAAAATATTTTTGGGGCCAGTCACAAAGGGGAAGGGGTCCCTTGGGGACCCCTTCCCATTTGCAATTCCATTACCACCCTCTTGAAGAGGGTGGTAATTTGCGAGTGTTTTGCGACCGCAATTGCAGTCGCAAAACATTCAGACATGGCTTTGCGGTCGCTATTAGGAAGGGAACTCCCCTTCCTAATAGCGACTCGCAATTCCTAAATAACGAGTCGCAAATAAATTGCGACTCGCTATTTAGGGATTGTACATGGCCCTGTGTACTTTTGCATGCGCAAACGGGTCGCAAACTCGTTTGCACATGAAAAATAGGGTCGTACATCTGGCCCTAAATGCTGTCTTTTTCAGCATTGGAAGAGTCTTCATAGCAGTCGTAGTCTCCAAGTAGTTCTGATTCAGCATGTCAAGGCTTGAACAGTTGCAGAAGAGCCAAATAGCAAAACTCTCTTCTGTCTGTAGATTGGCAACTCAGTTTTCTGTGGTTCATTAGGTTTCCTTTGCCATGACTTACCAAACAACTGTCACATCCAACTAGCACATATTTCCCTTCTTCTATATTTTCTGTTACATTACTTTTATATCTGTTGTGTTGAAGTTCTTAATATAGGAACATGTTGTCTAGGTGCTGACTCATTCTTAGATAGTATGTATCCCCAACATAAATCTCTGCCTTATGGATCAAACTCTGCTAGATACTGAATTTCTGGAAAAGACTTCAATACTCTATTTTGCGTGCTTTCAAGGACTGGACTTACCAAAACAATTCCCCTTGACTTTGAGAACAAACTGGCCAAGCTCAACCAGCCACAACACTAATAGGAACCCATCTCTCTATGGGAAAGCATTCTCAAGCTGAAGCTGTACAGTTTCTTAGATAGAGTCTTTTCTGCAGAAATATTGTAATGTATGAAGTGACATACCGAGCAACATCGATGGAGTTATCTGCAACAAATTGTAGATTGATACTTGCATTCCATATCTTCAGAATCAAAGGATTGTAGTCATTAATATACTTGGAGGCCTCTTTTCTTCTCAGGTTGTATATGTTTTTGGTGATTTCCGTGTCAATGTATGTCTGACTGCAGACATAAAGCTGTTCGCTCTTCCTTGAAAATGACAGGTCGTGGAAATCCAAATGGTCATCTTATGTAAATTGTTACTTTGCATTCATATTTTCGATGACAGTACTTCCCACATCTAAGAGTTTGAAAGCATAGAACCTGTTGTCTCAAGCCCCTTTCACCACCTTCTTTTGGGATGGCACATGTCACATACTGTTCTATGAAAGACAAGTCAGACTTATCACTGTCTGTTCCAAACTTCGGTGCATCTTTTATCCATAACAGCATATGAACATGAGGAGCACCTCTTGCTTGGTACTCTTTTTGCCATAAGAAATCAGTTAATTCACCAAGGGGAGGATTAGTGTTGTTGCAGATGAAAGACATCATATCTTCAAACCTGCAGTTAAAATATCTGCAAACATTAGCAGGATCCAAGGTACAAAGTTCTCTGGCTGTCTTCACATTCATGTCTTTAATGATAAAGTTCACTTCTTGCAAAAATTCAAGCAGGTCATGCCAGGCATACTCAGCACAACTGAGTGTCAGAAATTAAGTAGGTGCATCCAGATTTCTCAACATACATTTCAGCTCTGCATGACGGCGATACCAATACTCATTGGTGTCATGTTGGCACGCCATCAAATTAATCAAGTTGTACTCCAAGTTATCATCCATCCCATGGACTTTGTCAATGAATTCGCTTGCAGCCAGATTTTGAAGATTAACTCCTGTCTTCAGTATATGGTTAACAGCATATTAAACTCAAGACATGTCACTCTCAAAGAGCAGATGAACAATTTATGGAATGCACTGGCAATATCTTGCATCCTCTGAATATATTGTTGACCAGTATTCAGCTGCTGGTATCTGTACAGATCATGGGAGCTCCTTTTGCTTCTTTCATTTGAAAGAGATCAATAGCATCACCAAAGATTTCTTTAGAATGCAGAAGATGGATGCTATAGTGTTCATAAATTTGTTCTGATCTCATTTGACCCACCTTTTCAATTTGACCACTTGAAGGTAATGTTTCTTCCTCCACATGTGTTATAACTTGAACATCAGCATTTGTATAGTAAATATTATTTTCTAAAAGATGTAATGTTGCTTTTTTTACTTTCCAAACATCTACTAACTTTTGCTCTTAGTAGAGACACCATTTACAAGAAAAATAAGTGGCTTATCAAAATCTCTCTGTACCCTTATAGTTTCAATATTCTTTTTGAAATCTAATTGCAAATACACAACTCTACCTTTAGGACCTTTCAGAAGCTCTGTTGGAGGCAATCTCCCAGTTTTAGGTTCCATATGCACAATAGCTTGGAAAGGATGTATGCTCTGTATAAGAATTGATTCATAAACATTTAAATCTCAGAGTTCTTGTGGACTTTAACCCCTTCGCTGCTAGGCCTTTCCCCCCCCTGTGCTAAGCCTTTTTTGGGCTATTTGGGGTAGTGCGGGCTTAGGCCCCTGTAACTTTTTGACCACATAAGGTATCCACGCCAAATTTGCGTCCTTTTTTTCTAACATCATGGGGATTGTAAAGGTACCCAGGGTTTGTGGATTCCCCTGGAGGGGACCCAGAAATTAGCCAAAATACAGCAAAATTTTGTTTTTTTTGGGAAAAATGCAAAAAAAGGGCTACAGATGAAAGCGTCTTGTTTTTCCCCTGCAAATGGCATCAAAAAAGGGGTTGTGGTGCTGAAATCACCATCTTCCCAGCTTTCAGGGACAAGCAGACTTTTGTCAGAAAACCCACTTTTTTTACACAGTTTTGGCATTTTTCTGGGACATAGCCTATTTTTGCTATTTTTTGTGCTTTCAACCTCCTTCCAGTTAATGGTAGAAATGGGTATGAAATCAATAATGGATCCTGAAAAGCCATACATTTCTGAAAAGTAGACAAAATTCTGAATTCAGCAAGGGGTCATTTGTGTAGATCTTTAAAGTTTTCCTTATAGAAACTAACAGTTAAATGAAGGAAAAATTGAAAATTAGTTGAAAAAAACAGCCATTTGTGTCAACGTTTTCACCTGTAACTTCTTCTAATTATGACAGCTATTTGAAAGCAATATACCGTTATATCCGCTGGACCTTTCTGGTTGTGGGGATATATAGGACTTGTAGGTTCACCAAGAACCCGACGAACCCAGAGCCAATAACTGAGCAGCATCTTGCAATGGTTTTTTATTATGTACCGGGTATATAGCAATTATTTTGGGAAAATGTATACATGGAAACATTGTTATGAAAGACACCTATGTATTTCTGAAATGGGAACAAAATGTAGATTTTAGAAACAGTAGATATTTGCACATTTCCGAAATTGGGAGTACCCATACTAGCATGAGAATTATAGGTCATTTTTCAAAATGACTTATTTTTTACACATTGTCTTTCATTTGGAAGGCAGAAATGCATCGAAAGTCAATATGTAATAACAGTTGCTCTACAATTCTGTATTACCCTAAGTCTCCCGATAAAAATGGTACCTCACTTGTGTGGGTAGCCCTTGTGCCCACAACAGGAAATGGCTCAAAATGCAACGTGGACGTACCACATTTTCACAATGAAAAATTACCCTTTTTTTGCAAAGTGCCTAGGTGTAGTTTTTGAACCCTAGCTCTGCCGGCACCTAGGGAAACCTAGCAAACCTATACATTTTGAAAACTAGACACCCAGGGGAATCCAGGATGGGGTGACTTGACTGCCTCCCACCAGGTTCTGTTACCCAGAATCCCTTGTAAACCTAAACAATTGTCAAAAAACCCACATTTTCCCCACATTTCTGTGGTGGAAAGTTCTGGAATCTGCATGGATCCACAAATTTCCACCCACCCCGCGTTCCCCAAAGTCTTACGAGAAAAATGGTTCCTCACTTGTGTGGGTCGGCCTAGTGCCTGCGACAGGAAACGGCGCAAAACGCAACGTGGTCACACCTCAATTTCGCAGTGAAAAATGACCCTTTTTTGGCAAAGTGCCTAGCTGTAGTTTTTGAACCCTAGCTCTGCCGGCACCTAGGGAAACCTAGCAAACCTATACATTTTTGAAAACTAGATACCCAGGGGAATCCAGGATGGGGTGACTTGACTGCCTCCCACCAAGTTCTGTTACCCAGAATCCCTTGCAAACATAAAGAATTGTCAAAAATACCACATTTTCCCCACATTTCTGTGGTGGAAAGTTCTGGAATCTGCGTGGATCCACAAATTTCCACCCACCCAGCGTTCCCCAAAGTCTTACGAGAAAAATGGTATCTCACTTGTGTGGGTCGGCCTAGTGCCTGCGACAGGAAACGGCGCAAAACGCAACGTGGTCACACCTCAATTTCGCTGTGAAAAATGACCCTTTTTTGGCAAAGTGCCTAGCTGTAGTTTTTGAACCCTAGCTCTGCCGGCACCTAGGGAAACCTAGCAAACCTATACATTTTTGAAAACTAGACACCCGGGGGAATCCAGGATGGGGTGACTTGACTGCCTCCCACCAGGTTCTGTTACCCAGAATCCCTTGCAAACATAAAAAATTGTCAAAAAAACCACATTTTCCCCACATTTCTGTGGTGGAAAGTTCTGGAATCTGCGTGGATCCACAAATTTCGACCCACCCCGCGTTCCCCAAAGTCTTACGAGAAAAATGGTACCTCACTTGTGTGGGTCGGCCTAGTGCCTGCGACAGGAAACGGCACAAAACGCAACGTGGTCACACCTCAATTTCGCAGTGAAAAATGACCCTTTTTTGGCAAAGTGCCTAGCTGTAGTTTATGAACCCTAGCTCTGCCGGCACCTAGGGAAACCTAGCAAACCTATACATTTATGAAAACTAGACACCCAGGGAATCCAGGATGGGGTGACTTGACTGCCTCCCACCAGGTTCTGTTACCCAGAATCCCTTGCAAACATAAAACATTGTCAAAAAAACCACATTTTCCCCACATTTCTGTGGTGGAAAGTTCTGGAATCTGCGTGGATCCACAAATTTCCACCCACCCCACGTTCCCCAAAGTCTTACGAGAAAAATGGTACCTCACTTGTGTGGGTCGGCCTAGTGCCTGCGACAGGAAACGGCGCAAAACGCAACGTGGTCACACCTCAATTTCGATGTGAAAAATGACCCTTTTTTGGCAAAGTGCCTAGCTGTAGTTTTTGAACCCTAGCTCTGCCGGCACCTAGGGAAACCTAGCAAGCCTATACATTTTTGAAAACTAGACACCCAGGGGAATCCAGGATGGGGTGACTTGACTGCCTCCCACCAGGTTCTGTTACCCAGAATCCCTTGCAAACATAAAAGATTGTCAAAAAAACCACATTTCCCCCACATTTCTGTGGTGGAAAGTTCTGGAATCTGCGTGGATCCACAAATTTCCACCCACCCCGCGTTCCCCAAAGTCTTACGAGAAAAATGGTACCTCACTTGTGTGGGTCGGCCTAGTGCCTGCGACAGGAAACGGCACAAAACGCAACATGGTCACACCTCAATTTCGCAGTGAAAAATGACCCTTTTTTGGCAAAGTGCCTAGCTGTAGTTTTTTAACCCTAGCTCTGCCGGCACCTAGGGAAACCTAGCAAACCTATACATTTTTGAAAACTAGACACCCAGGGGAATCCAGGATGGGGTGACTTGACTGCCTCCCACCAGGTTCTGTTACCCAGAATCCCTTGCAAACATAAAAAATTGACAAAAAAACCACATTTTCCCCACATTTCTGTGGTGGAAAGTTCTGGAATCTGCGTGGATCCACAAATTTCCACCCACCCCGCGTTCCCCAAAGTCTTACAAAAAAAATGGTACCTCACTTGTGTGGGTCGGCCTAGTGCCTGCGACAGGAAACGGCGCAAAACGCAACGTGGTCACACCTCAATTTCGCTGTGAAAAATGACCCTTTTTTGGCAAAGTGCCTAGCTGTAGTTTTTGAACCCTAGCTCTGCCGGCACCTAGGTAAACCTAGCAAACCTATACATTTTTGGAAACTAGACACCCAGGGGAATCCAGGATGGGGTGACTTGACTGCCTCCCACCAGGTTCTGTTACCCAGAATCCCTTGCAAACATAAAAAATTGTCCAAAAAAACACATTTTCCCCACATTTCTGTGGTGGAAAGTTCTGGAATCTGCGTGGATCCACAAATTTCCACCCACCCCGCGTTCCCCAAAGTCTTATGAGAAAAATGGTACCTCACTTGTGTGGGTCGGCCTAGTGCCTGCGACAGGAAACGGCGCAAAACGCAACGTGGTCACACCTCAATTTCGCAGTGAAAAATGACCCTTTTTGGCAAAGTGCCTAGCTGTAGTTTGTGAACCCTAGCTCTGCCGGCACCTAGGGAAACCTACCAAACCCACACATTTCTGAAAAGTAGACACCCGGGGCTTCCAGGGAGGTCTGGCTTGCGTGGATCCCCCAACGTTTCCTTACCCAGAATCCCCTGCAAACCTCAATTTTAGCTGAAAAAATCACTTTTTTCACACATTTTTGTGTGGGAAAGTGTGGCATCATTGGCCTCACACAAATTTCCCACCACCCAGCGTTCCCCCAGGTCTCCCGATAAAAATGGTGCCTCACTTGTGTGGGAGGTCCAAGTACCCGCGACAGGCAAGGGCCCAAAACGTAGTGAGGCGACATCAAAATTGCCTATCTCAAAACCACCTGGTTTTGCAAGGGGGGTCACCTGGGTCTTTGGCCCCGTGCTCGGCGGCCATCTAGGGAAACCTACCAAACCCACACATTTCTGAAAAGTAGACACCCGGGGGCTTCCAGGGAGGTATGGCTTGCGTGGATCCCCCAACGTTTCCTTACCCAGAATCCCCTGCAAACCTAAATTTTAGCTGAAAAAATCACATTTTTCACACATTTTTGTGTGGGAAAGTGTGGCATCATTGACCTCACACAAATTTCCTACCACCCAGCGTTCCCCCAGGTCTCCCGATAAAAATGGTGCCTCACTTGTGTGGGAGGCCCAAGTACCCGCGACAGGCAAGGGCCCAAAACGTAGTGAGGCGACATCAAAATTGCCTATCTCAAAACCACCTGGTTTTGCAAGGGTGTCACCTGGGTATTTGGCCCCGTGCTCGGCGGCCATCTATGGAAACCTACCAAACCCACACATTTCTGAAAAGTAGACACCCGGGGGCTTCCAGGGAGGTATGGCTTGCGTGGATCCCCCAACGTTTCCTTACCCAGAATCCCCTGCAAACCTCAATTTTAGCTGAAAAAATCACTTTTTTCACACATTTTTGTGTGGGAAAGTGTGGCATCATTGGCCTCACACAAATTTCCTACCACCCAGCGTTCCCCCAGGTCTCCCGATACAAATGGTGCCTCACTTGTGTGGGAGGCCCAAGTACCCGCGACAGGCAAGGGCCCAAAACGTAGTGAGGCGACATCAAAGTTGCCTATCTCAAAACCACCTGGTTTTGCAAGGGGAGTCACCTGGGTCTTTGGCCCCGTGCTCGGCGGCCATCTAGGGAAACCTACCAAACCCACACATTTCTGAAAAGTAGACACCCGGGGGCTTCCAGGGAGGTATGGCTTGCGTGGATCCCCCAACGTTTCCTTACCCAGAATCCCCTGCAAACCTCAATTTTAGCTGAAAAAATCACTTTTTTCACACATTTTTGTGTGGGAAAGTGTGGCATCATTGGCCTTACACAAATTTCCTACCACCCAGCGTTCCCCCAGGTCTCCCGATACAAATGGTGCCTCACTTGTGTGGGAGGCCCAAGTACCCGCGACAGGCAAGGGCCCAAAACGTAGTGAGGCGACATCAAAGTTGCCTATCTCAAAACCACCTGGTTTTGCAAGGGGGTCACCTGGGTCTTTGGCCCCGTGCTCGGCGGCCATCTAGGGAAACCTACCAAACCCACACATTTCTGAAAAGTAGACACCCGGGGGCTTCCAGGGAGGTATGGCTTGCGTGGATCCCCCAACGTTTCCTTACCCAGAATCCCCTGCAAACCTCAATTTTAGCTGAAAAAATCACTTTTTCACACATTTTTGTGTGGGAAAGTGTGGCATCATTGACCTCACACAAATTTCCTACAACCCAGCGTTCCCCCAGGTCTCCCGATGAAAATGGTCCCTCACTTCTGTGGGAGGCCCAAGTACCCGCGACAGGCAAGGGCCCAAAACGTAGTGAGGCGACATCAAAATTGCCTATCTCAAAACCACCTGGTTTTGCAAGGGTGTCACCTGGGTATTTGGCTCCGGCGGCCATCTAGGGAAACCTACCAAACCCACACATTTCTGAAAAGTAGACACCCGGGGGCTTCCAGGGAGGTATGGCTTGCGTGGATCCCCCAACGTTTCCTTACCCAGAATCCCTTGCAAACATAAAAAATTGTCAAAAAAACACATTTTCCCCACATTTCTGTGGTGGAAAGTTCTGGAATCTGCGTGGATCCACAAATTTCCACCCACCCCGCGTTCCCCAAAGTCTTACGAGAAAAATGGTACCTCACTTGTGTAGGTCGGCCTAGTGCCTGCGACAGGAAACGGCGCAAAACGCAACGTAGTCACACCTCAATTTCGCAGTGAAAAATGACCCTTTTTTGGCAAAGTGCCTAGCTGTAGTTTTTGTACCCTAGCTCTGCCGGCACCTAGGGAAACCTAGCAAACCTATACATTTTTGAAAACTAGCCACCCAGGGGAATCCAGGATGGGGTGACTTGACTGCCTCCCACCAGGTTCTGTTACCCAGAATCCCTTGCAAACATAAACAATTGTAAAAAAAAACACATTTCCCCCACATTTCTGTGGTGGAAAGTTCTGGAATCTGCGTGGATCCACATATTTCCACCCACCCCGCGTTCCCCAAAGTCTTACGAGAAAAATGGTACCTCAATTGTGTGGGTCGGCCTAGTGCCTGCGACAGGAAACGGCGCAAAACGCAACGTGGTCACACCTCAATTTCGCAGTGAAAAATGACCCTTTTTTGGCAAAGTGCCTAGCTGTAGTTTTTGAACCCTAGCTCTGCCGGCACCTAGGGAAACCTAGCAAACCTATACATTTTTGAGAACTAGACACCCAGGGGAATCCAGGATGGGGTGACTTGACTGCCTCCTACCAGGTTCTGTTACCCAGAATCCCTTGCAAACATAAAAGATTGTCAAAAAAACCACATTTCCCCACATTTCTGTGGTGGAAAGTTCTGGAATCTGCGTGGATCCACAAATTTCCACCCACCCCGCGTTCCCCAAAGTCTTACGAGAAAAATGGTACCTCACTTGTGTGGGTCGGCCTAGTGCCTGCGACAGGAAACGGCGCAAAACGCAACGTGGTCACACCTCAATTTCGCAGTGAAAAATGACCCTTTTTTGGCAAAGTGCCTAGCTGTAGTTTTTGAACCCTAGCTCTGCCGGCACCTTGGGAAACCTAGCAAACTTATACATTTTTGAAAACTAGACACCCAGGGGAATCCAGGATGGGGTGACTTGACTGCCTCCCACCAGGTTCTGTTACCCAGAATGCCTTGCAAACATAAAAAATTGTCAAAAAAACCACATTTTCCCCACATTTCTGTTGTGGAAAGTTCTGGAATCTGCGTGGATCCACAAATTTCCACCCACCCCGCGTTCCCCAAAGTCTTACGAGAAAAATGGTACCTCACTTGTGTGGGTCGGCCTAGTGCCTGCGACAGGAAACGGCGCAAAACGCAACGTGGTCACACCTCAATTTCGCAGTGAAAAATGACCCTTTTTTGGCAAAGTGCCTAGCTGTAGTTTTTGAACCCTAGCTCTGCCGGCACCTAGGGAAACCTAGCAAACCTATACATTTTTGAAAACTAGACACCCAGGGGAATCCAGGATGGGGTGACTTGACTGCCTCCCACCAGGTTCTGTTACCCAGAATCCCTTGCAAACATAAAAAATTGTCAAAGAAACCACATTTTCCCCACATTTCTGTGGTGAAAAGTTCTGGAATCTGCGTGGATCCACAAATTTCCACCCACCCCGCGTTCCCCAAAGTCTTACAAAAAAAATGGTACCTCACTTGTGTGGGTCGGCCTAGTGCCTGCGACAGGAAACGGCGCAAAACGCAACGTGGTCACACCTCAATTTCGCAGTGAAAAATGACCCTTTTTTGGCAAAGTGCCTAGCTGTAGTTTTTGAACCCTAGCTCTGCCGGCACCTAGGGAAACCTAGCAAACCTATACATTTTTGAAAACTAGACACCCAGGGGAATCCAGGATGGGGTGACTTGACTGCCTCCCACCAGGTTCTGTTACCCAGAATCCCTTGCAAACATAAAAAATTGTCAAAAAACCACATTTTCCCCACATTTCTGTGGTGGAAAGTTCTGGAATCTGCGTGGATACACAAATTTCCATGCACCCCGCGTTCCCCAAAGTCTTACGAGAAAAATGGTACCTCACTTGTGTGGGTCGGCCTAGTGCCTGCGACAGGAAACGGCGCAAAACGCAACGTGGTCACACCTCAATTTCGCAGTGAAAAATGACCCTTTTTTGGCAAAGTGCCTAGCTGTAGTTTGTGAACCCTAGCTCTGCCGGCACCTAGGGAAACCTACCAAACCCACACATTTCTGAAAAGTAGACACCCGGGGGCTTCCAGGGAGGTATGGCTTGCGTGGATCCCCCAACGTTTCCTTACCCAGAATCCCTGCAAACCTCAATTTTAGCTGAAAAAATCACTTTTTTCACACATTTTTGTGTGGGAAAGTGTGGCATCATTGGCCTCACACAAATTTTCTACCACCCAGCGTTCCCCAGGTCTCCCGATAAAAATGGTGCCTCACTTGTGTGGGAGGCTCAAGTACCCGCGACAGGCAAGGGCCCAAAACGTAGTGAGGCGACATCAAAATTGCCTATCTCAAAACCACCTGGTTTTGCAAGGGGGGTCACCTGGGTCTTTGGCCCCGTGCTCGGCGTCCATCTAGGGAAACCTACCAAACCCACACATTTCTGAAAAGTAGACACACGGGGGCTTCCAGGGAGGTATGGCTTGCATGGATCCCCCAACGTTTCCTTACCCAGAATCCCCTGCAAACCTCAATTTTAGCTGAAAAAATCTCTTTTTTCACACATTTTTGTGTGGGAAAGTGTGGCATCATTGACCTCACACAAATTTCCTACCACCCAGCGTTCCCCCAGGTCTCCCAATAAAAATGGTGCCTCACTTGTGTGGGAGGCCCAAGTACCCGCGACAGGCAAGGGCCCAAAACTTAGTGAGGCGACATCAAAATTGCCTATCTCAAAACCACCTGGTTTTGCAAGGGTGTCACCTGGGTATTTGGCCCCGTGCTCGGCGGCCATCTAGGGAAACCTACCAAACCCACACATTTCTGAAAAGTAGACACCTGGGGGCTTCCAGGGAGGTATGGCTTGCATGGATCCCCCAACGTTTCCTTACCCAGAATCCCCTGCAAACCTCAATTTTAGCTGAAAAAATCACTTTTTTCACACATTTTTGTGTGGGAAAGTGTGGCATCATTGACCTCACACAAATTTCCTACCACCCAGCGTTCCCCCAGGTCTCCCGATAAAAATGGTCCCTCACTTGTGTGGCAGGCCCAAGTACCCGCGACAGTCAAGGGCCCAAACCGTAGTGAGGCGACATCAAAATTGCCTATCTCAAAACCACCTGGTTTTGCAAGGGTGTCACCTGGGTATTTGGCCCCGTTCTCGGCGGCCATCTAGGGAAATCTACCAAACCCACACATTTCTGAAAAGTAGACACCCGGGGGCTTCCAGGGAGGTATGGCTTGCGTGGATCCCCCAACGTTTCCTTACCCAGAATCCCCTGCAAACCTCAATTTTAGCTGAAAAAATCACTTTTTTCACACATTTTTGTGTGGGAAAGTGTGGCATCATTGACCTCACACAAATTTCCTACCACCCAGCGTTCCCCCAGGTCTCCCGATAAAAATGGTGCCTCACTTGTGTGGGAGGCCCAAGTACCCGCGACAGGCAAGGGCCCAAAACGTAGTGAGGCGACATCAAAATTGCCTATCTCAAAACCACCTGGTTTTGCAAGGGGGTCACCTGGGTCTTTGGCCCCGTGCTCGGCGGCCATCTAGGGAAACCTACCAAACCCACACATTTCTGAAAAGTAGACACCCGGGGGCTTCCAGGGAGGTATGGATTGCGTGGATCCCCCAATGTTTCCTTACCCAGAATCCCTGCAAACCTCAATTTTAGCTGAAAAAATCACTTTTTTCACACATTTTTGTGTGGGAAAGTGTGGCATCATTGGCCTCACACAAATTTCCTACCACCCAGCGTTCCCCCAGGTCTCCCAATAAAAATGGTGCCTCACTTGTGTGGGAGGCCCAAGTACCCGCGACAGGCAAGGGCCCAAAACGTAGTGAGGCGACATCAAAATTGCCTATCTCAAAACCACCTGGTTTTGCAAGTGGGGTCACCTGGGTCTTTGGCCCCGTGCTCGGCGGCCATCTAGGGAAACCTACCAAACCCACACATTTCTGAAAAGTAGACACCCGGGGGCTTCCAGGGAGGTATGGCTTGCGTGGATCCCCCAACGTTTCCTTACCCAGAATCCCCTGCAAACCTCAATTTTAGCTGAAAAAATCACTTTTTTCACACATTTTTGTGTGGGAAAGTGTGGCATCATTGACCTCACACAAATTTCCTACAACCCAGCGTTCCCCCAGGTCTCCCGATGAAAATGGTCCCTCACTTCTGTGGGAGGCCCAAGTACCCGCGACAGGCAAGGGCCCAAAACGTAGTGAGGCGACATCAAAATTGCCTATCTCAAAACCACCTGGTTTTGCAAGGGTGTCACCTGGGTATTTGGCCCCGGCGGCCATCTAGGGAAACCTACCAAACCCACACATTTCTGAAAAGTAGACACCCGGGGGCTTCCAGGGAGGTATGGCTTGCGTGGATCCCCCAACGTTTCCTTACCCAGAATCCCTTGCAAACATAAAAAATTGTCAAAAAAAACACATTTTCCCCACATTTCTGTGGTGGAAAGTTCTGGAATCTGCGTGGATCCACAAATTTCCACCCACCCCGCGTTCCCCAAAGTCTTACGAGAAAAATGGTACCTCACTTGTGTAGGTCGGCCTAGTGCCTGCGACAGGAAACGGCGCAAAACGCAACGTAGTCACACCTCAATTTCGCAGTGAAAAATGACCCTTTTTTGGCAAAGTGCCTAGCTGTAGTTTTTGTACCCTAGCTCTGCCGGCACCTAGGGAAACCTAGCAAACTTATACATTTTTGAAAACTAGACACCCAGGGGAATCCAGGATGGGGTGACTTGACTGCCTCCCACCAGGTTCTGTTACCCAGAATGCCTTGCAAACATAAAAAATTGTCAAAAAAACCACATTTTCCCCACATTTCTGTTGTGGAAAGTTCTGGAATCTGCGTGGATCCACAAATTTCCACCCACCCCGCGTTCCCCAAAGTCTTACGAGAAAAATGGTACCTCACTTGTGTGGGTCGGCCTAGTGCCTGCGACAGGAAACGGCGCAAAACGCAACGTGGTCACACCTCAATTTCGCAGTGAAAAATGACCCTTTTTTGGCAAAGTGCCTAGCTGTAGTTTTTGAACCCTAGCTCTGCCGGCACCTAGGGAAACCTAGCAAACCTATACATTTTTGAAAACTAGACACCCAGGGGAATCCAGGATGGGGTGACTTGACTGCCTCCCACCAGGTTCTGTTACCCAGAATCCCTTGCAAACATAAAAAATTGTCAAAGAAACCACATTTTCCCCACATTTCTGTGGTGAAAAGTTCTGGAATCTGCGTGGATCCACAAATTTCCACCCACCCCGCGTTCCCAAAGTCTTACAAAAAAATGGTACCTCACTTGTGTGGGTCGGCCTAGTGCCTGCGACAGGAAACGGCGCAAAACGCAACGTGGTCACACCTCAATTTCGCAGTGAAAAATGACCCTTTTTGGCAAAGTGCCTAGCTGTAGTTTTTGAACCCTAGCTCTGCCGGCACCTAGGGAAACCTAGCAAACCTATACATTTTTGAAAACTAGACACCCAGGGGAATCCAGGATGGGGTGACTTGACTGCCTCCCACCAGGTTCTGTTACCCAGAATCCCTTGCAAACATAAAAAATTGTCAAAAAAACCACATTTTCCCCACATTTCTGTGGTGGAAAGTTCTGGAATCTGCGTGGATACACAAATTTCCATGCACCCCGCGTTCCCCAAAGTCTTACGAGAAAAATGGTACCTCACTTGTGTGGGTCGGCCTAGTGCCTGCGACAGGAAACGGCGCAAAACGCAACGTGGTCACACCTCAATTTCGCAGTGAAAAATGACCCTTTTTTGGCAAAGTGCCTAGCTGTAGTTTGTGAACCCTAGCTCTGCCGGCACCTAGGGAAACCTACCAAACCCACACATTTCTGAAAAGTAGACACCCGGGGGCTTCCAGGGAGGTATGGCTTGCGTGGATCCCCCAACGTTTCCTTACCCAGAATCCCCTGCAAACCTCAATTTTAGCTGAAAAAATCACTTTTTTCACACATTTTTGTGTGGGAAAGTGTGGCATCATTGGCCTCACACAAATTTTCTACCACCCAGCGTTCCCCCAGGTCTCCCGATAAAAATGGTGCCTCACTTGTGTGGGAGGCTCAAGTACCCGCGACAGGCAAGGGCCCAAAACGTAGTGAGGCGACATCAAAATTGCCTATCTCAAAACCACCTGGTTTTGCAAGGGGGGTCACCTGGGTCTTTGGCCCCGTGCTCGGCGTCCATCTAGGGAAACCTACCAAACCCACACATTTCTGAAAAGTAGACACACGGGGGCTTCCAGGGAGGTATGGCTTGCGTGGATCCCCCAACGTTTCCTTACCCAGAATCCCCTGCAAACCTCAATTTTAGCTGAAAAAATCTCTTTTTTCACACATTTTTGTGTGGGAAAGTGTGGCATCATTGACCTCACACAAATTTCCTACCACCCAGCGTTCCCCCAGGTCTCCCAATAAAAATGGTGCCTCACTTGTGTGGGAGGCCCAAGTACCCGCGACAGGCAAGGGCCCAAAACTTAGTGAGGCGACATCAAAATTGCCTATCTCAAAACCACCTGGTTTTGCAAGGGTGTCACCTGGGTATTTGGCCCCGTGCTCGGCGGCCATCTAGGGAAACCTACCAAACCCACACATTTCTGAAAAGTAGACACCTGGGGGCTTCCAGGGAGGTATGGCTTGCATGGATCCCCCAACGTTTCCTTACCCAGAATCCCCTGCAAACCTCAATTTTAGCTGAAAAAATCACTTTTTTCACACATTTTTGTGTGGGAAAGTGTGGCATCATTGACCTCACACAAATTTCCTACCACCCAGCGTTCCCCCAGGTCTCCCGATAAAAATGGTCCCTCACTTGTGTGGCAGGCCCAAGTACCCGCGACAGTCAAGGGCCCAAACCGTAGTGAGGCGACATCAAAATTGCCTATCTCAAAACCACCTGGTTTTGCAAGGGTGTCACCTGGGTATTTGGCCCCGTTCTCGGCGGCCATCTAGGGAAATCTACCAAACCCACACATTTCTGAAAAGTAGACACCCGGGGGCTTCCAGGGAGGTATGGCTTGCGTGGATCCCCCAACGTTTCCTTACCCAGAATCCCCTGCAAACCTCAATTTTAGCTGAAAAAATCACTTTTTCACACATTTTTGTGTGGGAAAGTGTGGCATCATTGACCTCACACAAATTTCCTACCACCCAGCGTTCCCCCAGGTCTCCCGATAAAAATGGTGCCTCACTTGTGTGGGAGGCCCAAGTACCCGCGACAGGCAAGGGCCCAAAACGTAGTGAGGCGACATCAAAATTGCCTATCTCAAAACCACCTGGTTTTGCAAGGGGTCACCTGGGTCTTTGGCCCCGTGCTCGGCGGCCATCTAGGGAAACCTACCAAACCCACACATTTCTGAAAAGTAGACACCCGGGGCTTCCAGGGAGGTATGGATTGCGTGGATCCCCCAATGTTTCCTTACCCAGAATCCCCTGCAAACCTCAATTTTAGCTGAAAGAAATCACTTTTTTCACACATTTTTGTGTGGGAAAGTGTGGCATCATTGGCCTCACACAAATTTCCTACCACCCAGCGTTCCCCCAGGTCTCCCAATAAAAATGGTGCCTCACTTGTGTGGGAGGCCCAAGTACCCGCGACAGGCAAGGGCCCAAAACATAGTGAGGCGACATCAAAATTGCCTATCTCAAAACCACCTGGTTTTGCAAGTGGGGTCACCTGGGTTTTTGGCCCCGTGCTCGGCGGCCATCTAGGGAAACCTACCAAACCCACACATTTCTGAAAAGTAGACACCGGGGGCTTCCAGGGAGGTATGGCTTGCGTGGATCCCCCAACGTTTCCTTACCCAGAATCCCCTGCAAACCTCAATTTTAGCTGAAAAAATCACTTTTTTCACACATTTTTGTGTGGGAAAGTCTGGCATCATTGGCCTCACACAAATTTCCTACCACCCAGCGTTCCCCCAGGTCTCCCGATAAAAATGGTGCCTCACTTGTGTGGGAGGCCCAAGTACCCGCGACAGGCAAGGGCCCAAAACGTAGTGAGGCGACATCAAAATTGCCTATCTCAAAACCACCTGGTTTTGCAAGGGGGGTCACCTGTGTCTTTGGCCCCTTGCTCGGCGGCCATCTAGGGAAACCTACCAAACCCACACATTTCTGAAAAGTAGACACCCGGGGCTTCCAGGGAGGTATGGCTTGCGTGGATCCCCCAACGTTTCCTTACCCAGAATCCCCTGCAAACCTCAATTTTAGCTGAAAAAAATCACTTTTTTCACACATTTTTGTGTGGGAAAGTGTGGCATCATTGGCCTCACACAAATTTCCTACCACCCAGCGTTCCCCCAGGTCTCCCGATAAAAATGGCACCTCACTTGTGTGGGAGGCCCAAGTACCCGCGAGTCTCCTTCCGCGTACCTCTTCGCCAACAGACTCTACATCTCCTAGTGGGAAAGTCTTTTGAGGGTGTAGGAGGAATGTGATCAGGAAAGTGCCGATCTTTCAATCGAGCCACATCCTCCACCACTCCAACTCTAGGAACACTTGCCTGTTCCACAACAACAAGGCTGCCTATGACAGACTGCTGAAACTGAACAGAAGTCAACTTTGACGCAGGAGAACACTCCTTGAACACAACAAAAGCATTGAAAGTTGCTAAATTGAAGAGATGGATGGCCAACTTCTTATACCAAATGTAAGACTTACGAATAGCAGTGTAAGGTTCCAACCTCTGATCTACTCTATCAACACCACCCATGTGCTTATTGTAGTCTAAAATGCACACAGGTTTGCGCACTTCAGCAATCTGACCCCAAACAGCCACAGGTGAAGTACTCTCATCATGGATGGTAGTCAGCATGTACACATCCCTCCTGTCCACAAATTTCACAGCTAGCAGTTCCTCACTACGCAAGGCACTGCACTGTCCCCTCTGAAGTTTTTTGCAAACAAGCTCTTTTGGATAACCTTTACGGTTAGAGCGGATTGTGCCACAAGCAAAAGTGTCCACTTTGAACAATTCCTTAAACAATTGCACAGCAGTGTAGAAGTTATCAAGGTACAAATGGTGGCCTCTGTTAAACAGTCCTCTAGCAAGATCCCACACAATTTTCTCTGAAACTCCAAAAGTGGACGGACAACCAGGGGGTCAATAGTGGAATCCCTACCAGTGTACACCCGCAAATTAAAAACATATCCTGTCCTACTCTCAGACAACATATACAGCTTAATTCCATAGCGTGCCCTCTTGCTAGGAATGTACTGCCTAAAAACCAAACGGCCCTTGAACAGGACCAAAGACTCATCAATAGATATTTCTTTCCCTGGAGTATAGATCTCTGAAAATCGATCTACAAAGTGATCAAGCACAGGCCGAATCTTAAAAAGACGGTCACATTCAGGGTGATCTCGTGGCAACGCCAAACCATTATCAACAAAATGCAGCATCCGAAGCAAAAGTAAATACCGATCACGAGTCATAACTGCAGGAAATATGGCCGTTGCCATCAAGGGACTGGTAGACCAATATGAACCCATGGACGGCTTCCTTATCAAACCCATCAAAAAAGTCAAACCTAAAAACTTCTTCATCTCTTCCAGATTTGTGGGACTCCACCGGGTAGCTCTAGAATGGGGCCTAAGTCTGGCACTGTTGTCCCTCAAAAACTGTTCAGCATACAAATTAGTCTGCTCAACAATCTCACCCAAAAATACATCATCCATAAACAACTGAAAATACTGTATAGGCAAATAATGTTCACAATCCACTCTACACCCTGCATAACCACTAAAGGCAGGCAACACCGGCTGCACCATGTTTGGATCAACCCAGAGTCCAGCACTTCCAGTAGGAAGCCTAGCAGCCCCAGGCTGCAATCCAGATGCCTCTTGCACCATCGGCACAGTAGTATCCTCCTCTAAATCAGGCACTTCATCTGCACTGAGAGTACCTTCATCATCCGATGATTCCATGTGGAGAGAAAACTCACTGCCTGAATCTTCCCCTACCTCCTCTCCCTCAGACGCACTGTCAGTCTCATAATCCTGCTCAGAGGAAGATTCAAGAAGCAAACCAACCACCTGCTGAGCAGTAATTCTACGGCTAGCCATAATGCTTACTAATAAAGGTTACTTGTCAAACAAGTCAACAACAACAAACCCTTTGTAAAAAAAAGAAATAAACAAAATGTAGCTTTATCACAAAGACCTATATACTCCAACACTATACCACTCACGTGACAGAAGCAGCTAGACTCACCACCACCTACTCTGCACAGACACAGTAAGGATCAACAATATCCCACTAAAAAAGAAGAAGAAAAAAATTACACATAAGACAATGCAAAACATCGCAAAGAATTTCATGCTCTGAACACTAACAAATATGCTGCCATTATGACACCACTTACAAAAAAATTCATTCATGCATGACAATAATACTCATTTGGAGTACACACAACAAAAATATTTTTCTTACCAAATAAATGCAATTACGCAAAACTGCAGAACAACCACTGCCGAAACCGCAAACAGGAATCAAAAGCTTTACACTAGAATAAAAAGGAGAAAAAAACATTACAATCACATATGCAAATAATGCACCAGTCCACACACAATCCACCAGCCAAGCTAAGGGGTAGGTGGGCCAAAGAGTATAAATAAAATATTCACCCCCGTAAAAGGGAGCAACCCTTGCCCTTTTGGCCACTCCCCAACACAAAAATTTTAAAAACCCTGGTGTCTAGTGGCTTCTGCCCTCCTTGGGGGCAGATGGGCCTAAAAACATACTGCTATTCTGCCACCCAAGGGGTCACTCTCCACAAATAAATGCCTGGTGGACTAGTGGGAAGATACCTTTATCTTCCGCACACGATCTCTCACTACTCAACTCTACTCTCAACTCTATTCACAACTGGATGTTAGCTCACCAACTCATTCTGAATCCCGCCAAAACTGAATTCCTCCTCCTCTCTACCTCTCTCTCACCTCCTCCTGTTCAATCTTGGATGGATCAGCTGAACCTACTCAACAACAAACCCATCATTGTCGACAGCGCTAAATCCCTAGGTGTCATTCTTGACAAAAGACTCAACCTAATCTCCCACATCAACTCTATTGCTAAGAACGCACGTTACCAGTTGTGCCTTCTATGGGGGATCCGTCGGTTCTTCCCGGAGAAAGACTTAAAAACCTTGGTACAATCTCTGGTTCTCTCAAGACTGGATTATTGCAATTCTCTTCTGACGGGCCTACCCAAATCCCACCTCTCCCCTCTCAAATCCATCCTCCATTCAGCAGCTCGCTTCATTTCAGGGTCTAAACGAAGCGACCACGTCACTCCTATCCTGTCCTCTCTTCGATGGCTTCCGATCGAGGCAAGATCTATTTACAAAACTGCCTGCATCACACACAAAGCCTTACACACGTCCTCCCCTCGTTACCTGGCGAATAAATTTAAATTGTCCGGTGGCTCGCAATGCGGAAAAGCTTCTGCTTGCGCACCCCGCCCCCTCTTCAAAAGGGAAAGATCGATGGCGCAATCCAGTGAGAATCGCTTCCCCCATTGCTCCGTGCCACCTCCTCTACCCGGATCTTCAAAGCTGACCTCAAATCTCTTCTCTTCCAAAGACACTATACTTTCACTCTCAGCCCCCTCTAGTTCGCTCTTCATTGTGTTCTGAGTGCCACTTATTGCAGTATACCTCTATATCATGCACATGTGTGTGTGCCCGGAAGCTGTTTCAGCCCGGGCTGCCACACACGGGGGGTGGTGTATGCACTGCCAGCAACCTGCCAGGCCAGTGCACAACACTTGCCCGATTCAAGGCCCCTTTTATTAAATAAAAAACTGCCCAGGGGGGGCAGAGCACCAAAAACATATGGCCCCCAAAAGGGGAGCGACCCTTGCCCAAGGGGCCGCTCCCCGAAACAGTATTCACACATTTAAAAAAAAAAAAAGAAATTCCCTGGTGTCTAGTGGGCATTCCTGCTGCACGATCGCATGATCGTGCAGCAGGAATGCACAAAAGAGGCATCGAGGGAAAAGAAAACCCTTTCCTTTCCCTCGATGCCTCTTTTGTTTCACACGGGGGGTGGTGTATGCCCGATTCTCCCGATTTATTTGAAAATACTGCCCCTCCAGGGGGGCAGAGCACCAAATATATGTGGCCCCCAAAAGGGGAGCGACCCTTGCCCAAGGGGCCGCTCCCCGAAACAGTATTCACACATTTAAAAAAAAAAAAAAAAATTCCCTGGTGTCTAGTGTGCATTCCTGCTGCACGATCGCATGATCGTGCAGCAGGAATGCACAAAAGAGGCATCGAGGGAAAGGAAAACCCTTTCCTTTCCCTCGATGCCCGATTCTCCCGATTTATTTGAAAAAACTGCCCCCCCAGGGGGGGCAGAGCACCAAATATATGTGGCCCCCAAAAGGGGAGCTACCCTTGCCCAAGGGGCCGCTCCCCAAAACAGTATTCACACATTTTTTTTTTTAAAAACAGAAATTCCCTGGTGTCTAGTGGGCATTCCTGCTGCACGATCGCATGATCGTGCAGCAGGAATGCACAAAAGAGGCATCGAGGGAAAGGAAAGGGTTTTCCTTTCCCTCGATGCCTCTTTTCTTTCAAACCCCCCTCCCCGAGCCAAAACTCACCTGATTTCCCGACGCGCTGGAAGCAAATGGCTTCCAGCGCGTCGGGAAGAAAGGGAACCCTCAATGACGTCAGCGCGCCTCGCGCGCTGACGTCATTGATGGGGAGGGCGGGGGAGGCAGGGAAGCCCTTCCCCTGCCTCCCCCCAAAAAAACTAACGATCGGATTCCCACGGGGGAGCGCCAGCGCTTCCCCCGTGGGTGGTCTTATGACGAGCTGGACTCGTCATGATCACACGACCACTGTGTGCCATGACGAGTCCAGCTCGTCATAAGCATTGAAGAGGTTAAACCAACTCTAACTTGTTATGTACTGCTGTAGCTGCCATTTTATTATCCTCTAACTTATCATAGCAGTACTGACATATAATTTGTTGTGTGCTCAAATCAAACTGCTCTTCGACAAATAAATATTCAGCAAACTCTTGCCACTTATCTCTGTTCAGTTTTTGAGTACACAACTACATTGCGAATTTAGCTTTTATCGTGAGTGCTTCGACAACAAATACAAGCACGGTTTAGTTTTTCAGAACGAACTGTGTTAAACTTTGCAACCTCTTGTGCAAAGTTTCCAGTACTAATTCCTGTATCTGTTCCTCTACAACTCCAGTAATCAACTCTTTGTTTTCCCTAGACTCCTCCTCAGGACCAAAGAAACGAAACTGAAAATATTCACAAACATTTTCTAGCTCTGCTACTGTGCCATGCAGTTAACTTCTATTCATCTCTTCTAAACATAAACCAGAGTTTTTACATAGTAAAGTCGTCTAACCAAATTTCGTATTTTGGAGTGTATGAACAGCTAACATCCTGAAATAATGAAAGGTGCTTCGGCAGACTTTTTTTGATAGACATGCTAGTGAATGCCCTGCATATTACTATACTTCCTCACCTTGCATGGATCTAATGCTTGCAAAATTGAAATTTTCAGTTTCAAACTTCTGCATGGAAACTCACATATAAAAGTCCTTAATAAATCAATTGTTTCCTGACGAGCACTGCAAATACTGCTACAATTCCATTTGTATACTGGGGCCCGTCTACGTGTTCCTTGCACGTCTTCAGCCATCACTTCTACATTCCTAGGAACCATCTCCTCTTCTTTTACCATGGTTACCATCTTTTACCTCATATGACCAGTTAAATCAACTGCACGCACTGGTGTGTTCTCTTGGAAATACTTTCTTCATTAAAATAAGGTTCTGTACTTGAGGAATGCTTCCATTCACCTTTAAAAATCTTGCAAAAATTATTTCTATTAATAAGCTTTTTTCTAAGGGCTTTTTCCTTCTTACACAGTACTGTTTTGTCTAGTGTCCTCATTCTACTCACTATTAAGATAAATAGTTTCCTCTTCAAAGCAAGAGCTTTCTCAAAAACACCCTCAATATGTTGCTTTTGCTTAAATGCAGCACTACTCCTCTTATATATTTTAGCTCGTAACTCCTTAAACTGTTTCTGTCTCCTTGACAAACTCCCTGTTTGGGGTGATGTTTTCAAGAGGATCTCCAAAACTGAAGAGTGCTTTATATTTATTTGCAATATTGTACCAGATATAATAATTTAAGAAACATTTTTAAATAGGTTTGTTTACAGTACTGCAGTAACTCCAGTAAAAGCAACTGATTAATGAATTGTAGTGAGTGCAACCCATAGTGATCTACTGTGCAGCTTTGTTTTTTGTTTTTTTACAATCGATTGATTGTTTTTTCCCCACTGTTCAAGGATGATGCGATGCAGACTACCATTTATGGTAAAGAAGTATGAAAGCTGAGAACAGTAAAAAGGGAAAATTATATTTTTAATACATTGTAATACAGTGTTACAGTATAAGCAATGTGTATTGTTATATTTCTGTATTTTTAAAGATTAAATACTAACATATTGTTATGTTCTTTTTCTTTTTTAATAGTGGCTGCAGTTGTACGTCATAGATGTCTCAAAACACTTTTTCTACCACAGTCATATTGCTTAGAGATATCCTTGGAGAGTGCTTTTAAACATAAAGTGCTTTTGCCATAGCTTCCTATTAGTTTGTTTTGCCTATTTTATAATCAAAACTTTCAGTGTAAAACAGGAGATTTACAGTCAGTCATTCAACAACTCACTCAATGATTCAGGTACTTATTCATGCAGGCACTCACATAACCAGTCACTTACCCATACAGCCTCTCACACAAGCAGGCACACACATACAGCCACTCACATACCCACTATTTCACTCATAGAGTAGAACACCCCCCACTCATTCACTCCAATAGCCGCTGATACACCCATTCACTCACCCATTCACACACTCTCTCAGTCACTGATACAGCCCCTCATGCACCCACGGACTCACATATACAGTCAATCTCACATCCACTAACTCACTCATATACCCACTGACACACCCACTCACTCACCAATGCAGCAAGTCACTCAGCCACTTAGTGACTGATTCAGCCACTCACATATCCACCCATAGACCCATACAGTCATTTACACAGCCACTAACTCCCCCAGAAAGCCACTCACACATGTACTCACTCACCCATACAGCCACTCACACATGCAGTCACTTATCTATACAGTCACTAAGACAACCACTCCCTCACCCATACAGCCACTCATACAACCATTCTGTCACCTATACAACCTATACAACCACTCACACAACCACTCATTCCCCCATACAGCCATTCACACACCCACTCACTCACTCATACAGTCACTCACACATCCTCTAATACACCCATAGAGCCACTCATGCATCCACTCTCTTACCCATACAGTCACTGGCACACCCACACCCTCACTCAAACAGTTACACACATAGCCACTAATTCAGCTATGCAGTTACTCACACACCCACTCACCCATATATTCACTAACACACACATTCAGTCATCCATGTACCACTGATGGACTCACTCACTCACCCATACAGCTACTGACATACCCACTACCTGACCTATAAACTAAACTCACACAACCATTCACTCACCCATACAGCCACTCACACAACCACTCACTCTCCCATATGGCTGCTCATATACTCGCTCATTCACTGATCCATACAGCTACTTACACAGGCACTAATCCGCCCATACATTCACTCACACATTCATTCACTCACCTATACAGCCACTCCCACAACCAGTCTCTCTCCGATATGGCCATTCACACACCCATACAATCACATACACAAGCACTCACTCAGTCATATATTCACTCACACAGGGACTCACTCACCCATACAGCCACTAATACAACCACTCATTCTCTCATGTGGCCACTCACACACCAACTCACTCACCCATACAGGCACTCTTGTAACCACTCACTCACCCATAAACCCACTCACACAGCCACTCACTCACCCATACAGCCACTCACACAAGCACTCACTCACCCATACAACCAGTCACACAGGTACTCACTCATCTATAGAGTCACTCACACAACCATTCACTCACCCATACATTCACTGACACAACCACTCACTCTCTTATATAGCTGCTCACACAGTCACACATTCACTCATACAGCCACTCAATAGGCACTAACTCACCAATACAGCCACTCACACAACCATGCACTCACCCGTACAGGCACTCCTTCAACCACTCACTCTCCCAAATGGCCACTCACACAGCCACTCTATCACCCATACACCACTCACACAGGTGCTTTTTTACCCATACAGTCACTCACACAACCATTTACTTACCCATACAACCACTCACAGAACCACTCACTCTCCCATTTAGCCATTCACACACCCAATTACTCAACCAAACAGCAACTCACACAGGCACTAACTCACCCATACAGCCACTCATGCACCCTCTCATTCACTCATACAAGACCTCATAAACTCACTCACTCATTCATACAGCCACTCACATACAACTCATTCACCCATACAGTCACTCACTTACCCTCTCACTCAGCCATACAGCCACAGTTTATCTTTTTTTAATCATAAACAGCAGTTCTGACAAGAACCTTTTTCAAATCTTTTTTTGGGGAACTGTGTTTTCTTTTATTTTCTACCATTTTATTTTTTTAAATAAAAAATTGGCAACGACGGGGTAAAACGTAGGCAGAAACTCAAAAACAGTTCAAAAACTGGGATAAATTGTTTAAATAAATTAACAAGTATGTTGCCTTGATGCTTGTAGGATGGCATCTACAGACTGCTCACTCCCTATCAGTTTAGTGCTACAGTCAAGGCAATATGTGGCAACACACATTAATTCTGGTGTAATTTATGAATGTTGTCTCTCCACTTCAGATGGCACTCTCTCTCCCCAGGAACAGATGGTGCAATGCTAGATGAGGATGGCCCCTCTCCATCTCTCCCCTTCTGTGCCCTCTTTAAGCTATCCCTGTACTAGGTTTTCAAATGGTACAACATACTAGTTTTACCACAGTAATATTTCTTACTTGTTCCTCTTGAGAGGGCCTTACCAGAGTTCTGTACTAGAAGCACAGGACAACTTCAAAGAATGATCCAAAAATTAATGGAAGATTCAAGAAGAGAGAAATGGGTGAGAACTTCCTTTGAAGATTAATGAAAACTGTCTTCTTCAATCAAATCTCTTTTTACATAGTCATATGATCTTCGCGCACACCGACATTGATTACAATATGTGTATGTATGTGTTTTACACTTTTTAAAAACACGCCGTCTTTACGACTTTTCCGTGAAACCAGAACATACGTATTGCGATAATTCGCAACAATAAAAAATGTAGAAACAAACCACAGTTATTATTCCACTGAAACAAATGACAAGCAGTGGCACAGAGAAATACATAAATGGGTGGTCCATTATGCAGGTGTATTGTATAATATGCAGTAGACATTTGCACAATGACAACATCGTAACAAATTTCCCAGTACAAAGTAATGCAAATGAGTATACATATTCCAGAAAACTGTGGAATCTTCTTAAAATAATTAGATTCTATTAAAATCCTGATGTTCATTTCAGATAAATTAAACCTTGAAGGGAAACCTTTACAAATATAAAAATAGTAAGTGTCCCAGGTAAAGCTCCAGTTGATAAAAATGGAAACAAATCTAACTTGTTTCCTCTAAAATTCCATATTGAAAAATGATCTGAAATCTTTAATGGAAGGGTATGCATCATAAATACATTGGAGCAAAATCTGAACTTCAGTGAGTGTGATGAATGAATTCTTTAATGACATCTCCTTGTACGAGCAGAGAGCATGGTTCTATACTTTATATACACTAAGTATGGAAATCCACAAAAACAATAGCACCACTCACACACCTACTCAAAGACCCATAACCTTACTAACATACCCACCCATGATCCAAAGCAACACTCGCACTGCTACTCACAGACACACACGGGGTCTGACACAACCAGTGACAAACCCACAGAGGCATTCACACAGTCGCTCACAGATTCACTCACGTACTCATAGACCACCTCAGATAGCCACTGACACACTCCCACTCACAGACCCACAACAAGCTCATACATCCACTAACAGACTCACACAGGTGCTCACAAATCCTCTGTGAAACATTACAGATTACAGTTATGGAAACATTTTTACAAAACCTTAGCAATTCGTTGAAAAAAACAAAGGTTACATGGGCTTTATAGTTAGGAAATAGAATTTTAAAAAACCTTAGCATTTTACTGAAAAAAACAAAGGTTACATGTACGCTACAGTTAAGCTCACATTTCTCTCACACAAAACCAATGAAATTCAGCAGTTATAGTTACCTGAGCTAACTATAACTTAATCCCCAGCAATGCACTGCTTATGACATCATATTACATCACTCATGACATGGTCAGTGAAATCACTGATGACATCTCAAATGACATCACTGGTGACATCACTGATGATATCATCTACTCACACACCCGCTCACACCCCTATACAACCTCTCATGTGCCCACTCCCATTCCCACCCAACCACTCACATACCCATTCACAAACTCATACAAATACTTATCGTGAACTCACTTGTACAGGTACTCAAGTGACCAGTCACTCTCCCATACAAATACTCACACACCAACTCACTTTCTCATACAGATACTAGCACATGTACTCAGCCACCAAAACAGTCACTGACACAACCACATACCCTCCCATAGAGCATCTCTCACACTCACTTACTCACCCATACAGTCACTCACTAACTTACTCACCCGTACACCCACTTACACATGCATTCACTCACCCATATAGCCACTCATGTACCCTCACACAATCCATGCAGACATTCACGCACCTGCTCACTCACCCACACAGCCACTTACATACCCATTCACACATCCAGACAACCACTCACACACCTATTCACTGACCCTTACAGCCACTCACATAGACATCCACTCTCTAATACAGGCACTCACACCCACTCAATTACCTATATACACACTCAAACAGCTATTCACTAACCCACAGAGCCACTCACACACCCACTCCCTCCCCCATAGAGCCACCCATACAGCCACTAAGACACCCATACAGCCACTCACACCTATGCATCCACTCACATGGCCACTAACTCACCTATACAGCCACTCACACACCCACTCACTCTCCAATACAGCCTCTCACACAGCCACTCACTCACCCATACAGCTACTCACATGCCCACTACACAGCCATACAGCCACTCACACACTCACATGCCCATACAGCCACTCAGACACCCACTCACACACTGTTACAAACAGTCAAACAGGCACGCAGATGATATATGTTAGAAGTAGTATGACTAATTACTAGTAGAGAAAAAATAGTAATGTAACATATGCTGTACCTTAGTATATATCTTTACGTCTCAGAAATTTTAACAAAAACACTTACACTCACTGGATGACATCATCAGTGATCTCATCATCAGTAATGTCATTTGAGATGTCATCAGTGATGTCACTAACCATGCAATGAGTGATGTAATATGGGGAGTCATATGCAGTGCATTGCGGGCGTACGTTATAGTTAGCTCAGGCAACTATAACTTCTGAATTTCACTAGTTTTGTACAAGTGAAATGTGAGCCTAAGTATAACGCTCCTGTAACCTTTGTTTTTTTTAACTGACTATATATGTAAGTGAGCAAGGCCAGGCTTGGCCGAAATGCATCATAGGGTGGGCATGATGTGAAAACAAATTGCACGTAGAAATGTGGAGTTTGTACCCTCATCTAATTTCAGAGTTGTTGTGGGATTTCAGCTGATATTTATATATATATGTAAGTGTGTGTGTGTGTGGGTGTATATATATATATATATATTCACTGAAAAAACCATAGGTTTCAGGGGCGTTATAGTTAGTTGGACATTTCACTTGTACAAAACCATAGAAATTCCCCCGTTATAGTTAGTTCAGCTAACTATAACTCACGCGCTCCGCAATGCACTGCTGATGACGTCACATATTACATCACTCATGACATGGTCAGTGACATCACTCATGACATCACTGATGACATCTCAAATGACATCACTGATGACATCACTGATGACATCATCCTTGTGATAGAGTGGCAGACCTCCTCTCAC
This sequence comes from Calotriton arnoldi, assembly GCA_963921515.1. Classification (NCBI taxonomy): domain Eukaryota; kingdom Metazoa; phylum Chordata; class Amphibia; order Caudata; family Salamandridae; genus Calotriton; species Calotriton arnoldi. The sequence continues at coordinate 1,268,291 of CAWUFW010002804.1, read as the reverse complement.
CCTAATATAACCTTTGATACACACACTCAAAAATACAAACTAACATTTTCAAAACAATGGACATACCAATACCATTTACAACACACCTATTCAGTAATTCCAAGATCTACACACACATCCACTCATTCACCAACAGTCCCTATACAGTCACTCATACATGTACTCACTCATCATATGTACTCATACACCTATACATCCTGTTACACACCGCCACTCATCCATAGAGTTACTCACATACATAGTCACACATGCAATCAAAGTATCAAACATCCATTTACTTGCATATACAGTTATACACACACTACCACACTTACTTCTACAGAAACTTACACATACTTACTCTCTTAAACAATCACTTATAGAAACACCTACTTATTTGTACAGGAACTCTTCCAATCTCTCACTCTCACATATACTCACTTATATACACCAATACTCACATATACTAGTTTAAAACATATGTAGTTACTCATAAAGACACTATTGAGACAGTCATTCACTCACTAACACACCCATACACATACTCATCCACCTATGCAGTCCTGCACACATGCTGTCTTCAACACATACAAACAGTGAGTCACTCATTCATGCATCTATGCACTAAGTAATACCCCACACCGAACCATACAGACACTCAGACACTCATACTGATACTCAAAAAAACAACTAATAACCCATATAGACACTCATGTCGCTACTCACCAACCCATGCAGCCACTTATACACAAAGTGAGAGACTGATACAGATATTTTCATATGTAAACATTACTCACTAACCCATGTATTCACTAAGATACACTTAGTAAGTTATACAATCAATTTTACAAAAAAAATCATCCATTTAGACACTTATATACCCATTTATTCTTCCATCGACCTTGAGATATACATATATAAAACATATTTAATTTTCAGAAAAACACACATTCACTGGATGATGTCATCAGTGATGTCATTTGAGATGTCATCAGTGATGTCATCAGTGATGTCACTGACCATGTCATGAGTGATGTAATATGTGACGTCATCAGCAGTGCATTGCGGGCGCGCGGGTTATAGTTAGCTGAACTAACTATAACGGGGGAATTTCTATGGTTTTGTACGAGTGAAATGTCCAACTGACTATAACGCCCCTGAAACCTATGGTTTTTTCAGTGAATTTCTAAGGTTTTTTAAATGCTAATTTCTAACTATAACGTGCCTGAAACCTATGGTTTTTTCAGTGAAATTCTAAGGTTTTTTAAATGCTAATTTCTAACTATAACGTGCCTGAAACCTATGGTTTTTTCAGTGAATATATATATATTTATTATACTATGTATACATGTGAAAATGTCTCGGTCCCCTGTTTGCCTCGGTGGCACGGAAAAAATGGGTGGAACTGACGTCAGCACGCCGACGAGGTCCTCTTATGGCTCCGATGACGTCATACGGTGTCGCGAGCGGAGCCGTGCTCGTTGACATGGGAGAGCTAGGAAAGAATTTCCGTGGAATGCTGGTGCAGGGGATATTCACCTAAATGTTCAGGCTAGTCCTTTGGGAGCAACTGTTTATGTTGCCACTCCAGAAACCGAAACCAGTGATCCGAGGGCAGAGGCCCTGCAGATGGCACACGAGGTGGGGTGCCCAGTCGTGTGCACCGGCGGGGCAGCGAAGTGACAAGCACCACAACCCACAAAAAAGGTAACGAGGGCACTGAATAACACAGGATCTTCTCTTTGTATCTGGCAGGAACAACGAAGTTAAAATGCCCTAGTACCAAAATGTAGAATTAGTGATACAACGGTCTTCAAGAGGACCTGCGATGCCGCTTCTGCCTCCCGTACCCTGGAGGCGGCACATGGGTCACGCGGTACGGTCATACTGCGGTGGGACGCACACTCGTTGACCTCTCATGGCACTGCTCCACACTTCAGGGAGGACGCTTTCCATTAGCTATGTTTTCTGATGACATGTCGCGCCGGCCCCGTCCAGCAACAGAACTCCTTTAGATCCAAACAGACTCTTCCACTCTCTCACCGGAAGTGAAACTAGGCCACGCGGACACTTTCACAATACAACAGCCTGGAATGCACTTTTCGGTAAAAAAACCACATTCCTTCCTCCTAATTAATCAAATAAACGTCTCACTGAAGAACAGGGGCCAGCTTCGATCAGTAAACAGCCGTTACAACGACTTTTTTACTTTGCGATACCATTACAACGCATGCATTACCACGCATGCGTTGTACATCACGAAGTCATTACTACGCATTTTTAGAACGCATGGTCATTTACCACGCATGCCTTTACAACGAATTTTGTTGTAAAGGTATGTATGGTAAATGACCATGCGTTCTAAAAACATGTAGACGATCCATGTCGTTGTAAGGAAACAGAGGCTGTTCTGTTTCATCACAACGACGTGCACCGCCCCTCAGAGATGACGTGAAACAGGAACCACGAGGAGAGAGGAACCATGAGGAGTGAGAGGTAAAGGGGATTGGGCATGGGGTGGGGGTTTATTTTCTAGGGTTTGGGGTAGTGCAGTGGTGTTTGGGTGGTGTAGGGGGTCGTGCTGGGGGTAGTGTTTTAGGGTTTAGGGTAGTGCAGTGGTGTTTGGGTAGTGTCGGGGGTCGTGCTGGGGGTAGTGTTTTAGGGTTTAGGGTAGTGCAGTAGTGTAGGGGGTCGTGCTGGGGATAGTGTTTTAGGGTTTAGGGTAGTGCAGTGGTGTATGGGTAGTGTAGGGGGTCGTGCTGGGGTAGTGTTTTAGGGTTTAGGGTAGTGCAGTGGTGTTTGAGTAGTGTAGGGGGTCATGCTGGTGGTAGTGTTTTGGGGTTTAGGGTAGTGCAGTGGTGTTTGTGTAGTGTAGGGGGTCATGCTGGGGGTAGTGTTTTATGGTTTAGGGTAGTGCAGTGGTGTTTGGGTAGTGTAGGGGTCGTGTTGGGGGTAGATTTAGGGTTTAGGGTAGTGCAGTGATGTTTGGGTAGTGTAGGGAGTCGTGCTGGGGGTAGTGTTTTAGGGTTTAGGGTAGTGCAGTGGTGTTTGTGTAGTGTAGGGGGTTGTGCTGGGGGTAGTGTTTTAGGGTTTATGTTAGTGCAATGGTGTTTGGGTAGTGTAGGGGGTAGTGCTGGGGTAGTGTTTTAGGGTTTAGGGCAGTGCAGTGGTGTTTGTGTAGTGAAGGGGGTCATGCTGTGGGTAGTGTTTTAGGGTTTAGGGTAGTGCAGTCGTGTTTGTGTAGTGTAGGGGGTCGTGCTTTAGGGTATAGGGTAGTACAGTGGTGTTTGGGTAGTGTAGGGAGTCGTGCTGGGGGTAGTGTTTTAGGGTTTAGGGTAGTGCCGTGGTGTTTGGGTAGTGTAGGGAGTCGTGCTGGTGGTAGTGTTTTAGGGTTTAGGGTAGTGCAGTTATGTTTGGGTAGTGTAGGGTGTCGTGCTGGGGGTAGTGTTTTAGGGTGTAGGGTAGTGCAGTGGTGTTTGGGTAGTGGAGGGGGTAGTGTTTTAGGGTTTAGGGTAGTACGCCCAACCAGCCACAATATCCGTGGACAAAGGGGATCCTGAATCTTTGGAACGCTCCGTCAATTGAATAATTTGGGTCAAGGGCCATACCACGTCCAAGACCTATCAATTCCTTTCTTGGGATCCCTCATATGCTTGGAGAAAAAGGTACATAGTTTCTCATCAATTTCAGGCGTGTGTGCCACCTTCCCCTTCAGTGAGGCATTCTCCCCTCATCCTATTCCTGACCTCCCTTTCAAGGGGTTGATGGATTTTCCCCACCACATACTCTGCCACTTTGGCGTCAGGTGTCCACTCTGCCGACCTAGGATGGTAAATTTGGGTAGGCTCGAACATGTCCGAGTGGACCCCGTCCCCAACCGGGGACTGAGAGGAGTGGGACTCTGGACGCCAGGGACGCCCCGACTCCTTATCCTCATCGGAGGAGAAATCATCCTCCGATACACCCTCTCCCTCTAAGGGAAACCCGCAGTCTGGGTCTACAATAGTGGTGACAGTGTCGCAATTTTCTCCGGGCTCCTCCTCCTCCCAGCAGGGTGCATGTTTTAGCATTCGCGCACTCTTGAGGAAGGTCTCCGTAAGTTTATCAAATCCTTCCAAGTGCCCCGCGTTATGCTTAACGGCCCTTTTATTCCCCATCTGGGAGCTACTTGGACCCGCCACCACCAGATCTGGGTCACTGAACACCCCAGGGATGCTTTTCGCCAGCTTATCAACCTGATCCCTAAGAGGAGCCAGCGCCCTAGAAATAGCCAGAGAGAGGGCTTGGTCCACTGCTGGAGGGAGAAGTTGGGGGGCCATTCCTCCTCCACTTCCTGGTAGGAGGAGTAACAAGCATTGGCATAGCCAATAGGTCTCGCATTTGGGACCTTATAAGTTTTTAGCCATGCAACAGTTGATGTTGTTGCACCAAGGATATTGTACTGCATAACTAAATACTTATAAGGTTCCAAAGGCGAGACCTATTGGCTATGCCAATGCTTGTTCCGATTGGCTCTGGTTAGTGCCTTTCAGTAAATGCCCGATTTTCATTGGTGGACATGCATAATTAGTCCCGCCTTTTGGTCTTTCGGAGACTGCCCCTGTTACTGTCCCCATACTTTTTGATTTACTTATAGCATTATTGGCACACTCTTTTTTTTTTTTTCTTTAGGCCAGCCCATCCTCCTCAGTTGTGTCCTGTCACCGCCCCCGTCAAGCTCCTCTGTTGGCAGCCGTTCTCGGCACTGCTTATCTTCCTCATTATCAGACCCACCATAAGCCGAACGCTGTTCCTTAGTTTTTGGAAGGCACAGGTTTACCAACACCGAGACTCGAACCTGGTTCCCAAGGTCTGAAGTCGGCTGCTCTAGAGGTTACGCCACAGCCTCTCTCCTGCCAAATACATCCAGATGTATATGCATGCAAATTAACATATCCCTTCAGAGCTACACATTACAAAATCACGTTACTTTAATTGTTTACTCATGGCGCTGGCAATGCCTTTCAGTAACTTTGCACTTCACTTCAGGAATTCGTTTGTCCTTTATGTTTATGCCTCTTTTCTTCCTTTATAATGAATGGCTAGCACAATGGCAGCCATCATGAACGCCAGGTCAGATGCTGAAAATAAACTACAGTCAATGTCGTCACGGTGAGCAAGTCTTTTTGGGTCTCCTTGCTACTTTGGATTCTCTTTGCACGATTGTGGGGAGTACCATTTATCCTTGCTCATACACAGCAACAGAAACAAAAGCGGTCTTCTACACTCCTTGTATGAGCACTTTTAGGCATCTGTTGCCCAGTTCTTTAAACGCCCACAGTCTTCGAAGCAGGGAAGCACAGACAGATTTGAGGGGATGCCATCTCTCACAGTGCTCTTCAATCTGTGGTCCGGAGGCCCGCTCGGAGGCCTGCTCTTGGCTTCTTGATGTGGAGGGGGCCTGGCCATTCTTAGGGCTGCAGGCGGCCCAACCACTCTCAATGGTGTTTAAAGCTGCCGAAGCCTGGGATTAGGTACAGGCAGTCACCTGCACAGCCTGAATCAGCCTGCACAGCAGAGCGAGCTCGTGCTGTGTCTGCAACACCTCACCCACCCCCTGCCGTGTGCACAAATGATCCCCTTTACACACCATCCACTAAGTAAGGGAGGTAAAACACATTGCCCGAGTTGTGTATCCAGAGCGCAGGGTGGAGGGACCGGGCTCTCTCAGCACACTGTGCCTGATTAGTCTGGGAACCAGTCTAACAGTCCTGTGATGCTTTGCTTGTGAAGAGTGTGCACTATTTAGTAACTGTACGGAAGAGTCGTGCACCATACTCACCTTTGGGATGTACAACAATACGTGTTCACGTTTACATACAAAGGCGCATACATACATTGTCATATGTAAATACAATTCTGTCCACACATACCAGTCGCACAAATCTACAAAATAGTACTTACGGAAAGCAAACATACACAAGCTCTTAAACAATCTAGTACAATATTTCACACAATCGCGCATACGCATTTACCACATTGTCACACAACACCTGTCACATAGACCCACCTCAGCCATAAATGATATACAACTTATAAAATGACAGACGGCAATCACCGACCTAACACAATTAAGCAACAAGCATCCCCTAGCTAGTGCCTAGATTCGCATCAGCATGGTCACCACCTGCATTACATCTGTTCTTTAGCAAAATGCACAATAATATGATTATTTTGACTATTGCTGTGTAACTGCACCCAGCTCTAATTTGTTGCGCTGTGCATCACATAAGGCACTCCCAACCTCTCCTCGCCCTAGGTGCTTTCACATGCAGTACAGCTCCCCTTGGTATTCAGGAAGTGGCGGCGATCAAGTCAGGTATAAGCGTACCACTTCCAGAAAACTCGCAGGCTGCCCCCAGTCTTATATAAGCTAGTTAAACACTGTGACACTGCTGTTCTTTTGGTTGAGTATGCATCTTGGGGTGAGTTAAAATGCCATGTACTGTATGTTAATGTACGTGCACACTCATGCATGCAGTCATATATTCAAACACTTAGGGCAGAATTCACAAAAATGCTGCTGTGTCTTACTATTTTAGTATTCCAGACTTACTCCTGAATTTCAAGAGTAAGCCAGTACTTAGCGCGGCATGGCTAAACACTTATAAGGTCCCAAAGGCGAGACCTATTGGCTATGCCAGTGTTTAAGTTAGTAATTTGGGACAGCAGAGCCTTTCTAGTCCAGTATGTGGCACTTTGGAGCAGCCGCACCCAATCTCTTAACGATGAAGGAAACCTGATGCAGTTTAGGAAAAACCTTAAAACGGAGCTTTCAATCCCATCTTTAAATAGCCTGTTTTTTCTGATGTCACTGATGCAAGCTCTATAGGGCCAATATACCTTGAGTGTGAATGTAGCGCTTTCGAAGTGTCCACACGGATATTCGATGTAGAGATTACTATATTAACCGTCTATAACAAGCTTGATACACCACATTTCCTAAGCCTGATGCACATCTCAGTGAGAATGTAAGTACATCACGAGAATTGAATGAGATTCCAGTAAGGTGGGAAACCCCAGTGGGCTACTCGGCTAGCTGCAGTTTCTGCAAAGAAAATGCAGGGTATCGAAGGCGTACAGTTTTGCAGCACAGCTATGGCTAGTGTTTCTGGTGCCCGTCCGAGCAGAACTCCCTTTTTTGAACTCTGAACGCTAAAAGGCTAAGTGTGTCCGCCATGATGTTCGCCTGTGTTGTGCAGCCTACAAAGGTGCTGCATTACCCGCCCACACAGCTTCAAGAGTATCATTTGTGAATCGTCTGCAGACTGCAGCAATTTGGGGTTTCATATTCTTTCACAGTTTAACCCTTTAGTACCCATGTAGACATTGTAGTCTGTCGCCGACATTTGCAATGATCCGAGAGTCGCGAGATGTAATCCTGGGACGGCAACCCCTTAAGTTGGTCTGTAAAAGCGGCGTACATGGTATGCAAAAACAAGATATTTTGAATAAATGAATGCAGAGATGTAGCTGGACTTATTGTAGTTTTAAAATGTTGCTTTCAAAGGCACGCGAAGGGTAATCTTTATTATTACATTCTACTAGAAATGTTTAAATCGTCTACCACGTATGCTAAAACGCACTTTTTCAGTGTTTAATGCTAAACTTGGGTGAGAAAAAGCAAGCTGGATAGTTCCAGTCTGCGTTTTGGACAATCATCAGTCTGTCGGTGGGCAGCCCATTCACACCTGGGAAAGAACAGAGCTGGTGGCACTGTCAGTGCTCACTCACTGTGCACTAAAGTTAGGCCAAAATAGGCCCACCCCGTGCACCACACAGAATATCCACAAAACATATCAAATGTTATCCGACTACCTTGACTGGTAAGCGTGAAAACCCTGCATTTTGCAGAAAGCACCTTCGGAATTGCAGTGTGTTGCGGAGCCGCACTAATTAAAGAAAAGCACCATAGAAATGCGACAGAAGGAACCAGAGGCAACGGGTTGAGCAGGCCAGGTGTTCATTTCAGTCTGTAAACTTTCGACAGAACCGACGAGAAAAGATATTAATGATTCTTCCAGCCTACTCGGTGCCTGCGGCAGATGTAATTTCTTCTAATGTACAACCCAAAATAAACATGCACTGAAACACAAGTGCGGCCCCGCGCCGCGGCCGTGAAAGTGAAACAGTACTCCGGGTTAAAGAAGTGGGAGGGGTGGGGGGAGTGCAATTCCCTTGCGGGAGCGAGCGGCGCCAGGAGCGATAATTGCTACCATATGGCGCCAGCTGCTCGCTCCCGCAAGTGAATCGCCAAACGTGCACACGTGGCCATTGAAGGCAGTGGAACGCGTGCACGTTTTTGGCTGAAAAGCCGAATCGATTGCAAAAGGTCTTTTTGCCTAAGCAGCGCATGTGCGCTGCGTAGGCGAGACCTAAAAATGGTCTTCTGGAGAAGACATGATAGCAGAGGGTGTGAGCACAGAACAAATGCCCTTAAAATCCTTAAGCCAGCTCCCTCGCCGGTGCTCCAACAGCTGGGCTTTCACTGAAGCTGCTATAAGAATAGACTGAGGAGCAATACCAATTACCACCACCAGGTGGCGCTGGTCACTAACGTGGCCGTGTGGGGAAATCACCGCGTAGCGGTGTCAAAATTAGGCGAGGGTTGGGCAGGAATCAAGCGGACACTAAAGGAGTGACCGGATTCCCAAACGCACTTAAAGACCAGCGGGAGCGCTTGACGGAGCTGCCTCGCTCGGACCAGACGCGCCTGACAGGATCTCACCGCGCGCAGAGCACACAGCGGGAGAAACTGCGAGGGGAGAACGCGCTCGGGCAAGAGCCTGCTGCGCAGGGAATATGAAACAATACCAAGGCAATAATGCTAATAATGTGCACAAGAAACCGCTATACAAACAGCAACAACATCAGATTAAGCCAAGAATGTAAGGAATGCACTTAACTGACGAGCAGTGAAGAAAGAGGAAGCGGAAGGGACGTCACGATATTTTATACGATGGACTGTGATATGATTGGACTATAGTTGCCTTGGAGACTACCCCCTAATGGTTCATGGGTTGTGTAGTCTTTTGTTTAATGATTGTTGTGTTACGTTTTCTTTGAACTGCTATGCAAATAAAGTGAGGAAAGATATGCATACTCCTCGCCTCCGTCCTGCCATAGAATTCATTAAACTTTATTTGATCTGATTTAGAAACATAGATCATAAAAGTGTACATAAAAACAGTAAATCCTCTTTCCTAATACAATACAGTGAGAATTAATTAAAACCAGTCGGTAAAAACGGGTGTTACAAAGCCCGGTTCAGAGCAACTTCAGGTTAACAGAATCGTAAAGTTCAATGTTTCGCAAGATCAATCTCATGTACTTCGTGCAAAATACGCAATAAGGGGTCCAAGTAAGATGTAACGCTCCAATACCTGACCAGTTTGCACTATATAAAACTGCGGAAAAACTAAAAATAAAAAGTGTTTTGCACACTTCTGTCATTGGGCTATATGTGGGCTACATCTGGGTGATATTTGTGCTACATTTGGGCTCTTTTTTCTCTGGTGGCCATCTTGGGAGACTTATTTGTTATGAAGTTTCCTAATTTTGTCATTTACTGCAGTCTCCTCAGTAGGAAATGCTTTCAGTTTTTTACTTTGATTCCATCAAGAAGGCATTCAGATGTGTCACACATTTGCCATAAATTCAGAATGTTAGCACTCTAGTTGTTCATTAGATCACTGTAGTAAAGCTACTGCTCACCAGGGAGTTAACTGGAAGTCTACTGCTGGTATTGAAAGTGATTGTTTCAGTCTGCATGTCAGAATTTTCTAATGAAATAGAAGAGGATTTGAGATCTCACTTAAAACATGCCCTAAATTTTCTTTCTGCAGCACTAACCATAATTTCTATGGCAAAATGACCCCCTCATTTTGTTCCTTTTTAAATTAAATGTTTTAAGTGTTACCAGTTTATTCCAATCAAGATGGCTTCAGGTGTGCCATACTTTTGTCATAAGTAAGACTGTTAGCGCTTTAGTTGTTCTTTAGAACACTCTGGGAAGCTGCAGTAGAACACAAAGGCATCAACTGACAGGCTGCTCCTGTTGAAATATAACAGGAAGATATTTGAGATCTCACTTAAAACATGTCCTAATTTTTCTTTCTACAGCACTAACCATAATTTCTATGACAAAATGAACCCCCTCATTTTGTTCCTTTTTAAATTAAATGTTTTAAGAGTTACCAGTTTATTCCAATCAAGATGGCTTCAGGTGTGCCATAATTTTGTCATAAGTAAGACTGTTAGCGCTCTAGTTGTTCTTTAGAACACTCTGGGAAGCTGCAGTAGAACACAAAGGCATCAACTGACAGGCTGCTCCTGTTGAAATATAACAGGAAGATATTTGAGATCACACTTGAAACATGTCCTAATTTTTCATTCTACAGCACTAACCATAATTTCTATGACAAAATGAACCCCATCATTTTGTTCCTTTTTAAATTAAATGTTTTAAGTGTTACCAGTTTATTCCAATCAAGATGGCTTCAGGTGTGCCATACTTTTGTCATAAGTAAGGCTGTAAGCGCTCTAGTTGTTCTTAGAACACTCTGGGAAGCTGCAGTAGAACACAAAGGCATCAACTGACAGGCTGCTCCTGTTGAAATATAACAGGAAGATATTTGAGATCTCACTTAAAACATGTCCTAATTTTTCTTTCTACAGCACTAACCATAATTTCTATGACAAAATGAACCCCCTTATTTTGTTCCTTTTTAAATTAAATGTTTTAAGAGTTACCAGTTTATTCCAATCAAGATGGCTTCAGGTGTGCCATAATTTTGTCATAAGTAAGACTGTTAGCGATCTAGTTGTTCTTTAGAACACTCTAGGAAGCTGCAGTAGAACACAAAGGCATCAACTGACAGGCTGCTCCTGTTGAAATATAACAGGAAGATATTTGAGATCACACTTGAAACATGTCCTAATTTTTCATTCTACAGCACTAACCATAATTTCTATGACAAAATGAACCCCATCATTTTGTTCCTTTTTAAATTAAATGTTTTAAGTGTTACCAGTTTATTCCAATCAAGATGGCTTCAGGTGTGCCATACTTTTGTCATAAGTAAGGCTGTTAGCACTCTAGTTGTTCTTTAGAACACTCTGGGAAGCTGCAGTAGAACACAAAGGCATCAACTGACAGGCTGCTCCTGTTGAAATATAACAGGAAGATATTTGAGATCTCACTTAAAACATGTCCTAATTTTTCTTTCTACAGCACTAACCATAATTTCTATGACAAAATGAACCCCCTCATTTTGTTCCTTTTTAAATTAAATGTTTTAAGAGTTACCAGTTTATTCCAATCAAGATGGCTTCAGGTGTGCCATACTTTTGTCATAAGTAAGACTGTTAGCGCTCTAGTTGTTCTTTAGAACACTCTGGGAAGCTGCAGTAGAACACAAAGGCATCAACTGACAGGCTGCTCCTGTTGAAATATAACTGGAAGATATTTGAGATCACACTTGAAACATGTCCTAATTTTTCTTTCTACAGCACTAACCATAATTTCTATGACAAAATGAACCCCATCATTTTGTTCCTTTTTAAATTAAATGTTTTAAGTGTTACCAGTTTATTCCAATCAAGATGGCTTCAGGTGTGCCATACTTTTGTCATAAGTAAGGCTGTTAGCACTCTAGTTGTTCTTTAGAACACTCTGGGAAGCTGCAGTAGAACACAAAGGAATCAACTGACAGTCTCTGCCCTTGTTGGATGTACATGTTTTACTGAGAAAGTCAGACTTCATTCTCACATGACTGAGAAAGATAATGTGAATTTACAGAAAATATGTTCTCATTTTAGCTTCTGGAGCACCTTCCAAAACTGTATGGGACAAGCATGTGAAAATAGTTTTCTCTCAAACATGATTCATGATATCCCAGCAGAAGGTTTTTCACAGGGTAAAATCACCTTAGAACACACCACAATTCCTGAAATTAGTATGGTACCATCAACAAATGAATTCTAATGTAACTAAAGTCTGTTATCACCCTTTATAGTTCTCCTTTTGGTAACCCTCAAAATCTTCGATTCACTACAATGCATTTCAATGGGGTACTATCATTTATATTGGTCCCAAGATGGCTGCCAGCAATTCCAGGATGAAGTGCTGACAGCCAATCAGATCTCACGATGACATGTGTGGTTAGGCTCCGCCCAGATATATATGTGTTTTCTTTTTCAAATTTCTCAGGAACTACTGAACGGATTTGCACCATTTAACCAAAAGGCACGACTCTGAACCAAGGGCTACCTTTTTGCCAAATTTGGTGTAATTCCGTTCAGCAGTTCGGGCTGTAGCTGTGACTAAAGGTTCCTATGGAAAATTGCATGGGGAAAACACGTTTTGGGACCCCCCTTTTTTCTCGGCCCCCACTTGATGAATCACCCCGAAACTTTCAAGATAGGAGCGTACCGGAGCGGGCCATAAGCTTTGAAAATTTCACGAAGATTCGTCAACCGGCGCCAAAGTTATTGGGAATAGAATGTTGCGGATTTCCTATGGAAAATAGGTCCTAACTATAACTATCTACTGGCGACCGCCAGTAGATAATATATATATAAAAAACACACACACATATCACCTACTGGCTGTCTCTAGTAGGTAGTTATAGTTAGGACCTAGGGGGGCTGAGAAAGATGGGGGTCAAAAAATGCATTTTTTCCCCAAGTTAATTTCCATTGAGCTTTTGACCACAACTGCAGCCCGAACCGCTGAACAGAATTACACCACATTTACCAGAAAGGTAGCTCTTGGTCCAGAAAGCATGCTTTTTGTAATTTGGTGTAAATACATTCAGTAGTTTTTGAGATATTAACTGGAAACCAAATTTGTATATCTAGGGACGCAGACCCTCACAGATCCACCCATGATGAATCTGCAGGTCCACCCGCCACTGCAGGGTCCTGATTGGCAACCTGAGAGAAACGCGTTGTGGATACCATTTTATGTGTCAGCAAATGGTCAGCCGGGCTGTAAAGAAGCATGTTAAACAGATGAAGGGGTCAGGGTAGAGGTGCACTGACCCTATGGGTATGTTATAAATGAGGTGAAAGCATATTTAATGGGCAGTAAAATGCCTGAAAACATATTTTTGGGTCACTCACAAAATCTGCAGAGCCATTGGGGAGCTCAGCGCTGCCATCGTATAAATCCGCGAACCGCACCACAAAGTCACACAGATGCCCCACAGAGCATCATGGAGGAGTCGTGGAAAAACCCAACCAAATTGGGCTTTTTCACAGGAAGCATTGAAAGGGTTAAAGAAATATTGACCATTTAAGAAGTTGTATAACAAAAAAGAAAAATGAAAGGAATGCTGTGATACTAGAGCAGCATTTAAAAGCACATGATGAGGGGTAGCTATTTTACTGCTTTACTACTGAGAGTGGAGATGGTTTGCAGAAGTTCTGACTAGACATTTGGGAGAACAGCAAAGAGCTTTTACAGGTATGTGTTAACTAGGTTATAGTATATAAAAGTATATTTAGATAAAACATTGTGAGTGTATGAAAGCTTAAAGAAAATGTGTAACTTCTAGAGTCTATACTAGAAAGGAAAATAGAAGGGAGTTTAGATACTTAGCTAAAAATACTTAAAATAGCTTAGCTAAAAATACCATGAGCAGGAAAGGAGAAAAAGAAATTGGTATACTGAAAGTTTAGTATTTTATGAAGCCAGTATGAATGAATGTGTTCGAAATTAGATTTCAGTGTTTGTATACAGTATGTAATTGTTTTAGTATGTAATTAGTACACGCTCACACTGTCAGGCAGGTACATAATCAGTTACACTTCCACAAAACCACTTATGTGCCCACCACTCATATAGCCAGACAGTTACTGCAACACTCAGTCACACAACCATAAAATCATTCACACACCCATACGTCCAAATTTGAATACTGGTTCACTCTTAGAGCCTGGGAGGACATGCACAGAATGCAATCTGCACCACAGGAAGAGTTTGATGAGGACTACTTTAACACTCAGATTGAGGGCCCTAAAGTGTTGTGGGTTTCAGAAGGAGGGAAAGGAGTTGAGAAATGAGTGGGTAAGTTCTCTAGGGGAGAGAGGGGATCCTCTGGAGACAAACATCTCTATTGGATATGGTGCAGGAAGCGTTGTCTATTCCCAAATCTAGTCACATGAGGATTTCAAGAACAGACAGGCTGAGTGAGAACTGATGCCACAGTTGGGCTAGCTGGGTGCAGAAGAGAGAAAAGGTGAGTTTAAGAGAAACTTAGAGTGTAAAACGGTTTTGCTGGCTGAAGTGTTAAGGAGGTGAGCTTGAAGGCCAAATAGGTGTTAGACTCTAGCTGAAAAGGTGTGAGCACCACTACTGTGTCCAGTCCAGCGCATAGAATTCATATATTCAGAGACTTGGTGCCTGACTTTAAGGAGGGGTTTAATATAGACAGATTATTTATGGCATAAGAAGAAGCTGTAGTGGTAGAGAGGATATCTTCGGAGGATTGTAAAGATGCCTTTGAAGTCATTTTTGTGGTGATGGAATGGACAACATACTGCCTCTAGAGAAGGGGAAGATTTTGGGGTATCCCACTATAAGGATGCCCTTGTTAGTAAGTATGAATTAACACCAGAGGAGTGCAGGTTGAAATTCAGTGTTAGTCAGCAACTGTATGACTACTACTGGGAGGATTTTATGGGGTAGTTTTCAAATGCTTGTTAAAAGTACAGTTTTATACTTTTTCTTTTTTTCAAAGAGGACTGAGAAGAAGCAACTTGAAGAACCTTTTCTTAAGACACTTATTGGAGTTCTTGTAGCTTGTTTATCTGATACAGTTCAATGGTATCCACATAATCTCTTTTGAATCTAGTAGATGGATTCTGTAATGCTTATATATTTCTTCAGATCTACGTATATGCAGTTTTTCAAGCTGTCCACTTGTAGGCAACATTCCTTTCATCATGCAACTTCCATGTTAGAGAACATTTACATCTTTATAGTATACATTGTGTTTAAGATATAATGTAGCTTTCTTCAACTTATTTACATCCACTAGTTCCTGCCAGATTTCTTTGGTTTTCGTGGGAACACCATTTAGTAGAATAACAAGTGGTTCTTCCAAATCTGTGTCTACGCTCACAGTTTTAATACAGTGTTTCACATCTAAAGCAAAATACACAACTGTACCTTTAAACCCTTTAAGAAGCTGAGTAGATGATACCTTTAATGTTAGGGTTTGCTTCTCTCAGAAAGTAATTTAAGTGATCCCAGGGATATTCAGCACAACTCAGGATTAGAAAGAAAGCTAGTGTTCCTAAATTTCACAACATGTACTTAAGCTCAGCATGACGATGAGCCAGTACTCATTCATCCCAATATTTGCAGAGGTAAAGTAAATAGACAGCAGCACTGCAAGTACATGGGTGGGGTCCTTCTTTATCAATTTAATCCTGGCAATTACTACTATGCTCCCATTTAAACACAGGATCATGTCTACTCCTCCCTTGTAACTCTTCATCTATTCCTTCCTGAAAATTTCTAGGAATCATCTCTTCCTTATGTTATAAAAGTTCAAATTTTAGTGTGTTTCTGAATTTGTAAATAGTTAAATAAGTTATGTTATGTTTGCTAATTATTTAGTTTAAATTGTATTGCAATATGTTAAAAATATTCTTGTAAAGTTCTGAATATATTTATTATTGAGTTAATGAAAGGGTCACAAACACACCCATACTGGTATTCCTGCATGTACTCACACACCTATACAGTCATTCACACAGGTACAGTAGTAGGGAAAATAGAGCCACATAAGACATTTTTACAGTGGCAATCATGTGGCATTTCATATAGTGAGTAATTATCTCACTCAAATATTCACAGGCTACTGGTATTCTGATGACCGCAGCTGATGAACGTTCTCCCAAGAGTGCTCTAGTGGTGGAATATTCTGCTGTACCTAGTTTCTAGTGCATCATTCAGTTGTACATCCTTTCATGAATTGCTTTTATGTACTTTCAATTGGAACTTGTCCCATCTGAATACTTCTTGGCAGTGCTGCTGGGTAGCTGCATGCCACAAATATTGCACTGCACATATTTAGATGTTACCTTCTTTTCCCCAGAAGGTATAGTAAAGTGCTTTCAAACATCACTTTCTTTTATGCTGTTGTATATACACATGCATGTGTTTGGTGTGACAATGTAGAAAACTATATTTGTAAATAGTTAATAATGGAATAATGGTTAATATTAGTTAAATAAGTTTATCTGTTTATTTGTAGTGAGTGTAATCCACAGTGTTCCTTAATTGCAATGAGATAGTGTTCAGATTTTTTTTCTATAATCTTTATGATTGTTTTTTCCCCACTGTTCAATGATGTCTGCTTAAAAAGTACATAATTTATTGTGTATGAGTAAAGAAGGAGAGAACAGTAAAAAAGGGAAAATGGAATGCTTAGTTATTATATGCATACCATTACAGTAAGAGAAATGTCTAGTTATTTCTTGGACTTCTGTCCTTATGCATTGTTACTTTTTGTAATTCTATCAATTGTAAAACTAATACATATTTCAGTTTTTTTCTTTTTATGCATATCAATTGCAACATCAATTTGGGAAATGTACTTTACTAATTAGTTCTTGCAGTGTTAACTTTAAAATTTGAGAATGCACACCCAAGGACAGATTGCTACAAGTTACTAACACACCTAGGCACACATCAGTACAGCAACTCACACACACAGCTACACACAGACAGAGGTACTAACAAACACAGGCTCACACTGATAGAGCACTGATACACCTAGACGCACATCAATACATTCATTAACATACTCAACTACACACTGATACAGCCACCGACACATCCATCCAAACACTGATGCATCCAATAGTACACCCAGGCACACACTGACACGCACAGGTACTTAACAATGCAAACATTCACACACACAGGAAAACAGCAATGCAATCACTGACACAGCCAGCCAAAAACGAATGCATCCATTAACACACCCAGGTGCACACAGATGTACACACTGACACACCCAGCGACTTACCAATGCAGACACCAACACAGCCAGGTATACTATACACAAAAAGAAGAATTGATGGATAGAATGTTGATCAATGTCAAACATTCACCCCAGTACAGAGATCTGGGGCTAAATACATTCTTTATTTGCTCCCCATACCATTCCAGTTTAAACCCAGCCATGTGCAAACCAGTCTTGACCCCTTTCCCCATGGGAACAGTCCAGCCTGAACTGCCAGGCCAGGTCCTCCCTGGACAGGAAACAAGCATCCTGGGACCGGTTTCGGGGCCTCACCCCATATCAGCCAGACTAGCTTGAATCCAGAGGCATGGAGAGCACGGGACCCACGTCTGGGCATACCCGTCCCACTCGGGGTGACAAATGCAAAAAGAACAATTGATGGACAGAATGTTGATCAATGTCAAACATTCACCCCAGTAGAGAGATATGGGCCTAAATCCATTGTTTATTTGCTCCCCATGCATTCCAGTTTAAACCCAGTCATATGCAAATCAGTCTTGACCCTCCCACATGGAAAGCCTGTTGGAAGCAACTTTGATGGCCCCTAGAAGGGCCCCCTTCTCCCTGCATCCTCCGATTGGGGGCGGGGGGGCAACTATGGTGCCCCCCTGTTAATCCCTACACATGGTGCAGGGATTAACAGAAACTCCCATTTCACTATGGGAGCTTGAGCTGCGGCCCGTTTTCGGCAGCAGCACAAGCTCCCATAGAGAAATGGGAGTGCAGTTGCAATGTAATAGCGGTGTCAGGACTTCCAACGGGAGTTTGCGCGGTCCCGAGACCGCAATATCGTAATCAGCCCCACAGTGTTGTACACAGTTAATATTTCAACTTTAATTGCATTTCAGCTCAGAAGAAATATCAGTTTTGATTTCAGTATCGAGAGTGGAAAGTACAACGAGGTTAGCAGGCATATAAAATACAATATCAAAAGTTAACTTTCAAGGTCAACACTATAGTGATTCTAAAATGTTCATCTTATCAACACTCCTGCAACTCTTCTGCAGTGCACATTAAGCCCAGTTGTGCACATAGGTACAGTAACATCCAGTTTCTTTTTTTCTCTCTCTTGTTCCTTTCCCCTTTCCCTCTTATCTACTGCTTACCTATGTAAGAGTATTGTGAGGGTGACTGTGATTTAGCAAAGTGTAGAAGCCACCATCGCTCCTGTAGGATAGGGATTGCAAGGTTAGTGCATCTTGACACTGAGGGACAGCAGATGGAGGAAAACTGAAAAGACATAATCGCAAATGAAGCGTGACTCTCACAAGCAGTATGGAGCAAGAGAAATATATATTTGTGTGCATGAACAAAAAAAATCTTAATGACCCAAATGCATATAAATAAGAATGGTTACATCCCTAAATCTGGTGAAAGTGTATTTGAAGAAAAGTTCTGGATTAATATGATAACAGACAATTTTTGTAAGGAATCAGACCACATGTTCCGTACTGTGGAACATAATATAGGTCCTTAGTGCATGTCGAGTATAAAGAGTATCTCTCTTTTGAGAGACTCCCTTACTATACTCCTGGAAATGGGGGGCGGCATTTGCATACACTCCCTTACTTGTTTATACACGGCGTCAATTGCGAAAGCCCTCGCTTGACTTCCTGTTCCTGAACGTGTCCACGCCCCTTTTTTGAACAGATCCTGGCACCGCTTTTGCTTCCCGACAGTGGTGACTCCCTTGCCTCACTGTTCCCTGGATGCCGGTTGTTTAGCCTTGGCCTCCCTGTTCCCTGACTGACGTTAGTTTCCTGCTTCCGCATCTTGTATTGTACGGACGCGGGAAAACTTGTTATTTTGTTTCCGCCGACCTACGCGGGTACTTTGCAACATTGTATCCATTGCACCGACGCCCGATACCAAATCCCAGAGACGCAAGCATTTTTCAAACGGCGTGTGGGATCCTTGACAGCCGCTTCCTCCTGTGGCTCTCCATTCCTACTGACTAAGCCAGCCCTGACTGTTTCCAGTGCCCCTTCATGATATCTCCCCAAGTACACACGCTCCTGGCTTTTTTTTTATAGCCGTCCCTATTGAAGTAATGGTGTCCACGAGACTGCTCAATTCTTTTGTTGACTGATTTATACCTATTGAAGGTCTACTCCGCTATTACGCCTCCTTGCCTAATTTTCATGATCCATGCCCCATGTTGATAAAGAAGTGATTTATCAAATCCCTGGATCTAGAGTGCTGTTAACTCTAGGAAAATTCTGCAATGCCCTTGGGAGATACATAATTGGTAAGTGGAGTTTTTGTTTATACATGACATGCACTATGTTATAATGTATCACCCCTACTAGACTGAGTAAAAAGACTGGGTTGTATTCTGATTCCCTTTCAGTTTTACTTCAGTCCCTGCTTCGACTCCTGGAGTGACCTATTATTTACTAGGGGAAGATTGGAGTGGTCGGTGGATATTCTCTTCTCCTTATCTCCCCTTGAGCAGTGCTCTTAAATGAGAACTGTGCGTATCTCATTGGGGAGCTCTTTTTGAGGAGTCTGGGGAAATTCTCTTTGTTCCCGTGGAAGCAGACCTGTTTCAGGTTAGTGGGATTCTTGTGCGTTACAATTTTTTGTATTTAACATGAAAGTCCATGGTTATTTGAAAATATAAAATAATATAAATAATTAACAAGAGGTGTACTTAACTTGTATGACTCCCAAGCAGTCATGAAGAGGCAAATATTCAAGAAGATGAAGAAAAACCACATTTTGAGACCTAAAAACAAGAACAAGAGTAGTTACAGGGGACTGTGTAAAATGCCTAAAGGGAAAAGGCATTTATGTTGTATTACAAATTGATAAATAGAATTAGTGCTACAAGCTGAGAAATCAAATGAATATGAGCATCAATAAAACACACAGATTCTTGACAACACTGATACATGGATTCTGATGATCAGATGGTCATGACCCAACAGCCCGAACTTGGATATACAAGCTGGAGTTTCCTTGAGGAGGTGGAATATCTCTTGGTCACAAATTTACGTGGACCCTCCTGCTTCTGGTGTTCCAGAATGTGGAGATGAGTAGCCCCTTCCCTCCTGGCCCTCCACAATGGGGCCTAGGGGGCCTGCATCTTATGGCAGGCACCATGAGGTGCCTGCCACACAGTGCAGGGATGTTTGAAAACATCAATTTTTCAATGGAAGCTTGATCTGCAGGCCTTTTCCGCCTGCTGCACAAGCTTCCATTGAAAAATTGAAGTTTCCGTCTGTCCTATGGGCGGTCGCATCCAAATACTTCTGTCTGAACCGCCGACCTAAGGCCGGGCGGTTCCCAATCTGCAACGGTGTTGGGCGGTGTGAGTCCGCCCGACATCGTAATAAGCTCCTTAATGTTTGTCAACTTGTTACTCATTCATTTCTCTGGGTCAGACTGCAATCTGTTCATGTTCATCACTGAACTGTGAGCTTTGTGATGGGACACTATCCCAGAGTCCCCAAAGTCCTTTGCCAGTGAACTATTGCTGTTTTAAGAGACAGTACCACTAACCGTAAACCTGGGAGGTGAGCTACCTTCCTAGCACTCCAATTTACTTCTAGGTCTCTGAGACACCTAGCCTCTTGCTTTGCAGATTAAACTGTCATGATTCGCTCTCTGTGCTCTCGTGCCCTCCACCAGGGGGCCGAATGGTGAGACTTTTCAGTGTTCTGATAAGTTTCCAGACACTCCCTGCATGCATATCCTGACTTCCAGCTATTTGGACTCTAATTGGAAATTGCCATCCATTCCCAATCCATGCCCAGTTTTGTGGAAGCCAGCCTGCTCATTCCTGAAACTCTATTACCTAGAATTCCCTGCTCTCTGCTTCATCTCCACCCCTGAAGGCTAAGGATGGGTGGAGGAATTCAGCTCACCTGTGACTAGCTGCTGCTAGCCTGCTCCCACCTGATGCATGTAATTACTGTGAGCTCTTTTAAGCCCCAGCTCCCTTCAGTCCAGCGTTGGTCATTGTAGCTGTGTACCGGTGAGACCGACCCTTGTTGCCAGTGTTTCCTGAGCTTTTGATATTGTTGTTCCCAGTGTTTCCTGAGCTTAAGTTATTTTTTGATTCCTGAACTATAGCTATCCTTGTTCCTGACCTAGCACTGCCTTCAGTGTTTCCTTGATTCCTGTCCCTGAGCTATAGTATTCCTTGTTCTTGAATTTGCACTGTCTGCAGTGCTACCTTGACTCCTGAGTCCTGAGCTTTAGTAATTCCCTGTTCCTGAACTAGCACTACCTGCAGTGCTACATTGTTTTCTTGACTCCTGATCCAGCACTATTCTAGTATACTCTTATAGCTTTGCCTTCTGTTTATCCTTTTCCAGTCCCTGCCTTTCTTCTCATTTCCTTGGTTACCAGCTCCTAGTTTGCTGTCTTTCTCTTCCTGCTGTCTTGCTTACATTACCTTGTATGTTTGTTACTTCCTTTCTGCCTAGTGGTCCATGCTTTATTTCTTTCCTGTCAAGCACTCCTCCTTGCTAGCTCCTTGTCTATTGTGGTTGTGTATTTAGTTCTACGCCCTTGCTGTTACCGCCTTGTGTGTTCCTGTTTGATCACCAGGATCCGTGGGCACAGCAGACAACCTAGGTGGTGTTTCTTGTCTACTGTGGCTATTGTCTTTGAGTTACTTTTATAACATCACCATAGGTATCAGCTCCACAGAATCTGCCTTTGAATGTATATCTTATATGTGGGTATTTGCAGTCAGAATCTGTGGGTCAATGGTGGTTGAGGAACTTACTGAGCTTCAGTCTTACCGTGTGGAGCTCCTGAGTGCTATACCCCCACATTCCCTTTATTGTTAATGTTGTTATATATGTTTGAACGTCCGTTCTGGGTGTAGTTACTCTGAATGCTAAATCGCCTCTTGAGTGCCTATCCTTTCTAAGACTTAGCCATCTTGTTCCCTTGTACAGACTTCCCTTTTCTTCTCTGACTTCCTGTATGATCCTGGGCAGTGCTGTACTCCTCTTTCTGCTTACGTTTTCTTCCCAGTCACCAGTCCTTGCCCAAGTCCCTGACATAGTCCCCAGCAGTCCCTGAAATAAAAAGTACAGTGTACTATACACTGGCATTGCACTTCCTTTTTGTATGGCTCATTGTCAGTGTTAAGAATGATGTAGTGGAAACCCTATTTCACTTGTAGGGGTGCATCATAATCATGTGTAGAGCACACCTGCATATAATCTTGCAAATGTGTAACATGAAGTGTTGGAATTTTAGAATGAAATATCATAAATACATGGCATATTTTAGACTATTGACAAGTAGCATGGAGAATTAACGGGGAAAATGAATGTAACCAGCGGAACCATTAGCATGTAGAACTCGTGTTATGAAATTGACAAATACTCATGTATTAAATTTGCTTATTAATTACTCGTGTCATATGTAGGCAGATGCATTAGTTGAAATTGCATGGATGTTTATGTGAATTCATTAATCTTATATGGTTTATTCTTATGCTAGTTGAAAATTGTAGGCCTGAAAGGTAAGTCAATGAAAACTCTCGCTTTAGAATTAATAGTTGAATTTCATGTGTGCTGTGGAATCTGTTCTTTCTCACATTTTGTATTGCAGGTGATGAAGCGCTCTTTTAGGCAGAATAATGTCTTTGTTTTGTTAGCTAGGCAAGGAAAGAAGAAGTTATAATCGTGTGGCTGAGTCGATAAAGGAAGGTAGTTACGATTCACACAGGAGAAGGTCTGGCAACCAAGGACAAAATGTTGCGAGAAAGGTACATGGATGGCATCATGGAAAAGTACATCCAGGACTGTACCCAGAGTGGCTGGCATGAGCATGGTGCATTATGGGAACTCCACCTGTGGATAACTGTTTGATGGACTAGG
The DNA here is from genome assembly GCA_963921515.1 of Calotriton arnoldi. Taxonomy (NCBI): domain Eukaryota; kingdom Metazoa; phylum Chordata; class Amphibia; order Caudata; family Salamandridae; genus Calotriton; species Calotriton arnoldi. The sequence goes on along the minus strand of CAWUFW010002804.1, from coordinate 1,245,385 downwards.
GAAAGAGCCCCACTTCTTTCTTGCCTTTGGATAGAGAGCATCCTAGACAAGCTCTTTCTTTGCGATAGTGACTTTATGCTGCTTGACCCATTGGTGGCGTAGAGACTAGGGGTGGGCGGAATTTGCGTAGTCGCGCTACGCAAAGCTCCGCAAAGCTCCGCGAAACGGTAAAAAATCTCAGCGAGCACGCAACAGTTCAGCGAACACGCGGAATTGCTTGTTCCGCCCGTTCGCGATGCTTTTTTCCTGTTCGCGAACGATGTTTGCGTGCTCGGGGAGAAATATCTTGCGAACACGCATTTTGAAAGCGCGAACAAGCAAAAAATTCCGCGAAGCCGCGGATTGCGGAATTTTTGGTAATTCCGCGTTCTCCGTGGAACGCGAAATTACCCTAATTCCGCAAATTCCGTGAGCGGAACGGAATTTACCGCCCAGGCCTAGTAGAGACTTCTTAGAAAGACTCCACGCACCGACACCTTTTATCTTTCTCCTGAAAATGCTTAAATAGGAAGTCATCTTAGTGCTAGACCAGGGATAGAAATAATGCTTTCCACTCATCAACCCTCGATGCAGGGAAATTTGGACTCATGCTTCCTGATTTTCTGTATCTTGCTTCTTGAACTGATAGTCTTGTTCATGCTGCACTGTTTAAAATGGATGCGTAGATTTGGCTTCTTGTTAATTTCTTTGTATTTCTATACCCTCGTGTTGAGGTGTCTCTATGTCCAGTTATTTTTGGCTTTGTAATAAACAAACTAACTTTCCTCCCCTTTACAATTTCATGCTGTGAAAAAGAACAATTGGAGTGTGACTCTAGAACAGGCCTAGAATGTATGGGCCCTGACCTTTCAAGAACATTGTAGTTGTGAACAGTAAAGGATTATAGTTTAGTAACAAAATGTTTCAGTTTTTACAGTAGGTTTGTGAGCCTAATTGCTAACTGATGACTACCACAGCACTCTAAAATGAGTGTTGTGGTCACCATCTGTTAGTGATTTTTCTACTGTATGATCAGTTAGCAATCGCAATCGATATATTATTTGAAACGTTGCTGAACTGGTTCACAGTTTAAGTAACTGCATTGATAAGATATTATATTTTTTGTTTTCATAATTGACCTAATGTTCAGGTAGTTTAGTGATCACCCTATTCAGTGTGCATTACCAAGGACCCCGTCCATTTTACTTGCCAACTTGGATATCATTGCCAAAGTCATACCCACAAAACAATCCCTGTGTCTTAGTACATAACCAAATTAGTAAAATGAGCCTCATCCCAGGCCCCACTCCTCAAAATATGTAAATACTCTATCCCACCTGAAGACTTCAGAGACACTCTTTAGGCCATGGTGATCACTTTTAGATAGTGGAAATGCTATACCAGCTAGCCTTCACAAATCATTACTAGCTCAACTCAGAGATATCCGACAAGCAGCTAACCAGCTCATAAAAGGAACTAATAAGTCATATTGCCCCCTTCATGAGAACACCACTGATTACCCCTAGAAGCTAACATTAACTTCACAGTGGCAAGGCCACAAATAAAGCCATATGCTATGGACGTCCCACACATAAAATAGAAGACAGCTCACAATCATTGGAAAAATAAAACACCTAAAACAAAGTATATCTAGACTTTGAAATTCCAAACATAAGGAAGACCAAGACACAAAACCAAGCATTCTCTTGTTTGGCTCCAAGACTTTGTAACAATCTGCTTAAAGATGCAAGACTGCTGCCATTCCTGTTTATTGTGTTGTGCATTGTACTCTCTATACTACGTTAGTTGTAAGGCCTTTGATACACAAGTGGCTATATTAGCACTAAATAAAAAAATGTAATTAATAAAATAAATACTGCACTGTGTTGCATACCATTTTCATTGTGTACTGTGCTTTTTGTACTTTTTAATATTTGATTCCCATTTCATAAAGGTTTATAAACTTTGAGATATTATTAAAATGTACTCGCATAGCTTGTAATGACTTTTTTGAGACTGGTAATGTTTTGAGGGGGAAAACAATATTTCAAATATTTCACTTCTAAGTTTATCTTATCTAATCTCTGTTTATTGGCCAGAAGTGGACAGGTAGTTGATAGTATTTCTTAATTTTCCAAGATTTCAACTACATCAGCTTGTAAAAATTATTTGCCTGTATTTATTATCAATAAAAGCTAGTCACAAGTACATTTTTGGGATATGAATCTCCAATCATAGTGAAATGCCAATAGAATGCGAAATATGTTTGATACATTTTGTATGAGAATAAATGGAGCAGATTTTTCCCTTAGATAAATAGGGCCTGATTCACAAAAGTAATCTGAGACAAAATCCTAACTTTACGACTTTCGGTATTTACAGAAGGCATTTAGGAGTACTAAAGTTAGGATTATGTCTCAGTTAAACTTAAGTTTGTCTTAAGTTTAACTTTAGACCAAAACTTAAGATTGACTGAGACAAAATCCTAAATGTAGGACTCCTAAATGCCTTCTGTGAATACCGAAAGTCGTAAAGTTAGGATTTTGTCTCAGATTACTTCGGGCCCATAGTCATTAAATTTCAATATGACTTTGTTCACATTGGTTTGTTTTTTGTTCTAGTTGAGGCAAATGTTCCTAATAATGCAATTGGGAAGTGTAACTGATAGAGCCAATAATATTTCTGTAATAAAATGTTCACCAGAAGCTAGACAATTCTGCCTCACCCTACAATCTAAACCTCAGATTGATGGATTAGTCACTCATTGATACCCAACATAAAACATAATTGATTCCTATTATGTTTTGATTCAATGTGTAGCATTTATAAATGTAAATGCTACCCAAAATGGCCACTCTCTTTAGTTCAGAATTATCTATGGCCCCACATCCAATTCTCAAAACTAGGTGCATAAAAAGAATATAGATCTAATTAAAAACAAGCAAGATAGAATTCTGAATACACTTCTTTTATTCATTAGTCTGCAGCAATTCAAAGAGCAATATAGTACCTTAAACGAACACACACTCAACCAGAACACTGCAGACAAGCTTGATTTGAAACTATACTTGATGAGAATGTTTAAATTCTCAAGCAAGCAAAGCCTACTTCATGTTCCACAGTTTTAAAACAATGTATTTAATACCAAAGCATTAGACCATTCACTTGCCTCATAATGTCCTCCAACCTTAGCACTGTTCAGAAAGCCTTACTAGCTATAGCGCTTCTCACTGTGTGAGCTTTGAACATAGGTAAGTCTGCACTGGTTTGTGTCACTTTTGTAAGTGGATCAGTGGCATAACAAAAGCCCCCGCAGCCCCTGCAGTGTGGTGGGCCCCGAGCTCCGGGAGGCACCCTCAGCACAGTACCCCAGCCTGAGAGCTTCTGAGTGAGTCCAGAGGGGGCCCCTCTATGTACTTTGCAGGGCGGCCCTCAAGTGTTGTTACGCCACTGAAGTAGACCCAGCACACAATGTTAATTCTGCCCCTTGGACTAGTGGTTTCCTGTCTGCCTGGCTGCACCTTCAATTGCAGCTAAACCCATTTGGAGAAGAGGCAGATACGAGTAAGTGACTTCTACACCAATAAAATTCAGTCTGCTCAAAACTCTTCCTGCAAAATATCTCTGACTGTGAAGTCACTTTTTTCGCTATCTCTAGTCTAAGCTTCAACCACGCCATCAGAGGAGACCTGTAACATCTTAGCCCATTTCTTCTCTGAAAAGGTGGCTCAGATATATGCCTCCTTTCCTGCAAAAGCTAGAGATGCTCCTTGTTTAAGGTCCTGGTTCGACTTTTCAGAGGACAAATCTAGGCTGCTGATCTTCAAGCCCATCAGGCCTGAGAAGCTGACCGTACTACATGCTTCAGTGAAGTCAGGCTCTCCGTTGGATCCAGCATCCCCATCCATCTTGTAGCGAGGTGTGGAGGTTGTCCACCCAGTATTAGGTGAGCTGATCAACACCTTCCTTGTCTCTGGTCAGGTGCCCCGGAGAGGGAAGAATGCTGTGGTGGTTCCACTACTTAAAAAACCTTTGCTTGATCCCACTAAGCCGGAAAACTATCCTCCAGTGTCGCTGCTACCACTCTTCTCCAAGATTACGTAGAAGTTTGTCAATAAGCAGCTTTCGAGCTTTATTGAGGGCCATGACCTGCCTCATAGAGCTCACTGGAGCTTTCGTCCCTCATACAGTATGGAGTTATCCTTTTTGTTGGCCACAGAGTCAATCCATCAGATCTTGGGCACCGACGATTATGAGGCATTGTTATTGTTGGATCTCAGTCCTAATTTTGACACTGTGCCCCATAACATCCTAATTGAAAGACTACGGAACCGTGGCGTGGGCCATAAAGCACTAAGTTGAGTCACCTCTTTTCTGCAGGAGTGCCTCTTTAAGGTGTCACAAAAATCTTATCAGTCAAAAGTGCTTCCATTGAAGCAAGGAGTGCCACAGGGCTCCTCCTTGACTCCAACCCTGTTTAATGTGAATGTGCGCCCGCTGGCTGAGGTCATTGAATGCTATGGGTTTACCATCATCTCATGTGTGGATGACATGCAGATTATCATCACGCTGTCTCAGAAATCCTCCCACATGGCCTCCTTTCTATGCCTCCTCCGTGCAGAGGTGGCTAGGTGGATGGATTTCATTTGTCTCAAGCTTAATTCTGAGAAGACCAAGGTTCTGACCTTGGGCAATCATTCTAACATCAGGTCCATTGCATTGTGGCCCATGAATTGGGTCCACTACCCATACCCAAACCCAGGGTCAAGAATCTTGTCATTTGTTTGATGAAAGCCTTACTTTTGACAGTCAAATAATGGTATTGGCAGGAAAATGCCTTTGACTGCTCAAGATAGTAGGAACATTCTGTGTTTCTTGCCAGTTTAGGCCTTGTTTGTGTCTAGCTTTGAATATTGTAATGTTTTGTATCTCTAAGTCACACACGGTCGAATTAAGAGACTCCAATGAGTGCAGAACTCTGCTGCATGTCTTCTAATGAACCTGCCAAAGCGTGTGTTTATTGGGGCTGTGTTTAAGAAGCTTCATTGTCTTCCGGTGAAGCAAAGATCCTCTGTTAAAGCCCTATTCTACTGTTACAAGGCATTTGCCGGCAAAGGTCCATGGTACCTTTAACCTTTTTTAAACAATATGTACCATTGACAAATCTAAGCACGGCAGGGGCAATGTTTGCCAGTGTTCCCAGGGTGAAGAAAACGCTCATAGGTGGTAGCTCTTTCAGCTATTTAGCACCTAAACTTTGGAATGCTCTTCCCCTAGCAGTTCACATGGCCCAGTCAGAATATCTTTTTGGGAAAAAAACTTACAACTTGTTTTTTTAGCTCTGGATTTTTGGGGGTTTAAAAGCTACATTTAGGCCAGCAGAGGCCTGTACCTAGTGCTGGAACACCTCATATGAGGTAGCTACGTGCTTTATAAAATGCAGTATTATTATTATTATTATTATTATTAAGTAAAGGACTGCCTACATATGCTCCTTAGCGTTAAGGATACCTGCGAAGCTTTAGTGAATCGTGCAAAGATTTTTAAATCTCTGAATGATATGAAGGGTTGTGTAGACTAATGCAATTCTTGTTAATAGTGTTTATTGTCTCGCTTAAGCTGTGCCCTATTTGGTGATATACTGTCTTGTAGAATGAACTTGGTGCAATACTGTCCTATGGATTCTACCAGTTGCAGTGAGAGAGGCTCATAATGTGATGGGGAGAACTGCGTTATCATTGGTCCAGGTGGCCTGGTGTATGTAGTTGAAACTTCTTGTAAATAAGCTGAACTTCAATAAACCCACCTGCATCTACTTCAACTACGGGAACTTCATTACTTTAATATAACAGTGCTTATGATGTCTTTTTAATTCATTAGAACAGAAGCGGTTTAAATGATTACCTTTGATGGATTAAGTCAAACTTCAGATATAAGTAAGTAAGTCACATTCGCTGACAGAAATTACTTTGAATTAGCCCCAGTTGCCTATTTTAATGGCATGTGAGAGAAATGTTGCATATTGCATATCTTTAATGAACAATGAGGATATAATGATCCATATGTGACATTGAAGTGATGATTTACCAACTTATCTTTTATTTCAATCACAGTATATCGTATATTTTTAATGCTGTATTGTAAATAAATCATGTAGAATGTTGTTCTGGGGTGTCCCTCACCATAACTTTTGCATTTTGCCTGGGTGATTGTTTACTCTTTTGAATATTACATTTAAAAAGACACAGACATAACATAGCTTCAGGAGTCTAATATGTTGATTTATTTCCTTTGCTAAGGTTTTTCTAATGTTCTATCCTGACTGATGGGCATTATTAATCACTATTTAATAGAAGCAGACGCTGTTACACATTTGTAGGTCAAGCCTACTACACAGCAAATATTGTGTCTTATCAAGAGCATACAGGGGCTTGGATCTGCCCATTGCTTAACTTTGTTTGACTTTCTTATCACTCTCATTTGTCTGCTTCTTATTCGTGTCCCAGCTCGTCATGGAGCACTGCCTCTTTACCATCTCTATGATTCGCTGGCATCTCTGCTTCCACTGTTTGCTTTTGAAGAATTACTTTTTGTGTTAAGCAAGACACGAGAATGCATGTGTTTTTGAACTGTCTCTCTCATGTAATAGTCTCCTGATCACGCGTGTTGCTTTATTTCAGCCAGGTTCTTCTCCGTGACCCATCCCTGTTGCACTCGGTCATGTGCTTCTCCCCATTGCCTCACCGATCTCTCCCCTGTTGCTCACCCTCATCCACTCCCTCTTTCACTCTTCCTGCTGTTCCTTCCTCCATCTGTTTTGCTTATGCCTTCTTTCCACCCTCCCTGTGTTACTTCCACATTCCCTCATACTTCTCCATGTTGATTTCACCCACAGTTGCTTCTCTTCCCCCCATGGCTCACTTTAAAAACGTTTTGCGCATTTTCTTTTCTTTTTAGTTGCCGATCCAACTCAGATCGGTGAATAAAAAGGAAAAAAAAAGGTCCTGCATCATGCATGGTGCATGTGCCTACAAAATGACATTGATGGCCGCATCAAAGGCTTTTTTTATAGCAATGCGCACAGCATTGGGATGCTGCGTAGACTGGCTAAAAGCTCTTGGCAAAGCCAACCAAAGGCAAGCCCTATTGGCAGTGTCAATGCTTGTTTTAGGGGTAGGGTATTTGAGTGATTTGCCAGGAAGTTGAGAAGAAGTCGGGAATCAAAGTAAGAGCCATATTTATGTAGGTTTTGCATCGCTCTTGCGCCACGCAAGGGGGCGCGAGGGTGATGCAAAACCAAAGTAGGTATTATCAAGCCACGGAAGGCCATCTTTGCTTGGCCGAGTGGCTTGATAAATGTAGAGTAACACAACACAGTGCAAAACGCTGTGTTGCATAGCTCTGCACTTAGAATGCATTCCAAGGGTGGAGCGTGGGTGTTCCCAAGCATCCACCCATTGATTCTGTAGCATTCCCTGATTTACCAATACTGGTCGACCTGGGAATACATCAGAATGCTACGCCTTCCCAGGAGAGGCGTAACAAGGAGAAATATCTTTATTTCTCCTCTTTACTTCCTCTTTCTATGTGTGCTGCGGCAGCACACATAGAAAGAGTAGTATGCCTCAGGGGATTGTTTTTGTGCAGGAAAGTATCCCTTCCTGTACAAAAACAATCCTGCTTTCAATGCACGCAGCCTTGCACCATGTGCGCCAGTGCTGGGAAATGGCAGAAATGCAATGTATATTATTAAGTATGACACATTCCTGCCCTTTCCCCATCATGCAGCGCTGCACAGCAAGGTGACTTGCTAAATATGCCCCAGAGTGGATATGTTGCAAAATCAGTGGTTTTAAAGGGTAGGCCACATTTCCTGCCAGTAGGCCCTAATCACACTACTGAAATTGGAAGCATGTGCACAAATTACGGTTGTATCTCTAGCTTAATTCAGCATCTTAGGTGATCAAAAACATATTTCTGAAATGGTGAATCATTATGATTTATGGTTGGTATCTCAGGAGGTAAAATAATATAAGAAAAATAAGAAAGATCGTTACTGTTCAAAATGCTCGTGACAAATGCATCATTTGTTTATGCATGTGGAATATTTTTAGAATGGTACATTTTCCATATATAATCAGATGACCCAAAGGCAGATGTGGCTTTTGAATAATTAATTCGTATAAGCAGATTTAATGTTTCATTTTCCTTCGTAATCAGACATCAATGAGTGTTTTATTTAAATATTCAAAATAAATTGTAACATTTGCAAAAATAAATCACTGCACAGAATGTGTCTGTTTTATTTTGAAATGAAGGCGCATTTGAACGGTATTAGTAAAAATCATTGTTTTAAAGAACACAACTTTTCTGATTCCATAGTTAGCATCTGGTATGAGTCTACCACACTATTCCTAGCATTTTATAGGATGACTTACAATAACAGGATAGTATAAAGCAGCAGTATTAATTAAATGAACACTGAATTTTGCATTGCCTTAAGTTTGGAGCCCTAAGTGGTGGTCAAACTACATTCCACAAGTTTATTCTCAAGAATTCATCAACAATGGTGCTTCACTACCCTGATCTTTTAGTATGTATGATTTTGGCTCGCCTAAGTTTCATCAGGAGAATTGGGCTATGATAATCGCTTACCTTTATAGCATTGTATTGAGAGTAATTTTCATGAGTCTAATTTCTAGTTTGTTGTTTAGTTATCCAATTACTGGTCCTCATTGGATGACTGTTGGGACCCTTATATCCAACCGCTCTCAGCACAAAAAAGGTCCATCAGAGGACCAAGAGAGTGGTACAAATATTTGACAGGAGGAGGAAGAAAGGAAACTCTTATGCTTCGTGGGCCCAGTAAATGCTACTGCACATGTTCATATAGTTCCCTGGGCCTCTTAGCACTGCAGAGACAAAGAAAAGGCCTGAAGCTGACATGGCGAAAATAAGGTTGTACAACCCTGGGGGGACTGTTTAGAAAAAGATACATTTTCAACTGAGAATGAAAATGAAAAGCCCTTCCAATCCCACTATTCTTAAAATGTGGGATTTTAGCAGAAAAGTGGCTGCACCAACTTTTCTTTAAATTTAGTAAACACCACTTTTTTGTTACAGTGCATCCTCTTTATTGTGGCAAGCAAGTGACAACGAAGGAAAATTAAGTGAAATGTTCTAAAATAGTCAAACTACTTGTGGGAAATAAAATTAAAGTGTCTGCTACAGTATTTTATTCTCACAGATTCAGCTTCACAAATTGGTCTGGCAAAGAAATCTGCACATGTTCCACTACCTGGATCTCATTAAGTGTGCAATACTGATAAATTATACTCTCTGCAGAGATTCTGTTCCTTTACGACTATAATAAAAGCTTTAGATAATGGCTCTGGGGAACTTTATTCCTTGGAATTATTGTACATTATCTAGATATAAGCTTGATGTACTTATTTTGAAGGACATATAGACTATATAATAAAGGGCTGTAATCCGTGTCGAGGCTGTTTCAGATGAACAGGACAGTATTTTATCTGCAGAAAGCAAGTGTAGGAAGTGACACCTGCAGCAGTTGGCTCTTAGCAATCAGCGGCCTGCTTGATTGCTCGTAGCTATGTGATCAAAATCTCAAGGCCATAAGGGATTATGGCATGCCACTTTATAAAACAGCTGTCAACCACAGTTGGGACACAAACACTGGTGCACAGTATTTTAAGCTGCAAATTGGAAAGGAATGCCGCTTTTGCATGCCCTTATATTTGCACTTTGTATTATGCTGCAGAAACTATTTTGCGAGTTTGAAAGAAGTTTTGACTCGCAAATTGGATTTTGTGCCTAAGGAAGTGCTCTTTTTTGGTTGCAAACTGTGTGATTTTGCAAATCATAGGTTTTGGGACCGAAAAGGAGTTGTGGGCATCAGGCCCTATGTATCGACTTGGGGTTCAGAACGTGAGGTTCTGATTGTTCCTTCAGGTCCTGATTCCATTTATTAGGCTGCAGCTAAATGTATACCAAGAGGAGGTGTAGGTAAAAAGGAGGGTTTTGTGTTCTTTCCTGAAGCCTGCACTGAAGGGATCAGTTGAAGGGAAAATTGTTATAAAAACTTGAGGGCAATAGAGGAAGAGCCTTGCTTCCTTGGTCTTCACTTCCTTCAAGGATCTCTAACATCAGGTTTGTTCTGCAGCTTGTTCGGGTAGTGACAGAAAGGCAAGTTATTTTACCAAATGGTCAGATTTTTTGTTGTCAGTAGCCTTGTAAATGTCGGAGTGCGCCAGAAGTATGAGGTGTTGGGGTATAGTACTAGACTATCGCGTTCCAAATATCTCTTTACAACAAATTTGTGTCCTACATATTGTTTATAAAAGTATCATCAAATTGAAGTTAACAATAAAACATCTATACCCTATTCAGCGTTATTTCAGTAAACGGTATTTGGTACGCTATATTTTTGTGAGATGATATTTTTGTTATCAATATTCTGACAGACAAACTTTGTAGGGTAAGGGGGCTAATAGTGTTCCTTCCATTTTGGTCTGATGTGGTGAGATTGGTACTGACTGGTAATCAAGGGCCATATGTACAATGAAGTGGCGGAGAGAGGCGTTAGCCTTCCTGGCTTAACGCCTCTCTCCGCCACTTCTGAAACGCAAGGCTGCACCATATTTACAAGAATGTGGTGCAGCCTTGCGTTTCCCCCTGCGATGGCGCTAAGTTTAGCAACTTAGCACCAACACAGGCACCCCTGCACCAGGGTGTCTGCGTGCAGAGGAGGATTGTTTATGTGTAGGAAGGTGCCCCTTCCTGCACATAAACAAACCTAAAATGCCAGCGTGTCCTTTCATGTGTGCTGCTTCATGCAGCACACATGAAAGTCCCAAAATTGAATTTTTTTTTTAAATGCATGGCAATTAGCTTTTTCCATGTGTGTTGTCCAAGTCGGCACACATGGAAAAAGCAAACACAAGGAGAAATAATGCATTTCTCCTCGTTTCAACAACTTAAGACCAGGATTTACCTGGCCTTAATTTTGGCGCTGCCTCCTATGTACGCCACCCTTGTACATAGGGGGCAGCATCAAAATGAATGGGTGTTGCGGTGGAATGCCCACTGCAACACCCACTGCTTTCACGCTAACATAGCGTGAAAGGGGTCCTTATTTACAAGGCAACGTTAAGCCACGTTAAATGGTTTAACACTGCCTTGTAAATAAGGCGCAGCCCCTTTCGACACCACAACGTCGGTAATAGTGATTTTGTGGTGGCGATAGGGGCTTGTGCATATGCCCCCAAGTGTCCACCTGAATGGAAAATGACCTGAAGAGGGGTGAGGGTGGAGCTCAGGATTTCATTGATCGGAGTGGAGCCCCATCAGTGTGAGATAAGAACAGAACTTGCCGATTTGGGTCGAACATTTGGCCTCAAACGAAAGGTCTGATTCTGTTTAGGAAGCTGATTTAATCCCAAATCACAAGGTGCTTTTTATGTGTTTTATGGAAGTGAGGCAGAGGACACTTCCACTGGTGAAAATGGAAGGGGAATAGCCATTGAGCCATATGAAGTTGCACCTTTTTCAGTCTGTTGGTAATGGTTGTTCACTTTGCTAAGTATGAACACAGCCTTGGTAGGCCTAAACTTGACATAGGCTATGACACCTAGGGTGGGACTGGCCTATAAGGCAATCTGGCAGCACCAGATGATCTGGTCTGATAGTTTAATGTGCGGTCTGATTTTTTTGTCCATTTGTTGATCCGTTTTATGGTTTGGTGGTCTGAATTTTACAGTTGATTTCTCTGATACTACCACAAACATTAACTGCAGCAAGTCAAAGTGCATGCTGTCTTATACGCATTGCAAAACATCTACATAGAGTGTGTTTGTATGTTCAAAACTGCCTCGATTTGCAAATGTGGGGCACTTTTCTTTAGCTATGGGATTGGCTAATATGATAAGAACGTGTAGGAAAGTGTACTTTTTTTATGGTCACCCTCCCCACCCCACTATTTGTTTCAAATGCTGATGGTTATGGCTTTGATAGTGTGCTGGAGTCTGGTACTCAGACCCCAGTGCCTGTGCTCTCTCCCAAAACTATTATGTGTGACTTGGTAATCCCCAGTTGGCAAAGACTTTACCCCGTTATAAGTCCTTAGTTTATGTTCCCAGGGGTCCCCAGGGCATAGGTGGTAAAGGGGTTCCCAGGGCTGCAGCACGGTTTTGTACCACCCTGGATGACCCAAGAAAACCACTGACAGTGCAAATTGCTCAAACTCAACTATGCCCTCACCATGTGGACATAGTCAATTCACTATCTTTAATATATGTCAGGCACCACTAAGGAAGGCCTCCTCAGCCTAGGAGGCAGGGTGCAGTATATTAAAGGTAAGAACATAAAAGTGCAAGCCTATTTGTCCCTATAGTGGGGCTTTCCATTGGAAACTACTATAAGTGTTAGCAGTCCATTGGATACCATGGGCTGCCACCCAGGCATTCTCAAGGTTGGCAGCTCCAATATGGCACCACCAAAATATGTCATGTTTGGTATCAAACAACGTGCCTTCTCACACCTGACATGAATCTCATACCCTGGGTGATGTGCCATGCACCCAGGTGGCTGCCACAGCTTTTATTTGTTCTAGCCGGCAAGCCCACATTTCCCACACCTGCTGCCAAGACAGGATTCTGACCACCTGCCAGGCAGTGTGATCACTCCCAGGAGTTAGGAACAAAGGCTTAGGCAAGAAGGAGGTCACACCTCCTTCCTCCCAAGCAAGGTAGTGAAGTGGGTGACACATCAAGGCGGTGAGCTTCACAGGCTGCACCGCCTATGATACATATCAGGGCTGACTCTCAGTGGAGGAAAAAGCCCTCCCTCTGCCCCAGGCACATTTGCACCCGGGCAGGTGGGAAATGCATTATACAAGGAAGTGTACACCCCCAGTGTCACGACACATTCCTGCTCCCTCTCTGTCACAACTCCCTCTTCGTATTGGTCTAGCATGCAGGGCTCATGTTGCTTTACGCTATGTCTCCCTATGCACGCTATAATATCATGACCGATGTTCCCCCAACATTCCCATGACTGATGTTTCCCCAGCATCCCTCATGACCGATGTTTCCCCAACACCCCCAAGACTGATGTGCCCCCAGCATCCCTCATAACTGATGTTCCCTCAGATCCCTCATGACTGATGCGCCTCCAGCATCCCTCATAACTAATATTCCCCTAGCACCCTCATGACTGATGCTTCCACAGAACCCTAATTACCAATGCTTCCGTAGCACCCATAAGTCCACTGCGCTTTCATCCCTGCAGGTGTTTCCCACATCCTGTGAAGCAATGGATTAACTGCACCCGCTGTTACTAGGGCCTTGGTGTGGTTTTCATTGAATCCCTGATAGCTTCCCCCAGAATCCTGTCACCCAATGGCAAGCCTTACTCTTGCTGTTACTGGGGTCTTGGTGTTGTTTTCCACTATGCATGTTAGAGAAAAAAAGTATACAATAATTTCCTGTTATTTGGTTTCAATCAACAAGCTGCACCTGCCCATTCTGTAACATGAAAACCTTGTGCCCCATTGGCCACACGTAATCCAGCTACATTCACCGAGCTGCCGAGAGGGTATATAAACCATGCCAAGACCCGAATCGTGGCTTGTCCTCTCTCCCTACGAAACAAGCATCACTCTTCCTACTCACCTGAAGAATCCTGCCAGAACCAAGAACTCCAGTCTCCTTCAAGTCCATCCGAACCAGTGGTTCCCGTGGCACCAGCTCACTCGACATATTCTTCCTCGCTCCCTCCTGCACAGCTACTCCCTGAATCAAGGCTTCGAGATCTTCTTCTAACTTCAGACAAGTTGAAGAACTAGGCTAAGTACTTGATATCAGGTTAGTGTGCACTAAACCTCCTACAGTAGTAAACAGGACCGAGTATCCCCATCTTCAAAGACTATAGACTTTTTCCTCCATTTCCTTTCAGCAAATTACTCCAGCCCTTCTTGTTTGTCTATCCTTCGGACCCTTCCTACAACCTCAATGCTAGAACTGTCACTGCACAAGGATTAAAGACTTTAGTTCTGTGTTTCTCTGATGAACAATAGTGTCAAGAGAAAGCAGTTCAGAGTCTTTGATATATGCATCAACCTTGTACCCCACCCTGTGTTCTTAGTGTATACCCAGGGGTGCAAATAACTCTGGCTTTTGTTCTGAGTGTATCTCTAGGAGTGCAAGTAACTCAAACCGTTGCTCCGAGTGTATCCTGGGGAGGGCAAGTAACTCCAACCTATGTTACAAGTTCATTCCTCGTAATACCAATAACTCCAATCTGTATTCCAAGTGTATCCCTGGGAGTACCAATGACTCCAATCTGTATTTCAAGTTGTTTCCTATGAGTGTCACACTCCAATCTGTGATTTTGGTATTTCTGGTCCCATGGTGAGCTGCTAATGAAACTTGAAAGTTTGTGTCACTAAAGTAAATGCATGTTCATTGTATGTAAAGACATGTTAGTGTACTGATGGTTACTACCTCCTCTTGTTATTTCCAATGCATTGCATCCTCGCAAAGCCAGAGATTCTGGTGTAGTGCACATTTACCTCACAAACATAAAAGGTCTCAGAAGTGGCAAATCCTGTTATGCCGTGTCGTACAGCAGCCTAAAAGATCCAGTACTGCAAGTCTCTCTTTTCTTATTTTAGCCAAACCCCCTTCCTCCAAGGAGGACAGTGTGAGTTCAAAGATTTCCGTTCCTTGACTTGCATTGTACTCGGATGGGATAGGATCTCCAGCATCAGCTCCAGTGTCGTCTCCGCGGTTGGGACCAGGTGAGTGCATGACACGCAGAAGGCTAGTCACAACTGCAGGGTAAGCAGCCTGGTCTGTACATGGAAATTTAATTTCTGTCATCTTTAGGGTTGGCAGAATAGAAAGTTCTGTGTTCGAAAAGTTGACCTACATCCCTGGATGTGGTCACTTCAGGGACAGATTAGCTGCAGAAATTAGCTGCTGCCCATTAACCACTAGCTCCCACTAGCTCCCACACCCCAACTCCCCTAAATTTAGGATTTAAGGCACCCTCCTGACACCAGAACCTCACTTCTGAACAACTTGTTTCAAGGAAGTACCAAGAGGAGACCCTTGTCGCCAACAACAGGACTTTGCCCACAGCACCAAAGCAAAAGAGGGATACTTTTTCCCTGTGGCAACAGACTTGGTAGTGTGAGAGAGCCTTGTCCGCGGCTAAAACTGAGCACTCACTGGCAGAGGGACCCCTGTGGAAGCCAGAAGCACCCTCAGACTCCCCTGGACTATTAGCATTAGTCACCTACAAACTGCAGGCAAAACACTCACTGGATCTGAAGAATCGCTGGCCATCGGGTCCTCTGTGGAATAGCCCAAATCCATATGGTCCAGTGCATTGTGGGAGTTGTGGTTCTGCCTGTAACAACGTTTCAGGCCAATACCATGCCTCCCGGGACCCAGTGAAGTGCCAGTACCTTTACACTGGGCTAACCCCTGCCAAGGCTTGCTGGTCGCCAATCCGGAAACGAGCCCCCAAACTCAACACTGCATCGACATCAGCAGCCATCTGTTGTGATTTTGCATTCTGTTTTCTTGCGGCTATGTGTAAACAGGAAAACCAGCACCCCACGTTTACCGTTCAGTACTACAATCAGGACAACTGCACACAGACTCCACGGGCTAGGTAAAATTAAACTGACTGTTGTGGTCTGGTACAGGGGCCCACATGACCTTAACCCTGTAAGGGTTCCATGTAATTCGACCTGCCAGTGGCCCATTGTCACTAGTAGTTTTTCCCACTGACCGCAATGTTATATTTTCTATGTATTATTTTCCACTGATTTAATATTGCTTCTAAAATCTATAACTCCAGTTATATGTATGCTATTCCATTCATTTTGCTGTCTAAATTAAGATAAAAATACACTTCATTTTTATAAATTAGTATCAAATTTCTATCCAATTGTGTAAATTACTTATCGTCCATGTTGGTACTCTGAAATGCTTAACACACGTTCCTCTAGTAAAGCCTGACTGCTCTTTGCCACACTACCAGGACTGAGCTAAGGATTTATTAATGTGAATCCAAGGACCATATTTGGGGTATTGTGATACTATTACACGGTGAGGTCTAACCCCCACACCACATAATTCTCCACTTTCCTACATTGGTGTTATCGGTGGGGATCCTGAACCTGTGTTCTGCAGTACCACTTGGCCATAAGTGATTTCGCTCAAGACATCCACTTAATTGACTTTAGCATCAAAAATATATTTTTCAGAATTTTTTTTAATTTTCTAATTGGATTCTTAGGGCCCTGTGTAGACACGCCCCACCTTCCCCCCACCCACTCCCCCCATTCCAACAGTACATTTTAAAAGGTTTAGGTAATTTAGGGAAAGTTCTAAAAGTTTTTTTAATTTATTAAAAGGTCACAAATAATAAGTAAAAAGTTAGGCACAATGGAGACTGGTCAGAATCTTGACCCGGTAGTCATTCCAGCCCCAAGGATCATGCATCTAAGGGTGTTGTACAAAGCAAGGGGCATTAGCTACAAGGTGACAGGTAAAAAGAAGGAACTTGAGAAGTTCCTCAGCTCCTTTGAGAGAGAAAGCATGGAGAGGGAAGGCCACACTTCTGAAGATGACTTTGAAGAAGGTGAGGATGACGGCCTGGCCCAGATAATGGGGATCAAAATGAAGACCAAAACTCATCACCCTTCCAGAGACCCTCTTCACCAGTTTGAAGTGACAGGAGTAAATCTAGCAGACCCCCTAATGGTAAGGTGGTAGTAACCCTTTAAGATGAGCTTGACCTACTCTCCCTGGAGTAGAAAAAGCTTGGACTTGAGGAGAGGAGGCTAGCCTTTGAGGAAAGAAAGGCTAAGTTGGGCCTTAGGCCCAAAGATGGTGGCAGCAACAATAGTATCAGGGAGAAGGAGGAATCCTCTAACCCAGTGGTTCCCAAACTGTGCGCCGCGGCACCCCGGTGCGCCGTGAGGAGAAGCCAGGGGCGCCGCACCGTCGCGGCGCACAATTTGGGAAATTGCTGGGGGGGGGGGGTTTGAAAGTCCACCTTCCACCTTCAGTCCTTCGCAATGGTTTGGCCCAAGAGCGCCGTACTGCCACCATCCGCATACGTGCGTGCGTACGTACGCGTCGTACGTGCTTTTAGGTGCGTAGTCTCCGACTCTCCGTCGTAGTGGCATACGCAGCTCGTAGAGTTTGAGGCGCGTTGTTGATGCCCGCCGTGTTTGCCCGCCGTGTTGTGCCTCGCCTGACCCTCGAGAAGGAAATCGGTAAGCCTAAAATACATTTATACAAGCAGAAGCCTCCAACAAAACATTTTGAAAGGGCTTAATAGCGTCATTTTCAGCCTGCGAGGACTCTCTTTTTCCCCGTTTTAATTATGATTTGGGGTATAAAGTTGTGTTTGCATCTGAACTCTAGCTTGGGTTTGGAGGGGGCACCGGGTCTGCCCCTTCCTGAATGTCGGACTTGAGATTTTGTGCAGTGACTCTCTCCCCCGTCTGTGGTCTGCAGTCACCGATCGCTGTCCTAAATATCGTGCAGAAGACTGGGGGGACTTTGCGAAGCTTCAGATTAATATAATGCTTAAAAGCATTATGCACCAAGGAGCGTCCAGGAGAGGGGCCGAAGAGGCAGTGGAAAGAAAGAAGTATGCGGATCGGTAGGAGTACTTAGAGAAGTGGTCTTCAAACTTTTAATGCCCCCCTCCCCAGTGCAAAATAAAAATCATGGGGCCACCCTCACAATGTTTCACAATTTTCTTTTAACTAGCAATGTTTAAATATGTGTAGACTTATTTAAACATTGCAGGTGAATTCTGCTACCGTTTTCAAAATGCAATCAAATACATGATTGCCAAACGTACTATTCGGGTCAGGCAGGACATACTCACCTGTAAAAATATCCACAGTGTGATTATTAGAAATAGAGGTGGGGTTTTGAACACTATTTGAAGTCGCTTCCCTTTTGAAACCTCATGAAGTACTCCCGAGGTCAGGCTTACATCCCCCGCACCCGCCTCCGGTAAAAAAATGGTGGGGAGCCACGGCCAACTGCCAGTTAGGTCAAGGGAGCCACGGGTCAAAAAAGTTTGGGAACCACTGCTCTAACCCTAAGATCCCCAAAGGGATTGTCCCTAACTTTGGTGATGGTTATGATATGGACAAATGCTTTGCAGTCTTTGAGAGGGCCTACAAATGAGGAGAATAGCACATCAGCACTGGCGCTGTCTCCTTTGGGAGTTATTCTAAGTGAAAGGCAGATATAGATGCCTGTCCCTTAAAGAGGAGGTAGCCGAGTACTGTCAGCTTATGAAGGAGACCTTGATTGAAGGATTTGGACTCACTACTGAAGAATACAGATTGAAGTTTAGGAACACCAATAAACATCAAAACCAGACATGGGTGGACTTTGTGGACTCTTCAGTTAAAACACTAGAAGGCTGGATAAAAGGCAAAGAGGTGGACACTTATGATGGGCTGTATAATTTAATTATGAAGGAGCACATTTTAACTAACTGTACCACAGAGAAAGTGCATCAGCAGCATATGGTTGTGTTGCAGGGATTCTGTCGAGTCACAGAACTATGCTTGGGATTACAGGACCGTAGTAGGCAGGGACTGAGTCATCCTACCACCTGAGTACCCATGAGCCCGAGACAGACTAGCTATAGTGTCCCATTTGCCATCCTACTCACTCACAGAGGAACAAGTGATTAGACACCCTGGAACACAACACTCCCAACCCTCTCAGGAATCATGGTTGCATGACACACCCTTTCGCTCTCACACTCGTACCAGTCGAGAATAGGTTCTGACAGAGACACAAGGAAAGTTTCAAATGTTTATTTTAAATATCGTGCTCTAGTATGCAGTATACTTGCCACAATAAGTAAGAAAATGTCTAACACAGATATGGTCAGCATAGTAAGTAGTCCATAAATCATAAAAGGAGCTGTCATTCTATAAGACAGGGTAACTTAACCTCCCTCCCCTTCTACAGAAGCAAAATGATTATATAGCAGAAGATCTCTGGGCGTTAGCAGCAGACTCCGTACCTTAGCATACACAGATGGAAGTTCTACATCTCAGGTGCTGTCACGATCTTTTACCCGGAAAGGTCCCTCTCCAAGTGTGTTGTTACCTATCTGTGCATACCTATATGACAAGAGTACATGTTCCCAAACAACAGCGGCATCTGCGTGTTCTGTCTAGGAACTATGGCCTGACCAGAACACAATAACAAGGGGCATTGTTGTTTGACCTTGTCCACAGTGTTCAGACTAAATCCCAGGAAAGAACAGAATGCGAAAACAAGAGCAGGTTCTGTGTGAAAGTACAGTGTGGCACAAAGCAAAATAAGTTGGTGTAGTAACATGCACAAAGCAGAGAGCAGTCTGCAACGTGCTCATGCTAACATAGGGAAAACGACAATGGGCCTGCACTTGACATATGACAGTGGATTATAAGTTATCTTCTCCCAGTGAGCTGGGGAGGATAGCTGACAAATGAGTCAGAACTGGGAAGTCCAGAAAGACCCAGTGTGTGAGTGACCAGAAAAGGGGTTCACAGACTTTCCAGCATGGAAGGAGGTGAGCAACAAACAAAACAAAAAGAAGGGGTTCTCTAAAGGCCCCCAAAATGCTTCTCAGGAGGGTTGGGCCCTGAGACGTCTCCCAGTTCAAAAGTCCAAGGGTACCAAGGTAAGAACTGGGATCCAGCAAAGGCTTCTTGGTTTTAGCATGACTGTCATTAGGCAGGTCATAAGAAAGGAGATGCAGCGTGCTCCAAAAAGCCCACCAGTGGTGGACAATTCAAGGAATTGACTAGCATAGGAGTTAGGGTAGAAGTGGACTCTGGAGAGGCCAAAGGATACACAGAGGCTACTTTAGTGTCCCTAAGTGGGGTGGATATTGAAGCTCTAGCTGTCATACCTCCAAGCTTGACAAAGCCCAAAGATCAATGGGACTGAGGTCGAGAATCTGAGTGATGCAGATGCCAGTGTCACTATGGGGGCAGCGAGACTGGTTTTCCCAGACCAAATGTTGCCTAGTGTTTGTCACCAGGTTACTAAGCTCCATCCAATGGCAATGGTATGCTTAGAATGGGGAGGGGTTACTGGCCCAAAGAAGGTGGTTGTGTCCCCTGCCATCTCAGTGGGAAATGATCTTGACACTTCTGCATGGACAGAGATGGAGAGAAGGCTCATGCAGAAATTCTGGATCTCCCTGAGTGGATGTGTGTTACTACCAGAGCACTGGCAGCACATCAGGGACGTCATGCAAACTTGGATCCTGAAACAGTAGACCAAGTGATCCAAAGTAAGAGAAAGGCAAGAAGTCGGCTAAGGCAACTTCTAAGAGGTCACAGGACCAGTGGGAGAGTTCTCCTAAGAGAGATGCCCTGGTGCTTGAGGAGGGAACTGCAGCTGATGTATTTGGCCTGACCTGGCAGAACTCTTAAGTGTAGGGGGACCCTCCAGAGAGGACCTATGCCAGGGGCATGCAGATCTGACTTGGCTGGGAAAATGTTGGATGGCATGCAGAGACATGTATCGCCCACAGCACATTGCATATGGCCCCACCCATCCTTGGAGAAAGCCATCACTGGAGAACAGCTTAGTTGCCCCCCCTCTCGTGGCTCAGCCAGCCCTCGCTTTTTGTCACAGATTTCAAGCTCTTGGAAGCCCTATGGGGCCCACTGTGATGGGGGGCAGTCGAGACAACTTTGCTGGTCCCTTGGTCACTTTGCCGGCCCCTCCCTGGCCCAAGTCGACCCCGGGACCGACCCGCAGGGACCGAGCCATGATCCGGGAGTCTGGAGCAGGCTTGCTCTGCTGCAACTGCAACCACCAGACCTGCCTAGAGAGACTTACATCTCCCACAGGGAAAGCTTGAGGTGAGAAGCACACAGGGCACGCACAGTTGCACGGGGGCAATCCAGAGAGTCTTTGGGAACCTGTAACCCCCGGAGGGAACTGCAATAACAACAATAAAACTATAAACAACATTCAGCAGCAATTAGCAGCAATCAGCAGCCAGTGACAATCTCTTGCCCTCCGACTGGGCATAACTGAGCACAGCTAGGTACTGGGGGCATGGGAGGAGTGTAGTACTCCTTCTGAAGGTTGTGCCAGCAGTACTCAGTGGTGACCCGGCTAGGTCCGTGATGCAGTCCGCTCTCTGCTGCGTGCTCCCCGCACCGGGTCCTGGCCCTGAACGTGGTGAACTTGGGCAAAGCATCTCACAACCACCTATACCCACCACACAATAATCCTATCAGCCTGCCAACCTGCCAAAGACTGCAGAGGCAACCAGGACACCCCCAGATCTGCTATTCTGCACTGGCAAAGTTCTTAGAAAATGCACATCACCCTGGCCCCTGAGGGTAACAATCTGCAAGCTCACGGACCTCAGCAATACCAGCACTCCTGATGTCATTCTCTAATACTCTGGTCCATGCTACACTACTCTAGGCTCAACTGGCTTGCTAATACAGGAGGTAAGCCAATGCAGGAGGAGATGTGTAGTATCCCCAATCCTCCAGGTAACACATCAATCAGCAGCAGCTAGGTTGCACAAATCATCTAGTCTCTCTGCCTAGACATCCAAAAGCCTCAGCACTTGGCTTTATTTATATTGGCAGAGAGCCCTTCCACCCTCTCTAGGCCTGGGCAATAGTTGCCCGGCAGGCATTAAGCACCAATTGCTGAGGTACACAGGCACACAGGCAGCAGTAAAGATGCTCCCACCAGCTGGTGCAGATGATCATCCAGACCAGAAGCCACATCTGACTAAGCTTGCCCTGATACTAAAGTGGCCAGATAAGGATGAGATCTAGAAAGACCAGTGCGCATGTCACTGACAGGCAGCGTTGAAAACTTCAAACTAATGACCATCTCACAATTCTGATCCATTCCTCTTCCTCTTCCTTGAACCACTCAAGAGCCTTTTACTTCCTCCGCCCCACAAATTTCCGACATGTGGTCCTTCCTGCTAGGCACCATACAAACAATGGTAGACACGTGAGCTACCACTCGGATAAATTAGATACCCAAGTGGACATATTGAGCTCCTTTGCCACATCGTTTATACACCCAAAGCAGTCGGGCTTTATGCCCCATAGGAGCACCAGTCTGAAACTCTGCCACTTATATTGTGCACTGTCAATCACTGGATGCCCGGGTGCACATGAGGCAGTAGGAATCTCATTAGACGCCAGAATGACGTTTGATAGTATTGAATGGTATTATCTATTTGCTGACCTGACGCAGTTTGGTTTTGGTCCCAAATTCTGTGACTGGGTCTGACTCCTGTATCGGGAGCCATTGATGAGGGTGCGAGTCAATGGAGTGATCTTTCGGGTTTTCCCATTCCAGAAACGTATGAGGCAGGGTTGTCCCCTCGCCCAAATGATCTTTGCTTTGGCCCTGGAGCCGCTTGCCACTTGGATTCGGCAAGACCCACTGCTGCAAGAATTGCAATGTGTAGGAGACTGGAAGGAACGCATATCTCTGTATGTGGACGATATCATCTTATATTTGACGAACTTGACTTCCTCTATTCATAGGATATTGCACATCTTCAACCTTTTTGGCAACTATTTGGGCTATCGTATTAAATGGTCAAAGTTGCTGGTCTTTCCCCTGGAGGTGGACTCAGTAGAGCTCACCCATTCTTGAGAGGCACTGATTGTGTGGGAGAGTTTTTGATATTTAGGTATACATATAACTCGAGACCCAAAGGAATTTTTGAGTACTAATCTCCTTCCCCTATTGGAGAGACTAAGAGGTGAGGCCAGACACTGGAGCACATTACCCATATGGGTAGAGCGTCCTTGCATTAAATGATGGCGCTTCCGCGCTTACTTTATGTGCTCCAGAACACGCCCTAAAAGGTCCAAAGGGAGTTTTTAAAAAAAAGTTGAATGCGAAGTTTGTAAGTTGTTATGGCAAGGAGGGGCATCACGTATAGCACTCTCTTAGCTTCAGAGGGGAGTTTATGAGGGTGGACCGGCAATTCCAGATATCACTAAGTACTACTGGGCAACCCTACTGGTGGTGATAAATGACTGGGTTTTCACGGATCATCAGGAACGGGCATATAGAGTGGATAGACAGGCGATGGGGCGAGTCTGCCATGAGCAACTTCTATACCACTTGGGGAGGAGGGGAGGGTTGCAGCACCACCCTCACAACGTGGTCGAAATATGGAAGGAGGCCGTAGGTTTCCGGGCTGGACCGTGAAACTCACAAATATGACCCCATTGTGGAACAGCGATCTACTCCATGAGGTAGGCGGTCTGACAGGCTTTACCAAATGGAAGCTAATAGGTATAGAGCATCTGGGGGACATTTGGCGTGATCAGGCCTTTATAACATTTGATTCCCTAAGACAAGAATTCAAATTGCAAGACTCTGAAAGGTACATATATTTTCAATTGAGTCATGCCCTGCGGAGACACATATGAGGAGGAGAGCAGCTCCCCGAGGCTTCACCTCTTGAGGACCGACTTTAAACAGAACCGATCCCAGTTAAGGCAATCTCTACTATTTACCGGAAATTAATGAACAACTCCCATGATCCTTTAGTGATGCTGCAGGAGGCCTGGGTGGAGGACGTTGTGATTTGAATGATGATGACTGGGAAGAGGCGAGCCAGAGCCCACGTGAGATTGCAATTCGCGCTGGATTTCATCTTGTTCAGCTTCAGATTCTGCATCGATCCTACTATTCTAGGACCAGACTAGCTAAGATTAGGAGGTCACCCTCCTCAGAGTGTCTACGGGGATGTGGGCCAGAAGGTACCTTTTATCTTAAATTGTGCGAATGCCCAATAGTACAAGACTTTTGGAGGGATGTCATTGGTGTGATGTCCCATGGAATGTCGTTTGAGGTTCCCATGGATGTGAAATAGCTTTTGCTAATGATATCGGGGGAGGAAGATTGGGCTGAATACCAAAAGATCTGGCTTTGGCTGGCTACAGGGGTGGCCAAATGAAATATAGCATGGGCATGGGGCAGCCCTGGTCCACCTAGACTATCAGACTATAAATCTGATATTGACTGGTGTTAAAATGTAGAAAAGGTGGTTTATTTAACCTGGGTATTTCCCAAGAAGTGGGAAAGGACCTGGGTCCCCTGGCAGGTCCATAGAGGGAATTAACGTGGAGAGTTGGACCCATCATAAGATTGACGCCTCTACATGTGGGGAGAGAGGGGTTGCAAATTTGATTGAGATATAGGGCCATTCAAGCGCCCCCTATATCCATGACTAATGTATTGCTTTGTGACTGTGGTCATACTCCAACATGCTGTGTATGTCTTGAGCTATTTGTCATGTCTTGATGTAAACTCTTGGTGATGAGCATGATTTAATAAAAACAATTAAAAAAAATGTATTTGAAGCCATGCCAATGTGGCACCAATGAGTATTGGTATTGTCGTCATGGAGAACTGAAATGCATGCTGAGAAAACTGGGTCATTACACTATAGGCCTTATTACAACTTTGGGGGTCCTATAGAGGATGGTGCAATGGGCCATCCACTGTAGGACCACCAAAACAGTGGTGCTGCCACCCACCAGATTAGGACTTCAATCCTGGTCTTGCGGGCAGTCCTGTAGCAGTCTGTGAGACTTATGGCAGAGCCTCACATGTAGACCACCGCTGCCAGAGCGCCAACTGCACCTTCCTGCAAGGTGTGGCATACATTCCACACCATGCAGGAAATGGGCGTGCAAATGCAGGGGGCACTATATGTGCCCCCCCACACGTACCCCCAGGCCAAATTCTGGCAGGGGGGCCTTTAAGGATCCCCCTTTATTGCCATTCCATCACCTTTTTCATGGCGGGTTCACCAACATGAGAAGTGCAGTGAAATGGCAACTCAGAATTTGTTCATTGGTGCTGGCTGCAGCACCACCATCATTCCTGCAGTGAAAGACCACTAGCCCCGCAGAATCCTTGATCCCGGAGGTGCTGGCAGTCTCGTGGTGGTCCGACAGCCGGAGTCATAATAATGCAGGCAGGCTCGCAGTGTGGCAGTGGTCAGACCGCCACCACAGGTTCGGCGGTCCAATGGACCACCAAACTCGTAATAAGGCCCTAAGTTGTGCTGAATGGGATGACCTGCTTGAATTTTTAAGAGAAGCAAGCTCAAACATTGAGGACATCAATGTAAAGACAGCAGGAGAAATTTGCTCTTTAGATCCTGCAAATGTTTGCAGATATTTTAACCACAGGTTCTTAGTCATGCTACCTTTTATCTGCAACAAAACTTATCATCCTCTTGGCGATGTAACTAATTTCTTCTGCCGTAAAGAGTACCAAGCAAGAAGTGCTCCTCATATTCACATGCTGTTATGGATAAAAGATGCTCCAAAATTTGGAACAGACAGTAAAGACTGTGTACTGTCCTTCATAGAACAGTATGTGACATGCGCCATCCTAAAAGAAACTACGTACAAAGGCTTGAGAGAACAAGTGCTGCATTTCCAAACACATAGATGTGGAAAGTATTGTCGTCGAAAAAACAGAAGCAAAGGAAAATTTTACACAAGATGTCGTTTTGGCTTTCCATGACAGTTAGGTCACAAGGAAGAGTCAACAACTTTTTGTCTGCAGTGAGAGATACAGTAACGTGGAAATCACTAAAAAACACGTACAACCTAAGAAGAACAGAGGCTTCTAAGTTCATTAATGATTATAATGCTTTAATTCTAAAAATGTGGAATGCAAATATGGACATTCAATTTGTTGCAGACAACTCCATTGCTGTTGCTTGTTATGTGACTTCCTACATTACAAAATCAGAGAAGGCTGAAATGAAAGAGACGTGGAAGGAGATTTCTGCAGAAACGAGTTTAACCAAAAAGTTGTACAGCTTTAGTTCACAAATCCTATCCCATAGGGAGATGGGTTCTTATGAATGTTGTGACAGGTTGAGCTCGGCCAGTTTATTCTGAAAATCCAGAGGAATTGTTTGGATAAGTCTAGGCCTAACAAGCACATGAAATAGAGTGTTGAAGTATTTCGCAGAAAATCAGTATCTAGCGGAGTTTGACCCGGAAAGTACAAACATTATAAAATCTAACATGTTGGATGCATACTACCCAAGAAGAAGTGTAGAAAATATGTGCCTATATGAAGTTTTTCATCACTACAGGTACCAAAAGAATATAACAGAAAACATAGAAGAAGGCAAATTTGCAGTACTTGGATGTGATGGTTGTTTAGTGAGCCATGTAAAAGGAACTTAATACACCACAGAAAACTTAGTTGCCAAACTTCATAGAAAAGAGTATATTTCTATTTGACAATTCTTCAACTGTTCAAACCTTGGCATGCTGAATTGAAACTACTTGGAGGCTATTACTGCTATGAAGGTTTAAAGCTGTGAAAGACAGTATTGAGTGTTTAGACTTCCAAATGTATATGCAAATGTTAATTGATGAGATTCAGCAAGAAGAAACAGTTGCTGCAAAGGTAGCTAAGGACAATTCACAAAGCAGTCAATGTTCTGCACCACTCTGTCAATGTCCTCTTGGACCAACTAATATTGAAAATGAAGCTGCAATAGCTATGAATGAGGTGGAAAGTGCAAGGGAACAAGCTATATAAGAAATTACACATCTGGAGCAATTAGTTGACAGCTCAACAATGAACAGAAGGACATTTATATGGAAGTAAAACAGAAAACACAACATGGATTTCTCCACGAGAAGAAAACATGCAATTGTTCATCCTTTAAACCAATTCTGAGGTCAAGCTGGCACGGGGAAAAGCTTTTTAATTAAAATTCTCACCACTTACCTACAGAGGACAACACAATCAAATTTGTCATGTGTAGTAACAGCACCAATTGGAGTAGCTGCACACAATATTAAAGGACTTACTCTACATTAACTATTAACGCTACCAGTAGAACATTATAATAAACTGGTATACCAGAAGTTATTTGGTGAAGCATGTCATGAAATAGCAAGCGTTTTGAAGAAAATTAAGCATTTAATCATCGATGAGGTAAGTATGATTTCAAATTCAATCTTTGCCTTTGTTTACTTAAGAATGCAACAGATTTTGAGAACAGAGTACGATGTTCTCTTCGTAGGAAAACATTTAATTGGGTTTAGGGACTTACTGCAACTAACCCCTGTAAAAGGAGAGACAGTTTTCAAAAGTCCTCTGCGTGAACAAACTCGTAATTCATTAGGGAGGATTGGAAATGTAAACATTTGGCTGAATTTCCAGTACAAGGAACTACTGAAGTATAATGTCTGATGAGATATATGGTAATATTCTGAAAGATATTAGAGTTGGACCTTAGAAACTCAACTTATTAAATAACTATTTACGTCTAAGTAAACAGCAGCAAAGCTAATGTTCAATTTGATTGAAGAAGGAAAATCAATAGTTTGTTTAATGCCTACACTTCAAGAGTGTGCCAATTTTAATAAAGGATTGCTGAAACTGGAGAAGAAAGAAATTTTGGACGATTCAGCTATTGACAAAATTTAACACCAGGGAGTAACAATAGTGCTAAATAAAAAAGTTCAAGGAAAATTGGATTCATTAGAGAAATTTGTATCTGGGGCTGCTGGATTAGAGAAGTGTTCACATGTGTGTAAAAACTGTAGAGCAATTTTGCGGCGTAATTTAAACATTGAGGAAGGATTAGTAAATGGTGCGATGGGTAAAGTTAAGGATTTCATTCATTTTCCTAATAGGAATGAGGTTGAATACTTGGCCAAAAACTTTGATCAGATTGATGGCATCAAACAGATTGATCGATGCGTTGTACGTTTTTTGCTAGTGAAAGATTTATATGTGCAGCGCCAGCAGTTCCTATTCTCTCTAGCGGATGCTGTAACTATCCATAAATCACAAGCTTTAAGTGTAGATGCAAGTTTTATTATTATCGGAAGTACTGTATTTAAAGAAGGTATGTCATATGTAGCATTGACGCGAGTTAGAACATTGTCTGATTTTTTTTGGGCTGATTTTGTTGAAAAGAAAGTTAGTGCTGAGACCAGTTGTGTTAGAGGATACAATCTGTTAAGAAGTGTATATGCTCCACACGTAGGACATTATCCTGTTTATGAGAAACAAACAATATGTCATTAGCGGAAGCTTAGTAACCAATCAATGGATGTTCCTCAAAAGAAGCAAAAAAAAGATGAGGAAGAAGGTGTTAAGATGAAAAAATTGAAAATTGAGGGCGATATTGTAGGTTTTCAACTGGAAAACAGTAATAGGGTGAACTGCTATGCAAATGTGGTTCTCAATGTACTCTTTCATTTACCACATTTGGTAAATGAAATTCAACATAAAGGAGACTACATATTCTGCTCTCATCTGTGTACTTTGCTGGAGCTTTTATGTAGTGCTAGAACAGTAGTACATTCTGCTTCAGGCATTCAAGATGTAGTAGACATGAATAGTAGATCTGTAGTATTCCCTCTTAACACTCAAGAAGACACTCAGGAATTTATTATGGTGATGCTTTGATGTTTAGAAGAAGAAGAAGTTAATATCGATGAATTCTTTGGACTGAGTTACACTTGTAACCATGATTGTGAAGATTGCTCCTTTGCAACTACTACTCAAATCAATATGGAAAGATTTATCTACTTAACATTGCCAGATCGTACATTTGTGTTTTTTGACAGGCTAATGAAAAATTCAAACCAAAATATGACCTGCTCAAATTGTAGATACGATTGTATGTCTACCTTGCAAATACAGAGAAGTAGAAAATATATTATATTGATGCTACAACAATGCAGAGCTGATGGATCAAAAATAGAAAATGAAATTACAAACTTCAAAGCAGGACAAATTTCAATTTCTGAAAGAATGTACACAACTCTGGCTATTATCTTTCATGAAGGACTTCGTATAACTTCAGGACACTACACTGTGCATTTTAAAAATTCAACCGGATGGACAGAATGCAACAACTGCAAGCTCACTTTCAAACAAAAACTACCTTTTAAACTTCGAAATTCAAAACTCTTCTTTCTTGAAACAAAGTTTTAAGGAAGCTTAGCATTTAAAGAGTGGTATACAGTGTTTTTTTTTATGTATGATCAGTGTATAAGACATAATTCGGCAAGCAGGGGTGATGTCTTCAAACTGGAGTCCAAATATGCATTACAACTATTCCGAGTAATTGACTATTTCAGTATCATATCTTTTTTTGTTGGATATGTTCATTTATATTAGTTGAGTACCTTTCACTTAAATAATGTATTAAGTGTTTGGAGTCAGTGGGATGCGTGGTATGACATATCTGTAGTATAATACTTGCAGTTCTGTTTTTTTTACAATCTACATGATTGTTTTTTCCCCACTGTTCAACGATGATTATTTATACAGTACATTGTGTACGATGTAGAAGTATAAAGGCTGAGAACAGTAAAAAACAGAAAATAATATGTTTAAACAATAATATCTGTGTTTTACAGTCTTACAGTTGTGTACTGCTTTTACATTAACATAAATATTTGTTTTTCCGAAATATGAATTTTACTCTGAAACTTTTATATATGTCACAATAACATGTATTTCTGTTTTCTCTCTTTTATAACAGATCAAGGATTCAATTTTTGGAGATATTTTGGTATTACATCCTGCATATAATTGTTATAAAATATATGAATAGGTAGAGTAACAGGCACCTTAGGGCTCACTGATGCATACACTAAAATGCCCTTGGAAACACTAATGCATTCACTGACATACTCATCCACTCACTTATACACACACTGACACACTCTACAACTCACTAGTACTTACACTGACACACACACACATAAACATAATGATGTCATAAGTAACATACTCAGATGACTCAGTCATGCACACTCTGACATACCCTAGGTCTCACTGATGCACACACTGACACGCATGGACTTGTGCATTAACTGACATTCACTCACTCAGTCATGCACACAGTGACACACTCTCCATCTCACTAATGCATACACTGACACACCCATGGACACAATGATTAAATGGCATACTCACTCACTCAATCCTACACACTCTGACACATCCTAGGTCTCACTGATACATACACAAACACCCCCAACGACACACTGATACATTCTCTGACAAAATGACCAACTCACTTATATACACACTGAGACACTCTGGGACTAACTGATACATAGACTGACACACCCCTGATCACACCAATCCATTCACTAACACATTCAAACAGTTACTCATATACATCCTGACACACTCTAGGACTAACTAATACATACACTGACACACCCATGGATTCTCTAATACATTCACTTACTTCTATACACCCTGAGACAACCTATGACTCCCTAATACATACACTGACACACCCATGAACACACTAATACATTAACTAACATACCCAACACACTCACTCATAGATACACTGAGACATCCTAGTACACACTCATGCATAGACTGAAACACCCATGACACATTGACACATACACTGACACATCCATGCATACACTCATGCATTCACTGACTCACTCAGTCACTCACTCATACATAGACGCAGACACCCCAGGGCACTCTGATACATTCACCAACACAACAATGCTCACACCTCCACAGACTCACTCAGTCACTCACTCATGTTTTGACTGAAATACCCCATGGCACATTGACACATACACTGACACCCCCATGCACACATTCATGCATTCACTGACTCACTCACTCATACATAGAATCAGACACCCTTTAACACACTGATACATACACTGACACCTCAATGCACACAATCATGCATTCACAGATTTAGTCACTCAATCATGCATAGACTGAAACACTTCATGACCAATTGATACATACACTGACACATCCATGTACACATTCATGCATTCACTGACTCACTCAGTCACTCACTCATACATAGACTCAGACACCCCGGGACACACAGATATATACACTAACACAACAATGCACACACTAATTCATTCACAGACTTACTCAGTCACTCACTCTTGCATAGACTGAAACACCCCATGACCCATTGATACATAAACTAACACATCCAAGCGCACACTCATGCATTCACTGACTCACTCACTCAATCATAGACTCAGACACCCCATGACACACTGATACATACACCAACACAACAATGCACACACTCATGCAGTCACAGACTCACTCAGTCACTCACTCATGCATAGACTGAAGCATCCCATGACACAATGATACATACACTGACAAATCCATACATGCATTCATGCATTCACTAACTTATGTAGTCACTCTCTCATACATAGACTCAGACACCCCAGGACACACTGATACATACACTAACACAACAATGTACACACTCATACCTTCACAGGCTCACTCACTCACTCACTCATGCATAGACTAGAACACGACATGGCACATTGATACACACACTGACACACCCATTCACACATTCATGCATCACTGATGCACCAAGCCACTCACTCGTAGATAGAATCAGACACCCTGGAACACACTGATGCATACACTCACACAGCAATACACACACTCATGCATTCACTAAGACATTCACACACACTCATATGCGCACTGTGATACCGTTGGAGTCATTACTATATAAAAAGAATCACACACAGACTCAAATATTGATTCACCAGTCACCATATAGACAAAAATGCAGAAGAAGAATAAAGAGTCAGACACAGCTCTTTCTTTGAATCAATAGTGGTTCTAACAAGAACCTTTTTTTGGGTAAATTTTTGTAAATGTTTTTTTATTTTTTGTTGTTTTTCTCTTTGCTTCAGAAAGTATCCAATGAACTTTCGTAAAAAACAACAGTGCTGTACAGCAGTGATTTCAAAATTAAAGTATTAAAAAACTAGCAACAGTGCTTCTTAACCTGTGCAAAAAATTCTGTAACCTCATTCACCTTTGCAGCTACAAGCATGTGGCAGGTGGTGCAGTGAGTAACCATACTGCCCAATTCACTGCACCTGGCTGGCATTTTGATATCTGGAGGAGTGGCATGGGCAGATGATGAGGCCCCAGCTTCAGGATCCAGGCTTCCACCTTCCCTCTCTCTAATCATGCAGAGATATGCACACTCATGGATAGTCCGGAAGTGCTTCCACAAGCTGGATGTCCAGTGGCTGTAGATTTTTGAAGTACCGCAAGACAGTTGTTTTCCACACAGGTTGCATTTAACAAACCTCGGGCAGACTTATTTTTGCCTTTCTTGAAGATGAAGGCACCTCCACATCTTCTTCTTCCTCTTTATGTCCAATAACAACAGGTTTTGCTGTTGGTGTTGTAGTACTGCCTTCAGCCATTGTGAACACACACATTTCTGGATGATTTTCAAAAGAGGTGTTTCTCCCACAAGTGCTACAGCAATAATAACGGATTTAGGGAGTGGCCCTACTCAAAAATAGGTGTGGTCAAATACTAACCAATCACAATGCAGATTCTTTCACATCGTGCGAACACATGGCAGATTCTTTCTTTCACATCATGTGGCACTGTGGATCAGATTTGTGGACTCACACGAACCGTAAAAATGCTTATTTGTTAAAATATAAATATTTAGCATCAATTCCCAACCACTTAACATGGCCAGCCTTACCATAACATTACAAACAGTACCTCCTAAATAGGTAAAATAATAGTAGAAATTCAACTAAACCATGGATCGGAATTGTGGATTCATTCTGATCACGTGATCGGAACAAAAACCGTTTTGCCCATCTATATTTGCAGTACTGCGAAGGCTCTGCGGTTCCCCCCCCAAATTTTTTTTTTTAAATTATATACATATATATACATATATTATGTACCTATCTGCACAACTACTCCAGCATTACACACAATAAGGAGCATACCTACCTCTCAGATGTTAGAAAAGTTACAGGGATGTTACAGTTAGGAAATAAAATTTTAAAAACCTTAGAGATTCACTGAATAAACCAAAGGTTAGCGGGACGTTATAGTTAGGCTCCCTTTTTACTCATACAAAACCAGAGAAATTACCTCTGCTAACTATAACCAACGTCCCCCGCAATGCACTGCTTATGACCTTACATACTACATCACTCGTGAAATGGTCAGTGACATCACTGATGACATCAATGATGACATCTCAAATGACATTTGTCTGCCAACACTTCAACCCGGAAACTCACAGCCATTCTCAATCCAAATATTACACTGCTTTGATTGCTCATTATAAAGTCATTAATCCCTAGATGTAGAAGAAATACTTCCCTTTTCTTGGCTGAAACCTTCATCTATGGGATATAATTGATTTCCACAATTTCATGATACCGTGCGCATATTACACAGTTATATTTTCATTTAAAATCTATAATAGGCAAGTAACTAAAGTTCTCCAGGGCTCGATACTGCCACCATTTTTTGTACTATTCAGTTGTCAACTTTGCAGCACTTTGCATTCACAGACTGAGAAAGGCTGTGAGTTTCAGCTAAAATGCGTCTCCTGTCAGTATGCACAAATCGATTTAGAATGTATCGCCAAGATATTCTTTCTGTGCAGCTTTGTGCAATAAAGAGAATTGGGTCTCCTTCTTCGAGTGCAGGCTTTCTTTTGAGTAATGAAGAATTTACAGGGGATCGGAAAATATGGAAAATATATGGAAACTTTTCATGGTGGCCTGTGAAATATGGATTTAATCGTCTTAGTTCAGTCCCCAAATCACTTTGTAGAGCTTCACCATTGTCAGACTACTAGGAATATGTGGCACAAGGCCCAAAGTATGCATCAAAATATGCAAATTATGTGAGACATTATTTGGTAGTATTATTTTTATCCATTTGAGCTAGAAACATGTTTTGTGAAATCTGTCAATTATGTCACAAATTATATGGTAAATGTGGTAAGTTAGCACAGGATCACACAAATTAACTGACTCTAAGCATTGTCCTATCATCATTTATTCATGGAAAGCAAAAAACCTAAACATTTAATCCCAATCAATGTCCATTGTTTGCTGCCCTTTGAAGAAAGCAGCTTTTTCAAGCTAACCTCTAAACAATGAACATGTTATTTAAAAAATATTTTAACAGTAACTTGTGTAATATGAAAAATAGTTCACTAGTGACTTATGACCATTTTGCCATCTTGGTGCTCGGCGACAATTACAAAACGTATGACCTTCGACTTCCGGATGTATGTCATAGAACCTTTTCGTGGCAATATAGGACGACATTACACATGTATCCATGATGTACCCTCCTTCTTTATTGGGGTTATTGGGGATTAATGAAATATCTAACTTTGCATGCTGCATGACGTATTTGATTGAAAATACTAAACGATGGGCCACAGCAAAACAAAAGCATTTGCACACACCTAAGTTACAAGATTTGCGTTTTTGCGCCAATGCTCAGTGAGGATTTTTTTTTTTTCACTTGTCATTTGGCAAAAATGTTGGTGAATCATTGCAAGATTGCACTGCTTTGGTGTAATGTTACATAGTATGTCCCACGTCCTTATATTAATTGTTCAGTTCAGTCACAGTTGCGTTAGCTGATCGATAAATGAAACAATCACTACCTGAAAAACACAAAAAACGGATGTCCTATGCTCTTTCTAGTTCCAAGAATCAAACATTTTAAAATCAGGTTTATACGCTGGAGCTAAGAAACACTTCCAAACTTTCCACATGCCAGGCATATTTGCAACAGAAAACAAAATAAATGCCAAGCACTGACACGAAGATTAACAAAGAAGCCTCTGTTGTAGAAAATCTTTTAATTAAATGTAATCACAATAGACTATTTTGGAGATCCTGGCTGGAACACATTATAAAGCTCACTGTATTTCAGTTATGGGAAAGAAACCAACCTGTGTGTTAGCCTAAATACAATGTAAATATACTTTGGAGCGCACAGAGTTTAACAAACAGACTTGCAAATATTTGATTTTAGCAAGAGCAATGCGTGAAATTCAATATATTATGAGCAAGATCCTGCTGAAAGCACTCCATGTGCCTTTCTTTACACACCATTTGAAAGTATTTGGAGATGACTGATATTCATCTAGAGAATTTATCATTTGAAACAGAATGAAAACTAATAATTTGGACTGGTGAAATATGATACCCCGGGGTTCAGAATTTACTGGGCGCGATAAATAGCGTTAATTTCGAGTTTGCCCTTAAAGGTTCGGCATTATATATGGGTTTTGGTGATTCTGCATGATCACAGGCTTTTTACTCTGTTAAAAGTTTTCAGGTTTAACCAGCAAAGAGCAAAAAGGAAAAAAACCGAAGAGTGCATACGCTATTACCACCACAATTTTTTCTTGTGTCTGCGCCATTAGGTGCTTGCGGGAAGGGCTATAAAGGAAATTTTAATCGAGGCCTAAAATGAAACAAATATTGGCAAAGCAAATACATCTCACCTTTTGGCTGGGAAGGCAGACCTACTGCCTTTGCCTGCAGGGCCGGTCCTAGGACTTTTGGGGCCCCGGGCGAAAAAGAAGAAGTGAGGCCCCTCTAATTTGCATGTGACATCACAAGAAGTGACATCACAGAAAGTGACATCACAGGACTTCTAATCTTCTTTGGTATCGCCAAGGGACATCAGTCACATGGATAAAAAGATAAACACCCAAATGAAACAGGTCCGTCTATTTTAAAGCTGTATTAAGTGGATTGTCACATTGAACGGAAAAGCTAGGCACAGGTCTCACAAAGATGGACTTCCTTACTCAATGTTAACTGATTGTTTCCAGTTTAGTGCACGATAAAAGGTCCAGAGTACTGCAGAATCTTACTTGAATGGCATCACTATGGTAATAATTATGCAACCAAATATAGCGAAATAAAGTTGAGTTTGAATACATGTACCTTTTCATTTTTATTAGAAAGCTTTATAAATCACAGGTTAGAACTAAAAGGGCAGCAGAGTTCTGTAGAAACAAAGCAAAGCATGTAGTCACGAGCACCATGTATCCATGTGAGGCTGCATCAAGTCACCCTGTACTGAAAAAGCTGTTGAAAATTTGAGATTTTACAATTCCCAAACTTATACATGATTTGATTTATTCCTTTCATTTGGATATTGTACTGCTGCATTTATGATAGAAAAATGAAAACTCAAGTTCCAGAATGCAAGAAAATAACAGCAAAACTGCTTACATGTGATTTAAAAAGCAACTTGAGGCCTCCTCTGGTGGAAGTCTGTGCTGGTGAGAGTTACAGGTTTCACATAAATCCCTTGCACTGTGACTGGAAAAAAGTTTGATGACGCCCTTATTCTGGAACCATTAGTGAAGCCAGTTGTGAGGCTAAGGCAGTGGACAGCCTTGGTGTGAGTGTGTTCACGCAAGAGTGTGTGTTTGTTACACTAGATTAGTTATTTATTTTCGACACCTTTCCTTTTGCTACAAGCACAATATACACCTCAAGCACAGCTCGTGGCACTATAAGGCTTTCCTTAGAACCCCATACTTGAAACAAAACATGCTATAATCTACAATTACTAGTGTAACATTCAAGTATATGTTGGGTGGCATTCAAAATGTCATGCATATGATGTAGATATGCCATAAGTAAACATAGGGCAAATACAGAAATGTCACACATAGGCACAGGATAGCCAGAAAATTAAATTAAAATACCCCCCACTTTGTACCAAAGCCTTTTTGGCACCAAGTAAGCCATTGCAACCCTCCCTAGAAGAACTCTTGTCTCTTCCATCTAAGCATCTATACATTCATGCTTTCATCCTCCCATCCACCTACAGAGATCCACCATTTCCCCTTTGCATTCTGTCATCTATTCATTCTTTCAATCATTCAGTCTTTCACCATTCTGTATGCCTGTCCATCCCCATGTTCCCATCCATATCCAAACCTAGCCATCAATAATTTCACTCATCCATCCCTCCATCCACCCTTTCACTCATCCATCCACCCATCTTTTCGATCATCCATCAATCTCACTGCTCATCCATTCAGCCACACTTTCAATGCATCCTTTCCCTCATCCATTCATCTATCCACTCATCCGTCCATCCATTTACACTTTCACTCATCCATCCTTTCTTTCATTTCTCCACCCTCACTTTCACTCATCTGTTCATTCTTACACCCATCCTTTTTACTCATCCGTTCATGCTTTCACACATTTACCTATCCTTTCGCTCATCCTTCCATCCATCCTTTCATTCCATCATTCCACCCTTTCACTCCACCCACCCTTTCACTCCATCCATCCATCATCCCTTTCACACTTCAATCCACCCGCTCTTCCACCCATCCAATGAGCAGGGGGTTCACGTGTCATGCATGATGTATAGTGCCAGAATGTGAGGTGATTGTGACATTGCGCTGTGGTTCCTTTCTTCGCACTTTTATATAGCACAAACTCAGCCCAAAGTCTTTGGAGCGCTTTACAAAAGTACCAATCCCATTACAAAAGGTCAGGGTTTTTTAGGCATTGGGAGGTTTAATGATTTGTCCAGAATCTCAGGATTTTGAGCTAACGCCAGGACCTGTACCTGGTTCCCCACTTCCACTAAACTACTCCATTTGCTGCGAGGCCCAGATGAGGGAGTTTTATCCCCTAGGCTTCACAGCACTGAGGCCAGGTAGAGGGGTGCCCCCTGCCCTGGGCCACACAGCACTGGTTAACAGCAGCAAGGCCCAGGGAAAGGGGCCCCATACCTGTACCCTGCAGCCTGATGCAGCGCTTCAAGGCCCACGTGACTGAGCTGTGCTAAATCCTGCCCTGCCATATCAGTCTTTTCTGGGTGCCTCCTCTTTCCCCAACCCACCTCTCCTCACCTACTAATGTCCAACTGGTCCTTGGAACAAAGGGGCCCTTGGCAACGCAAAACAGAAAAGGCAGGCAAGGCTTCAGGGCAGGTTGTTAAGTGAGGTGCTGCCCGGCTCCTAACACCCTGCTCCTGAGTTTGCGAGGCAACACATTTGTTGGCTTTACTGCTGCCCACTTCCCCACCCACTGCTTTCCTTTCCTCACCCCTGCACCCACAGAAATGCCACCATGCCCTTGGATGAGGGAGGTCAAGACACCTCCTTGAAAAATACATTTGTGATGTGATCGGAAGGAGGGCTGACTGATAGTGTGGCATTTCACATAGAATCAGGGCCCCATGTTTTCAACCTGAGAAAAGGGCCCTGGGCAGCTGCCCACATTGCCATGCTTAGAGCCAGCCCTGCCCAGACTCTTACCTTCTCTCACTGATTCAGCCTGT
Source organism: Calotriton arnoldi (assembly GCA_963921515.1). Taxonomy (NCBI): domain Eukaryota; kingdom Metazoa; phylum Chordata; class Amphibia; order Caudata; family Salamandridae; genus Calotriton; species Calotriton arnoldi. The sequence goes on along the minus strand of CAWUFW010002804.1, from coordinate 1,207,145 downwards.
CGCATGCACTTCTCCTCTTCTCCCAAGCTTCTTGCTCTTTGTTGCTGTTCTGCCCCCATTATCTATGTCTGCTATTTCTCTGCTGCACTTTTACTCAATCATCTCACACCCACCTCTTATCTTAGTTCTTTCCTTTGTCGTATTCCCTTTATATGCATTGCACCTCCATTCTCTGTGCTTCTTTCACACTCTTTCTTTATCCTGGGGAACAAGGTTGCCACAAGCCGGTGTTCTATCCCTAAAGCCCGTATTTTTAACCCTTACCTGTATATACTTCAAACAACAGGTATAAATAGAAAGTACTTTTAAATATGCTATAGAGATGCATGAACAGTACCTGACTAATAGTTAAAGTAAAGAACGTCAGAAAAGCCATGTTACAATTAAATACATACTATTATTTTAGAGTCCAATTTAGTCTAAGCCTTTGCAGACTCCTAAAAAACAACAAATGGCCGGTATTTTTGTCTTTGAAAGCATGCAACCCTAAGGGGAGCACTGTTCATTGTGATGCGTTTCTGTCTTTAATGGTGAGCCCAGCAAGACACCCTGCTTTTCATTCATGCAGGGTTTACTTCACACAAAAGGTCACTTTACATACCCATCTAATCGCTGTTATGCAGATGCAGCGAATAGATTACTGAAGGCCTTTCAAACAATGACTGCGAGGCCCAGGGAAGGGGGCCCCCTCCCTTGGTCCTCACAGCATTGCAACACCGTCGTAAGAGGGTCTCTTAAAAGGCACTGTGCAAGGCCCCTCTTGCAAGTTAACGGGCGCGAGGCCCTGGGCAGCTGCCCACACTGCCCATGCCTAGCGCCGGCCCTGTTTGCCTGTGCTTTTGCACAAGGCTGTTCAGCATCGTCAGGAGCAAAAAGTGCACTGACATGTACGCTCACAAGCATCTTTACACATGCACACTTAAGCGTCATAATGCTTTGGCGGCCTAGCGTGATGATGTAAATGCGCCTATGTGTTATGAGGGATGAATCGGCCATTTCGCATCTTTTATTTATCTTCCAAGATGTCAGACACCAATCTTGAACCTCAAAATAAAAAATATTTTAAACATGCATGAAATCTCCTTTTGATAAAGGAGCGGCCTGGCAGCAAATTGCAAGTGCATGGTCTCTAGTTGGCAGAGGTATGCACCCTGTTCAAGTAGGGACCACAGTCCTAGTCAGGGTAAGTCAGTCACACACCATAAATTATCCTGTGCTAAACGTCTGGCAGCTTGGCACTGAGCAAGCAGGCTTAACTTAGGAGGCAATATGTAAAGTATTTGTGCAACACAACACTCAGTAACACAATGAAAATACCACAAAAAGACTCCACACTAGGAAAGAAAAATAGTTTAAATTTTTTATAAATAAAACAAGACCAAAACAACAGAAATCCAATGAGTCAGGATATGAATTTTGAAAAAAATGTATGTAGCAATTAGAAGCAATAAGCGCCAATGGAGGTTATCTGGTCATGCTGGACCGGGGCAAAGCTAAGATCTCAGGTTAACCTTGATGGAGGATGGGCCGGATTCAGGAGCCATGCACACCCTCTGATCATGGTCGCAACAGCGAGATGCGGTATGTAGACGAACGATGCATTGGTGTTGATGCATTGATATTCTTCATGCAGTGGTGGGGATGCATCGGTTCCGAAGACGATGAGCCGAGCAGAGAGGTGTTGGTTCTGTAGACGATGCACCTAGTTTCTCCACGCAGTTGAGCGGACGCGTTGATCTTCCCACACTGCAGCGGCGGCGGCGATGCGTTGGTTCCAATACCACCGTTCCTTAAGGCGATGTGCTGGTTCTGAGTGTGATGCACGGATTCTGCTCCTGCAAGAGTGTCAATGCAGCGGTTCTGCTATACACAGACAGGAGATGCATCGGTTCCACCGGAGCAAGCACCTAGATCCACTTACAATGGACCAGGCACAGGAGCAGGTGGTGAGACGTTGCTATCCCTGAGTCTCAGGAAACAGGAGGCAAGCCAACAAGCCCTTGGAGATCACTCTGGCTTCAAGGCAGGTGCCAGCCTTCCTCAGCAGAGTCAAAGGGTAGCAGGCAGCAGTGCAGCACATCACAGCAGAAAAGCAGTTCTTCCAGCGCAGCAGTCAAGCAGAGTGACAGTCCTTATAGCAGCACAGCAGTTCTTCTGACAGAGGTTCTTTACAGGTCCAGAAGCGTCTGATCTGTTGGGGTCAGAGACCCAGTACATATACCCAGCTGTTCCTTTGAAGTAGAGGTGACTTAAATGAAGGGTCTTTGAAGTGCACAGGGGTCCTTTCTTTCCAGCCTTGGCTCCAGACCTACTACGGGGGGTAATCAGCCCTTTGTGTGGGGTCAGGACACTCCCTATTCAAGTGTATGTGTCAGCTCCTCCATGTCATCTTGCCCAGGATGAGCCATCAGGATGCAGATGGGCAATCAGACACATCGAGCCTTACTTCATGTGTGTCTGTCTAGAGGGAATGCGCAAAGGCAAGCTGTCACCCACCCCAGACATGAACTGGAGACAGGCTGCAGGCTCACAGAGCTTTAAGAGCAGAGAAATGCCCACTTTCTAAATGCTATTATGTTGAATGGGCAACCTGATATACCTTTGCGGGCTTGGGTAATAAAATGTTTTATCTAGTAAAGGTGCCTACATGGGGTTTTATTTAGATATATGGAAACAGTACTTCACGATATACGCTTATGAGTGCCCAGAATAGTGGTCTCAAACACATGAATTATAGAAAATCAATTTATGAAATCAAGAACTAATGAATCAAAAACAAGAAACGGGTGTATTCTTTTTTTGTTGAAATTTATAATACAATAAATCAAATTAAAGGGTACAAAACAGTATTCACATATAGAGAAGAGACAGAGATAAAACAATCCTTTAGTAAAAAAAATCTACATGTCACTTGTGTAGATTACCCATTTCTGATACCTATTTACAAAATAAATGTTCCTTTACATTAGATAAAAAATTTCTGTACAACGATATTGTTTCATCGATGAAAATGGGTATGCTGGTTGACGTTTCAGTCTTGTTGTGTTATACATCTAAAAGACCATCTTCAAGACAGAAAAATTATTTTGTAGAAAAAGGACCCTTCTGTAAAAGGTATAATCACAGATATTGTATTCGTCAGCTAAAGACATTGTGAAAAAAGATATACACCCGGAAAAAGTGAAAGGAAAGATGATTTAATGTTGTGAGCCATAAAGAGACCCTTAACACATGATCTGGGTCATCTATGTAAAGAGAGAAAGTTTGTGAAATTTATAGATTAGCCTACACCAACCTTATGTGAAATAAAACATTAAAAACTTGTTGAGAAATAGTTCTATTTAGAACTTTTAAGTAATTGGTCCAGAAAGAGTGTTGAAATCTGAAAGAAATATATGAGCTTTTTTATCAGATTATGTAAAGAAAACAAAATACTATTCAGAATAGAGCTTCACCAGCAGATCCAAGCCTGCCTACATCAGAGTATCTCTCAAAGAAAAATCAATGTGAACTTGAATTTATCAAGCAAAACATTACATAAACATTTGTTTATAACATAATTGGACTCAAGAACCTCGAAAGTGACAAACAATCACCGTCTCATATTAGTGAAAGGTTGCAGGAGACGTGAAGGAGCAAGCGTGGAGGGGAAATCTCAGTGACAATTAGAAATGGGAATCTTGACCACCCTTTTGGGAGTCCCCCCAGATACCTTCTTCGACACTCTGGTACTGACCCAGATGAACACCTCCTCAGCTAGCTTCCTGGGGTCAACACACCTGCTATCAATCAGGTGTTGGTGCAGCTCTGGAGAAAAAATATCAAGCATGTGCTCCCTCAAAATCAAGTTGTACAGCCCTGAATAATCAACAACCTTGCTGACCTCACTCAGCCCTTCAGTGCCTTGCTGGCATAATCTAAGAAATCCACCCAATCTGAGATGAGGTCTTGAAGCTGCCCCTGAATCTCTGCCTATATTTCTCAGGGGTCAGTCCAAACCTGCTAACTAGAATGGCGTCCATTGCAGTGTAGTGTGTCTTGTCCCCCAAAGCAAGTGTTAAGAATTTGTCCCTCCCCACCGTAGACATGTATCTCCACAAACTACCACCAGGACTCCTTGGGAACCTTGTACACCCTTGGAGTCTCTTCATAGGCTGCAAACCATTTGTCTATGTCATCCCCCACCACATAACTGGGCACCAAGTCCTTTGGTATGCGGACCCTTACTTCACCAGTGGACAATGTGGTATTGCTGCCACCATCACTGCTGGACTCCACCTGTAGTGCTTTGATATCCAGCTCTCTGAGGCTTAGCTCATGGGCCAGTTTCCTATCCTCCAGAACTAGCCTCCTCTCAGCCAGAGACTGTTCCTACTCCAACTTATCAAGCTCCAACTTAAGCTTTCTCTCCTTCCTCCTGTTCTCCAGCTCCACTGGGGTCAGGTTCTTTGATGAGATGCTGGTCCATGCTCTATGGACAACTACCACTCCTGACTGGATGCTGGTTTCCCTCTCCTCAGGCAGTCACAGATCCACCTCAGAAACCAGGATCAGCTCCTCATCCTCCTCAATCTCTTGCTCCTCTTCTGGGGTCCCAGCTCTGAAGTGTGAGCTTTTGCCCAGGCTCTCAGTGCCTTTTGCAGCTCCTCCTTCCTGTTGAAGCCTTTAGTGGACAGGTCAATTGTCATACAAAAGTCTTTGAGCTGGACCACAGTGTAGGTCTGCAGCTTGGCAAGCTCAAGGTCTGTCTTTGCGGGTGCAGATGCTATTTCTCCAGACACAGACATGGTTTTCGCAAAAAATCAAAAAGGTCAATTAGGGAGAATTGAAAAAGGTTTGGTCTGTATGGTAGTGCACAAACACAAGTCTTATTCTCACCACTGATCACCAATGTTAGAAATTGGTCATCTAGTTGGCAGAGTTGTGTACCCTGTCACAAACCTAGCCAGGGTAAATCAGTCAAACACCATAAATTATCCTGTGCTTATGCTCTGGTAGCTTGGCACTGAGCAGGCAGGCAGGCTTAACCTAGGAGGCAATGTGGAAAGTGTTTGTGCAACACAACACACAGTAACACAATGACAACACCACAAAAAGACTCCCCACCAGGTTAGAAAAATAGATATTAATTTTATACATGAATAAGACCAAAATGACAAATATCCAATGGCTGGTATAAGCCCATAGCTCCAACATTTCAAAGTTTGTCTTCTTGTTTCTCCTTTTAGAACATTCTACCCTTAGTGGGTGTAAAGTTCTAATAGCTTTATAGCCCTTCTGCCTCGGGCTATACTGGTTGTTAAAAGTATAACCCTGGGCTGTGGGCTATAACGCTATATTAAAAAAGAGCTATAGGGATATTTACACCAGTTCTATTTATCAACGGGTACACCCAATGTTCCACTTGCTTCCTTCCCATACTCTGCATTGCCAGGCAACCTCACAAGACTTAAATGCATGCAAATAATTAATGTTCTAATTGGCTGAGACACCCTTTTTCTTTCCTACAGCTTGGAATTTGTAGATAAATGTTCCTGTAAAGGAGTGACCTCATTAATAAAATGTGATTAAAATAACTAGATCACAAGATTGAAACGATAAAACCAATAGGTATTTGAAGACTTTGCAATAAAAGAATTTAGATCTCTCCAGCCAATTTATCATTCAGCAAACTTTCACAGCAATAAATAAAATATGTTAATTGATAGCCAGAAGGAAAAGAAGGCTTTAATAAATATGAGGTGCGACAAACAAAGCAAAACATGATTTATACATGCCTAAGGTATATATATTTATAGGCAAACCTTTTAACTCGGATACCCCAGAATGAAATGTATGTAAATTCAAATAACATATGACAGAAACCGAAAATAAGGTGAGCCATCAAAACAATGCATGCTTCAGATTTGATTTAGGTCCGCAAAAAATCTTCAAACCAATGTCAGTGACTTTTACCGGTTATGGGATTACATTTATTAGTGAGTGATCTATGAAATTTGTTTTTGAAAGTATAAAATTTATAATGAATGTCTGTTTTTAAAATCAAGCACAAGAATGAGCTACCATTGTGGTTCACAAAGAGGTGAATAACTGGAATCCCACAAGTTATAAAATCGGATTTCAAAATTGTTGATGGAATGATCAGGAAAAGTGTAGTATGGTATGGTATGATATCAGTATTAAGACTGAGCTAGCTGTTCCTGATGAGGTGATGAAGGGTTTTGCGTATGTCAGCAAGTTACACTGTGGGAGCCAAATGTTATTGATTTAGTCAAGTATGAGGTTCAAAGTTAGTTGCAATATTCTTCTCGTTCAGAATATTTAAGAGTATTGTAAGATTTAAACGTTATTTTTTATTTTTATTCGGTAATTGGTAGATACCTAAAGTCTCATGGCAACATTACATATCTGTCTGTCAAATATAAAAAAATAAACATTTGCAGTGGAATCCCAGGTCGACACTTTCTGGTAATAGCCATTACGCATTCAGTCTAGACATCGGGTCCCAGATGTCATTGCATTGGTTGTATGACGGAACAACGCAGGGAAATACTCTGCATCCCTTTACCATGCATTTATTACCCTGCATTTCTTTAGAACGCATATGCTTTTAGAACGTATGCCTTTACCACGCATTGTATATATATATATATATATATATATATCCCAGCACAGCTGTAATAATCCTCGATACCGTATCCCACGAAGATGAAAACAGAGCCGACACTCTATTCCAGTAAGCATATGTTTTATTCACACACCGCAACCAACGTAAAACCCAACGCGTTTTGGAGTTCACACACTCCTTGATCACGGGTTAGGCAAATGCTGACTTCCTGCCATATTTAAAGTGGCAGACAGCGCGTTTCAACATATTAGACATAAAGAAAATACTTTGCATAGTTCTGTCAATGACACCACAAAGAGACAGTAGATATCTATTTTACATTTAAACGTTGCGCATTTATATGGGGACTCACATTGTAAATCGATGTCATTATATATATATATAAATATATTTATTTATATATATAAACAATGTACTTGTGGGTGAAGTACCCCCACACCCCTAAACTTACCTTAAATGCATGGTAAATGCATACGTTGTAAAAGCATATACGTTCTAAAAACATAAAAACATGCGT